>CM022298.1:650215735-650830916 GCA_011799875.1 Thinopyrum elongatum
TTGGTGGCACTACGCGGGACCAAAGGTGTGGCTGATATGGTCCCGGTTGGTGCCACGAACCAGGACCAAAGGGTTGGGTATATAACCAACACTCGTGAAAATTTTCATTTTCATCTCGCAGTGCCGCCCCCAGACGACGCCGATGCCTCCTCGACGGGCCGCCAACCGGGACCAAAGGTCTCTGCTTCCCGCCCTTGGGCTGCTGAAAAGAGACCTTTGGTCCCGGTTCGTGGCACGAACCGGGACCAAAGGTGGGCATTGGTCCCGGTTGGTGCCACGAACCGGGACCAAAGGTGGGCATTGGTCCCGGTTGGTGGCACGAACCGGGACCAATGGCCTTGTGCTGCTGCCCGGGGCCAAAAGTTTAGTCCCACCTCGCTAGCTGAGAGGGCTCGAGAGTTGTTTATAAGCGCTGCTGCGCTGACCCTCTCGAGCTCCTCTCAACTGCAGGCTTACGGGCCTAATCGCACACTCCTCTGCCTGTGGGCCTACTGGGCCTGCTACGGGCCTGAATCCTGGCCCAATGGGTTTCTAGTCGTATTCAGGCCGTGGTGGCCCAGTAGGCGACATTTTTTTAATTTTTTTCCATTTTTTTGTTTTCTTTGGTGCTTTTTTTGTACTAACTAAATACATACAGTTTTTCAGTGATTTTTTTTGCTTTTAGGTCACAAAAATTATAAACTTTCTGTTAGTGCCATTAGTTTTTAAATTTGAATAGTTTAAATTTGAATTCTTTTAAATTTATATGAATCACTAGTTTGTGAATAACTTTACTATAAAAATAGATTTTTGAGTGATTCTTTTTCCTGCTATTTAATATTACTGTGTTTTATCATTATATTCAATTTGGTAATTTTTAGGTTATTTTAAATGTCTGTTTTAATCAAAAACAAATTTTGTTATTTTAGTTTGCTATTAAAGTTTCTAACAAAAAATTTCTTTATGAAATTTATTTTGCTATTAATGTTTTGAACAGAAATACTTTGATAATTTAGTTGCATAAATTTATATAATTTTAGTTTCAAAAATACTAGAGGTTTATAAAAGCTTTTTAGTTGATTCCTTTTGCTATTAGAGTTTTATAAAAGCTTTTTAGTTGATTCTTTTGCTATTGAAGAATATTATAGTTTTGTTTTAGTTGATCATAACATAATATTTTAATTGATTATTTTTAGTTTATTCTTTTTGCTATTAGTTCATTCTTTTGCTATTAGTTCATTCTTTGAGCTAAAAGACCTGAAATTGAAAAGCACTACAAATGAACTCTGAAAAGGTTGAAAGTTGGCATGGTATCATCATTTTACCCACATAGCATGTGCTAAAAAGTGAGAGGGTTACGGCAAAAACTGAGTGCACTTCGTGTATAAAATGGACAATCTCTTTCGAAGTATCAGGGGTTCGGACGAAAACTCATCTGTTACAAAGGGATTTCATTTTTTTGAACTTATTTGAACTCCAGACTTTTTGTGTGTTCAAAATGCACCATTCAAACCACATCATCAATTTTCAACCTTTTCTGACTTCATTTGGTATTTTTCATGCATTTACTGATTTTTTTGAGCTAAATGACCCTGAAATTGAAAAGCACTTCAAATAAACTCTGAAAAGGTTGAAAGTTGGCATGGTATCATCATTTCACCCACATAGCATGTGCTAAAAAGTTGAGAGGGTTACGGCAAAAGCTGGATGCACTTTGTGTACAAAATGGACAATCTCTTTCGAAGTATCAGGGGTTCGGACGAAAACTCATCTGTTACAAAGGGATTTCATTTTTTTGAACTTATTTGAACTCTAGACTTTTTGTGTGTTCAAAATGCAGCATTCAAAGACACATCATCAATTTTCAACCCTTTCTGACTTCACTTGGTATTTTTCATGCATTTACTGATTTTTTTGAGCTAAATGACCCTGAAATTGAAAAGCACTTCAAATGAACTCTGAAAAGGTTCGTCTGTGTACCCAAGATTGTTCAGATCCACTATTGTCATTCCGTACTGTGGGTCTACCTGTACCCCGCCTCCTGACAGATTGACCCATTTGCACTGAAACAAAGGGACCTTAAAATCATGTCCATAGTCAAGTTCCCATATGTCCACTATGTAACCATAATATGTGTCCTTTCCCCTCTTGGTTGCTGCATCAAAGCGGACACCACTGTTTTGGTTGGTGCTCTTTTGATCTTGGGCGATCGTGTAAAATGTATTCCCATTTATCTCGTACCCTTTGTAAGTCAATACAGTCGAAGATGGCCCCCTGGCCAATGAGTACAGCTCATCAGAAACAGTGTTGTCACCCCTGAGACGTTTTTGCAACCAACTGTCGAAAGTCCTGATGTGTTCACATGTAATCCAGTCGTCACACTGCTTCGGGTGTTTGGAGCGCAGAATGTTCTTGTGTTCATCGACATACGGGGTCACCAAGGTAGAATTCTGTAGAACTGTATAGTGTGCTTGAGACCAGGAATGCCCGTCCCTACATATTATTGAGTCCCCTCCTAGCGTGCCTATTCCAGTCAGTCTCCCCTCATACCGCGATTGAGGGAGACCAATCTTCTTAAGGTCAGGAATGAAGTCAACACAAAACCCAATGACATCCTCTGTTTGATGGCCCATGGAGATGCTTCCTTCTGGCCTAGCGCGGTTACGGACATATTTCTTTAGGACCCCCATGAACCTCTCAAAGGGGAACATATTGTGTAGAAATACAGGGCCCAGAACGACAATCTCGTCGACTAGATGAACTAGGACGTGCGTCATGATATTGAAGAAGGATGGTGGGAACACCAGCTCGAAACTGACAAGACATTGCGCTAAATCACTCCTTAACCTTGGTAGGATTTCTGGATCGATCACCTTCTGCGAGATTGCATTGAGGATTGCACATAGCTTCACAATGGCTAATCGAACGTTTTCCGGTAGAAGCCCCCTCAATGCAACCGGAAGCAGTTGCGTCATAATCACATGGCAGTCATGAGACTTTAGGTTCTGAAACTTTTTCTCTGGCATATTTATTATTCCCTTTATATTCGACGAGAAGCCAGACGGGACCTTCATACTGAGCAGGCATTCAAAGAAGATTTCCTTCTCTTCTTTCGTAAGAGCGTAGTTGGCAGGACCTTCATACTGCTTTGGAGGCATGCCGTCTTTTTCGTGCACACGTTGCTGGTCCTCCCGTGCCTCCGGTGTATCTTTTGTCTTCCCATACATGCCCAAGAAGCCTAGCAGGTTCACGCAAAGATTCTTCGTCACGTGCATCACGTCGATTGAAGAGCGGACCTCTAGGTCTTTCCAGTAGGGTAGGTCCCAAAATATAGATTTCTTCTTCCACTTGGGTGCGCGTCCCTCAGCGTCATTCGGAACAGATAGTCCGCCGGGACCCTTTCCAAAGATTACTTGTAAATCATTGACCATAGCAAGTATGTGATCACCGGTACGGATGGCGGGCTTCTTCTGGTGATCTGCCTCGCCTTTGAAATGCTTGCCTTTTTTTCGACATTGATGGTTGGTTGGAAGAAATCGATGATGCCCCAGGTACACATTCTTCCTACATTTGTCCAGGTATATACTTTCGGTGTCATCTAAACAGTGCGTGCATGCGTGGTATCCCTTGTTTGTCTGTCCTGAAAGGTTACTGAGAGCAGGCCAATCATTGATGGTTACAAACAGCAACGCATGCAGGTCAAATTCCTGCTGTTTGTGCTTATCCCACACACATACACTGTTTCCATTCCACAGCTATAAAAGTTCTTCAACTAATGACCTTAGGTACACATCAATGTCGTTGCCGGGTTGCTTAGGGCCTTGGATGAGAACTGGCATCATAATGAACTT
Source organism: Thinopyrum elongatum (assembly GCA_011799875.1). Classification (NCBI taxonomy): domain Eukaryota; kingdom Viridiplantae; phylum Streptophyta; class Magnoliopsida; order Poales; family Poaceae; genus Thinopyrum; species Thinopyrum elongatum. Next base: position 650,219,566 of record CM022298.1, read on the forward strand.
CTGCTTCATGCACAGCCAAGGAGGAAGGTTATAGATACATAGAGTCACGGGCCAGGTGCTGTGATTGCTGCTTTGCTCCCCAAAAGGATTAATGCCATCCGCGCTTAAACCAAACCATACGTTCCTTGCGTCACCTGCAAAGTCCTCCCAGTACTTTCTCTCGATTTTTCTCCACTGCGACCCGTCAGCGGGTGCTCTCAACTTCACGTATTTCTTACGGTCCTCTCTGTGCCATCGCATCAACTTGGCATGCTCTTTGTTTCTGAACAGACGTTTCAACCGTGGTATTATAGGAGCATACCACATCACCTTGGCAGGAACCCTCTTCCTGGGGCGCTCGCCGTCAACATCACCAGGGTTATCTCGTCTGATCTTATACCGCAATGCACCGCATACCGGGCATGTGTTCAAATCCTCGTACGCACCGCGGTAGAGGATGCAGTCATTAGGGCATGCATGTATCTTCTGCACCTCCAATCCTAGAGGGCATACAACCTTCTTTGCTGCGTACGTACTGTCGGGCAATTCGTTATCCTTTGGAAGCTTCTTCTTCAATATTTTCAGTAGCTTCTCAAATCCTTTGTCAGGTACACCATTCTCTGCCTTCCACTGCAGCAATTCCAGTGTGGTACCGAGCTTTGTGTTGCCATGTTCGCAATTGGGGTACAACCCTTTTTTGTGATCCTCTAACATGCGATCGAACTTCAACTTCTCCTTTTCACTTTCGCATTGTCTCTTTGCATCAATAATGACCCGGCGAAGATCATCATCGGGCACATCGTCTGGTTCCTCTTGATCTTCAGCTTCCCCCGTTGCAGCATCACCGTATTCAGGGGGCACATAGTTGTCATCATCCTCTTCTTCTTCGCTGTCTTCCATCATAACCCCTCTTTCTCCGTGCTTGGTCCAAACATTATAGTGTGGCATGAAACCCTTATAAAGCAGGTGGGTGTGAAGGGTTTTCGAGTCAGAGTAAGACTTCGTATTCCCACATATAGGGCATGGACAACACATAAAACCATTCTGCTTGTTTGCCTCAACCACTTCGAGAAAATTATGCATGCCCTTAATGTACTCGGAGGTGCGTCTGTCACCGTACATCCATTGCCGGTTCATCTGCGTGCATTATATATAATTAAGTGTGTCAAAAACCATTACAGAACATCATGAATACAGAAGTGACCAAATTAATTAATAGAAGTTCATCATCACATTAAAACCAAAGTACATACATACTTCTCATTGAACAACATATAGCTCTTCAGTGCATCTAATTAAACCATACATTGAAACTATCTAAAACATTTCAATGCAACAACAAATGTGATCATAATCGCAACTAAGGTAACAATTGATCCAACGGCATAATGATACCAAGACTCAGTATGAATGTCATATTTTCTATACTTTCTAATCTTGAAGCGCATTGCATCCATCTTGATCTTGTGATCATCGACGACATCCGCAACATGCAACTCCAATAACATCTTCTCCTCCTCAATTTTTTTCAATTTTTCCTTCAAGTAATTGTTTTCTTCTTCAACTAAATTTAACCTCTCGACAATAGGGTCGGTTGGAATTTCCGGTTCACATACCTCCTAGATAAAAAAATCTATGTGACGTTGGTCGGCATAATTGTCATAAACACTAAATGAAACTAATAGTTATAAAAGATAATATATATACCACATCCGAATCATAGACAGGACGAGGGCCGACGGAGGCGGATACCAAAACCATCGCACTATATAATAACAAACAATAATAAAAGTAAGAAAATTACACAAGTATCTATCTAAATCATACAAGGAAAAACTTTTTTCTTTTAGAAATAAGATAAGAACAAGAGGCTCACCACGGTGGTGCCGGCGACGAGATCGGCGCGGGCGATCGACGGCGGTGAGGATGGGGACAGGACAGGACGGACCGCCAAACCTAGACAAATCTTGAGGAAAATGGAGCTTGGACAAGGAGCTTCGAGAGGAGAAAGCTTAAGTGTGGCTCGGGCATTTCATCGAACACCTCATGTGCATAGGAGGTGAGCTAGAGCACCACAAAGCTCTCCCACGGCCGGCCAAAAAAACAGAGCACTCCACTGCTCTGCTCGCGGGGTATATATAGGCATCTCTTTGGTCCCGGTTTGTGGCTAGAACCGGGACTAAAGGACCCCATTTGGTCCCGGTTCCAGCCACCAACCGGGACCAATGGTTGTGGGCTAGGAGCGAGGCCCATTGGTCCCGGTTCGTGTCTGGAACCGGGACCAATGGGGCCAGACGAACCGGGACCAATGGCCCACGAGGCCCGGCCGGCCCCCTAGCCTCACGAACCGGGACCGATGCCCCCATGGGTCCCGGTTCGTGAGTGAACCGGGATTAATGGGCTTACCCGGCCTGGACCAAAGCCCTGTTTTCTACTAGTGATCTGCTAGAGAACTTTGGAGGGGCCTGGGTATACTGGAGATTGTTGAAAACGCAACAAAGATTGACCGCTCAGGATCGGTGGTCTTGGAACACTTGTTTTTGGCGGAGGAGAGACCGCTGGACTTGAAACCCAATCTGGACATCAAGCAAATCCTAGCAGTTGGGAGTTGGTATCTCTGGTGGATCCGACGACAGCATACTCACGAGGGAACACCACCACCGCCGGTGAGGTGGCCCATGTCGGTCCTAGCTATTACAAACAATTTCCATCAAGCAAACTCAAGAAACAGCGAAACGAGAGAACAAAATTGGGTAAAGCCCAATCCAAAGTTTGTCTAGTTAAATGTTGATGCTTCTTTCTTTGTAGATGAAGGGTCTGGGGCCTCGGCGGCAGTAATCAGAAATGAAAAAGGTAATTTTCTGGCATCCCAATGCAAATATATTCCAAATGCGCTTGATGTTGTCACTTCAGAAGCTTTGGCAATGAGGGATGGCCTCATATTTGCTAATTCACTTGGTTTCAACTGGGTTGAAGCTGAATCAGATTCATCTATTGTGATCGAATACTGTTTGGGACAGACAATCTGGAGGGATGCTGCAGCAGCAATTTTCGCAGAATGCGTGGACGTGTCTTCAAGGAAAATACTAACGCCCACACGTGTGGCATCTTGCACATCCCCCACACGCCTCCTTTACCACTCATTTTGCCACATATGAACAGATGACATCAGCATGAATCTTTTTGGTTTTCGGCTTAAAAATATTTTATCTCCTAATTAAAAAATTGAATTAAAAATATGTTTTCACCATTAAATCCGTCTCGACGAGATCTTCAAAACTAGACCCCAAGTTGATATGTTTCGATGAAAATTTTTTTTTTGCCCAAAAGTTGCCATGATGTTTACACTGTAGTTGCCATAGTGCTTAAACTAAAGTTGCCATGTGGCAATTTCAGTTTGTAGAGCATGGCAATTTTAGTATTTTGTTGATGGCAACTCCAGTACTTTGACCATGAAAATTATTTTTTGTATGAACCATGGCAATTTTAAGTGCATGTATCATGGCAATTTTAGTTTATGGTTCATGACAAGTCTAGTTTCTTAATTCCTCGTTTTATAAATGTCAAAATTTACTTTTAAATATAGAAGAAAATAGCTGAAACATATCATGGGAACTTCAGTGTAAACACCATGGCAATTCATGTGCAATAGACATGGCAACTTTTAACCAAAAAAAATTCGTCGAAATATATTGATATGAGATCTACTTTCGAAGATCTCGTCGCGAGGGATTTAATGATGAAAACGGATCTTCAATCGAATTTTTCATTTAAGAGATAAAATATTTTAAAAACTGAAAATCCAAAAAGATTCTCACATGCATGCATGCGGTGACGTGGCGCAGTCTGTGTGTTATAGGGCGTGTGGGCGGGTTCCGCTCCCACCACACATGTGGGCATTAGCGTTGTCCTATTTTCAAACATTGTGTTCGCTCCGCGAACCAAGTAGCGCATGTGCTAGCTAATTATGCTTTTTGTAATAAATTTTGTAACACTTGTATTGGCGAACTTCCAACTTGGTTGGTCTCCAAGATGTTGAACGATGTAATTCCTATTTGAGTTCAATAAATCTAGCCATGATGGCCTTGCCTTAGAAAAAAAATATCGAAACCAATACGAAAAACGTTCTCTTAACTTTGATTTGCTGCAGCAGTGATCCTAAGCCGCTTTGACAGGTGGATAACAAAACTAATCGCGAATACGGTGATTGTGGCGAACCGAAGCTATAACGTGGTCAGACAGGATGATCTTCTTTTTCTCCCTTATTTTCTACTCCAGTACCACACTGCATCGGTCAGATGCTCTGCAGCCCGCCGTTCCCGCCGAAGATCCGGTTGAGGATCGCCGCCAGCCTGACGCCCCCCTGGGCGAGCCTCTTCTGAACCACCGGCAGCGCCTTGAAGTAGTACTCGTCTGCAGTCCAGTCCAGTTTCAAAGACATCTCGTCACATTTGTTCCAAAGAAATCACACATAAGTATCTAGGTTAGTCTTGCTAATCTCATACGGTACTGTACCTCCTAGGGTGTCGTCCTGCTGGACGCCCTCGTACGCGTCGCATGCCAGCACCGCGCTCTCCTGGGCGTACCTGCATTCGATCGATCGCTCTCAGCCGTCAGATTCAGCCTCTGAATGTTTAATAATTTCAGTTTTGCAGTTGGATCAGATCATCATCATGTTTTGAGAGCTTACTTTTCGGCGCAGGTTGTCTTGGTTTTGCTGCGGCACGCCTCCCACTGCTTCTCCTCGCTGGACCAGTCGTCCTGCAAGACATCAACTCAAACAAAAATTACTCGAGGTGAAATTAAGCAGAAGTAATGGGGTGAAATGCGGTGCAGAGGTAACTAGTGAGGTAGCTTACGGTGATGTTGCGCTGGATGGACTCGATCATCGCGTCCTGGTCCTTGTCGAAGAAGTCCTTCATGGCCTGCGTGATCACGTCCGAATCCCACACCTAGGTTTGGAAAGACAACACCCTCGTAAACTACTATACTCCCTCCGTCCGTTTTACAGAGGCCAGATGTAATTGGTATCTCCACGATATTAATATATTCACTTTGTCGAAAATACGGAAACAGTGAACAAATGAATGAGTCATGGAACTGAGACTGCCAGTACGTACCTTGTGCAGGTTGCTCTTCCTCCTGTACCAGCGGAGTTTGATGGTGTTGCCGCCGAGGTCTTCCACGTGGCCGCAGTGCAGCGGCTGGTGCACGTCGCCCACGAAGTGCGCCAGGAACATCAGGCTCTCCGTCGGGTCAACTGCCATGGATGGCAATATATGCAGCGCGCATGAGGCCGGGAAGATCATCCATGGCATTCTACCGGTATGTTATTAACTGGTGAACACGGGGTGTCGATCAGTGATGCTTACATGGGCTGGACGAGTCCTGGAGCGCGGCGGTGTAGTTGTTGATGGCCCCGACCACGCACACGTTCTTGTTCCCCTTGGTGTCGTGGCAGTCCCCTGCCCAAAATCAACCAGCAGCACCGGCCGGAGCATAACGTGAGACGCGTACGTGTGTAATTCTCTGATCTGCGACGATCGTGTACGTAGTACGTGCTGGGCTTTCAATTAGTTGTTGTTGCTTGTGGAACTCTAGCCGCATGCTATGCTACCCCGACGGCGTGGAACCCTTGTAATCTGCCCTGCTATTGTCTATATTAACACGTAACGCGTCCCTGCCATGCCATGCATACGCTTCTAGGCTAATTTTTCCACAGACCTACCATCTACCAACTCCCTTGCCCAATCAGACAAGCAAACCTATACCCGATCGGCAGGCCAGTCACTAGTCAGCATGTCTCCTTCCAGTTGAGCTGATAATGACTCACCCCAAATGATAATATTCCTTGTGAGATGCGATGCGATCCATCAAAGATGGGAACTGTTGGCATATGCCTTTTTTTTTTCCTGAATGATGATGTTGCAGTTAGCTGTACCCGCCACTCACCAGACACATGGATGGATGCTTGGATGGGTTGCTAGCTTCAGTAGCAGGTGGGTGCACGTAACGTGTCGGGACGGACCTCTAATTAGGCGCGTACGTATGGGCTCAAAGTCAAATCGCGCCTTAACTACCGATCGTGGAGTAGTACAACCAGGCTATCCATGTAAACAAGTTTTAAAAATTACTGCATTTGGTTGTTGTGAGAGTAAAAGTAAACAACAGCCCAAGTTGTATCGGTGCATGGCGCCATGCATGGAAGGTTCAGAGCATGCATGAGGGAGAGAAAGAGTCTGAGCCGGAGCACGTACTGGCGTAGCTGAACTTGCAGTCGCCGGGGGTGTCGGCGAAGTGGAGGGGGCTGGACCACCGGTACCGGAAGCGCTGGCTGTCCGCCCACGAGCACACCTCCGCGAGCTCGCCGTTGGCCCACGACGGCAGGAGCGCCTTCACCCCCGTCAACGCCTCGCTCGTCAGGAAACCCTGCACGGAAACAACACTTCTGATCAGCTTAGTTTACCTCGACGCCCGGCTCCGGTAGATACAAGTAACTGATCGCTAGTGCCGGCAGGTCGGTGGTTTACGCACATCGGCGATCTTGCAGGTCATGTAGTGGCCCTCCTTGCCCCACGCCTGCGCCATCGGAGCTCTCGCCGCCGCCCCCGCGCGAAAAGGAACAGAAAGACGAGATTCGAGAAAGGAAGAAAGATAGCAAGAAAAAACTAACTACTGGAGAGAAGAGTAAAGAATAGAAGAGGAGCGATCGCGAATTAGAGAGCGAGAGAGAGTATAGTATATCTAATAGAATAGATCGATATATAGTATCTACGATATATCTATATATAATAGATATATATATCTATCTATCTAGCTATATATCTCTCTTCTCTATATCTCTCTCTCTCTCTCTCTCATATCGTCCTCTCTTTCTATTCTACTTACCTGCTCTCTCTCTCTCTCTTTCTTCTACTCTCTCCTTCTTCTCTCTCTCTCTCTCTCCGGTCTATGTTGCTGTGTTGCTTTCCTTCTTGTCTCATCTAGCTTTTGTACTGCTCCTCTATTTATGCATACAACTGCAGAGAGACAAGTTGGCAATACAATGATTGATGTATTAATGGGTGCCGGTGCACGTATATATAAGTACAGAGTAGGCCTCAACCTCAACTATACACAATTAGAAGGTGGGCCACAATACAAAATACATTCAACACAAATATATACTCAACACCCCCCGCAGTCGAAGCGTCGCCGGAGACGCAGAGACTGGACCGAAACTCCTCGAAGACGGGAGTAGGCAATCCCTTAGTCATCACATCAGCAAACTGTTGCGTCGTCGGAACGTGGAGAACTCGAACACGGCCAAGGGCAACCTGCTCTCGCACGAAGTGAATATCGAGCTCAATATGCTTCGTACGTCGATGGTGCACCGGGTTGGCGGAGAGGTAGACCGCGTTGACGTTATTGCAGTACACAAGAGTGGCTTTATGAACGTCACAAAGCAACTCCTGAAGTAGCTGACGGATCCAAGAGCATTCGGCCACGGCATTAGCCACGGCCCGATACTCTGCCTCGGCACTGGAGCGGGAGACCGTGGGCTGCCGCTTCGATGACCAAGAGATCAACGAGCGAGGGCCCAAGGTAGACGCAATAGCCGGACGTAGAGCGCCGGGTGTCGGTGGAGGCGGAGGCCGTCAGGGTGAGTCCCAAGGACATGGTGCCACGTATGTAACGGAGAATACGCTTCACCAAGGTCCAATGAGAGTCACGCGGGGCGTGCATGTGGAGGCACACCTGCTGAACAGCGTACTGCAGGTCGGGTCGAGTCAACGTCAGGTACTGTAAAGTACCAACAATGGAGCGATAGAACGCTGCATCGGACACGAGAGAGCCCTCCAGAGCAGGGACCTTCGCCTTCGTGTCGATAAGGGTAGGCGCCGGCTTGCAGTTAAGCATACCGGTACGCTCCAGAAGCTCGTGGGCGTACTTCTGCTGATGCAGAAAGAAGCCGTCAGCCCGACGGATCACCTCGATGCCGAGGAAGTAGTGCAGAGGCCCCAAGTCCTTGAGGGCGAACTCATCACGAAGACGAGCTGTCAGCCGCTGAAGGAGCTCGGGGGCGGCGCCGTGAGGATGGCGTCGTCGACATAGAGCAGCAGATATGCAGTGTCAGCTCCCTGATGATACACAAAGAGTGAGGCATCGGAGCGAGTGGACCGAAAGCCCAGAAACTGCAGGAAGGCTGCGATACGCTGGTACCAAGCCCGAGACACCTGCTTCAACCCGTAAAGAGAACGGGAGAGCAAGCACACAAAGTCAGGATGCTCGGCGTCGACGAAACCAGTGGGCTGCTCACAGAACACCTGCTCGGCAAGATGACCATGCAAGAAGGCGTTGGAGACATCCAACTGATGCATAGGCCAGGCTCGCGAGACCGCCAACTGAAGCACGACGCGAATCGTGCCCGGTTTAACAACCGGAGCGAAGGTGTCGGTGAAGTCCACACCCGCGCGCTGCCAAAATCCACGAACCACCCACCGAGCCTTGTAACGCTCAAGAGAACCGTCCGGGCGGGTCTTATGGCGGAACACCCACTTGCCAGTGATGACGTTGGCACGAGGGGGCCGCGGAACAAGATGCCACGTGCGGTTGCGCTGCAGGGCATCGAACTCCTCCTGCATCGCGGCGAGCCAGTGGGGATCCCAAAGGGCAGCGCGAGCGGAGGCAGGGATGGGTGATGGCGTCGACGTCGAGGCGGCGCATACATACTTGTCGGAGGAGTAGCGCGTGCTCGGCTGAAGCACACCGGCCCGGGCACGGGTTGTCACGCCGAGAGGCGGGGCAGCAGCGGCAATGGGGCCCGCGACGGGAACCGGGCCAGGGACGGGTGCCGAACCAGGAGCCGCGGCAGGGCCCGCAGCGGCGGCCGAGGCGGCGCCGGCGGCCGCGGCGGCCGAGGCAGCGGTGACGGGCGGGCCGGCGGCGGAGGCCGAGCCGATGACAGAGGTGGCGACGGGCGAGGTGGTGGTCGAGCCCGTCGCGGGGGTGGAGGCGCCGACCGGGGTGGTGGGCGGGATGGCCGCCACGGCGCCGGGGTGGGGTGCCCGATCCGGCTCAACCTCGTGGGAGGGAGTCGGGGACCCGGTCGGAGTCGACCTCGGGGGAGGGAGTAGGGAATCCGGGCGGTGGTAGAAGGCGCCGAGCCGGAAGGACCACCGGGGGACGCCGCCGTGCATCGCTCCAAGCAAGGGGCGTGGGAGTCGGCGCCGGAGGGACCGCAGCCGGAGAAACCTGAAAAAAAGGAAACACCGTCTCGACAAAATACACGTGCCTCGAGGTGTACACACGATGAGTGACAGGATCATAGCACCGGTAACCTTTGGTGTTAGAGGGATAGCCAAGGAAGACGCATGGGGCGGATCGAGGTGCGAGTTTATGTGGGGTGGTGGATGCGGTGCTAGGGTAGCAGAGACACCCAAAGATGCGAAGACCGTCGTAGGACGGCGGTGTACCGAAGAGAAGGTGATGAGGAGCGTAGTTCCACCGAGGACGACACGGACGAATGTTAACTAAGAGAGTAGCAGTGGCGAGAGCGTCAGGCCAAAACCGAGCGGGCATGTTAGAGTGAAAGAGTAACATGCGGACGCAGTCATTAAGAGTGCGAAGGATGCGCTCGGCTCGGCCATTCTGCTGTGAGGTGTATGGGCAAGTCAGACGGAAGATGGTGCCGTGAGAGGCGAGAAGGGTGCGGAGAGCGACGTTGTCAAACTCTTTTCCGTTATCGGTTTGGAGTGCAAGAATGGGGCGACCGAACTGTGTGGTGACATAGGAATAAAATGATGTGAGTGTGGCTAAAGCATCGGATTTACGATGAAGAGGAAAAGTCCACACATAATGAGAATAATCATCTAAAATCACCAAATAGTATAGATAGCCCGTGTGACTTGCAACGGGAGACGTCCAAACATCACTATGAAGTAATTGAAACGGAAAAGTGGAAACTGTGGTAGACACACTAAAGTGAAGACGAACGTGCTTGCCCAAACGACAAGCCTCACAAGTACGCTCGTCGAGCTTTTTACATGAGAAAGAAAAACTCCTAAGAATCTGACACAAAACGGTGGGGTTGGGGTGGCCCATGCGAGCATGCCAAAGATCGACGCCGACGGCGAGGGCGACGGGTGTGGAGGTGGAGATGCCGACGTGCACGGGATAGAGCTCATCAGGGCTGTCACATCGGTGGAGTACCATCCGAGTACGGGCGTCCTTCACAGAAAAACCAACACCGTCAAATTCAACAGTAAGTGGGTTCTGACGAGTAAGACGACGAACGGAAACTAAACTCGTGACTAAGTCAGGTGAAACAAGGACATTAGACATAGTGATAGGTGTGGAACTAGAAGGAAAACTAGTACTACCGACATGAGTGATAGGTAAAGAAGAACCGTTGCCAACGGTGATACGAGTGGGTGTGTTAACGGGAGTGGAGGAGGTTAGGTTACCGGGATGAGCTATCATGTGCACAGTAGCACCGGAGTCCATGTACCAGTCGCCTCCACCGCCATAGTTACTCGGCGACGGCGGAGTGCAGGCCGGCCAGGAGGGCGGGATCCCATGGTGCAGGTACCAGCGACGGTGGCTGGCCCCCGTAGGGCGGTGCCTGGGCGGGCACACCATAGCCACCGAGGGGTGGCGGCGCGAGGGGAGCACCATAGGGGGCGCCGAAGAATGCCTGGTGGCCCGCGGGACGAGGACCAAGAAGACCCGACGCAGGAGCCCGCGGGATGGGCATGTGATAGGCATGCACGACGCCCGTCCACGGGTTCTGCCCGGTGGCCCACGGCGGAGGAGGCTGCTGGTAGCGCCCCCCCCCCCCCCCCCCGCGCACCTTGTGCCTGCTGCTGCTGGCGGCGGCCCCCGCCACCTTGCGGCTGCTGGGGAGGCGCGGGGGCGCGGGTGGTGCGGGCGGCAACGGGAAGCAGCCGGCGGGCATGGGTGGCGCGGGCAGACGTGGCGCGGCCGGTGGAGCAGGGCCGCCGCGGGTGGTGCCGGCGGCAAGGGCGGTGTGCTGGGCCCGCTGCTTCACCTTCGTCATCTGGTGCTCCTCAAGCTTGAGGTACGCGACGACGCGCTGGAAGGTGGGCTGCGGCAGCAGGGTGAGGTTGGATGCCGCGTTGCCGAAGTCCTCGTTGAGACCGGCGGTGAGGGTGCTCAGCATGAGGTCGTCGGAGACCTTGGCACGGATGTTGCGAAGCTCGTTGGCGAGCATCTTGAGCCTCATGCAGTACTCATCGATGGTGGAGTTGTCCTGGTGACAGCCGAAGAACTCTTGCTGCAAGAAAACAAGGCGCTGAAGTTTGTTGTCGGTGAAGAGCGCGTTGATCTTTGTCCACACGGCGCAGGCGTCGTCGTCCTCGGCGACAACCGTGTGGAAGATGTCCTTCGAAACGGTTTGGTAGAACCATCGGATGAGCGCCCTTCATGTAGTCGCCATCCACGGAGCCGTCGATGTGCTCGGTGAGATAGTACTCGCGGAAGACGAGGTTGAAGTAGGTCTTCCACGCGTAGTACGACGTGCTGGAGCTGTCGAGGTGGATGGGGACCCGGGCCTCAATGTTGAGGTCACGGATGGCGGCGGCGGAGGGCTCGGGGCCGGCGAAGGGGTTCGACGAGCGGGTTGTGGAGGAGCCCGGGGAGGAGTCCATTGGTGCAGCAAGGTAGGTTGGTGCGACTGGGTAGGGTTAGGGTTTTTGGTGGCGGTTGGGGCAGCGGCAGCGGGGAAGTGCGGCGGCTGCGGGGGCGCGCGACTGCGGGGAGAGGGGAAGGCAGCGGCGGCAGGGAGGAGGGGCGACGCAACGAGACGGCGGTGGCGCGATCGGGAGGCGCGCGGCAACGGCGGTTCGGCGCGGCAGAGGCGGAAGCGGGGCGGCACGTGGCGGCGGCGGCGCGACTGGGAAGGGAAGGGCGCGGCGGCGGCGGGGTGCGGCGGTGGTGGGGTGCGGCGGCGACGGCGAACCCTAGGGTAGGACCGAAAAAGATGATACCATGTAGAGAGACAAGTTGGCAATACAATGATCGATGTATTGATGGGGTGCCGATGCACGTATATATAAGTACATGGTAGGCCTTAACCTCAACTATACAAAACTAGAAGGTGGACCACAATACAAAATACATGCAACACAAATATATACTCAACGACAACCAATGGCCGCGTTTTGGACCTGAAAGATTCCTTCATCCGATCCGCGATGCTTTTTGTCCCAGCAGCAACCAGAGGAGTTTGTAGCCAATAAGGGAGCGGTGCTTCCATGTGAACCTGATGGTTGGAGTTGCTTGCGCCATGATGTGCAATTATGCCGGCGTGGTTCACATGTGCGGCACGCAACAAACCCCGGTCACTATTGGCTGGCTCCGTTGCAAACTTGCAATGGCAATGCTAAGGAGGGATCAGATCAGAGCAGCTGCTGCCACGCGCTTCTTCTTGCCCACTCCCAACGAACGAAAGCCTACTGGCCGGCCGGTTTCTGAATTCTGACTGGTAGCATGGTGGGTACGTGCGCGCAGAGATCGGTCCAGTTTCAGAGTTCCCAACGACGATCGTCCTCCTCTCTCCTCGATCCAAAGAAAGCATAAATGATCGACTTGACGACTAATAATTAAACAAAGCACCGATCGCTGCTCGTCGTAAACAATCTGAGGATAAGGACTGACGCCTCACCAACAACAGGCAGCATATGCTGTATTATATATTCCGTCAGACAGTGTTTGCAGCGTTGTTTTCCCTATATTTTACTAGTGTCGTCTCCCCCGGGCCGGGTCGCAATTGCTAAATCAACGGAGAGCAAGCTAGTAGATGAGATCGAGCTAACCTGCCACTGCCAGCCCCGCGCGCTCCTTGTCCACTCCCAACCAACGCTACAACATGATCCGGTTTCTGAATGCTGACTTGGTAGTTGCTCAGCAGCAACAAACGACGACGACTAAAGGAAGTGTCTACGAAAGCACCGGACGATGGCTGCTCAGCTCGTCCGTCCTAAACAATCGGAGAATAGCATCAAGAAAATACACGCATGATCTGCACGCTGGTAGTTAATTCCAGTTTCGGATCGGAACAACATCATGGCTCGTGGCTGTTTTGCAGGGCAGAGATTGGATCGTGACAAGAGCAGAGGCCGATCGGGTTTGGCAACCAGTAGCTAGACCCCTTGCATGCGTTGGAACGCTTTGCAAGCGTGGAACACAACAATGAATGGCTACTTCAATCGTTGTCACCTCTGCCACGTATATATGTACCAATTATTTTCATCACCTTCAGCAAAAGAAAACACTGGGCCTGACAACAGCCGTACGTACTGATTAATACAGTTAATAACCGTGATCTGTGATCTGATGAAACTAACATACAGGGCCAAGATCTTATTGTACGACTAGTTCGTCGCTAGCGCAGGCCAGTCCCTGTATTTTTGCTTGCTTAATTCCTGTCAGACTTCAAAGATCCGGTTGAGGATGGCCGCCAGCCTCACGCCTCCCTGGGCAATTCTCTTCTCAACAACCGGCATTGCCGAGAAGAAATATTCATCTGCATACATGCATGCTCTTTAATCCCAAGAGGATCGTAAGTACTCCGTATCACACAGTAAATCGGTCATTACTGAGTTGGAGTACCTTCTAAGTTGGAGTATTGGTCAACACCCACGTACGTCGGGCACGACAGCTCTGCGCTCTCCTCGGCGTACCTGCATGCATATATTCGCTTTCAGCTGTCAGCTTCTGAAGATTCGGAACTGTATGCAGTTTCCATGAATGCAGATTATCATGACGAGAGCTTAATTACTTGTCAGTGTTATAGATATATTTGCGTTACTTGTATTTGGTAGTATAGGATTTGTAATCCGTCTCTTATCTTATCTTCATCCGAGGCTTCTTGCCCTTCAAGTCTTGTACTCAATATATACTCGCCCTCGAGGCTCAATAATATCATCCATCAAATTCCGCAACAATCCATCTCTCTTCCTTCTAACATGGTATCAGCCTAACCGATCCAACTCTAGCCGCCGCCCTACGCTTCCGCCCCGCGCGCCGCCCCCGGGGCGGTCTGCCTCCATGACCGCCGCCGGGGGCCGCGCCGCCCGTACCTAGGGTTCGTTCGCCGGTCGTGTTGACCGGCTGCCCTAGAGAGTCTTTTTTCGGGTTTTCTCTCTCCCACCGGTCATCTTGATCAGCGTTTTCTGTTTGGTTTTCCGATCTATGCTTGATCGGTTTGCGTCGCCCGCCGCCGCCGTCGACCCCCGCGCGCCTCTACTTCGACCCCGGCGCGACCAGCCGGCTTCTTCTCCGACCCGGCGGCCACGTGCGCCGAGGTGGCCCGTCAGGGCCAGCCGCCGTCCGCGCGTCGGCCCGCCCGTCGCCCTGCGCCGGCCGTGTCCGCCCTGCTCCGACCTGGACTACTGCATCGCCCCGACCCGGCAGCCCATCATAGCCGCCGTTCGAGCGCCGGCTCGCCCGTCGCCCTACGCCGGCCGTGTCCGCCCTGTTTCGACCTGGACTACTGCATCGCCCCGACCCGGCGGCTTCGCGCCATGCGGCGGCCCATCATAGCCGCCGTTCGAGCGCCGGCTCGCCCATCGATCCAAGCCACCCGCCTCCGCCGCGTCTGCACGGCGGCCCTGCGGTCTGCCTCGCCGGCCTCGTCCCCGGCTGCGTCGGGCCGGCTGCATCAGGCTCGTCGGCTGCCTCAGCTCGGGCGCCGCTGCTTCGTTGGTCGCTCGGGCCTCGCTGCCTGGGTGCCGGCGCTGACGCGCTCGTCCGCACGTCGTCCCACGCCGTCCGTCATCGTCGGCCTCATCTTGGACTCCGCCGCCACCGCGTCTCCACCGAGCGGCGTCCCCGGCCTCGCGCGCGATCGGCTTGATCACCCGCTCATCGCCGCAATCCGCCTCATCTACGCCACGCGACAGACCTGGCCCGTCGGTTGCGCGCGCCTCCGCAGGTCCCTTGAAGATCGTTCCCGAGTTCAGTGCGCCCCTCCACCGATCGAGCAACGGGCTGCCGCTGCGTCACCCCGTCGGGCCGCAGCGCCGCCTCCCCGTGGTTCTCCTCGCGCGTTGCCGCTGCGTCGCCCCTTCGGGTCGTAGTGCCGCGGTACGCGGTCCCCGCCGCCGCCCGAGGCCGTCCCTGCGGTTGCACCGACTCGCGCTCCGCCGCTGCGCCGCCTCTTCGGGCTGTAGCGCCGCGGCCCGCGGTCCCCGCTGCCGCCCCGAGGTCTTCCCGCCGTCGCCCCGCCCTGCCTGTTGCCGCCGCTGCGTAGCCCCTTCTGGCTGTAGCGCCGTGGCCCGCGGTCCACCGCCGTCCCCGCGCGTTGACCTCTCGTGGTATGCGTCGCGCTGCCTCCCTTGGCGCGGGAACGCCATCGTCTGCGCCGGTCTTCGTCACGTTGTCGGGTTCCTCGCCTACTTCGAGCACCGCCGACGCGCTACTAACCTAGCCGTTGCCGCTGTCGTCAGGCCGTCGCCGCCGCCCGTCCACCCCCTTCGTCTTCGTCCAAGCACCAGCTCGTCGCCAGCGTCGCCGTCATCTACCTCGACCACTTCATCTACTCCGACCACCGTTGATGACATCGGCCCTGCGCTGATGGATGCCGCAATCGTCGTTGAGTTCTTCTCTGCTGGCCCCTCCAACTTCTCCGACATGGCGAACAGCTCGTGCAAGTCCCTCGTCTACGCATGCCCGATACTGGCAACACCGGTGCGTGCCTTCGTCCACGACGTGTTCCCGGGACTGGCAAGCCTGGAGCGGCGTTTCGTCAACTTTGTCTTCGTCCGTCTACGCATGCCCGGTGCTGGCAACACCGATGCATGCCTTCGTCCACGACGTGTCCCCGTGTTTGGCAAACCCGGCACGACGCTTCGTCAACACCGTCTACCTCCCGGCGCACCCCTACTTTGACATCACTGCGCCCATGCTAACTCGACGCCTCCTTGCGCCCGCGGCTCCACGGCGTTTTCCTCGACACCGGCTACCCCGACTCGACATCGACTACGGCATTCTTTGCACGGCTACATCGACCACGGCTACACCACCCTACGCTCTCGGCTACCTCGACATCGGCACAAAGGTCTATCATCCGCTTGAGCAACTCGTCGGCTTCCTCTATAGTCAATGCGTCCGCGACGCGACACATTCCACGACGCTTCCGCTACGACTGTGGGGGGATATCAGCCCGTTGGCTGGTATTCTCTCCAGTCTGACAGTCCGCGACGCTCCTGTTGTCTGCAACGCTACCGCTACGACCGCGGGGGGATGTTAGAGATATATTTGGGTTACTTGTATTTGGTGGTCTAGGATTTATAATCCGTCTCCTACCTTATCTCCAGGAGAGGCTTCTTGCCTACCAAGTCTTGTACTCAATATATACTCGCCCTCGAGGCTCAATAATATCATCCATCATATTCCGCAACAATCTCTCTCTCTTCCTTCCACTACCACACTGAACCCCTATGCCGACGGCCCAGGCCGTCGGCCCAGGCCGTCGGGATAGACCTGTGCCGATGACCACCGTCGGCGTAGGGCCGTCGACAACATATGCGTCGGCGTACCCCAGGCCCCCGTCGGCATAGATGCCTACCCCGACGGCGTCCGTACATCTATGCCGATGGCCCAGGCCGTCGGCAAAGTTCCACGCCAACGGCGTCTGACGGTGCCGCTGTCAAGAGCATCCCAATCAGGGGCCGCCACGTGGCGAGGCTATGCCGACGGCTAGATTTGAATCTATGCCGATGAACTAGCCGTCGGCCTAGCCTTGCCATGTGGCGGCCGCTGGCAGCTCCTGGGGCGTCACGCGGCTGCCACGTAGCCGTCGGCATAGGTGCCACGTGGCGGCCACTGGTTACTCGCAGCTGCACTATGCCGACGGCTAAGCCGTTGGTGTAGTTTTTGTCTGATTTTTTTCTTCTGTTTTCTGTTTCAAATCAATTCAATTCAATTCAAATAGCAGGTATATAGCAGAAATAGACATGCACAACACCACCATCACAACCAACAGCACCACCATCAAGAGCATCATAAATATAAGAAACAACATAAGCATATCACAACCAACACCACCACCATCATATCCTCACAACCAACAACATAAGCATATCACAACCAACACCACCACCATCACATCCTCACAACCAACAACATAAGCATATCAGAAACATAAGCATCTAGCTAAGAAGCACACAAGTCATCTGAAGTAGCATAAAAGAGCACACAAGTCATAGGCTTAAGCGCCAGTACGTCAATCACCACCGCCAAGTACGCCAAAGCCCAGGTCGTCACTGCTACCGGCAGCGCTACTGCCAAGACCGCCACCGCCTCGGTGGATCGGAGTGATCGGGCTCCGTGAGTCGGGAGTGATGCCAAGACCGGCACCACCACCAACGGTAGATCCACCGGTTCCCTGGATGTTTGAAAATACATGTTAAGGGGATATATGATTGTGTTGAATAAATAGTAAGCAGCACTGGTTGAATAGTTTGGGGATGTACTAACCGGCGTAGTCCCCGGGTGCTGTGCCAGAAACTCCTCATAGGTAAGCGGCACTAGAGCCGGTCCAGGAGGAGGTGGTGGTGGTTCCATTTGAGGAACCGTGCCGGCCGCCATGCACTCAACAACGCGCTGCATGTTAATTGACCAAGCAAACACGAATGTCAGAAGAAATGCAAGTGCAAATATAGAAGTGAAATGAAAGGGGCCAAACTAACCGTCATCATGCGACTGCTGTGCTCCTGCGCTGCTAAAACTCTCGTGTGCCACGCCATGGTCTCCTGGCGTGTGTACTCCATGTAGGCCTACAGTATGACATGATGGAACTCATAAAACATCTCAATGCGGAAAATAAAGTGAGCAATGAAGATAAGAGGGAAAATACTTACAGAGTGCTGCTCGGCTAGGAGGCAGTGTGACTCCGCACTGGTCATGGTCGTGCTCGTGCGCTGGCTCAGGCTCGGGTCGGTAGCTTGGAGCTATGTGTAGGAGATAGAAGGAGTGATCACAGCATCCAGAACCGGCTGCCGACCGTGAGCCTTGGGCCCCATGCCCACCACCACCCCGTCGTCCAGATCCGCACTAATGGGGTCAGGTGTGTCAGGATGTAACCTCAGATACCCCTTAGTGTAGGCCTTCTTCTTCTCCGCGGGCTTGCCGTAGTACTTGGCCTCGGCAGGCTTGGGCTTCCTACGCGTATGGGCGATCTCCCATGCCTTCATGTGTGGGAGCGGCCGCTTCAGTTTCTCCTCCTGCACCACCAAACAAAGGTTAGTCATACATAAGAAAGTGATGGTAAATAGAAGAAGAATATTGTTTAATGAGGTTAGTCATACATGAAGTGTCTTGTGGAGAAAGTGGTTCCGGTTTCACTGAGCATGTACTCCCTCCTTCCCTCGGTTAGCCTAGTTTTTGATGCTCGTAGCCGCCCAGGCTCCATCCTGACCACACCACAGATCCATCAATGCCGCCCAGGACTCTTCGTTTCCATAACACCAATTTGGACACACCTACATAATGAAAGCATAATGGCATGTCAACACGAAACGATGAAATTTACCACAAACATCGGAATAAAAAATCTTTTATACTTACCGCCAAGTACTCGTGCCTCTCCAAGGTAATGTCCTCCCTCCGCGCTTCTTTCTTGGTCATCTTCACACCAAGAGCGTCGTGATAGTATTGCGAGATGGCCGCCCAGCGCACCTCGTACTGCATCTGGCGGGCCTTCTTCTTTGCTTGGCGCAGCACGATCTCGTCGGCAGTGGCCTTGTGCTCCTGAAGAACTCGATAGTATTTCTATAATCATTCATGAAACCAGAATGGAAGAAGCCATGAGTTAAATCATTCATGAAACCGCGGCGAGAGGAAGTAGTCGAACGGCGGCGAGATGTCGGGGACCAACAGCTCCGACGACGATCACTACAGGAAGATGCAACACCACAAATCCTGTAATTACCACCAAGTGAAAAATTTAGACCATCACATCTCATCCATCACATCATCACATCACATCCATCACATCACATCTCATTGAAAATACTTCAAATTTTAACATTCATCTATATATCTAAAAAAACTATCTTTCAATATACTCCACAAAACATATATCCATCAAATCCATCTCATCCATCTATCTTTCAATATACTCTACATTACTTATATCCATCACATCGATTATGTATCTAAAACATACTAAAGCTACACAAAACATAGAAAAAATGCACCAAATATATTTTTTCTTCACAATTTTACTCTTTTCCAATTCATCCATCTATCTAACTATCTATTCATCTATCTAACTATCTATTTCTATCTGTCCACCTATCTACAAAAAATGTACAAAAAAATGAAAAGACAAAGAAAAACCTCACCGAGGGGAGGGCCGGGATGAGGTTGGGGAGGCGGAGGGGAGCTCGGGCTGGGGCTAGGCCGGCCGGAGCAGCGACAGAGGAGGGCCGGGATGAGGTTGGGGAGGCGGAGGGGAGCTCGGGCTAGGGCTAGGCCAGCCGGAGCAGCGGCAGAGGAGGGCTGGGATGAGGTTGGGGAGGTAGAGGGGAGCTCGGGCTGGGGCTAGGCCGGCCGGAGCAGCGGCAGAGGAGGGCCGGTGGAGCCTAGCCGCTGGCCGGAGCGAGGGTCGGGCGGTGGTGAGGGCGGAGTGGGCTCGGGGAGGTCCGGCCGGACCGAGCTTGACGAGGGCGCGACCGAGGGGTGGCCGGGGCGGAGTTGAGGACGCCCACTGCGGCAAGGGAAGGGCGGCGGCGGCGCGGGGCGAGACGATGAGGCCGGGGTGGAGCGCGGGTGGGGCGGCGGCGGGGAGGGGCGAGGGAAGGGCGGCGGCGGGCCAGAGCGCGGGTGGGGCGTCGGTGGCGCAGGGCGAGGGAAGGGCAGTCGGAGCAAGGGAAGGGAAGGGCGGCCGCGGGTGCAACACTGGATCGGGCGGCGGCGCGGGTCGAGGGTGGGGCGGAGGGGTGGCCGGGGAGATGGGGAATGAGTGGTGGGGGGCTAACCGCACAGGATAAGGCCAATATATGCCGATGGCAAAGCCGTCGGCATAGATTGCCATGCCACGTGTCACCCTATGCCGACGGCTTTGCCGTCGGCATAGATAGGAGGTTTGCAATTTTCAAAAAATAGTCCCACCTCGCCCAAAGACAAGCAACATGACCAGTTTAAATAGTTGGCTAATCCATACGAAGTAAGCTCCGGTATTCATTAGAGTTCTGTTAAGAAAACGGACAATTACTATGAAACTTTCAGTGCCCGGCCCGGTGCCCGGGCACTGAAGGTTTCACAGTGAGAGTCCATTTTCCATGATGGATGCCGGTGTTTTTTATAAATTCTATTATTACTATTTTTTAGTTTGCTGTCTGTATGAGGACCCGATGCGAAGCTTTGGTGGCCGTTTCCCCCCTCCGTGCGACGGCGGCAGCGACGTCCGTGAGGGGGGGTCACACTACGGAGCCGCGTGCCGGGTGCTTACACCTGCCACCATGCTTCCAGACGTGTAAGAGGGCCGAGGGCAAAACCTGGCGGCATAGCTACTCCCCCAAGTACACCGTCCCGTCTAACCCCGGGACAGACGACCGACGGATCTAGGCCGTTGACTTTGGCCGGGCGAGGTTTGACCGATGGACCTTTTCACCTGGTTGTGATAGGCCAGCCCATAGCTACACCCTCGAACACGGTCCGGCCCCAACCCACCGCAAGATTCCCTCCGTGTCGGCCCGACGTGGCCGTTTTCCCCTCCGTGACACGGCGGCAGCGACGTCCGTGAGGGGGGTCACACTACGGAGCCGCGTGTCGGGTGCTTGCGCCTGCCACCACGCTTCCACACGCGTAGGAGGGCCCACTGCAAGACCTGGCGTGTTTGCTACCCCCCCCCCAGGTACCCCGTCCCGTCTAACCCTGACACAGACGACCGTCGGATCTAGCCCTTTGACTTTCGTCGGACGAGGTTTGACCGGTGGACCTTTTCACTTGGTTGTCATAGCCCAGCCCATAGCTACACCCACGAACACGGCCCCGGCCCCAACCCACCCCAAGATTCCCTCCGTGTCGGCCCGACGTAGCCGTTTCCCTCCTCCGTGACACGGCGGCAGGACGTCCGTGAGGCGGGTCACACTACGGAGCCGCGTGTCGGGTGCTTGCGCCTGCCACCACACATCCACACGTGTAGGAGGGCCCACCGTAAGACCTGGCGTGTTTGCTACCCC
Organism: Thinopyrum elongatum; assembly: GCA_011799875.1. Classification (NCBI taxonomy): domain Eukaryota; kingdom Viridiplantae; phylum Streptophyta; class Magnoliopsida; order Poales; family Poaceae; genus Thinopyrum; species Thinopyrum elongatum. The sequence goes on from CM022298.1 coordinate 650,240,736, forward strand.
CAGGTACCCCATCCCGTCTAACCTTGACACAGACGACCGCCGGATCTCGCCCGGCCCTTTGACTTTTGCCGCACGGGTTTGACCGGTGGACCTTTTCACCGAGTTGTCATAGCCCAGCCCATATCTACACTCCCGAACACGGTCCCGACCCCAACCCACCCCAAGATTCCCTCCGTGTCGGCCCGACATGGCCGTTTCCCCTCTCCGTGACACGGCGGCAAGATGTCCGTGAGGGGTTACACTACGGAGCCGCGTGTCGGGTGCTTGCGCCTGCCACCACGCTTCCACACGCGTAGGAGGGCCCACCGCAAGACCTGGCGTGTTTGCTACCCCCCAGGTACCTCGTCCCATCTAACCCCGACACAGACGACCGCCGGATCTAGCCCGACCCTTCGACTTTCTCCGGACGGGGTTTGACCGGTGGACCTTTTCACCTGGTTGTCATAGCCCAGCCCATAGCTACACCCCCGAACACGGTCCCGGCCCAACCCACCCTAAGATTCCCTCCGTGTCGGCCCGGCGTGGCCATTTCCCCCCTCCGTGACACGGCGGCAGCGTCGTCCGTGAGGGGGGTCACACTACGGAGCCGCGTGTCGGGTGCTTGCGCCTGCCACCACGCTTCCACACGCGTAGGAGGGCCCACCGCAACACCTGGCGGCCTTGCTACCCCCAGGTACCCCGTCCCGTCTAACCTTGACACAGACGATCGTCGGATCTAGCCCTTTGACTTTCGTCGGACGGGGTTTGACCGGTGGACCTTTTCACCGGGTTGTCATAGCCCAGCCCATAGCTACACCCCCGAACACTGTCCCGGCCCATCCCACCCAAAGATTCCCTCCATGTTGGCTCGACGTGGCCGTTTCCCCACTCCGTGACACGGCGGCAGCGACGCCCGTGAGGGGGGGCACACCCCGGAGCCGCGTGCCGGGTGCTTGCGGCTGCCACCACACTTCCACAAGCGTAGGAGGGCCCACCGCAACACCTGGCGGCCTTGCTACCCTAGGTACCCCGTCCCGTCTAACACTGACACAGACGACCACCGGATCTAGCCCTTTGACTTTCGCCGGACGGGGTTTGACTGGCGGACCTTTTCACCGGGTTGTCATAGCCCAACCCATAGCTACACCCCCGAACACTGTCCCGGCCCAACCCACCCCAAGATTCCCTCCGTGTCGGCCCGACGTGGCCGTTTCCCCACTCCGTGACACGGCGGCAACGACGTGCCTGGGGGGGGGGGGGGGGGGGGCACACCCTGGAGCCGCGTGCCGGGTGCTTGCGCCTGCCACCATGCTTCCACGAGCGTAGGAGGACCAACCGCAACACCTGGCGGCCTTGCTACCCCCCAGGTACCCCGTCCCGTCTAACCTGATTCCCTCCGTGTCGGCCGTTTCCCTCCTCAGTGACACGGCAGCAGCGACGTCCGTGTGTGTGTGTGTGGGGGGGGGGGGGGGGCAATTGATATATAATTGAGGTATGTTTTTTATTTAGATAAGGCACATTTAAGTTTTGAAAAATATATAAATAAAAAAGAGAAAATAAATAAAATAGGGAAAAGTTGGCACAAAATCTATGCCGACGGACTGCGCCCACGGATCGACGATGCCCTGGATCGATGAGGTGGCATAGCACGTGGATCGATGATGTGGCAGAGGCGATGGGCCAGGCCTATGCCGACGGCTAGGCCGTCGGCATACCTTTGCCACCCCACGGACCCTCGTCGGTCTCGGATCGATGACGTGGACAGGGCGCGGATCGATGACGTCGGCAAAGCTATGCCGACGGCAATGCCGTCGGCATAGCTGTGCCGACGGCCCCGTTAGCTCCGTCGGCGTAGGACCGAAGCCGTCAAACGGTCGTCGCTGACCGGGTAGCCGGGCCCGCGGCTATGCCGACGGCCCCAGATATGCCGACGGCCACCGTAGGCGTACAGCGAGCGATCCCGATGGCCGTGATATGCCGACGGCCCCCGTCGGCATAGGTGGACATATGCCGACGGCTTGCCTATGCCTACGGCGCGACCTAGGCCGTCGGGATATCTCCATCTATGCTGACGGGGGCCGTCGGCAATTGGGTAAATTCTGGTAGTGTTCTAACAGTCAGCACAAGTTGTTGTTTTCGTACTGCACGCCGCCCAGTGGTTCTGTTCGGTGGACCAATTCTCCTGTAAGAAAAAGTTCAGTGAAAACTGAAGGCTAATGCTGAAGCCTTAAATGAAATACTAGTAGCTTACAGACAGACTTACATTAAGGTTGAGCTTGATTGGCGTCGATCATGGTGCTTAGGTCGTCCTTGTAGAACTTGTTCATGGCCGTCTGGATGACCTTGTCATCCGACACCTGAAAATCAAATGCATGCAGTGAACCCATGTTATGTTACAGAGACGAACGAGCATCCATGTTATGCACCCATGCTGTACTGCGGACGTACCTTGTGAAGGTTGGTCTTGGCTGTGCTGTACCAGGTGACGAGGATGGTGTTGCCGCCGAGGTCGGCGGTGCGGCCGCAGTGCATGGGCTGGTGGACGTCGCCGAGGAAGTGCGACAGGAACAGCAGGCTCTCCGTCTGATTATCTGAATGACCATACCATGCGCAGTGAGCCAAAGTTGCTATGTGCTCTGTCAGTAGGTTTCAGTAAGTACATATGCTTACACGGGCTTGAGGAGTCCTGGACATTACACGTCCTGTAAACGCGGCGGTGTAGTTGTTGATGCCTCCCACGACGCGCACGTCCTTCTCCCCTTTCGGGCCATGGCAGTCCCCTGTCCAGCATTACACGGTATGAGGTACCCAGTTGCACGTTGAATTTGGTTGTAGTTAGAACATCTCGCAAACTAGTCTAAATTTTCAGTGGCGACTGTCCATATTTTTCCGGCCGTATCCATGTCTAGCAGCCGGCTGAGCCCCTCGGAGTGAGGTGTGGTCGCCGGTGACGTAAAGTAGGACATGGGACAAGCACCAGCACACGGGACTTGAGATGCCACCGTCTTGCATGTGCCCTACTCTTTCCCGTCGAAGCATGTGGCTTGCACGTCGTCAGTCGATGCCAGGTCGACGATGGATCCGTCATGGTCGGAGCCGACACGTCCACCGCGGCACGGTAGCGGCACCAGGATTGCTGGTCACCCATAGCGGCGCCGGAGAGTGTGATTCCGCCTCGCCCTCCATGCCCGCTGCCTCGCACTGCAGGCACACCGCACCATATTTACGTCGGACGCAGCACGGACATGCACCTCCGACTCGACACGCCAATAAAGGGGCTGCGCCTCTGCCACGACATTCGGACGCCAGAAGGACCGTCCTGTCTCCGGCGACTAGCCTTGCGCCGGATCCATGCGCCATTTGGGTGGACGCAATGGATTGCCTCTGCATGGAGTCCGACAGCAGTCGGGCAGACTCATCCCGGGAACGGCGGAGCGCAATGCTGACTGCCATCTCCTCCTCGGGGCCGCATGGGATGAGTTCACTAGTAGAAAACAGGGCTTTGGTCCAGGCAGGGCCAGCCCATTAATCCCGGTTCACTCACAAACCGGGACCAAAGGGGGCATCGGTCCCGGTTCGTGAGGCCAGGGGGCCGGCCGGGCCTAATGGGGCATTGGTCCCGGTTTGTCTGGCCCCTTTGGTCCCGGTTCCAGCCACGAACCGGGACCAATGGGCCTCGCTCCTGGCCCACAACCATTGGTCCTGGTTCGTGGCTGGAACCGGGACCAAAGGGGCCTTTGGTCCCGGTTCCAGCCACGAACCGGGACCAATAAGATGCCTATATATACCCCCTCGCCCGCGAGCAGAGCAGTGGAGTGCTCTGTTTTTTGGGCCGGCCGTGGGAGAGCTTTGTGGTGCTCTAGCTCACCTCCTGTGCACATGAGGTGTTCGATGAAATGTCCGAGCCACACTTAAGCTTTCTCCTCTCGAAGCTCCTTGTCCAAACTCCATTTTCCTCGAGATTTGTCTAGGTTTGGCGGTCCGTCCTGTCCCGTCCCCGTCCTCACCGCCGTCGATCGCCCGCGCCGATCTCGTCGCCGGCACCACCGTGGTGAGCCTCTTGGTCTTATCTTCTTTGTAAAAGAAAAAAAATTCTTACTTGTATGATTAAAATAGATACTTGTGTAATTTTCTTACTTTTATTATTGTTTGTTATTATATAGTGCGATGGTTTTGGTATCCGCCTCCGTCGGCCCTCGTCCTGTCTATGATTCGGATGTGGTATATATTATCTTTTATAACTATTTGGTTCATTTAGTGTTTATGACAATTATGCCGACCAACGTGACATAGATTTTTTTATTTAGGAGGTATGTGAACCAGAAATTCCAACCGACCCTATTGTTGAGAGGTTAAATTTAGTTGAAGAAGAAAACAATTACTTGAAGGAAAAATTGAAAAAAATTAAGGAGGAGAAGATGATATTGGAGTTGCATGTTGCGGATGTCGTCGATGATCACAAGATCAAGATGGATAAAATGCGCTTGAAGATTAGAAAGATGAAAAAATATGCCATTCATACTGAGGCTTGGTATCATTATGCCGTTTGATCAATTGTTACCTTAGTTGCGATTATGATCGCATTTGTTGTTGCATTGAAATGTTTTACATAGTTTCAATGTATGGTTTAATTAGATGCTCTGGAGAGCTATATGTTGTTCAATGAGAACTATGTATGTACTTTGGTTTTAATGTGATGATGAACTTCTATTAATTAATTTGGTCACTTCTGTATTCATGATGTTCTATAATGGTTTTGGACACACTCAATTATATATAATGCACGCAGATGAACCGGCAATGGATGTACGGTGACAGACGCACCTCCGAGTACATTAAGGGCGTGCATAATTTTCTCGAAGTGGCTGAGGCAAACAAGCAGAATGGTTTTATGTGTTGTCCATGCCCTATATGTGGGAATACGAAGTCTTACTCTGACTCGAAAACCCTTCACACCCACCTGCTTTATAAGGGTTTCATGCCACACTATAATGTTTGGACCAAGCACGGAGAAAGAGGGGTTATGATGGAAGACAGCGAAGAAGAAGAGGATGATGGCAGCTATGTGCCCCCTGAATACGGTGATGCTGCAACGGGGGAAGCTGAAGATCAAGAGGAACCAGACGATGTGCCCGATGATGATCTTCGCCGGGTCATTGTTGATGCAAAGAGACAATGCGAAAGTGAAAAGGAGAAGCTGACGTTCGATCGCATGTTAGAGGATCACAAAAAAGGGTTGTACCCCAATTGCGAAGAAGGCAACACAAAGCTCGGTACCACACTAGAGTTGCTGCAGTGGAAGGCAGAGAATGGTGTACCTGACAAATGATTTGAGAAGCTACTGGAAATATTGAAGAAGAAGCTTCCAAAGGATAACGAATTGCCCGACAGTACGTACGCAACAAAGAAGGTTGTATGCCCTCTAGGATTGGAGGTGCAGAAGATACATGCATGCCCTAATGACTGCATCCTCTACCGCGGTGCGTACGAGGATTTGAACGCATGCCCGGTATGCGGTGCATTGCGGTATAAGATCAGACGAGATGACCCTGGTGATGTTGATGGCGAGCACCCCAGGAAGAGGGTTCCTGCCAAGGTGATGTGGTATGCTCCTATAATACCACGATTGAAACGTCTGTTCAGAAACAAAGAGCATGCCAAGTTGATGCGATGGCACAGAGAGGACCGTAAGAAAGACGGGAAGTTGAGAGCACCCGCTGACGGTTCGCAGTGGAGAAAAATCGAGAGAAAATATTGGGATGACTTTGCAGGTGACGCAAGGAACGTATGGTTTGGTTTAAGCGCGGATGGCATTAATCCTTTTGGAGAGCAGAGCAGCAATCACAGCACCTGGCCCATGACTCTATGTATCTATAACCTTCCTCCTTGGCTGTGCATGAAGTGGAAGTTCATTATGATGCCAGTTCTCATCCAAGGCCCTAAGCAACCCGGCAACGACATTAATCCTTTTGGGAAAAGGCACGCTAGGAGCGGACTCAATAATACGTAGGGACGGGCATTCTTGGTCTCAAGCACACTACACAGTTCTACAGAATTATACCTTGGTGACCCCGTATGTCGATGAACACAAGAACATTCTGCGCTGCAAACACCCGGAGCAGTGTGACGACTGGATTACATGTGAACACATCAGGTCTTTCGGCAGTTGGTTGCAAACACGTCTCAGGGGTGACAACACTGTTTCTGATGAGCTGTACTCATTGGCCAGGGGACCATCTTCGACTGTATGGACTTACAAAGGGTATGAGATAAATGGGAATACATTTTACACGATCGCCCAAGATCAAAAGAGCACCAGCCAAAACAGTGGTGTCTGCTTTGATGCAGCAACCAAAAGGGGAAAGGACACATATTATGGTTACATAGTGGACATATGGGAACTTGACTATGGACATGACTTTAAGGTCCCTTTGTTTCAGTGCAAATGGGTCAATCTGTCAGGAGGCGGTGTACAGGTAGACCCACAGTACGGAATAACAACAGTGGATCTGAACAATCTTGGGTACACAGACGAACCATTCGTCCTAGCCTATGATGTCGCGTAGGTTTTCTATGTGAAGGACATGTCTACCAAACCGAGAAAAAGAAAAGATAAGGAAGCAAATACATCATACGATGACCCAAAGCGCCACATAGTTCTTTCAGGAAAAAGAGACATCGTAGGATTGGAGGGCAAGACAGACATGTCTGAAGATTATGAAAAGTTTCATGAAATTCCTCCCTTCAAAGTCAAGGCTGACCCAAGCACCCTGTTAAACGATGAAGATTATCCATGGTTACGGCGCAATAAGCAAAAGACAGAAGCGAAGAAAAAGTGAAGACTTTCTCTCCACAACTATTATGATGATGCCTTTGATCTAGAATATCACTGCAGTTACATGTGAAGAAATGAAATGCCTTTTGTAACAGATGAGTTTCTGTCCGAAACCCTGATACTTTGAAAGAGATTGTCCGTTTTGTACACGAAGTGCATCCAGTTTTTGCCGTAACCCTCTCAACTTTTTAGCACATGCTATGTGGGTGAAATGATGATACCATGCCAACTTTCAACCTTTTCAGAGTTCATTTGTAGTGCTTTTCAATTTCAGCGTCATATAGCTCAAAAAAATCAGTAAATGCATGAAAAATAACAAATGAAGTCAGAAAGGGTAGAAAATTGATGATGTGGCTTTGAATGGTGCATTTTGAACACACAAAAAGTCTGGATTTCAAATAAGTTCAAAAAAATGAAATCCCTTTGTAACAGATGAGTTTTCGTCCGAAACCCTAATACTTCGAAAGATATTGTCCATTTTGTACACGAAGTGCATCCAGCTTTTGCCGTAACCCTCTCAACTTTTTAGCACATGCTATGTGGGTGAAATGATGATACCATGCCAACTTTCAACCTTTTCAGAGTTCATTTGTAGTGCTTTTCAATTTCAGGGTCATTTAGCACAAAAAAAAAATCAGTAAATGCATGAAAAATAACAAATGTAGTCAGAAAGGGTTGAAAATTGATGATGTGGCTTTGAATGGTGCATTTTGAACACACAAAAAGTCTGGAGTTCAAATAAGTTCAAAAAAAATGAAATCCCTTTGTAAGAGATGAGTTTTCGTCCGAAACCCTGATACTTCGAAAGAGATTGTCCATTTTGTACACGAAGTGCATCCAGTTTTTGCCGTAATCATCTCAACTTTTTAGCATATGCTATGTGGGTGAAATGATGATACCATGCCAACTTTCAACCTTTTCAGAGTTCATTTGTAGTGCTTTTTAATTTCAGGGTCATTTAGCTCAAAGAATGAACTAATAGCAAAAAGAATGAACTAGAAAACTTTTATGAAACTCTAATAGCAAAAAGAATGAACTAAAAATAATCAATTAAAATATTCTATTATGATCAACTAAAACAAAACTATAATATTCTTCAATAGCAAAAAGAATCAACTAAAAAGCTTTTATAAAACTCTAATAGCAAAGGAATCAACTAAAAGCTTTTATAAACCTCTAGTATTTTTGAAACTAAAATTATATAAAATTTATGCAACTACAATTATCAAAGTATTTTCTGTTCAAAACATTAATAGCAAAAACAATTTTCATAAATAAATTTTTTGTTAGAAACTTTAATAGCAAACTAAAATAACAAAATCTGTTTTTGATTAAAACAAACATTTAAAATAACCTAAAAATTACCAAATTGAATATAATGATAAAACACAGTAATATTATATAGCAGGATAAAGAATCACTCAAAAATCTATTTTTATAGTAAAGTTATTCATAAACTAGTGATTCACACAAATTTAAACTATTCAAATTTATAATTTTTGTGACCTAAAAGCAAAAAGAATCACTGAAAAACTGTAAGTAGAAACAAAAGAAAATAAATAAAGCAAAAAACAAAACAAAAAAACAGGAAAAAATTAAAAAATGCCACCTACTTGGCCACCACGGCCTGAATACGACTTGAAACCCAATCATGGGCCAGGATTCAGGCCCGCAGAGGGCCCAGTAGGCCCACAGGCAGATACAGTGTGATTAGGCCCGTAAGCCTGCATTTGAGAGGAGCTCGAGAGGGCAGCTGCAGTGTGGCTTATAAACCACTCCGAGCCCCTCTCAACTAGCGAGGTTGGACTAAACTTTTTGGCCGCGGGCAGCCCAAGGCCTTTGGTCCCGATTGGTAGCACCAACCGGGACGAAAGGTATGCATTGGTACCGGTTCGTGGTACCAACCGGGACCAATGCACCCCTTTAGTCCCGGTTGCACTACTAGAAAAACGGCTATAGCTAATATGGACATTAATGGCGCACCATGAATGTGGGTACGCCACTGCTTAGCAGTGGCGCACCAGATATAGGTACGTCATTAATGACCATATTACTAATGGCGCACCACACCCACGGTGCGCCACTACTAACAATTTTTTTTTTTCAAAACTAGTAATGGCGCACCAGGGAAAAGTGCGCCATTACTACTTTTAACTAGTAATGGTGCACCACACCCTCTGTGCGCCACTACTAATAATTTTTTTTTTTCAAAACTAGTAATGGCGCACCTGGGGATAGTGCGCTATTACTAGTTTTAACTAGTAATGGCGCACCACACCCACGGTGCGCCACTACTAACAATTTTTTTTTCAAAACTAGTAATGACGCACCATACACCAGGTGCGCCATTAGTAACCCTGGTTACCAATGGCGCATTCTTAGGAGGTGCGCCATTGGTAACCTGAGAGCAGCTAGATATTTTGGACAACCACCTACCACACTCACTTTCCCCACTTCATTCTCTCCACCTCTACCAAGCTTGGTCTCGGCTGCCTCCTCCTCCTCACCTCATTTGCACCATAGATTCACCCAAATTAAGTGGTTAAATTTCCTTTTTTTGATAGGTAAGTAAGGGGAAAGCTTTCTTTATGTTCTAGATCTACTTTTTTCTCCCTCCAACAACGTGCACACTTTTTATGGCCTAGATCTATGTATGTTTGTGGTGTTGCATATGTTTGTGTTTGGAGGTACCGGTATTTGAAATGCGATAGTTGCCAATATTTTGCCGGAATGTTGATTCATTTCCGTTTCGGCGAGAATTTGGCACTATGCATTCTTTTTGGTCCTATTTTTAGGCAAAGTCATGCCAAATTTTTTTTTGGTTCTAAAATATCGTTTTGCTCTACCCCGCAGGTGACCATGGTCCGCACGATGACCGAAGGCATCGTGAATAGGTTTTTGAGCTCCGCGAAGGCCAAGATGCTTCAAAAGAACGAGACGGAGATAAGATGTCCGTGTCGAAGATGCAAGCTGAGGAGCCTTATGGACCCGGATTCCAGATAGGTGCGGGACCACCTGCTCGTGCGTGGTTTCATGGATGGCTATCGGTGGCAAGGTGATGAAGATGATTATGAAGTCATCCATGGGGGCCGGGCAAGAAATAAGGAAGGGCAGCAAGACAATAGCGGCGAGGGCGGGCGAGAAGACGAAGAATCTCCAGGACATGATCACGAAGTAGATGGAGGACACAGTCATCATGTAGAAGATGCCGGACATGATGATGAGGAAGATCAAGACGAAGGGCATGATCATGAAGATGAAGATGCCGGAGCAGACGACGATGGACCATCGATGGGCTGGGTGCAGGACCCTCATATTCAAGAGCTGCTTCTCAAGCAGACGGGTAACGCAAGAGCTGCAGCCCGAGAGAAAGCCAAGCTGGATCAACTATAGATAGATGCGGTTACTCCATTGTATGAAGGATGCAGGCCCGAGGATACCCGCCTGAAAGTAACGCTCATGGCTCTGGAGATGAAGGTAAAACACAAAATGACCGACGCATGCTTCGACGAGAACATGTCATTCTGGCACGAACGTCTTCCCAAGGGGAACAAGTGCCCGACCAATTTCAAGGAGGTGAAGAAAATTGTGTGTCCTCTGGATTTACCGCACGTGAAATACCATGTGTGCATGAATGATTGCATCATTTATCGGGACGAGCACGCGGACTCTACCATATGTCCGGTGTGCGGCGTCACTCGATACAAGAAGAGGAAGAAAGCTCCTTGAAAAGTGGTGTGGTACTTTCCGATCACTCCTTGTCTGCAGCGGTATTTCGCGGACCCTAAGCTAGCAAAGCTCCTATGTTGGCATGCGGATAGGGAGGAGAAGAAGCGAGAAGATGACGGAAATGATCCGGAGATAAATAAAAAAGACAAGATGCTGAGTCACCCTAAGGATGCGAGCCAGTGGCAAGCGTTGAACTTCGAACACCCAGAATTTGGGGACGATCCAAGGAACATCATGCTGGGCGCGAGCACCGATGGAGTCAATCCGTTTGGCAGCCAGAGAAGCACACATAGCACCTGGCTGTGTTTGTGTGGATGTACAACCTTCCCCGTGGGTGTGCATGAAGAGGAAGTACATTCACATAGTATGCTAATTGAAGGGCCGAAACAACCAGGGAACGACATCAATCTGTATCTGGGGCTGCTGAAAGAGGAGCTAGACACGCTATGGAAAACGCTAGCCAATACGTGGGACGCCGCAGCGAAAGAATATTTCCCTATGAGAGCCGCACTGCTCACGACGGTGCACGACTATCTCGGTTACGAATATGCCGCGGGGCAGGTGGTCCACGGATTTTGTGCATGCATCAGGTGCATGGATGACACTACGTATCGCCAGCTAGATAGAGATCCCGGGTCTTCGAAAACCATGTTCATGGGACATTGAAGGTGGCTTCGCGACGATGACGCATGGAGAAAACGCAAGGATCTGTTCGATGGTGAAACCGAACCCCGAAGACGCCCGCGTACGAGGAGCGACGAGGAAATAGGCGAGCTGTTGAAAAATTGGAAAGAGTGCCCACCGCTGGGAAAGAAGCGAAAGGCGCCAGAGCTGCTGCTGAAGGTATGGAAAACGAGGTTGGTTTTCTGGGACTTGCCGTACTAGAAGATCCTCCGTGTGCCTCACAGCCTTGATGTCATGCATATCATGAAGAACGTGTGCGAGAGTCTGCTTGGTACCCTGCTCAACATGCCAGAGAGGACCAAAGATGGGCCGAAAGCAAGGGCAGACTTGCAATCAATGGGCATCAGGGAGGAGCTTCACGCAAAACGCCCTAATGATGATGATGATGATGATGAGGCGAAGGACACGGAAAGTCGTCGCAAAGGCAAAAAGGCCAAGAAGATCGAATACGACTGCCCTCCCGCGTGCTTCACTCTAAGTCAGGAGGAGATCGAGCAGTTTTTCACCTGCCTCGTAGGAGTAAAACTTCCTTACGGTTACGCGGGGAAGATAAGCAGATACCTAGACTTAGGGAAGCAGAAGTTCAGCGGGATGAAGTCTCACGACTATCACGTGCTGATGACACAGATACTTCCAGTTGCAATCCGTGGGATCATGGACGCGCACGTCCGTGAAATGCTATTTGGCCTATGCAACTTTTTCGACGTCATCTCTCGGAAGTCGGTTGGCGTGAGGCAACTCAGAAGGCTACAGGAAGAGATCGTGGTGATACTATGCGAGCTTGAGATGTACTTCCCGCCCGCATTCTTCGACGTTATGGTGCATCTGCTGGTCCATATCGTGGAGGATATCATCCAACTCGGGCCGACGTTCCTGCACAGCATGATGCCGTTCGAAAGGATGAATGGTGTCATCAAAGGATACGTTCACAACAGGGCACGTCCAGATGGAAGCATAGCCAAGGGCTTTCTGACAGAAGAGTGCATCTCCTACTGCACGAATTATCTAGGCATCGAGAACCCCGTTGGTCTGCCCGTCAATAGGCACCTCGGCAGGCTCGCTGGATGGGGTCACCGCGAGGGTCGCCGCGAAATGCATGTCGACTTCAAGGGTCGACTCGTCGACTTTGAAAGAGCAAACCTAGTCGCGCTACAACACATAGACATGGTCGATCCTTGGGTGGTAGAGCACAAAACCTTTATTGAGAAGACGTACAATGACCGTGGCCAACAGAGGACGGACGGAGATATAATCAAAGAGCACAACTCATGTTTCACGCGTTGGTTCAAGGACAAGCTTCTGTCGTACCCTTTACATGAGGATTCTTCCGCGGAAGAAAAACTCATATTCGCCTTGTCACAGGGCGCCGAGCACAACCTGATGACCTATGAGGCGTACGATATCAACGGCTACACATTCTACACCGAGGAAAAGGACATGAAGAGCGATGATTATCAGAACTCCGGGGTAACGATGGAATCCTACACCAGTAACGACAAGGACAGATACTACGGAAGGATCGAGGAGATCTGGGAGCTGAGCTACGCTGGAGAGAAGGTCCCGATGTTCCGTGTTAGATGGGCCAAGAGCGTCCTAAAAGAAGACCGGTATTTCACCAGCATGGTTATACCCGAAGCCAAATCCAAGACCGCGGGTTCAAACGTCACCGTGAAAAATGAGCCATGGGTACTGGCTTCCCAAGTGGACCAATGCTTCTTCATTACCGACCCGTCAAAGCCCAGTCGTGTTGTCGTGAGGAGAGGCAAAAGGAAGATCATCGGAATGGATGGAGTCGCCAATGAGCAAGACTTCGACAAGTACGGCGACCCGAAGATGGAACATGACGACGACGATGAAGTACCATACACCACAAGAAGAAGCAGGACCACCCTACCTAAAGGACGTCCATTCAAGAGAAGAACTCCATTTGCGAAAAAGAAGGGCAAGAAGATTGTGAAAAGATAGCTAAGATCGATTGTATTTAAATTGTAGTCTTCATTTCTCGATTGTATTTCGACATATGGAAATGGCGTTTCTTCTGTTCTAGTCCTCTATCCAGTAACCTGTTTTGTTCAAAACAGTGGGGATTAATGTTGTCTGTACTTACCTTCCTTTAATATTTTGTAACTTCTCCATCACCAAGTTGAAGTATCGACCACTTTCTTCTTGGATTTGGAATTTTTGTTCTTCTCCCTCTTGTTTTGTTGCAAATCATCATTTACAGGCACCTTGGGCTTCTTTGTGTTTTCTTCTGGTATTTTAATTGTTTTTATTTATGTTTATTCTGGTAAAAAAAAGTTATTAATGGCGCACCAGGAGAAGGTGCGCCATTGCTATCAAGGTATTTATGGCGCACCCCTAGGAGTTGCGCCATTGATATACCAATTTTTATTTATGTTTATTCTGGTATTTTATTTTTCAGTGTTCCTTTTCCTGCTTAAATTTGCAATTTTTTTTTGAAAATGCGAACATTTTTCTAACTCACAAAAAGTATTGAATTCGTTAATATTTTTTGAACTCATGAATATTTTTAAATTTCATGGGCACTTTTTGAATTCATGAATATTTTTTCATATTCATAAATGTTTTACCAATTCACAAATGTTTTGCAACGCAAGTATTTGAAAATTAGTAATAACTACTTATATCGTAACATTTTAAAATTTATGGTCATTTTCTAAAAAATTATTACATGCAACTAAAAATCCAAAAAAAAAGATAGTGATGGCGCACCAGGAGAAGGTGCGCCATTGCTATCACGGTGTTTATGGCGCACCCCTAGAAGGTGCGCCATTGGTATACGTATTTTCATGGCGCACCCCTAAAAGGTGCGCCATTGCTAACTCTCCCCCCACTCCCACTTGCTCCCCTCTCCCTCTGGCCTCTCTCCCTCCCTCGCCAGATCCACGCGCCCTACGTCGACGCGCGCCCCACCTAACCCGACGAACCCCGCGGGATCGAGCACGCCGCCGTCCGCCCGCGCCCGCTCCACCGCCGCCGGCATTGCGAGGTGCGCGCGCCCCACCTAACCCGACGACCCCCGCGGGAGCACGCCGCCGTCCGCCCGCGCCCGCTCCACAGCCACCGGCATTGCGAGGTGCGCGCGCGAGCCGATCGTCCTCCCCTCTCCTCCTCTCCTCGGCCGCGCTCTCCCTCCCTCTCGCCCGCTGCTCACACCCCTCCCTCGTCCCTGCAGGAGCGCGAACCCGAGGAGCCGCACAGCACTGGATCCACCTCGTCTTCTTCCTCGGGTCGCCGCCGTCTTCCTCAACTCCGGCCACCTCTGCTGCTACTAAGCTCTCGCAGGGCCTCCTTGCGCCTCCCCGGTGAGCTCCGCCTCCTCTCCCCTCTTCCTTCTCGGCGACCTCGCTCCCGGGCTCTGCTGCCTCATACCTAGCACAAATTATGGATGAATTTCTCTGCTGCTCTAGTAATTGTGTTTATAAGTCATGGCTCATGGGTGTGCAATGCAACTTAGTTTCTGAAAAGTGTTTGATTGGGGTGGTTTAGGGAGAATATGTGTGTAATTTGTGTTGATAGGATAAGCTGATCGATGTGGTCTTAAAAGTTGTAGTCTTTTTCTTTTGATGTTGGTTCAGTTCAAGATGCTATCATGTGCTAGATTTGATAAAAAGAGTTTAGAAAGTAACAGCGCGCGATCAAACTAGCTATTAGGGTCTTAGTTCATTTCAAGCTGCTGTTGTACTACTTTAAACAATGGAAACAATATTAAAAGTGTTCAAACAGAATCAAATTCAAACTTATAATAGTGCTACATAGTAGGATATGAACATATGCACCACTGCAAAATAATACACTGGACTGCTATTCTTGCCTAACATTTTCACTGAAGAATTCACCTGGCTGGTCTTTTATATCTTGGAGATCGTCGCATGCAGTCTTACTTAGTTACCTGGTACTCATGTTATTTCAGTGGCTGAATGCAGTTATCAGGGTTATACTTTGGACCTTGTTGGTGCCTTTCCCAAGCCAGCATGTCAAATAAAATACCAAATCATGGTTCAAAAATTAATACCAACCATGGTAAATAATGCAGAAACCTGTACTGTTTTTTCTCGAGAGAACCGAACCCAAAGTACATGCTATAAAAACTGTATTCACTGCTGCTGCTGTACTACTTGTGATGATGATGCTGCTGTACTACTTGTGATGCTGCTGCTACTGTAGAGTTGATCATTATATTCACTGAATTTTGTCAACTTGTGATGCTGCTGCTACTGTAGATCTTCTGAACTTGTGATCTTCTGAAATGACCCCTTTCTCCTGAAATGTTGATTAATTTCCGTTTCGGTTGAGAATGGGGCACTCCTAGGTCAAGAAAATTAGCAAAGGTCATGCCCAATTTTCTTGACCTAGAAGGTGCCCGATTCTCAACCGAAACAAAAATTAATCAACATTTATAGTTTGACCTAGAAGATGCCCAATTTGTTAACTCTAGTAGTGTACTCCTGTTAAATGCAGTCTAGTTACTCCTGTTGTTCAGATTCACGATGTAAGCTCCTGTTAAATGTTTGTCTAAAAGAGAATAGCTTTGCGATGGAAGATCAATCCCTTTTAAGACATCAACAATTTTACTCCTTGGCAGGAAAGGGGTTTTATCAGTATTATCATAAAAGTTAATCCTAACAAAACTCCCATCATTAGAATTAATAAGGGGACCTCCAATACCAACCTAGTACACCAAAAATATAAGACTGAGTTAGGTTACAGGGAGAAGTAGAGGGAGAAGTTGCGCAATGCCAAAGACATAGCTGTTTACAGTATGCGCTTTAATATAGGAGTAGTAAATTAAGGAGAAATTTCAGTTTTTTTTAGGAATACCAAGTTCAGATAGATAGATTCTGATGCAAGCATCTATATAAATGCAAGAAAATAACAATCACAAGTGTACCTTCTTGATTTTGCAAGTGGACAACTGAAGGTCTCCACAGTCAAGTTCAGTAGGCTTTTTTCCTAGACTGCATTTAAGAAATAACTCTAGTAGCCTTTTTTCCTATTTAGAGCGAACATGGCCAACAACGATGAGGCCGGCGGTTCGGGCAAGGCATTCTGGGAGCTGTCCCAGGAGATGGAGGAAGAACCTCACCGCTATGAGGACGGCGCGGAAGATACCGATCCCGACTACACAACCCCTAGTGGCGTCGGGGATGACACCACTGATGGTGCCGCCGAGGATGCCACCACTGATGATGGTAGCGCACACACAGATGGCAGCCAACCGAAGAGGCAACGGAAGGACCGGCGCCCGAACGTGCTCGGCACCGTCAAAGAGGAATTTACTGAAGTGTGCTCCAGTGGGCATCCAACGGCGCCCAAAGAATTAGTCAGCGGGTACGCGGGACAACTCGGGTGCATTCTCCGGAGCACCGTCTCGATCAACACCGAGAACCTAAGGCATCGTGACCGAGGGAATTTGCGCAACCTCCTCTTCACGGAGCTGCATGAACGATACAAGTTCCCCGGTGACTTCGCAAACACACGCCTCTCAGGGAATAAAGTGAACACTGCCGCCCTCACGAAGATGAGCACGGCCCTGGCTACTTGGAGAGCCGCGGTGAAGAGAAGGATTCTAAGAGGTGATAGTTATGAGAAGATCAAGGAGACAAATCCTTCGATCAGCGAAGCTGACTACCGGGAGTTCAAGATCAAGTGCGAGAGCAACGCATCTGCGGAATCAAGTCAGTGGGGGAAAGATATGCGGGACTTGAACTTAGGGGTCCACAAACTCGGTCCCGACGGTTACAGAGTGGCGGAACCTATATGGGACAAGGAGGACGTGGAGCGTGCCGAGCAAGGCCTACTGCCCCTCTTCGATAAATACCATGACAAGCAGACCAGGAACTATGTCAGGGCCCGGTACAAGGTGGACCCGGTAACAAAGGAGCTTACCACGGATCTGAAGACTAAGGCGCTTGAGCTTGTTCTGGTAAGGAATACACCCCCGCGTAATTAGCTCCATATGGTTGCATTCTAATTAATGAAGCCAAATTTCTAAATGGTTCACGTTCCTTCCGCAGGACACTGAAAGCAGTAGCGCGGGGTCGTCTCAGAGCTCCCCTTGGGACAACACTTTAAATAGGGCGTTGAACGTAATGAAACACAAGGATAAGTTCAGTAAGCCATCGTCAGCTGGTCGTGTGGCCGGCAAAGGCTTGTCCACAAAATGGTCGGAATACTATAACGCTGGGCGAAAGGAGAGAAAGACCAGCTCGGAAAGCCAGGAGCGCGAGGTTCAAGAACTCAAGGCACAAGTGGCGTGGATTCCGGAGATAGTCAAAGAGCAAGTGCGAGACCAACTAGGAGCGACGATCACCGCCATTATGCCTACCTTGGTTGAGGGGCTGCAGGCGTGGATTGCGGGCAGCCAACAGGGGCCGCCCCCGATTCCCAGCTTCACGGGAAGCAACTCGCACAATGCACCGGCGCCATTGGTGTCTCCGGCGGAGGCGGCATTGGTGTCTCCGGCGTCGGCGCCGGCATTGGAGCTTAATGCACCCGGGTGTGGGAAGAATACGCCGGCCGGCAACTCGGCAGCAAGCGGCCCCTCCGTCACTTGCACGCTCGCCATTGGCGGTGCCTCGACATTAGCCGAGCTCGACGCCATCACGGCAACTAAGCCTCTCGGCCGATGACTTCATCTCCTTGCCTTTGACTGGGCATCCCTGACGCCCTACATGTTTTTGCAGGGCGCCGCTGACGTTCCATGCACTCTCCTGCACTTCGTGGACGGCGAGTTGATCGATGTCGCCAAGGCCAGAATCGTTCAACTGGGCAACCGCGTGTTCCACGGTAATCCGATGCCACCCACCGTGTATAGGGTTCAACTGGTTCGGGTGCTGCGGGGCTGCGACGACTTGTTACCTCCGTATCGACCCCCTGGGGCCGACGAAGATGTTGTGATGACCCTCATCGCCTGCTTAAGCTGGGCCATGCTTTGGCCGAAGAGCCAGATTCGTTTGGGGGCGGGGGACACCACCCCACAGACAACACCGCCAGTCATGCCGGCGCCAAGCCATGGCAAGACCGCCGCAACGCTACCGCCGTCAGCTGATCCGGACATGTATATGGCACAGGATCCGGACGACGACGACGGTACATTTACCAACGTCGATAAGTACTTCAACGAACATGGGTACGGTGACGAATTCTTGGGGCCTCTTTCTCAAGAACCCAACCCTGCAAAAGACGATCGCGATCTAGCTGGTACCGCGGAGAAACCCAATTGCAACAGGCATCGTCTGGCGTTCAGTTCTCAGGAGACGCCTCCAGCTGCCGCCTTCACCGAGCCTCAGATAGCCGAGGTGCGAAATATTATCAGCCCCAACACACTCAAGAAGGTGGTCTCTGAGTAGAACTCGATCCCATTACAGCAGAAGAACCAGAAGGGACGGAAAAGAAAAAATAACAAGGGTGCGAGCCAGCCGGCACCGAGTACAATCCGTGCTCAGGACGGGCCACCTTCACCTAAGGATATCTCGAGGAGGGTGCATGTGGTGGGTAGGCCGATGGTACCGACTAATCTGCTCAATGCTGCAACCGGTGCTATGCGGAGTCTGCATGACAGTGTTCTTTCTATGGAGAAGCGGCGTCCCTCCGAGAATGATGTGGCATACCCGGTTTTCGTGGCCAAGGTGCCAGAGGGCAAGGGCTTTGTCGATAGCACCATCGGGGGTTTGATCGTCCTGCGGTTTGATGACATCTTCGCTATGTTTAACCTTCATCCGCTGCACTACACCTTCATTCGGCTATTTTCGCTCAGTATGGAGATGCGGATCATTAGAGACAAGACCCCGGACATCATGATAGTCGACCCCTTCTACATGCGTGCCAAGATCTTGGGCAGCGCTGGGGACCGGCAAGTCGCGAGTTCATACCTCGAAGGCGTCATTCTGGTGAACCCAGATAAGGATAACTTCCTCGTGCCTTACTTTCCCGAGTAAGTCATCCCCTCACCACCCCGTAACATATGATTTCTTAGATTTCGATCATTTTTTTTTTCTAACATTCCGTGTTTTGTGCAGTGACACACATTGCACACTCATCCTCTTAAGCCCGAAATATTCCATGGCCATGTATTTTGACTCGGACCGTCAGTCGAAGAAAGACTACACAAATATCAAGAAAGTTCTTGATGATGCTCTCCCCGGCTACGCCAAATCTGGAGGCACCTTCAGGAGGCCAATTTGTAGGTACGGCAAGCACGTGTTCACCCACGTAACGACGTTCCGCTGTGTCAAGCAGCCGCCTGGCAGTCAGAAGGATGCCTACTACGCCCTCCAACACATGCGGGCGATCGTACGAGACCATAATCACCTTCTGCTACCAACTAATCTCAAAGATTGGGCCGCACGCTTGTCGGCAATCCAGGATGCGGACATCAGATAAGAATTCTTTCGCATCCAGTCGGAGTTTGCGGAAATCATCTATCAAGATGTCCTTCATACCTCGGGGCAGTTCTACCTCAAATATTAACCGTCCAACAGTGAAATAGAAACAACGCTACAAATGCAGGCTGACAAGGATCGCGATTTCATGACCATCACGAAAGACGGCGGCTTCATCCACGCTCCGGTCCCTGAGTCGAGTCGAAAGTAATGATGCTATGTAGTTCTGAAATATTGATTATCTCATGTTGTAATTAAACTTTAATGAACTTGTATGTCTCTTTGGTTTGGACAGTCGTTCAACTTATATGTAATCGATGTTATTTATTAGTAGGACCATGAATCGTGCTATTAATGTGTTGCTTTTCTCTTCCGATCCTTTTGTTGCATACTTATATATTGCTTATATATTGTCTGTGAATTGCTAGCTACTAATGTTTTGTTTGTCTAGTGCATAGAGATGCCGTCGTATGTCGTGTACAAGGGTAAGGTTCCCGGAGTCTACGACGACTGGGAGGAGTGTCGGAGACAGGTTCACCGTTTCAGCGGTAACAGTTACAAAGGGTACACCACTAGGGCGGAGGCGGAAGCTGGATACGTGCGCTATCCAGCGGGAGAGAGGAGGGAGCGGAGGAGGAACCGGATGAAGACCAGTTTCATCGCGATGATGCTCATCGTGACCGCAGCTCTCTTCTATGTGATGGTAGTTTAGATGATCGATATCGACTTTGTAATGTGACGACAAACTCGGCTAATATATATGATGAACTTTGCTAATGTCTCGAGACCTAAACTTGGCAAATGTTTGAACTTTGTTCGCTATTTCGAATTTGGAGACTAATATGATGAATTCTATTGTGTGATGTTTATATTCTGTGCTGTGTAACGTATTTTGTAACCTGTGCAAATACCAGATATTTTGTAACCTGTGCAAATACCAGAAAAGCAAAAAATAATAATTCCTAATATTCATAGTAGTGGCGCACCATATTGAGCATTAGTGGCGCACCGAGGCTAAATACCAGTGGCGCATTATGGGGCATAGTAATGGCGCACTTGGGGGCATACGTGAAGGTAAATATGGTCCCCTAGGAGGCATAGTAATGGCACACTGTTGGACATAGTAATGACGCACTATGTGGTGCGCCACTATTATCTGAGATACTAATGGCGCACCAGAGGTGCGCCATTACTATTTGTTACTAGTGGCGTGTTAATAGTGGTGCACCTATAGTGCGCCATTAATAGCAAAAACAGATGCACCACTAACAGCCTTTTTTCTAGTAGTGTTGGTGCCACCAACCGGGACCAAAGGTCCCTGTTTCCCGCCCTTTGGGCTGCTGAAAACTGACCTTTGGTCCCGGTTTGTGGCACCAACCGGGACTAAAGGGGTGCATTGGTCCCGGTTGGTACCACGAACCGGGACCAAAGGTGGTTGCTATATAACCCGACACTTAGGAAATTTTCCCCCATCCGCCATTCTTCTCTCGATCGAACGCCGCCAGCCTGCTGCTGCTCCTCGACGCCGTCGCCACCCCGAGGTCGCCATCGCCGTCGCCGCCCGCTCCTCGTCGCCGTCGCTGCCCGCTCCTCGTCGCCGTCGCCGCCCGCTCCTCGTCGCCGTCGCCGCCCGCTCCTCGTCGCCGTCGCCGCCCGCTCCTCGTCGCCATCGCCGCCCGCTCCTCATCGCCGTCGCCCCGCGCCCCTGCCCCGACGCGCCTCCCCGTGGCCCCTGCCTCATCGCTGTCGCCCCGTGCCCCCTGCCTCGACGCCGGCCGCCCCGTGCCCCTGCCCCGCCGCCGCCCCGCGCCCCCGACCTGACCCGACCATGCTGCACCTCTCCTCCCCGTTCGGTCCGGCCGGCCTCCTCCTCTCTGTCCTTTTTTTACATATATATGATGATTTTTTTTCCAGAGATGATATGTAGTGTATGATTATATGTATGTGTGTATATATGATTATATGTCCTGATTTTTCATAATTTTTTTTGTTCATATATATGATGATTTTTTTTGCATTTTTAGAAAAATGTATATATGTATGTATGTTCTCTGTGTATATGTTCATATATGCAAAAGTTACATTTTTAGAAAAGTTTTATCTATGTATGTTCTCTGATTTAGTGCATTTTAGGTTAGTTGTGTTAGTGCATTTTAGGTTAGTAGATTTTAGGTTAGTGGAGAGGAAAAAGGAAAATAAGGAAAAAGAAGAAAAGAGGAAGAAGGAAGAAGGAAGAAGAAGAAAAAGAAGGAGAGGAAAAAGGAAAATAAGAAGAGGAAGAAGGAGAAGAAGAAGGAGAAGAAGATGAGAGGAAGAAGAGGAGAAAAAAAATAAGAAGAGGAAGAAGAAGAAGGAATAGAGGAGAAGAAGAAGGAACTAGGGTAGAGGGTCGAGGGTCGCGGAGGGGTCGAGGTTCAAGGATCGCCGAGGGGTCGAAGGTCAAGGTTCGAGGATCGCCGAGGGGTCGAGGGTCGAGGGTCGCCGAGGGGTCTAGGGTCGAGGTTCGAGGATCGCCGAGGGGTCTAGGGTCGAGGATCGCCGAGGGGTCGAGGGTCGAGGTTTGAGGATCGCCGAGGGTCGCCGAGGGGTCGAGGTTCGAGGATCGCCGAGGGGTTGAGGTTCGAGGATCGCCGAGGGGTCGAGGGTCGAGGGTCGCCTAGGGGTCGAGGTTCGAGGATCGCCGAGGGGTCAGGAAAAATAGGGACCATTTTCTGCACATCCAGAATGGCGCCATTTTGTTAAATCCCTTGTTTGACATTCATGAGAGAGGCGGTCCGGACATCGGACATTCATGAGAGAGGCGGTCCGGCCCGGTCGCCGGACATGTCATGTGGTAGGTAGTATTTTTTTTTGTTCATATAAAACTCCGGTAACTCTTCAACATGAGGGGGGACGTCGATCAACCTCCTCTCGCCCGACCAAACCCTAGAAGCGTCGAGGCCACCCCAAAACCCTAGAAGTGTTGCCGAGGCCACCCCAAACCCTATCTAGGTCTATGTTTGCCACTAATATATCCATCTCTCATGTTTGTATATTAATTGCCATGTTGTAATATTTGCAGAAACTATGGATCAACAAAGAGACTTGGAAACAGAACAGTTGTTGGGGGACATAATCCTCGGCGGAGGTGATGTCTTGTCGTATCTCAACGACACCAATGGTCTGGAAGGAGAGGGTGAAGGCTCCGGTGATCGAACAATGGAGGAGGAAGGACATGATCATGATGGCTCCGGTGACCGAATGCCGGAGGAAGAAGGAGACCATGATGATGGCTCCAGTGATCGAATGGAGGAGGGAGCTGTTGCGATGTCCGGCGAGGTATATATATTAATTAAGCCTATGCTGACTAGCTAATTGATGCATTAATTGTTTTGGTATGTACATATATTAACTCTTCTTTCTTCTTTTAAAGCCCTCCGGATTGAGCCAAACTTCAGTAACTAGACGAGGCCCAAAGAAAAGGTTGCGCTAGGATGAAAGGTTCACGATCATAGCAATCGCGGACGATGGCCAACCGATTGAACCCAGGCGGACCAAGGATGCATTTTCTGCTCAGTGCGGAGCTATTGTTAGGGACATCATCCCGATCAGCATCCAGCTATGGAATAAGCCTAAGAACAAAGACCCTCAAGTTTCTTATGTCTCCGATAGACAGAAAGATGATCTTTGGACCTCGCTGAAGGCAAATTTCACCCTACCGCCAGAGGAGGATGCGAATAAGCCAGTTATAGAGCCACTGGTCAAGGCATGTGCTCTTAAGAAGATGGCAGATCTATTCAGGAGGTGGAAGAATGAGTTGAAATCAACGTTTGTCGACAAAGGGAAGACTCCAGAATTCACCGGCCGATTTGAGAAGATAAGAGATCACTGGCCCGCATTTGTGGCCTACAAGACATAGGACAAGAGTAAGAAGATGTCAGAGACAAACAAGATAAATGCTACAAAGAAGCTGTATCACCATCGCACGGGGTCAGGTGGCTACCTCAAAGCCCGGCCGTTGTGGGACAAAGCTGAGAATGACCTGATTGCTAAAGGGGTCGAACCAGAGACATTGAACTGGCCAGACCGTTCAAGGACTTGGTTCTTCGGGGTTGGGGGAACCTTGGACCCTGAAACAGGGAAGTGCGTTTGGACGGACGAGCAACTTGCAATACCTGTCAAGAAGCTTCAGAAGTATATCGCCACAGCGCAGCAAGGGATATTCTTTCCCGACAGAGAGAATGATGAGCTGACCGAGGCCCTCGGGAATCCTGAGCACCCTGGACGAACACAAGGCATGCCAGGCTCCGTTGCGTGGAAGGTTGGGTTTCCCGGCGCAGGCGGTTACAAATCCCGGGAGAGGAAGAGGAAACAGGAGCTGAGCGAAATGCAGAAGCTGAATGCAAGACTACAAAAGCTAGAGGAACAAGTTGAGAGCCAGCGAGCTGCCGGAGCTACCCCGCCATCTCAGCGGAGAAGCAGCGTGGCTTCCACGGAGCTCGTTCAGCAGCCTGACTTCACGGCTCCTAGCTACCCCGTGGATGCTATCACGGAGGCTCAACATTGCCAGCTTATGACGAAATGTCGGAACCTCACCTTGAAGGCGGCTGTCGGCTCTGTTGCACCTCCTCAACCTGACGGAACTTTTCACTGCTGTCCGATTCCACGTGGCTATGCTGTTGTGACGGTGGATGAAGTAATGGAGGGATTTGACGAGCTCGAGCTTGACCACCCTACAGGTGAAGGGGAGACTTAGCTGGTTTATTCTCTGAGGACTACATGTCTATGGCGGAAGGAGTATATCAAGCTTCCGAACTAGACGCCTTTGCCTCCTCCTCCTCCTCCGGCGAGTCAGGGCACTCCTCCTCCTCCTCCTCCTCCAGCGAGAGATCAGGGCACTCCGCCTCCTCGGACGCGTGAGGGCACTCCGCCTCCTTCGGTGCGTCAGAGCACTCCGCCTCCTCCTCCGCCTCGTCAGCAATGGCGGAAGAGAGCCGCCGCCGCTCCGGCGGCTAGCAGTACAAGCAGAGGTGGGAAGCAATTCAGATACGGTCCATCTCTCAAGCCTCTGGAAAAGTTACCATATGAGAGGACCGACGAGGAAACTGCGAAAATCAGTGCTGCCAAAGTGCATGAACATTTTGCACGGAAACCTCCACCTCCGAAGGAGACGATAGATCCGGTGACACTGAAGCGCACTATCGATGCCCTGAAGCGACCACCACCGTCTCCGCCGCAATCCAACTATGAGCGCATTATTGAAAGGACATATAAGGAAGCGGAGCAGTCGGGAAGTACTTCCAGTCATGCAAGGTTAGCAGAACGAAGAAGTGGGAAAAAAATTCCCCAGCTCGGCGAACAGGCAAACCAATCATGCCCCCCGCTCAAGGTGTATAGCGATATCATCGCTAATCAGCCGGGGATGGTGCCCGGTACCAATCCTGCTGATTACCTGAGCGATGATGTAGAGTTTAAAATAATGGAGGTGGAAGAATTCAGATACCAGTACGGGCAGCCTCTTGTCAAACCTGATCATCCTTGTCTAACAACAATGATGCGAAGATTCCATGAATGGTACATGAAAACCTGCAGCGAGTCTGGGAAGGATACTTTGATGCTGAGAATTAAAGAGGAGCACGACCTCATTGGAATGGATCTGTTGTCTGTTGAATTCGACGAGTTATTCCAATTATACAATCAAAAGGCCCTCGACAAAACACTCATGACTTGCTACTGTCTGTAAGTACTACTTCTGTAATTAAGTCTCTATATATAGCTCAGCTCTTTCATTGCATGTATATATAATTATCCTGACTATATTATGTAGATTGAAGATCGTCGAATGTAGAAATGCACAAATCTATGACATTGGGTTCATTAACCCAAATATCATACATGAATGGACGGTTAAACACAGAGTCGCAGATATCGAGGACAACTTGCTACAATCGTTGCTCAAAAATCAAAACAAAGAGAAAATACTCTTTCCTTACAACTTCAAGTGAGTGTTACTGTCTTGTGCATATTCGGTTTCCCTTATTACTCAAGGTTATAGTAATGTAATTGATGAGTTATGCATGCGCGCGCAGGTTCCACTTTATTCTGCTAGAGA
Source organism: Thinopyrum elongatum (assembly GCA_011799875.1). Lineage (NCBI taxonomy): Eukaryota > Viridiplantae > Streptophyta > Magnoliopsida > Poales > Poaceae > Thinopyrum > Thinopyrum elongatum. The sequence goes on from CM022298.1 coordinate 650,266,459, forward strand.
TTAAGCTTGAGTGGGGAGTAGTAACCGTCTTAGACTCGAGACGAAAAGATCCCCAGGAGTATGCGGACATGACTGAAATGCTCCAGAAGTAAGTTCAATTGATCATTATCGCACCATATCGGCAACTTTGTTCATTTCCTGATATCAAGTAATTATTTTCTTTGTCTGGCAGGGTTTGGAAAGAGTTCACCGGAATTGTTCCGGCACTGCCGAGGGAGCTGTGATTTACACACCCAAAAGTAAGTACTACTAGCTAGTTCCGCGCATCTCCCATTTTTCTAGTTTCATCAATACCATTTATAATGCTTGCTTATCAGTTTGATTGAACTCTATTTCTCGTAAAGTGCTTGTGGCAGGAAGCCGGGAATGATTTTTGTGGATACTACGTTTGTGAGTTCATCTACAACGCGACGACCTCTAAGCGGGGCTACTCTGAAAAACAATATGAAGTGCGTAAGCAATAATATTCACAATTTTATTTTATTACCATCATTTGTGTTGAGTTTCATTCATATATATGTATTGACCCCCTTCTTCAAATTAGTTGTGGCAGATGCAGGATGAACTCCTACCACATGATCGCATACGAGTAATTCGAGAGGAATTGGCGGGATTCTTTCTTGACCACGTCATATATAAAGTCGGAGAATACCATGTGGAATTTGACATTAGATGTTAGGGATTGTACATAAGAGATCTTATATTGTATATATGTAGCTAGTAGCGTCGGATAGATATACGAAAACTTGTTGTTCGACCAATCTCTCGGAGAAAGAGAGGTCGATCACTTCTCTCTGTATATGTTCATGACGATCTTGTGTACTTAATGGTTCCTTCATTTGCTTACTAGCTAGCGTGTCGAGTTCTCTCTATACGTATAGTACCTAGCATCGACCAAGCACGGAGATAAGAGAGGTCACTTCTCTCTATTAGCTAGCTAACACAATATATGAAACCCCTAAATTAACCCTCCAAAACCCCCAAACCCCTCCCTTTAAAAAAAACAAAAACCCCGGCTCCTGAGCTGCTGACGCGTGGATGCTTTTTGGTCCCGGTTGGTTTTACCAACCGGGACTAAAGGCCCTCCTGCCTGGGCTCCCCGCGGCGGCCACGTGGAGCACCTTCTGTCCCGGTTCGTAAGCGAACCGGGACTAAAGGTTTTGGGCTTTAGTCCCGACCCTTTAGTCCCGGTTCCAGAACTGGGACGAATGGGCCTCTGGAACCGGGACAAATGAGCCTTTTTCTACTAGTGGTTTCCGGTCAATGAATCTGGAGGTGTTGGACTCGGATCCATTGCCCGTCATGCCAGAGAAGGTTGATGATCATCGGAAAGGAGCTTGGGGCGGAGGGGAGTGGAATGCGGCTAGGGTTTCATTCGGAGTGCGGATAGAGATGAATATATGTGCGGTCAGATGGGCCATAGTGGTCCGGATCCGACGTGGCGAGCGTCTCATATCCGCCAGAGATATGAGCTCGATATGCGGTTGCCAGTTAGTCTGGCCGTTTGGTGGATTTCGCAAGCTTGATTGGATGGCAATTTTGCGTCCGGGCAGCCCGTCCGGGTGTTTGGAGCCGATGCTGGGCGTCTAGTCATAGGTGCACGTATCTTATTTATGCTTCCATTCTGTTACAAGAGCAAAGATAATCCTACATATTTCTTCAATTCTGTTGCAGATATTTAGACATTTTTCATGTTTGTTTCCACCAATTCATGGATCAATTCGTTTGAAGAAATTAATGTTCTTCGACCACACAAACATGGGCGTTGAAGAAAAAAAATCTGAACACCGCGAACATAAGCATTATTTTGTTTCATCAAGTTTCGGAGTACATACCAGGAGTGCCACGTGGTGCGAGCATAAGCATTATATTCTTTTTTTAAACACATAAGCATTATATTCCGGATATGAGAGGAGCACTGTCGAGTACGTGCTTGCGTAGCTGAACTTGCAGTCGCCGGGGGTGTCACGAGCACGTCTCCGCGAGCTCGCCGTTGGCCCACCCCGGCAGGAGGCCCTTCACCACCGTCGTCACCTCGCTCGTCAGCGGACCCTGCGAGAATCAGTTCAGTTGGCGCGTCCGTCTCTGCATTTTATGGTGTACGTACCAGTGGACTAATCTACCTTGGCGATCTTGCAGGTCATGTAGTTGCCCTCCACGCCCACGCCCGCGCCGCCGGAGACCTCGCTGCCGCCACGGCAAGGAGGACCTAAAGCAGTAGGAGCAGCCCCATCCCAGGCTTCCTAGCTCAGTGGTCCTGTGTTTGGATCCATGGGTTAGAGTTTTGAGCTAGTTGGGGCTTAAATAGTCCTAAAGTATCCAAACATAAGGGTTAGATTGGAGCTAGTTGCATCTAACCCACCCAAAAAACTATCCCACCCAAGAGGTGCTAATTGGAGCTAGTTCTCATGGGGCCCACTGAAAAATCACTTTTCTCTCTCTATTCTGCCAGCCAAGAGGTGCTAATTTGAGCTAATTCTCGTGGGGCCCACTAAAAAATCACTTTTCTCTCTCTCTCCATCAAGTGCATTTATTGTCAATCTAACCCTGTCATCCAAACACCTCTTTGGCTAGCTAGAGTTAGTTTCTGGGTTAGTCATGAGCTAGAAACTAACTCTAACATCTAGCTAAGTTAGAGTATCCAAACAGGGCCAGTATCTTAGCTCAAGCTTTCACTCTCCGTTCGTGTGTGTGTTGCTGCGGTGCTCTCTCTGTTGCCGCATTCCTTTTTGGTTTATAGGTAAGTCACAGCAGATTCGAGAGTCCTGTCATTTTGAGAAAAGTCTCCTGCAACACTGCATTGTCTGATGGACTGCACCGCACGCCTACCGTATCTTGTCGGTGCCACCGTGCGCCCACAGGCGAATTGGGCGTAGCGAGTAATGTTTCACGCACGCGCCATGCCATTTGGTGCAGAGGCATTCAAGGGAGGGATGGACTCGGCATTGTTTGGGACGTACAATGTCATGGTCTCTCTGTCAGGACCCCGATCCTAAGTCACACCGATCTAGATGTAAGACATCGTATCACTTTGCTGCCTCACGCACGGTATCCCCATGGGTGCCACCTTACAAGGCCCGGGATCGTTTGCGCCTTTTGGCTCACGTATATGATAGTGTCGCTAGCATCCATATGACAGAGAACCCGGGCTGACATGACTAGTCGTAAACCCAAGGTGGCACTAACTTACAGGGACATGCATACATGACCCAACAATGCATGTGTCAGTCAGCAGCGAGTGAATCCGGGCTATAGCAAGCTAACAGGACTCCGGTAAACACCGCGTGACATTTCCCTGAAGGGCAGACACAAGAGCAAAGAAGGACACATGCCGGCCAACCTAAGTGTTCCGGAGCAGTAGCGAACTACCATGGCTCAGTGGAAGCACCAGGAGACATTTCCCCATAAGGAAGGCTACCAAGAATAAACAACTAGGTGTCGGATCCCACACATAGCAATACACATTACACGTACACATAACATGCAAGTATGTGTAGATACAACATGGCATCACAACACAACTCAACAACACATATAGATAAAGGCCCAGAAGAGCCTCATAGCATTTATTACAAACAGGGGTCATATGACCCAACATACAGAGCATACAAGCAACAGAAGCATAACATGTCTGAGTACAGACAACTACAAATGAAAAAGGCTGAGAAGCCTGACTATCTACAAGACCCTCCCAAGGGTACAAGTTAATAGCTGAGGTAACAAGCTAAACGTCAAAGTCCATGCGGAACTACTAGTGAAACCGAAGTCTCCTCTGCAAAGCATAAATTAAGCAAACGTGAGTACAAATGTACCCAGCAAGACATACATCAGAACTATCTACATATGCATCAGTATCAACAAAGGGGGTGGTGGAGTTTAACTGCAGCAAGCCAACTTTGACTCAGTGGCTATCCTGTACTACGACTACCAGCATTTTCTTTGAGGTGAGAAAGCGCACACGACTCCACATATTCACCATAACAATACACCACTATGGATCCGCTCCCGTCTTCCTACGAGAAGGCCATCCATAACACTCACGCTTATCTTGCGCATTTTAGAGTATCCACTTCCAGTTATCTATGAACTAGATAAGCATTCCAAGTAGTCCATATCCGCGGATGCGACTATTCGAATAGATCATATATTACCCTTATCGCAGGGGTGTACTTCTTCACACACGCTCTCACCACTTATCGCCGTTTACACGACATGTACTCGGCAACCTTCAAGCGGAAGCCCAGCGAGGGTGTCGGCCACGACCTGACTAACCACACAAGTGTCTAGTCCAGGTTTATCGCCTATTCGAGTTCCATCCGCAAGGAAGTCCCGTCGGGGTTTCCACTACGGCCCCAAATGATGTGTGCAGGGTTCCCAAGCCCACCAAATGGGTGCCACTTGGTACACCAGGCCACGATGCCTAGTCTGTCCCAAGCCCACCTATACCGGGTGCCACTTGGTAGACTACTAACACAACCTATAAACACCAGAAACTAGTTGCAACTCTTGGACAGAGATTGAGGCGATTAGTAAATCGAGAAGGGCACTTAAGCATTCCAATGCGTGGTAGTAACTGTCTTGGATCACAAACACAGAACTCAGTTCCTGAGGACGGTTTCAATGAATCGTTGTTGTCCTAATGCAACAGTTGAATTGTTGTTGTCCTAATGCAGTAAAAGACAACAGGAGCGAGAGAGTGGGATTGTATCGGAGTGATCAAGGGGGGGTTGCTTGCCCGACACTTCCGAAGATAGCATTGTGTCTTCATCAGTGTCATCGATCACATCGTCAGAACAATGTCTACTGAGAGGGGACAAACACCGGCAACAGAGAAGGAACACAATCAATGCAATGCAACAATATGATGCATGATCATGACATGGCAACATGCTGTTGATTGAGCTAATGCAACTAGCAACACAATTAAATGAAGTTGGTTTGAACTCAAGGTTCAAAATCAAACTCCATATGTGACATTTCAAATGCAATTTATTCAAATTGTCATATGCAGCAACTTTAGGTTGTTAAAACATGCATGAAAATAGTACAGATGGATAGATTGAATTTTTCTAATAATTTTTCATATATAAATTATTTCAATCTAAGCTATGGTTGATTTTATAAGATTTTTTGAAGTTTTGGCTATTTTCTGGAATTTCCTGGATTATTTTAAATCCAGAAAATCATTTACTGCATCAGCATGACATCAGCGGGTCAACGGCGCTGACCAGGTCAAACCTGACATGCATGGCCCACATGTCAGCGACACATGGTTAAACAGAGGGTTAATTAGCCTAAATAACAATTAGGGGGCGCCGGGACCCATCTATCAGTGTCAGGGGGGTTTAGTTAAATGGACAGGACAGGCCCACATGGCAGCGCCTCAGGTGGCGGGTTTCTTCGACGGCGATGTGACGCCCCCGATTCAATCGTACACTAATCATACACGCAAACGTGTACAATCAAGATCAGGGACTCACGGGAAGATATCACAACACAACTCTAGACACAAATTAAAATAATACAAGCTTTATATTACAAGCCAGGGGCCTTGAGGGCTCGAATACATCAGCTTGAATACAAACGAGTCAGCGGAAGCAACAATATCTGAGTACAGACATAAGGTTAAACAAGGTGCCATAGGATGGCTAGCACAAACTGGGGATACAGATCGAAATATGCGCGGGCCTTCTGCCTGGGATCCTCCTAAACTACTCCTGGTCGTCGGCGGCCTGCACATAGTAGTAGGCACCCTCGGTGCAGTAGGAGTCATCGAAGGTGGTGTCTGGCTCCTGGGCTCCAACAACTGGTTGCGACATCCGAGAAGAATGGAAAGGTGGAAAAAGACGGAGCAAAGCAACCGTGAGTACTCATCCAAAGTACTCGCAAGCAAGGATCTACACTACATATGCATTGGTATCGATGAAATGGGTTGTAACCATGGACTGAACTGCAGAATGCCAGAATAAGAGGGGGATAGCTAGGCCAATCGAAGACTACGCTTCTGGCAGCCTCCATCTTGAAGCATGTAGAAGAGAGTAGCAAGTGCAGCATTAGGTAACATCGCATAGCATAATCCTATCCGGCTATCCTCCCCTCGTTGCCCTATGGGAAAGTGATCACCGGGTTGTATCTGGAACTTGTAAGGGGTGTGTTTTATTAAGTATCCGGTTCTAGTTGTCATAAGGTCGAAGTACAACTCTGGGTCGTCCTTTTACCGAGGGACACGGCTATTCGAATAGATAAACTTCCCTACAGGGGTGCACCACATTGCCCAACACGCTTGATTACTCTGGCCGGACACACTTTCCAGGGTAATGCCCGACCTTGGAAGATCAACACGTCGCAGCCCTACCTAGAATCTTTAGAGAGGTCAGCAGGCCGGTCTAAATCCTATGCGCGCAGGGGTCTTGGGCCCATCGCCCGTTGCACACCTGCACATTGCGAACGCGGTCAGAAGCAGACCTAGCCCCCTTAATACAAGCGCAGGCGTTCCGGTCCAATCCGGCGTGTGGCACTTAGTCACTGACATCTTGAAGAGCTTCGGCTGATACCACGACGCCGAGAGCCCATAACTGTTCCTGCGTAGTTGGTTAGTGCGTATAGGCTCGTAGCTAGACTCAGATCAAATACCCAGATGTCGTTACGCGTGTTATTTGAAGTATCCGCGGACACAGACCAGGGACCAGGCCCGCCTGTCTCCTAGGTGGTCACAACCTGCCCTGTCGCTCCGCCTCAAAGAATCATGCGGGGGCTGTCGGGAACCCAGGCCCATCACAACCTGGATGGAGCCAACTGCCCCTTCAGCCCCCACATCCGAACAGTAACATAAGTAGTGTGACAGTATATAGTATATACCCGTGACCACCTCCCAAGTGATCACGACCCGATAGTATAGCATGGTAGACGGACAAGAATGTAGGGCCACTAATTTAATTCTAGCAACCTATACTAAGCATTAGGATTGCAGGTAAAGGTGTCAACAGTAGTAGCAAAGACAGGCTATGCAGCAGTATAGGATCAAACCGATGAAACAGTAACACTACTCTAATGCAAGCAGTAGAGGGAAAGAGTAGGCGATATCGGGATGAACAAGGGGGATTGGCTTGCCTGGAAGCTCGGCAGAGAAGGACGGGTCGTCAACACCGTAGTCGATCGGGGCAGCAGCGGCGTCAGTCTCGTAGTCTGCCGGGGAGAAGAGGGGGAAGAAACAATGAATACAATGCAAACAGATGCATGACGATGCATGACATGACAAATAACGGTGCTAAGTGTGCCCTGACGCGGTAGTAGGTGATACCGGCGAAGGGGGGAAACATCCGGGAAAGTATCCCCGGTGTTTCGCATTTTTAAACAGACGGACTTGAGGGGGACGGTTGCATGTTCGCTATGCTAGGAACGTGTGGCAGATGAACGGTCTGCGTATTCAGATTCGCCTCGTCGTTCTGAGCAACTTTCATGTACAAAGTATTTTCATCCGAGTTACGGATTATTTTATATTAATTTCTAAAGATTTAATCATTTTTGAAATTAACAGAATTAATTTAAATCAAAAAAAGCATTTATGACATCATCTTGATGTCAACGGTCAAAGTTGACCGTTGACCAGTCAACTGACTGATGGGTCCCATTTGTCATTGTCTCTACACTAATTAACAGATTTAATTACTATAATTAGACATGTTAATTAGGTTAAGTTAATTAACCTAAATTAATTAAGTTAATTAATTATTAATTATATATATATTTTTCTCTTTTCTTTTTTTTTTAACGTTCTGGTATGGGGCCTGACTGTCATTTGGCCAGGGGGCTTAGCGGGGCGGGCTAACGGGCGCCCAAACGGGCAAGTCGCGCGGGGCTGGTCTCGGGCGCGGCCAGCGGGCTTGGGCCCCGGCGGCCACGACGCCGGCTAGGGGGGGCGCTAGCCGCGGTGGCCGAGGGGCGAGGTCAGGGGCGGCGAGCGGCCAAGGCAGCAGCTGGCGCGGCTGCAGCGAAGCCAGGCGGGGCGCTAGGCGAGGCCGCACGTGCAGGCGGCATGGGGGCAGCGGGGTGAGCAGCGGCAGGGGCGGTGCGAGGGTGGGCCAAGGCCACGGCGATCGGAGCGGGTGCGGCGACAGCGCGCAGCCTGGGCAGAGGAGCGGCAACAGCGGGGCTCAGGGGGCAGCGAGTGTAACACCCCTATGTAACCTAGCACTGTTTCTCTCTGTTAAACATGCCAAGTTATCATCTATGCAATGCTTGATCACAGTGTTAGCTCAACTCAATTCAAATTTCTCTCTGAAAATCAATTCAAATTCAAGTGCAAAATAAAGTGGTTCAAAAATTGCTGGAAAAATGTTCACCTTCTAGCAAATATTCCAAAACCATTTGCTGTTAAGGAATACAACATCACCATCAAGTCAAAGTGGGCCAAAGCATTTAAAACAGTGCCAAAGGAGCATTTTAAATGCCTTTCCATTTTTGAAAATTTCAAATGGATTCAAAACCTACCCAAACTTTTTGTGGCACACCAGAATATTCCACTGTATTTTTGTGACCAAGTTTCACATTTTTAGAGATGCATTTGGTAGCTCAAAATAATGTAAAAGCCTGCTGATAAAACAAAACAGAAAAGAAAATAGAAAAAGGCCTAGACTACTGCTGGTCAGCCCGGGCGTTCGGTCTTTTCGGTTTGTTCGGTCCGGTCTTTTCGGTCTTCCATAATTGAAGACCATAATAATTTCGGTCTTTTCGGTTTTTCACTATTCGGTCTTCGGTCTTTGTTATTCGGTCTTCGGTCCCGACCAAACAGACCAAATTAATTGCTACAACTCATATTATATTATTTCCAATAACAAACTGCATGTGTGTATAGATGTGCATCTGTACATAAGAAAGTTCAGACAAGTAGAAGTTGTATTGTACGGGAAGAAGACAGTAGACAGCGAGCCAGTGACCAACGTGTAAGAGGACAAGGTAGTGATGAACTGCAGCTCGGATGGTTGTGAAGAAAAGGAGGAATGAGAGTGCAGCAGTTTTTTTTTTGAGAATTACGAGAGTGCAACAGCTGGTTGCCTGTGAATCATGAGATGTGTGTATCTCACTCATGACCTTGGGCTGGCCGGATGGGCCTTTGGTAAATATGGTCTTGCACTCTTGCGTATGGGCTTTTTTAGTTCGGTCTATATGGTCTATTCGGTCTGGAAGACAGGAGGACCAAACAGACCGTAATTAGTTCGGTCTTCTGTTTGTACAGACCGTATTTTATTCGGTCTTTTCTAGTTCGGTCTTTTCGGGTTCGGTCTCGGTCTTTTCGGGTTCGGTCTCGGTCTTTTCGGGTTCGGTCTTCGGTCTTCGGTTTTTATGCCCAGGGTGAACTGCTGGGGACTGGGCCTAAGTGCACAGTGCACTCAGCCCAGCCCACCAGGCCCACCTTCCCCTCCTCTCTTCTCTCTCCCTCGCCGTGTCAGCCGCGCCGTGGCCGAGCGCGCGCTCGCCGGCCAGCGGGCGACACCGCGACACTACAGTGTCGGTGAGGGGATAAGATCAACCCCCGTCCAGTCCCTCGTCATCCTCATCCATTCCCCCCTTGCTCCGCTCGCTCTCCTTCCTTCTCTTGCTCGCTCCCACCTCCACCGAGCAGATCCGTCGCCACTCGCCGTCGTTCCCGTGGCTAGCGACGTCTATCCGCGTCGCCATCGTGTTCCTCGTCATTGCCATCTTCGACGACATCATCTGCGTCCTCGAACGCCAGCCGGGAGCCACTGCAGCACGCGAATCGGGCCGCCCCCTTTGCTTCGGTCGCCGACGATCTTCGTCCGCTCAGGCACCGCTGTTGCTACTAAGTTGTCACCGGGCCCTCGTGCGCCTCCACGGTGAGCTACTCCCCCTTCCTCTCCTCTCCGTTCACCACGCGAGCTCGCTAGCCAGCATCTCCGCCATGGTCGTACCCGCTGCCGCCGAGTACCTCGCCGCCGCGGCCATAGCCACTGTCACGCTCGCCTGAGCACACCGCCGGGCTCCTTGTGCTCCCAGGAGCACAATAAGCACGCGCACGCGCTCCCCCGAGCTCCCTAGCATCATTCGCATCGAGAACCCGAATGCTCCGCCGCCAAGCTCGTCGCCAGCGTGCCTCCGGTGACCAAATGGTCACGAGCGTGCGCCCAGCAGCTTCACCGCACCGCGTAGAACCTCCCCAACCTCTTCAATTGCATCGTAGCGTGCTGCTTAGTCGTTTTCGTCATCGCCCGATTCCGGTCGTCCACCGCGGTCTTTGCCGGCGCCGTTTCCGGCCGTTTCCGGCGAGACCACCGCCACCACTCGACGCGGCACTCTCCTAGTTTTCGAACGCAAGCAACCGCGCCCGAAACGAGCCACCGTACATGATTTCCGGCCGCAATCCGAATGCACCGCCGCGCGATTTGGTCGCCGGCGTTGAGTCACCAGTCGACGCCGACGTGGCCGACCTGGGGCCACCCCCAGGGTCACTGCTCGTGGGCCCCCAGGCCCAGTTGACCATGTTGATCGTGGTCAACTGTGCTGACTGGGCACACAGTGCCACTGACTTGTGGGGCCCCCATGATTAATTAGGCTAATTTGAAATTAAATTAAATGGTTAATTAGTGTAGCCACTGACAAGTGGGTCCCGTTAGATAATCAAGTTAGCTTAAGTTAATTAACCACTGTTAATTAGATCAGTCACTGACCAGTGGGGCCCACTGGTCAGATTTGACCTGGTCAGCCGTCCTGTTGACTGATGATGTTATCATTGCATCATGCTGACGTCACCGCTACTTTTCTGGATAATGTTGAATTAGATGAATAAAATAGATTCCAGAAAATGTCTTTAATCTTTGAAAATTCATAGAATTTAAACCGTAGCCCGGATCGAAAAACTTTATACATGAAAGTTGCTCAGAACGATGAGACAAAGCCGACCATGCTATCTGTTTCCGTGTCGAGACCCTCTACGGAGGTGAACCCACAACTTTTTGCCCATTTCCGATAGATGAACAGTGCATATATACCGGTTAGTAAATCCAACTTCAATCCTAAAATAACTAAAATGATTTAGATATGCTTTATGGCAACCCTGCACTGCACGTTAGCATAGCATGCTCTATGTTGCATATGTTTGCTGTGTATTTATCTGTTTCCTCCCCCTCTTCTCTCTCGGTAGACCCCAGTACCGACGCAGTTCCCGAGACCGACGCAGCTCAGGAGCCCGACGACACCATTGACGACCTTGCCTTTGCCGCCGAGCAACCAGGCAAGCACCCCCCTTTTGAACATGCCTATATCACCTATTCTCTTCTCTCTTGTGTTTGCATTAGAATTGCTGCTGTTACTGCTTTACCTATTTTGATACATGACCTGATTTTGTAACCTGCTTTTGATAATTACCTGCTTATCCTAAACTGCTTAGTATAGGCTGGTCAGTGATCCACCAGAGACCCCCACTTTGTCCCCAGTTGCCCCCGCTGGATCATCGGAAGACTCGACGACCAGGCCCCAGCACCGCACATCACCGCCCTTAGTTGTACGACACTGCAACGTTACCATCGAGTGCTGAGGGTGATAACTCGTTTAGCACTTCTGATGTTAACTCTGTAGAGTAGCTATTCGGTCATGGTTATCGAGGGTGATTCCTCCTTCACCACTTCCGATAACGACGCTATCGTGCAACACCTCAAGTGTGAACCTCGAGAGTGATTCCTCCTAAGTTCACCTTGAAGGATACATCGAGTAGGAATGCAACGAGGGTGATACCTCGGATTCCCTGATATTATGGACACACGGATACTTGGACTTTACAACTATTAATTGGAAAGGCGGGTCGACCCTGAGGTGTACCCGTGAGTGATATGGAGACGGGTTGACCTGGAGGGTACCCGAGAGATAAATACAAGGAGCGGTCAGGCATTCTTAGCCCTTGCCGCAAGTCCTCGAGATGGGGCGACGGGGTCACATAGATCGTGAGACTCTGTTCGTTACCGCACGCTACCAACACACTAACGATTTGGATATTTGATCCGAGTGGGCCTTTTGCCTGATAGCACTAACCATCACGTGGGAACAGTTATGGGCACTCTGCGTCGTATGCATCAGCCGAAGCTTAATGGACGTCAGCGACTGAGCGGTGCGCACCGGGTTGGACCGCGTAACGCAACCGCCTTGATAGTGTGGGCTGCTAGGTCTGCTCACCGGCCGCTTACGCAACATGCAGGAGTTCCCGGGGCGATGGCCCAAGACCCCTGGGCGCATAGGTTTAGTCCGGCGTGCTGACCTCTCTGTTAAGCCTAGGTCGGGTTGCGGCGTATCGTTTGGCCGAGGCCGGGCATGACCCAGAAAAGTGTGTCCGGCCGGAGTTAAGCGAGCGTGGTGGGTAAGTTGGTGCACCCCTGCAGGGAAGAACTAATCTATGCATAGCCGGATCCTCGGTAACGGACACTCGGAGTTGTATCCCGATCGATACAACTAGAACTGGATAGAATTGGATACTAGGGCTCTGGGATTGCTTTCTCGCAGGGAGTCGAGAAAGGATCTCTGGCCGAGGTTGTTACTTAATACTGCTCTTACTTTATACTGTACTAATCTACTCTCTTCTAATGCTGCAAGACTGCTGAAGATGCTAGTCTTCGATAGGACTAGGCCTTCTCTCTATTCTGGCATTTCTGCAGCCCAGTCCACATATACAGCCTTTCTTTGATAATGTTGCATATGTAGTGTAGATCCTTGCTTGCTGACTACTTCGGATGAGTACTCACGGTTGCTTGCTTCCTCTTTTTCCCCATATCCGTTTGATGCAACCAGATGACGGAGCCCCGGAGCCAGCTGCCCCCATCAACGACTACTACTCCCACCCCGAGGGTGGTTACTACTACGAGTTGGCTGACGACCAGGAGTAGGTTCGGAGGGTCCCAGGCAGGAGGCCTACGCCTTTTCGATCGTAGTGTTTTCTTTTGCCCCGCCTTCTTAAAGGCTTATCTGTTTTATCTTTTAAATCTGTACTCAGATATCTGATGCTTCCGCTAACGCTTGTAAGCGAGCTTATGTATTCGAGCCCTCGAGGCCCCTGGCTTGTAATATAAAGCTTGTATGACTTTATTTATGTTTTAGAGTTGTGTTGTGATTCCTTCAAGTGAGTCCTGAGGCTTGATCGTGTGCATTTGCGTGTATGATTAGAGCACGATTAAGCCGGGGCATCACAGCGAGCGCATGCACTGGCGCGGCCGTGGCGGAGCGGAGCGGGAGGCGAGGAGTAGGGCGCAGTGGTAGTAGCAGCAGACGACGGCAAGCGGGGCTGTGCGCGAGCACAGGCGACAAAGGAGCGCGGCGAGGCAGGCGAGCGCGTGTAGGAACGCGGCCAGGGGCGGAGCGCGGGGAGCGGGCGGTGACTGAGCAGGGCAGTGCGGGAGCGCAGTGTCTGGCGCGGCCGGGTTCAAAGTGTCGCTGAGCGGGAGCAGTGAGGGAGAGGAGGAGGTTGGGGTTCTCACGTGCATCGTGATAAGAGGGTTCCGCGAGGCTCGGGGGCGACCCGCGGGGACGAGGACGAGGAGGCGAGGCGGCGACGGTTGACGGCTCTGGGCGACGGCGGTCCTGCAGGCGGCGGTGATGCGGCGTCGAGCCGTGCCCCCGATCTCGATCCAGATCGGGGGGGGGGGGAGGGAGAGAGCGATGTGGGGGGAGGGGGGGTAAGTGGGGAGTGTCGGTTAGGGTTTGCTGGGAGGGGGAATTTATCCCCAGGGGGTTTTGGGTCGGCCGGCTGGGCCTTGGTCCAGTAGGGCCAGAATGGCCCAGCAAGGGGGGGGGGGTTGTTCTTTTTATTTTATTTTGTTTATTTTCTCTTTCATTTATTTATTTACTGTTTTATTTTTAGTTCCTTCTTTTTTGTTTTATAATTATAAATTTAGTTCCTAAAATAGTATTACTACTTATTCTAATGCCACAATAACTTGGGCACCTAAATAAATTAGTTTAATATTTTATATTTTATCAAAGGCATTTAATTATTGGTTTTAGCTGTTGCTCTATTTATTTTGGAGTATTTATAAATTCTATAAAAATGTGGTTTCTCCACCGTTATTATTTTGGATTTATTTGTCACATTTAGCACATTTTAGTTTTTATGTTTGAAAACTTTTATCATTTAACTTTATTTTAAATTTGAATTTGAACGGGACTTGATTCACCGTGAGATTAACAACAGTAACCATGGTGATGTGGCATCATTAGCAGAGGGGTTACTGTAGCTTAATTATCCGGGTGTCACAATTCTCCTCCGCTACAAGAAATCTCGTCCCGAGTTTTAAGAGGTAGAGTAAGGGGGAAAAGGACTGGTTTCGCAATTCTAACGAATCTTCTCGGTCTTGGTTGCTCTTCTCGGGATCTCCATCGTACTTACGAAAAAGATTAGGGGGGAAACTCGAGAAGGACGAAGCTAAACACATGTTAGGTACCTAGGGGCTATCTCAGTGAACGAGGCATAGAGGCATCTGTCGAGCTGAAATTCAAGAAAGTCATTGTTGGGGATATAACTACTGAGTATAAACCGCCCAGGAGGGGCCGGGTTATGCTCATAGTGATTTACCTGTATTGAAGCGCATGAAGACATAGAAGATGGCGACTTACGAAGGAGACTTAATAAGAAGGCCCAAAGCCCAAAGGCGGTTTAGGGCCCATAGATGTAAACCGCCATAAGCATATGACTTGTATTATAAGATAGGAAAGAGTGGATACCGAGCCGGACACGTTTATGAGCTGGCCGGGATTCTGTGAACCACCGGGCATCAACCTGTGGATATAAAGGGACGACCCGGCGGCGGTTTAGGGACAGGTAACAAACAATCGGGAACTAGGTCAAGCGTATTCGCTCCTTGGTAATCGAAACCCTAGCAATACAACACAAAGTGGGAGTAGGCTTTTACCTCATTGAGAGGGGCCGAACCTGGGCAAACTCTCTGTGTCCTTTGTCCCATTTAAACCCCTTCAAGTTAACCTAGTTGCGATGGCTCCATGACTAAGTCCTTCCGCTAGGGGATCTGCCGTGTCAAGTCCACGACAGTTGGCGCCCACCGTGGGGCCAGCGCACGGTGGTTTCGAGTTCTTGAAGGGCAACTTCGAAGGGATCAAGGGATACGCTGTGGGCCGGATGACCAAGAGTCGTCGCGTCAAGCACTACATCGACGACGAAGGCTAGGGCCCCGAGGCCGGCTCAATTGAGTATGGGTACCGGGTCCCCTTCGGTGGAATTCATGTCTTCATTGGCAAGATCGGCGAACCGGGCCTTGAGCCGGACACCTGCACCGACATCATCGAGACGGCTCAGCGTGCAAAACCCGCCCGAGTTCAGCCCGCCATGAGTCGTGCCTTCATGGGATTCATCAATGGTGCGGAATCTGGGGATAAATCGGTGTCTGACAATGAGACAGTTGTCTATTCTGATGGCGAGTCATCCACCGGTGAAACCGAGTCATTGTACCAACTGCAAGACGGTCGGCTTGGGGGCTGTTCCGATGGCGATAGTATTCCGGACCCCTACGAGCCGCCGAACCGGGTTGCAATCTTCATGGCCGGTACGCAGCCAGTGTAGCACTCTTCAACTGCAGCAGCATTGATTTTCGGGTCAACAGCGGCGACGGCAGCCGGGGCAGGAGGCCCTGCGCGCTCGCCGGCTCAAGTATTGTCCGGTTTACTAGACGCCTTGGCAACACTGCTGACGACGGAGGTTAACCCGGATAATCAAGATCAGCATAACGCGGCAGTCATGAAATTGCGAGATCAGATAGCTCAAGCGAAGGAAGACCTGGCAGCTGAAGATGCCAGGATGGCTGCGGAGCTGGTTACGTTGGATGCTCAAGCGCAGCGGTTTCAGTCAGAGTCTTACCGACTCATGCTAGATCAGAACGCTTCAAACAAAGTCATGAGGAGGAGGCATTAGTCTCGCCTGCCACCGGTTTACGAGGCAAGGAACCTCTTTAACACGCCAGGAGCAGGAACTAGTAACCCACCAGTGGCGGACTGGGTTGAAACGCCCGGGACGGGAGCGCCGGTTCAGCCGCACACCACGGATCTGCCTCGTCAGAACAATATCCCGCCGCAACACATGCCAACACCACCGGGTCATTACTCTAACCCTTTGGATAACATGATCGCTGCGGCGTCATGATTGGCAGCTGTCTCGGTTGAAGGCGAGTCTCCAACGGCGGTTGAGATGCAGAGGGCTAGAGAGCTCCTTCAGACAGCATTGGTTCAGCAGCAGGCTTATTCTTATAGTCGAAGCCGGATTCATTCCACCCCTCGCCCAAGCCGGAGTTACAGTAGGCATATTGATGAACCAGCTGTGTCAAGCAGTGGGCGAAACCATAACCAGCCTCGTGGGCATAACCCAACGGGCGGTGGTGCTGATGCTTAGAACGTGGTGGATCAAGGTAGACCACGTCGAGAGGCCGAGCTGGCGGCGCAACATGCGGCCCGTCAACCTTCTCCGGTTCGTCCGACAACTTCGGTGGAGCCAGGTGTAACCTTTAGGAATTTGGGCATACCATGTTTAGTGCGGGCCATACGTAATGAGCGTCTGCCCAAGGATTTTAAGGGTCCTCGCAAGGTGCCTAACTATACAGCCGATTTACCTCCTGAAGCATGGATCGAGAGTTATGAGATGGCCATGGAATTGCTAGATGTTAGCGATGCGGCATGTGCTAAATATTTTCCCCTGATGTTGGATGGAACGGCTCGCACTTGGTTGAAGGGGCTCCCTGCCAACTCCATTGGGTCATGGGCCGAGTTAAAGGCCCGGTTTATCCAGAATTTCAAAGATACGTGCAAGCAGCCGATGTCAATTGTGGATCTGGATGCCTGTGTCCAAGAAGAGGGTGAGTCCACAACCCATTGGGTGCGCCGAGTTTCGACCATCTTACATTCATCGGATCGCATAAATGCCGGTTCAGCGATCATAATGTTGGAGAAGAATTGCCAGTTTACGCCTCTTAAGCAGAAGTTGGGTCGGCTCAAGCGCCACTTCAATGACATAGGAGTGCTGATGGCGGCTCTGGTTAAGTACGCTGACTCTGATGGTACCAAGGACCCCGAGTCTGATGATGACAAGCCGGGAAAGGGAAAGAAGGGCAGCAGCACCAGAGGACAGCAGCATAATCCGGCGAATCAGGGATGCAATGGTAAGCGCAAGGCTGATAATAGTTTGGACTTTATGGCTAACACCAAGACACAGAATAATGGCCAGCGTCGTAAAGGTAAACCGCCCCCACGGGCCGGAGGGTCAGGCTTTAATCTTGAGCAGATGCTAAATCAGCCTGCCCAAGGCATGGGACGCGAGAAAGACCGTCTGGCCACCTCTGGAAGGATTGCTACATCATGAAAGAGTATAAAAATTCCAATCTTTTTCAAGACAATCATGGACCGGGTGGTGGTTTAGGATCTGGTTCTCATAGGCCGGGTTACGGCGGTGGCGGTTCTAGTTCTGGATTCCAAGGTAATCAGGGCAATCAAGGCAATCAGGGTGGCTACCATCAACAGTCAGGTCAGGGGAATCAGCAGCAGCAATCTGGGTATCAGAGTAACCCAAAGCAGTTGAATAGTGGGTAGTACCATGTCTTCACCACAAATTCATGCAAACGGGATCAGAAGCTTCATAAAAGGGCAGTGAACGCCGTTGAACCGGCGGTTCCCCGTTACTTGCGCTGGTCTGAGCAGCCCATCGTGTGGAGTCGGGAAGATCACCCGCCCCGGGTTGATAATCCGGGTCACCTAGCATTGGTGGTTGCACCCCAGGTTGGAGGGTATAAGTTTACCAAGGTACTCATGGATGGAGGGAGCAGCATCAATATCCTTTATTACGAAACTTTCCGTCGCATGGGGTAGACAGATAAAAATCTTAAACCATCGAATACAGTTTTCCATGGTGTGGTGCCTGGTAAGTCGGCGTACCCTGTTGGTAAGATAGCTCTGGAAGTTGCCTTTGGAGATGATCATGATTCTAGGTCGGAGACATTGACCTTTGAAGTAGTCAAGATTCACAGCCCGTATCACGCTCTGTTTGGACGGCCGGCTTATGCTAAGTTCATGGCGCGGCCTTGTTATGTTTATCTGCAGCTCAAGATGCCGGGTTACAAGGGGACCATCACAGTACATGGGAGCCGGAAGATAGCCTTAGAATGTGAAGAAGGTGATGCGGCTTATGCTGAGTCGGTTTGTGCAACGGAGGAGTTAAATTTTTACAAGGACAATGTTGATCCGACGGATATGACGTCCTTGAAAAAGCCAACTACAGAGCATGATCCGGTTTTGAAGTTTAAATCGGCAGATGACACTAAGATGGTTGATTTTGTTCCTGGCAATTCATCCAAGCAGTTCAGCATCAGTGCTAATATGGATCCGAAATAGGAAAGCGCGCTCATCGACTTCATCCGTGAGAACCGGGACATCTTTGCATGGAAACCTTCTGACATGCTAGGTGTACCGAGGGAACTCGCTGAGCACACTCTCAATATTGATCCCAAGTTTAAACCGGTCAAGCAGTTTCTTCATCGTTTCAATGAAGAAAGGCGTAAGGCCATTGGTGAGGAGGTAGCCCGGCTCTTGGCGGCTGGGTTTATTGTTGAGGTTTTTCATCCTGAGTGGTTGGCTAACCCGGTGTTGGTACTTAAGAAGAACGACACTTGGCGCATGTGTGTGGACTACACGGATTTAAACAAAGCTTGTCCGGCTGATCCTTTTGCTCTCCCTCGTATTGATCAGATTATTGATGCTACGGCGGGTTGTGAGCGTTTGAGTTTTTTGGATGCTTATTCTGGTTATCATCAGATGAAGATGGCAGTTAAGGACCAGGAGAAGACAGCTTTCATAACTCCCTTTGGAGCCTTCTGCTATGTGTCTATGCCTTTTGGGCTCAAGAGTGCCCAGGCGACTTACCAGCGATGTGTGCGGAATTGTCTTCATAATCAGATTGGACGCAATGTTCATGCTTATGTGGATTATATTGTGGTGAAATCCAGAAAGAAGGAGACGTTGATAGACGACTTGAAGGAAACCTTTGATAATCTCCGAGTTTATAAGATGATGCTTAATCCGGCCAAGTGTGTTTTTGGTGTGCCAGCGGGCAAGCTTTTGGGCTTTCTGGTGTCTAACAGGGGCATTGAAGCTAATCCGGAGAAGATCAAAGCCATTACTTCTCTGGCTAAACCGGCGTGTATCAATGATGTTCAACGTCTGGCGGGTCATATTGCGGCGCTAAGCCGGTTCATAAGCCGCCTCGGTGAGAAGGCCATCCCTTTGTATCAGATGATGAAAAAGACAGATGACTTCATCTGGAGTGACGCTGCTAATGAGGCATTTGAGGTGCTTAAGAAGCAGCTGGCTGAGCCGCCGGTCCTAGCTGCGCCCGTTGATAAGGAGCCGCTGTTGTTATATGTGGCTGCTAATAGCCGGGCTGTCAGTGTGGCTATTGTGGTTGAAAGGAAAGAGGCAGGCAAGGAATATCCGGTTCAACGGCCGGTTTATTATATCAGCGAAGTACTTATTGAGTCCAAGCAGAGATACCCACATTGGCAGAAGCTTGTATATGGGGTTTTCATGGCAAGCCGGAAGCTTAAGCAATATTTTCAGGGTCACCCCATTACTGTGGTTAGCTCTGCTCCTTTAGGAGATATCAAACAAAACAGGGAAGCAACAGGCCGGGTTGCCAAATGGGCCATTGAACTTGGGCCTCATGGTTTGAAGTATATGCCTCGCACGGCCATCAAGTCTCAAGCATTGATGGATTTCATCAATGACTGGACAGAGCTGCAGATGCCTGGGGAAAAACCAGATAACACGTATTGGACTATTCACTTTGATGGGTCCAGGCAATTGGAGGGCTCGGGGGCTGGAGTTGTGCTTGCTTCCCCTCGAGGTGATAAATTTTGTTATGTTCTCCGTTTGATGTTCCCTTGCACTAACAATGCAGCTGAATATGAGGCCTTGCTCCACGGTCTTCGGATGGCTAAGGAGATGAACTTAAGCCGGGTAAGGTGCTTTGGTGACTCAGATTTGGTGGCTCAACAAGTCTCTGGTACTTGGGATTCTAAGGATCCCCTCATGGCGGCTTATCGACGAGAGGTGGATGTTATTGCTGGTCACTTCAAGGGTTATCAAGTTGAGCATGTTGATCGGAGGAAAAATGAAGCGGCTGATGCCTTAAGCCGGTTGGGTTCTCAACGTAAACCGGTGCCACCTAATGTCTTTCTTGACGTTTTGCATAACCCGTCGGTCAAGTTACCTACAGAGGAGGATTTGTCTATTCCTGACCCGGAAGCTCAGTTGGTGGCGGCTCTTCATGTTATTCCTGATTGGACAGTTCCATATTTGGCATATATGACCCGGGGCGAGTTACCTGAGGATGAAACCTTGGCCAGGCAAATAACCCGGCGGTCCAAGTCAATGATAATTATCAATGGAGAGCTGCACCATTGCAGTGTTACCGGGGCGTTTCAGCGTTGTGTTTCTCCTGAAGAAGGCTGTGAGATTCTGCGTGAGATCCATGAAGGAGATTGTGGTCATCACGCTGGCTCTAAATCTCTTGTAGCCAAGGCTTTTCGTCACGGTTTTTATTGGCTGACGGCTCATGTTGATGCTGAGGACTTGGTCAAAAAATGTGACGGTTGTCAGAAGTTTTCACGTCGAGCTCATGTTCCGGCTCAGGAGTTGAGAATGATTCCAATCACTTGGCCGTTTGCAGTTTGGGGGCTTGATATGGTTGGACCTTTTAAGAGGTCCAAGGATAAGAAGACCCACCTCTTGGTGGCGGTTGATAAATTCACTAAGTGGGTAGAGGCAGAGCCAGTCAGTAAGTGTGATGCAGCAACGGCGGTTCAATTCATGAAGAAGGTGATCTTCCATTTTGGCTTTCCACACAGCATTGTAACAAACAATGGCACTAATATCTCCAAGGGTGCTATGAAAGAATTTTGTCAACATGAGCATATCCGGCTTGATGTATCGTCAGTGGCTCACCCCCAATCTAATGGTCAAGATGAGAGAGCCAATCAAGAGATCCTGAGAGGCATCAAGCCCCGGCTTATGGTTCCCTTACAGAGGACGCTGGGTTGTTGGGTAGAGGAGTTACCCTCGGTGCTATGGAGCATCAACACAACGCCCAACAGATCTACGGGTTACACGCCTTTTTTCATGGTTTATGGAGCAGAGGCGGTTCTCCCCAGTGACATCCGTCACGACTCACCTCGGGTGGCGGCTTACATTGAAGCTGATAATGAAAAGGCACGTCAGGATGCACTTGACCTGTTAGATGAGGCGCGTGATCTGGCAGCGGCTCGTTCGGTGATTTACCAGCAAGATCTACGTCGTTATCACAGCCGCCGGGTCAAGACCAGAACCTTTCAAGAAGGCGACTTAGTGCTCTGGCTTATCCAGGATCAGACTGATATGCACAAGTTATCCCCACCTTGGGAAGGACCCTTTGTGGTCAGCAAGAATCTGAACAACGGGTCATACTACCTTATTGATGTTCGAGACCACAAGGACTCACGCACGTCGGAGGAAGAGACTCGCCGGCCGTGGAATATTGCTCATCTTCGGCCTTACTACACCTGAGCCATTGGCTCTTCTGATGTACATATTTTTGACAATGTATATATTAAATCGGCACCCCTGCTAAAGCAGGACCTCTGTCGTCTTTTCGTAATGAGTTTTTGGTTACTTGGGGGCTTCCGGCTTATGAGCGAAGTTATGATTATCCTTTGAACCGACTTATAAGCCAATTGAAAAAAAAAATTGGGGGCTTGCTACCCAGGTTAAAAGGTACCAAAGAGAGTCTGTTGCAAAATCACAGCTCAAACATAGGTGCCCCTTGAGCACAGCTCAAAAATATTACTTGGGGGCTCCTTGATTCTAAAGAACAAAGAGTTTGTGTAACCCTTGTAATAGGCTTAAAAGCCAGGCTTGGAAGCTAGGTGTATTCACCTAAAACCCCGGGTTATCCTGCCTTTTTAAGTAAGCCACTCCGCCCAGGTATTCCTGGAATGACCCACCGAACGTTTGACAAGTCAATCTTATACAGACCCTGAACTTGTCAAAGTTAAAACGACGATTGGTTATGTGAGGTCCATCTTATAAGGTTTGTATATAGGTTTAACTCAGTGGCTGTGCGGCCCGTGAAAGCACTCGATTTTCGGCCTGGCAGCCCATGAAAAGCCTCATTTTTTCGTCGGTTTTATTCCACAGTTTTTGAGGTTTATTTGATGAGGCTTATAATGCTTTATGATCATAATTCATTCGGTGTTTATTAACCCGGCCTGGCTTTTGACTATAAGTCGCCAGTATGAGATAAGATAACATTCGATGTTTATTAACCCGGCCTAGCTTTTGACTATAAGTCGCCAGTATGAGATAAGATAATATCCGGTGTTTATTAACCCGGCCTGGTTTTGTTCATAAGCCAAGCAATCTATGATAATTACCAGCGCTCAAAATTTGGGTTCTCCCCCTTACTACACCGGTTTGGTAAACCAACAGTGTGATCAAATATCACAGGTATGATATATTTCAAATTTGGTTATTCTTAAAGTCCAGCCTTGGGTATAAGCTATGTTAGTTTCCATGGTTTTATATTGGGCATTATGACCCGTCCAGCGGTAAACCGCCAGGACACTTTTAATCCGTTGCATGCAGGAGCAGATTCCGCATTGTTAATATTATAAGCATAAGTGGCATATCTTAACATGGTGGATTGGAAGTGTCATGCAAAGTAAATATGCACGATGGCATAGCAGAGCAAGAGTTTGAGCTAGCCTATTACAAGGCGTTTGGTGCCCAAAAGAATAATTGTTTTAACAAGTCTTAAAGAAAGCAGCTGCTAAACCGGCCCCCGGTTTACGAGTCTTGGCCTGGCTGACTTGAAGGTTGCGGATCGTCCAGCGCCGGTTCATCTTCCTCCTCTCTACCCAGTGGCTGGAAGTCAATGGTGGTCCAATCAATCCCAGTTAAGGCCTTGAATACAGCTTCATCACTTATAAGTGTGGAGGGGTCAACATCAGGGGCATAGGTATGCTTATGGATTGGAGGAATAAGATTTGGAGCATCATAAGTTGGCGCGTTAACTCTCTTGTTGTTGGCATCATAAATTGACTGATAATGTGAAAGATCGGTTTCTTCAGCCAATTGGCTAGCCAATGGGCGCATTTCCCTCGTCAAGGCTCTGAGGTCATCGTTATTAAACTCTGACCCGTCCTCCTTTATGCTCGGGTAGCCGTTTCCCACATCGGCCGGATCAAGATCAGATATCCAAGCTTTGGCCCGAGTCAGTGCAGTAAGAGCACCCGCCCTGGAAGCTGACTTCTTTAGCTCTTCAAACCGTGCAGGCATCATCGCCAGCCTTTCCAAAGTCTCCTTGATCAAGGTTGGGGGCGGTTTATTATGGGAAGCTGTGCAGATAACCCGTTGTACGCCGGTATATAATTGCTCTATAAGTGTGTAGGCGGCCTTCAGTTTTTGCCACATATCTGAGCCAAGATGAGCAATGCGAGTTCCTGCATCATCAAAAACATCGGTAAACCGGCAGTCTCTTACATAATACATGTTCAAAGCTTATGAAGACGTTATTTACCAAATACGACAGCGGTCATGGCATTTATTTGCTATTTCAAGCCAGTCAGCTCTTCAGCTACCCGTTTAAGGGCAGCCTCAGCATCCTCAGCCCTCTTCAGCAGAGTTGACTTTTCTGTATCCCAACCTGCCCGCTCGTTCTTAAAGCTCTCCTTCAGTTTCTCCATTGCTGTTAAGGCACTGGTCAGTTCCTCCTTGGCTTTGGAGGTCTCGGTTTGTTGCGACTTGATATTTTCTTGAAGGTCGGCGATTTGAGATTCCTTCTTGTTAAGATCAGCCTGCAAGAGACATGTAATTAATTACATAGCAGTGCATATTCAAAGTCCCAAGCACATAACAAGTAATATACTTGGCACTTGGGGGCTAATGTCTATTGCGTCTTATCAAAAAAAAAATTTACAAGTCCCAAGCACGTAACAACAATCAGCTTGATGGTCAACCGGATTATAAAGGTCCTAAGTAAGAATTTTGAGCCTTACAGCATAATTAGTCTCAACTTAACATATTTGTTAAGTCGACCCTTGGGGGCTACACAGGCGAAATTGAAGATATATTATTCTAAAGTCCTGGTTCATATTGACATTATAAACCGGCCCTTGCGGGCTAGTGGAGTTGATCTATATGGCTCTTGAAAGTTTGCAGAACATTCTATTCTTTTATGTCCAGTAAACTTGGCGGCTAAGGGAAGAATATGTATGCAGAGTTAACAACATTTACCTCATATCGCTCCTTCATCATGTTCAGTAAACCGGCTTCATAATCACGGCTTGTGTACAGACGGTTTAAAAACCCAGAATGAATATCTTGGGCGCTGAGGTGGGCATAGCTTTCCAAGTCCGCCTTCCACTTGCCCTTGTCAACAGCAGAAAATTCCTCTTTGGCACTATGTTTTGACAGAGCAGTGGGGTTGTCTGGGGCTGTATACCCGACACCGGTAACTACAACATCGTCAGCTTTATCATCAGCAGCCTTAGTTGGGCTTGGCGGTTTATCAGCATGACCCATCGGATCAATTTCCATCTGCTCAACAAAGGTGTCATGATCTTGCGGTGGCGGATCATCAAGAATAGCTTCAGTATTTGTTTCAAACTATTCCGAGTTCTTTTCCGGATCAGTTGGCGTGCTGTCATCAACCGGTTTGTTCAATTTGGCCTTTTTACTGGACCTGGCCTTGGCTCTGACAGAGACGCAAATAACAGGTTAGTATAATGATCAAGCATAAGGTACAAGGGGTTAGTTAAAAATGCTCACCCAGGAACAGTTTTGAGGGTTGGAATTTGTGTCCTTGTGGACTCGCCAGAGGATGAAAGGGAAGTTCCTTGGTAGTTTGAATCAGACGGATTAAGAGGTTGTCGAAAATAACCTGCCTTGGGATAAGACGTGTCAGAAATAGAAGAGACCTCTGGGCGGCGTTTACGAACTGGCGAGTTCGGTAAACCGGAAGAAGTGACCACATGGGCGCTATGCCGGGTTGTGCGGCGAGCTTCGTGTTGCTGCTTCTTCAAAAGAAAGTTTGGATCCAAGTAAGCTAGGGGGTGAGAAAATCTTACTTTCCGGCTTGCTTGTTGGGATTTCTGTGTGGGCAGAGGTTCTGAACCGGATGAGAGAATAGTTACCTCTACGTCATTTGCGCGGCTAGCTTCTGCGTCATCCTGATAGAAATCATCGTCAATGAGATGTATGAAAAAAGAGCCAATTGAATCAAGTTCTACCTCTGACTCCGGATTATCATCGTCAACGTTTAACTCGGTAGGCTCGGTGTTTTTCTTCTTAGCGGGCTTCTTGTTGACCTTGGTCTTGACACGAGGTGTTTTGGCCGGTTTACCCTGCGGTTTCTTCTTCCAGAACGGATCATCACCCTGTTTAAAGATTGAAAAGATCATAAGGGAGTATTAAGAATATGGATTAAAGCAGGAGTGGGGCAATTCTTACAGCTGGCGGTTTATTTGAAGCGCAGAAAGGACTAAGTCCTGTTTTGCTACAGTCGGTCACCGGTTCATCCAACATCTTCTTGACAGATTCAGTAATTTCAGCATCACTCAGCTGAATATCAGTGTGGCGTTGAGGGTCTTTCACATCTCCTGTGTACTCACACATTAAACCGGGGCGACGGCTTAATGGCAAAATGCTCCAAGATACCCAGCAACGGACAAAATCAATGCCTGTCAAACCATTTGCCATAAAGGCTCTGAGCTTTGAGAGCTATGGTGCATATTTGGGCCGTTCCTTTGCATTGAGTCTTTGGGGGAATGGATGTGCATCGGTAAGCCGGTGAACACGGTAACCCGGCAGAGGATTCTCGCCAGCCGGAGATGTATCTTGGCAATAGAACCAAGTTTGATTCCAATCTTTGGGATGGCTATGATGCCTAGCGTGAGGGAAGCTGACGTCTTTTCTCTTTTGAATTGAAACCCCGCCAAGTTCAGTATTGGGCCCATCCGTAAATTCAGTACGGCGATTTAAATAGAAGAAATCTCTGAACAGGTCGACTGTGGGCTCTTCTTGCAGGTAGGCTTCACAAAACACTTGAAAATTGCAAATATTGGACACGGAGTTAGGCCCAATATCTTGAGGGTGAAGTTGGAAGAAGTGAAGCACGTCACAGAAATTTTTTGATCCGGGAGGGCTGAACCCTCGACTCAGATGATCAACAAAAACGATCACTTCCCCATCCTTGGGCTCAGGAGGATTTTCTGGACCGGGGGCTCTCCAGTGGATGTCTTCCTTTTTCGCTAAAGCGCCGGTTGCAACACACCCGTTCAGTTCTTCTTCTGTAACCCGGGATTGAACCCAGTTACAGGAATAAAAGGATTTGGCCATTTATACGATAACCTGGAAAAGATTTGTGCCGGTTTAAGGTTCATGGTTAATAAGCAGAAAGTGTTGAAGCATGCATAAATGTTAAACCGGACAGTGACATTATTAAATTACAAAGACGGGCACTTGGCAGTTTAAAAGGGGACTAATGGTACCTGGCAGGTTATTACTTTCTGAGGTTAAACCGCCTACACGGATATTGAAAGTATAGATCTGAAGTTGGAAAATGGCTAAGTGGTGAAAAACAGGTTTCACAGATTGGTGTTATAATTTTGGATCTACAGCAGTTCAGATAATGAAGAAAAATTCTAACCTAAAGTAGCGGTAGCAGGACAGTTCACTTGCTCAGATGAGATATCCTATGGAGGGGAGGCATTCAGATATTAAAAATGAGTGCTAAACTGCTATCGCACAAGATTGGTACTATACTTAGATCAAAAACTACATGGTCTATGGAGGAACAAAGATGAACCGAGATGAACTCCGATGAACTCGTGGAAACCCTAAGGGGATCTAGGGGAAAAGGAAGGAAGAGGACCTACCAGGGCTGTTGAGTTGCGAAGGCGCGCGGATGAACTCTGGTCGATTCAGGTTGATGCAGCGGCCGTTGTTGAGGCAGTGGCAAAGGTCGACAACGGCGGCGGAGCTCGGGCGCTGAGGCGATGCGAGGTGGAAGACAGAGACAAGGAGGCAAGGGGGGAAAGTGAAAGGGACCCCTGGCCCTATTTATAAGGTGAATGGATAGATGGCATGCGCGGGAATCAAGGAGGCTGAGATTTGGGCCTCGTGCGATATTAATGCAAGATGACGTCATGGCGGGTTAGCACAATGCTGTGAGCAGACGTCGTGGCGGGTTATAAATTTTCATAAGGACTGATGATGAAGGATTTTTTCTAAGTCAAGTATTGAAGATTGATATGAACAAGTTCACATCAACCTGGGGCCTAATGTTGGGGATATAACTACCGAGTATAAACCGCCCAGGAGGGGCTGGGTTATGCTCATAGTGATTTACTTGTATTAAAGCCCATGAAGACATAGAAGATGGCGACTTACGAAGGAGACTTAATAAGAAGGCCCAAAGCCCAAAGGCGGTTTAGGGCCCATAGATGTAAACCGCCATAAGCATATGACTTGTATTATAAGATAGAAAGAGTGGATACCGAGCCGGACACATTTATGAGCCGGCCGGGATTCTGTGAACCGCTGGGCGTCAACCTGTGGATATAAAGGGATGACCCGGCAGCGGTTTAGGGACAGGTAACAAACAATCGGGAACTAGGTCAAGCGTATTCGCTCCCTGGTAATCGAAACCCTAGCAATACAACACAAAGTAGGAGTAGGCTTTTACCTCATTGAGAGGGGCCGAACCTGGGTAAACTCTCTGTGTCCTTTGTCCCGTTTAAACCCCTTCAAGTTAACCTAGTTGCGATGGCTCCACGACTAAGTCCTTCCGCTAGGACATCTGCCATGTCAAGTCCACGACAGTCATCGAGAGCAAGGTAAGAAGGTACAATAAGGAGTTTCAAGCGGCCAGGCAATCCTTTAATGCCTAATCAGAAGGTGAAAGGGTTTCAGGGCAACGAGAATAAGTATTGCGTCTGATACCAGAATAGATCACTAGGAAGGTGGCTCGCGAATTACTTACGAAACCAAGCGCAAGGGATAACTTTGAAATAGAGATGTACATGAGAGTCAGGTTTCGATCCTGTGGAACTGTGGGTTATGGGCCCACCATGTGTGTTAAAAGTAGGGAGGGCGTTGTCATCTTGCACAAACATGATAGCAAGGCATGTCAGAGAAGAGACTGTCAGTTATGTCGGCAACAACATCGGTACCAAGGGCGAGGGACGAAGAGAACTATTTTCCTGCTCGTTGATTGAGGCAGACCAATAGGCAAAGTTCTCGTCCATCGGTGGTTACCGGAATGCCATCAACAAATGCAACAGGGTCTTACTGACACGGTTGTACACCAAGGTGTTTTCATAAGCAGAAGAATATTACTTCTTAGATCATATAGATCACGAGAAAGGTTAAACAAATTAATGGAAAGGAAAATGTGATCATCAGATTAAACAGAACAATGAAAAGGAAAATGTGTTTAAACACTTATTTCAGGGGGGGTATATCCTTCCCAAGGACAAGCAGAGCATGATATCCCTAATAGGGTAGAAAGTAGAAAACCATTTAGGTAATGGGAGAGTAATTTCTTGACATTACCCATACAATGGTGTGAGGATAATTGATAATGAAAATTTAGCATTGTGCTTCAAATGTTCTTATTGAAGATCGGAGTACCATAGACATGCTTCGAGATAGCATTGACATGGTCTTCAAGCAAGGTCGGACTTTGGATACTCAAAGGATTCATCGGGAACTTGTTTATAGAATAAGTCTTACAATTTCCGCATGGATGAATGGCTAACCTTGCTAAAAAGGAAACTATAACAATAGGTCCTCCGGCTAGGTGTGCTAGGCATGACATCACCTTACCGGTTCATATAAAGGCCAATGTTATAACTCTTGGAAATATATTCCAACCATCATATCGGATCGAGATTCAGATCTGATTGGTTTCAGGATACCTCAGACTCAGGGTGCCTGAGAAGAAAAGGTGCACCGCAAATTGACGAGATGACATTGTAAGATTCTCGGGAAATGAACTATGGAAGCGAGTTCCAAAACAAGAGTTCATCATTAAACCAAGGAGAGGATGAGGAGGTGGCTGATAGACTCAATGACAATTCATCGAGATTAACAAAAGATGATTTCCACAATTATGTGAACAAGGAGATAACATTTGTCAGATCAAATGATATAATGATGTATGCTCAAGGAAAACATACATAATTAATCATTGGTTGAAAGGTGCACCCGAGATATGGGCTTAGGTAGTATGATCAATGTTAGAATGGTGATTCAATAACCATTAGTCTAAGAATGAACGGTCGACCATTAACTTCAAAGCAATAGGGTTGCTAGAAGGGCAGAATCCAAACAGCATCGTTCACTTGTTGGCATTCCGGTTAAAATCAGCACGGGGACCAAGAATGAATGGTGATGGTGAGAAGTATCATTATATCAAGAATTCTTAAGAGGTGGTGAAATTCTCACAACATTCTTGACATAAAAAATGGTATGACTACAAGGTAGAACATAACACAAGATGGATTGAAAGGAACTCAAGGTACTACACCAAACATGAACAAGTTTGTGTTGGAGGGAGGGCGATAACGTTGTCGATGATAACACAAACCATCGAGGGGCAAGGATGGTATTTCTCATCAAGAATTCGATAGATATCTTGGAAGAGCTCAGAATGTTTATGATGATCACGACACATTTGTCGAGAGATTTCATGAAGATATAATCGGTCGGCGATGACATCAAGTCAAAGGAATGATGATGCGAAAGGCTATTGGAACCAAGGGTACGACACAAACTCGAAATCAAGCTTGCTGTTCAAGGCAAAATGATATGACGAGGAAGATCGACGTAAGCTTAGCTCATTATCAAAAATTTGTGCTCCGGGAAGAAGGACCAGGTAGCACAGTTGAAATTTAGCACAATAATGATATATCCGATCAGGCTAGGAATGACTTGAAGGATTATTAAACTCGTAAGCAATGAAAATTACTTAGAGCTATTGAATCAGAGTGCGGAATCGATTCACCTATCGGTGTCCTCGAGTGACTAATAACTCAGAACCCGAGGGAAATCTGAAATCGGTGAGAAGCAATACTAGATGAAGTCTCATAGGAAGCAACACAGTTCTTTGATATTCTCGAGATACCGGAGGGTAATACTCGAGGAAAGATCAAAATAGAGGTTGCGGAGATGTATTGATCTGCAGAAGACGAGTGCTTTAACTTGCCCGAGAAAAGGAATCAAAGAATATCAATATGGCCGGAACCATGATTGCAAAAGACCAGATCCCAGATATAATATGAACTTATAACAAGGGAATAATTAATTTAAGAGAAGCTTTCATGATAAGATCTACATCGTGTCCATGGGCATGAACACAAAGTTCAAGGTTGACTCCCACTTCTACAATGCATGACCATTCATTCACTACTCTATTAAAATGATTTGAGTGTGAAAACCTACGTGGTGAATTACCAGAGGAGTATGACCCATGAAATCCTTCGGGTTCACACGGATTAGGAAAGGTATTGGTTCAACCCATCGGGGCATCTTAGGAACATATACCACAAACTTCAGGAGTATTTAACACAAGCACGAAGCAGAGCATGGTTGGCCAAAATAGAGAATAGGATTTACCAATGGCATTATGTATCAAAGAAAGAACTTCCAAAGTGATTGAGTATGAAGGATGATGTCGGATAAAATCCAACAAAGGATCCGGTGGTCCTCAAGGGATCTGATGTGAGCATCAGTACTCAACCAGAGGAAGAAAGAATGCAAGGAGATCAGATTAAAGAAACAACTGACTAATTCAAAGCTCAATTGCAAAAGAATTATGATTTCCAAATCGAGGGATCAGAAGCAAACGCTCTGATTAAGGATGGATAAGTTGAGTAGGCTTAGGGGGTACAATTGATGGCAATTTGATTGGTCGAGATCCAGCTCATGTTCAAAATGATGTCTGAGCCGGAAGGATGAATTCTAGGATCTGATTGAGGATTGCGAGCATTCGCAACATATTGAATCAACGGACTCAAAATGATAATGACAAAGGAAGCCAATTAGATTACTAGACTTATGGGATTAATCATAGTGCAAGCAAGCAAGAATTTCAAGAGCAATAGGTTGTTGAGGATTTTCGGAAGATCGAATGGTATTTCGAAGTCTTTTGTGAAATACATGAATCAACTGGGGATGAATGGATACTCGAGAAGTGCAGGGAATTATCCGTAGAGGTATTTCTGCGGCAAGGAACTACAAGGCAGTAAGCTCAAGGATTCTTAAAAAGTCGGAGAATAATTCGATGCATCTTGTAATAGCAAGAGCAACTGGGAATGAAAGTAAAAACGATAGGTGCATGTAAGTATCCACAGGGATAACGGTTGTAGAGAATTGCAAAAGCAACAAGCGCAAGGTCTCGAGTGAACACCGGAGAGTATCTTCCGAATCTTCTGGTGCAGCAGGCGATCATTTGGACTGAAGGGGCTCTCCGGGAGAAGTATTATCGAGAACCTAGAGTAAGAGTTAGTAAAATCATTTAACCCGAATAGAAGAGAGATCAGAGTCCCAGAGTACAGATGAGGAATAAAAGATCCTAATACCACCCAATGGCGACGTGGGCCCGTAACACACACAGCCATGTTAGTAAAAGTTTTTCAGTGACTAGACTCGACTTCGGCCAAGGACTTGGAAAGGGGATTCCTACAGGCAGTCGGCTCTGATACCAACTTGTGACGCCCCCGATTCAATCGTACACTAATCATGCACGCAAACGTGTACGATCAAGATCAGGGACTCACGGGAAGATATCACAACACAACTCTAGACACAAATTAAAATAATACAAGCTTTATATTACAAGCCAGGGGCCTCGAGGGCTCGAATACATCAGCTCGAATACAAACGAGTCAGCGGAAGCAACAATATCTGAGTACAGACATAAGGTTAAACAAGGTGCCATAAGATGGCTAGCACAAACTGGGGATACAGATTGAAAGAGGCGCGGGCCTCCTGCCTGGGATCCTCCTAAACTACTCCTGGTCGTCGGCGGCCTGCACGTAGTAGTAGGCACCCTCGGTGTAGTAGGAGTCGTCAAAGGTGGCGTCTGGCTCCTGGGATCCAACAACTGGTTGCGACATCCGAGAAGAATGGAAAGGTGGAAAAAGAGGGAGCAAAGCAACCATGAGTACTCATCCAAAGTACTCGCAAGCAAGGATCTACAATACATATGCATTGGTATCAATGAAATGGGTAGTAACTCTGGACTGAACTGCAGAATGCCAGAATAAGAGGGGGATACCTAGGCCTATCGAAGACTACGCTTATGGCAGCCTCCATCTTGAAGCATGTAGAAGAGAGTAGCAAGTGCAGCATCAAGTAACATCGCATAGCATAATCCTATCCGGCGATCCTCCCCTCGTCGCCCTATGGGAAAGGATCACCGGGTTGTATCTGGAACTTGTAAGGGGTGTATTTTATTAAGTATCCAGTTTTAGTTGTCATAAGGTCAAAGTACAACTCCGGGTCATCCTTTTACCGAGGGACATGGCTATTCAAATAGATAAACTTCCCTGCAGGGGTGCACCACATTACCCAACACGCTTGATTACTCTGGCCGGACACACTTTCCAGGGTCATGCCCAGCCTCAGAAGATCAACACATTGCAGCCCCACCTAGACTCTTTAGAGAGGTCAGCACGCCAGTCTAAATCCTATGCGCGTAGGGGTCTTGGGCCCATCACCCGTTGCACACCTACACGTTGCCAACGCGGCCAGAAGCAGACCTATCCCCCTTAATACAAGCGCAGGCGTTCCGGTCCAATCCGGCGTGCGCCACTCAGTCGCTGACGTCTTGAAGAGCTTCGGCTGATACCACGACGCCGAGAGCCCATAACTATTCCCGCGTAGTTGGTTAGTGCGTATAGGCTCGTAGCCAGACTCAGATCAAATACCCAGATCTCGTTAAGCGTGTTATTTGAAGTATCCGCGGACGCCGACCAGGGACCAGGCCCACCTGTCTCCTAGGTGGTCACAACCTGCCCTGTCGCTCCGCCTCAAAGAATCACGCGGGGGCTGTCGGGAACCCAGGCCCATCACAACCTGGATGGAGCCACCTGCCCCTTCAGCCCCCACATCCGAACAGTAACATAAGTAGTGTGATAGTATATAGTATATACCCGTGACCACCTCCCGAGTGATCACAACCCGATAGTATAGCATGGCAGATGGACAAGAATGTAGGGCCACTGATGTAATTCTAGCAACCTATACTAAGCATTAGGATCGCAGGTAAAGGTGTCAATAGTAGTAGCAAAGACAGGCTATGCAACAGTATAGGATCAAACCGATGAAACAGTAACACTACTCTAATGCAAGCAGTAGAGGGAAAGAGTAGGTGATATCGGGATGAACAAGGGGGGTTGGCTTGCCTGGAAGCTCGGCAGAGAAGGACGGGTCGTCAACACCGTAGTCGATCGGGGCAGCAGCGGCGTCAGTCTTGTAGTCTACCGGGGAGAAGAGGGGGAAGAAGCAATGAATACAATGCAAACAGATGCATGACGATGCATGACATGACAAATAACGGTGCTAGGTGTGCCCTGACGCGGTAGTAGGCGATACCGGCGAAGGGGGGAAACATCCGGGAAAGTATCCCCGGTGTTTCGCATTTTCGAACAGATGGACCGGAGGGGGACGGTTGCATGTTCGCTATGCTAGGAACATGTGGCAGACGAACGGACTGCGTATTCGGATTCGCCTCGTTGTTCTGAGCAACTTTCATGTACAAAGTATTTTCGTCTGAGTTACAGATTATTTT
Source organism: Thinopyrum elongatum (assembly GCA_011799875.1). Classification (NCBI taxonomy): domain Eukaryota; kingdom Viridiplantae; phylum Streptophyta; class Magnoliopsida; order Poales; family Poaceae; genus Thinopyrum; species Thinopyrum elongatum. Next base: position 650,300,333 of record CM022298.1, read on the forward strand.
ATATTAATTTCTAAAGATTTAATCATTTTTGAAATTAACAGAATTAATTTAAATAAAAAAAGCATTTATGATGTCATCATGATGTCAGCGGTTAAAGTTGACCGTTGATCAGTCAACTGACTGATGGGTCCCATTTGTCATTGTCTCTACACTAATTAACAGATTTAATTACTATAATTAGACAGGTTAATTAGGTTAAGTTAATTAACCTAAATTCATTAAGTTAATTAATTAATTAACTAATTGTTAATTGTATATATATATTTTTATCTTTTCTTTTTTTTAACATTCTGGTATGGGGCCCGACTCTCATTTGGCCAGGGGGCTTAGCGGGGCGGGCTAACGGGCGCTCGAACGGGCGCGACGGGCGTCGCCTGAACGGGCAGGTCACGCGGGGCTGGTCCCGGGAGTGGCCAGCGGGCTTGGGCGCCGGCGGCCACGACGCCGGCCGGGGGGGGGGGGCGCTAGCCGCGGTGGCCGAGGGGCGAGGTCAGGAGCGGCTCGCGCGGCGGCGAGCGGCCAAGGCAGCAGCCGGCGCGGCTGCAGCGAAGCCAGGCGGGGCACTAGGCGAGGTCGCACGTGCAGGTGGCATGGGGGCAACGGGGTGAGCAGCGGCAGTGGGGCTCGTGACCGGAGCGGCAGGGGTGCGGCCTCGGGCGCGGCGAGGGCGAGCCAAGGCCACGGCGATCGGCGCGGGTGCGGTGACAGGGCGCAGCCTGGGCAGAGGAGCAGCAACAGCAGGGCTTAGGGGGCAGCGAGCGCGTGCGCTGGCGTGGCCGTGGCGGAGCGGAGTGGGGGGCGAGGAGCAGGGCCCAGTGGTAGCAGCAGCAGACGACGGGAAGCAGGGCTGCGCGCGAGCGCGGGCGACAGAGGAGCGCGTCGTGGCCGGCGAGCGCGCGCTGGAACGCGGCCAGGGGCGGAGCGCGGGGAGCGGGCGGTGACCGAGCAGGGCAGTGCGGGAGCGCAGCGTCGGGCGCGGCCGGGTTCGAAGTGTCGCCGAGCGGGAGCAGTGAGGGAGAGGAGGAGGTTGGAGTTCTCACGTGCGTCGTGAGAAGAGGGTTCGGCGAGGCTCTGGGGCGACCCGCGGGGAGGAGGACGAGGAGGCCATGCGGCGACGGTTGACGGCTCCGGGCGATGGTGGTCCTCCAGGCGGCGGCGATGCGGCGTCGAGCCGTGCCCCGGATCTCGATCCAAATCGGGGGGAGGGAGAGAGCGATGTGGGGGGAGTGGGGAGTGTCGGTTAGGGTTTGCTGGGAGGGGGAATTTATCCCCATGGGGGTTTTGGGCCGGCCGGCTGGGCCTTTGTCCAGTTGGGCCAGAATGGCCCAGCAAGGGGGCGGGGGTTCTTTTTATTTTATTTTGTTTATTTCCTCTTTCATTTATTTATTTACTGTTTTATTTTTAGTTCCTTCTTTTTTTGTTTTATAATTATAAACTTAGTTCCTAAAATAGTATTACTTCTTATTCTAATGCCACAATAACTTGGGCACCTAAATAAATTAGTTTAATATTTTATATTTTATCAAAGGCATTTAATTATTGGTTTTAGCTGTTGTTCTATTTATTTTGGAGTATTTAAACATTCTATAAAAATGTGGTTTCTCCACCATTATTATTTAGGATTTATTTGTCACATTTAGCACATTTTAGTTTTTATGTTTGAAAACTTTTGTCGTTTAACTTTATTTTAAATTTGAATTCGAACGGGACTTGATTCACCGCGAGATTAACAACAATAACCGTGGTGACGTGGCATCATTAGCAGAGGGTTAATATAGCTTAATTATCCGGGCGTCACAGGTGACCACTAGTCGCGCGGCGTCCGCGCTACAGGCAACGGGGGCGGCGGCTGAGGGCACCGGGGCGTAGCCCGTGCTCGCCCGCATCCAGAGAAGCAAGCGGGAGGCAGCGGGGGCGGGGGAGCTCGCCGGAGCGGAGCTCTCGACGGCGGCCGGAGCACGGCTCGAGCGGGCGCGGCAGCTAGGGCGAGCAAACAAACGTGGGAGCAAGGGGAACGACAGCTGAGCTCACAGCGGATCCGGAGGCGGCGGCGTCGAGCTCAGGGGAGGTCTGGTGCGGCCGGAACGACGACGGCGATCTCGGGCGGCCGATGATGAAGACAATGGCGATGACGGTTCCACGGGGCGTCCAGGCTTGGTTCCTTCGGCGTGGAGAAGCTGCGCGAGGGGGCGGAGCTCAGGGACACGACAGAGGGGTGAGGTGATGGATGTGGCCGCGATGTATGATGTCGGTGGCGACGAGCGCTTCGGCCAAGACAACGGGGAAGCGAGGAAGATGGTGAGGGGAGAGTGAGGAGGTCGGACGGATCCGGACGCAGCGATGAGGTTGTCCGTGACGTCCACGCAGGCTGGCAGGCAGGAGGTGGCCGGGTCGCGTGCTCGCGCGTTGGCCACACACTCGTCCTCCTGGCGCGAGCTAGGGGATGACTGGCGCTGGCGAGTGGGCTGGGCCAGATGGGCTGCACAGTGGCAGGCTGCCAGGTAAGATTTCTTTTATTTTCTTACTGTTTTCTATTTTTTTCTATTTCTGACATTTGTTTTAATTTGGTTTTTGAACCAAACTAATTTTGTTGCTTCTGATATATTTTGTAGGGACTAGAAGAATTATTCTAAAGCCCCTCACGAGTTTCCAGAATTATTGGAGCATATTTGAATATATAGCAAATATAAATCTAATGCAAATAATTATTGGATTAACTCAAATGCCCAAAATAAACATTTCCGAGCTCCTAAAAATATTGGTTTGAATTTTACCTCTGGCCAATATTTTCAGAGAAAAAGAGGAACATTTTCTTGGACCTATTTGAAGCAATTTTTATCTTGATCATTTCCAAAAAGATTTCTGAGGCTTTCACATAACCCCATTTCAAATTCATTAAAATTTAAACATGATGCACACATGACTAGCTAGTCTAGGTCATTATGAGACTAGGGATGTGACAACGCGCCAGCCACGTGCTCGTCCTCCTGGCGTGAGCTAGGGGATGACTGGCGCTGGCCAGTGGACTGGGCCAGATGGGCTGCACAATGGCAGGCTGCCAGGTAAGATTTCTTTTATTTTATTGTTGTTTTCTGTTTTTTTTCTACTTTTTGTCATTTGTTTTAATTTGGTTGTTGAACCAAACTAATTTTGTTGCTGCTGATAAATTTTGTAGGGACTAGAAGAATTATTCCAAAGCCCCTCACGAGTTACTAGAATTATTGGAGCATATTTGAATATATAGCAAATGTAAATCCAATGCAAATAATTATTGGATTAACTCAAATGCCCAAAATAAACATTTCTGAGCTCCTAAAAATATTAGTTTGAATTTTACCTCTGGCCAATATTTTCAGAGAAAAACAGGAACATTTTCTTGGACCTATTTGAAGCAATTTTTATCCTGATCATTTCCAAAAAGATTTCTGAGGCTTTCACATAACCCCATTTCAAATTCATTGAAATTTATACATGATGCACACATGACTAGCTAGTCTAGGTCATTACGAGACTAGGGATGTGACACTCCGCGTCACATTCTGACACTCACAGTCACAACGAACGCTATGGCTGATCCGATCCATTAACCGACCGAGCAGCCGTGCTCCACGCACGCACGCATGCGCCCGTCTTTAAACAGCTCCGAGGGCCAAAGGTCCCGCAGCGCCACTCCCTCCATCCAAATATACATGGCCTAATGTGTTTTCCGCAAACACTTTTTTAGGAATCGATTTAGGCATAGGGAATTCTCAAGTAACTTATACAAGTTATAACTAGCAAAACTGATAAAATTACTTTGACACTAGTAAAAAACATGGCACTTGTCCCAGTTCCAGAGGGTCTTTAGTCCCGGTTCTGCGACCGGGACGAAATGATCGGGACTAAAGCCCCTCACTTTTAGTCCCGGTTGGCTTATGAACCGGGACTAAAGGAGCTCCACGTGGCCGCTGTGGGGCGCCCAGGCAGGAGGACCTTTAGTCCCGGTTGGTAACACCAACCGAGACTAAAAGGCAGCCACGCATCAGCACCTGCCAAGCGCTGTGGTTTTTGTTTTTTTAAGGGTGGGGGGGTTAGCGGTTTTGGAGGGTTTATTAGGGGTTTCATATTGTGTTAGCTAGCTACTACATATAGAGAGAAGTGACCTCTCTTTCTCCGTGCTTGGTCGACGTTAGCTACTACATATAGAGAGAACTCGACGCTAGCTAGTAAGCAAATGAAGGAACCATTAATTGCACAAGATCGTCCTGAACATATATAGAGAGAAGTGACCTCTCTTTCTCCGTGCTTGGTCGAACAACAAGTTTTCGTATATCTATCTGAAGCTACTACATATATACAATATAACATCTCTTACGATCCCTGACATCATCTACCGAAAATCCATTTGAATTTCCGTATGGTATTCTCCCTTTTCATGTATGACATGGTCAAGAAAGAATCCCGGCAATTCCTCTTGAATTGCTCATATGCGATCATGTGGTAGGAGTTCTTCCCGCTTCTGCCACATCTAATTTAAAGAAGGGGGTCAATACATATATATGAATGAAACTCAACACAATTGATGGTAATAAAATAAAATTGTGAATATTGTTTACGTACTTCAAATTGTTTGCCAGAGAAGGCCCGCTCAGTGGTCGAGTGGCGAATGAACTCGCAAACGTAGTATCCACATAAATTATTCCCGCCTTCCTGCCACAAGCACTTTACGAGAATAGAGTTCAATCAAACTGATAATCAAGCATGATAATGGTATTGATGAAACTAGAATTAATGAGATGCGCGGAACTAGCTAGTACTACTTACTTTTGGGTGTGTAAATTGCAGCTCCTTCTTCAGACCCGGAACCATTCCGGTGAACTTTTTCCAAACCCTGTCCGGCAAAGAAAATGATTACTTGATATCAGGAAATGAACGAAAGTTGCCGATATGGTGCGATAATGATTGAACTTACTTCTGGAGCATTGCACTCATGTCCGCATAATCCTTAGGATCGTTACGTATCGAGTCTAAGACAGTTACTACTCCCCCATCAAGCTTAATGGATAGCAGAATAAAGTGGAACCTGCGCACGCATAACTTATCAATTACAGTACTTAACCTCGAGTAAGCGAAACCGAATATGCACAAGACAGTAAGACTCACTTGAAGTTGTAAGGAAAGAGTATTTCCCTTTTGTTTTGATGTCGAAGTAACGCTTTTAGAAAGTTTTCCTCAGTATCTTCAACTCTGTTTTGTACCGTCCATTCATTTACGGTATTTGGGCTAATGAACCCAATGTCATAGATTTGTCCTCTTTTGCATTCGACGATCTTCAATCTGCAAAATATAGTGAGGATAATTATATATACATGCAATGAACGAGCTGAGCTAGAGACTTAATTACAGAAATAATACTTACAGACAGTAGCAACTCATGAGTTGTTTGTCAAGGGCGTCTTGATTGAATAACTGAAATAATTCCACAATTTCAACAGGCATCAGGTCGACTCCAATGAAGTCGTGCTCATCTTTAATTCCCACCATCATACTGTCGCTCCCATCCTTGCTGCAGGTTTCCAAGTACCAGTCATGCAATCTTCGCATCATCATTGGTAGATGCGGGAGCTGATCAGGTTTGATGAGAGGCTTCCCGTGCTCATATCTATAGACCTCTGAAAGTGCTAGTTATCGACTAGAGGGGGGGGGGGTGAATAGGCGATTTTCATGAAAGTCTTCAAAGACAGATGTCTTCGAAGACAAACAGCTAAAATGAACCTATATGATATGCAGCGGAACATAAACTACACTAGACAGGCCATAGTCAAGTAAGCAATACAATGAAAGCACGAAGACAAAAAGCAGCTAGGTAGAACAGATCATAATAGGAAGACAGTATGAAGCCAATTCTGCAATCAGAAAGATTGTCTTCACACAGTGAAGCTAAACAGGGCAACCAAGCAATGACTTCACGAAGCTAAACAGTAAGTAAAGGGAAGTGATAGAACCGGCACTACAAAAAAAAGACACATCCGTGACATTTTGGGCCGAACGAATTTTTTTCTGTCATGCTTATGACACTTCTATGATGATAATTATGACAAAACCCGGTATCATCATAGATGTGGTGGGCTCCTACTTCTATGACAAAAAATCATGAAAGAAAATGGGCTTTTCGTCCTGGGTGGGCCGGAGACGCAGCTGCATGACATTCTTTGGGCCGTCCATGACGAAAAAATCATGGTAGAAGCGAGGGCGAGGAAAATTTCGGGGAGTTCCCGGTTACGGTGGGTGGTCGGGACCGAGCGATGCAAGGAGGTTTGCGCGTTTTCTCTCGTATACGTACGCACATGTGTGCGAGGCGTTGGGCTCTAACTGAACATGAGCGAGGCGTTCACTTACTGAACCCGAGCGATTGCACTAGCTACGTTACTGAACCCGAGCGATCGATTGATCCCTGGCTGTTAACTGAACCCGATCGAGGGATTCCTTCGCTACTGCTGCTAACTGAAGCCAATCGAACCTGCTGCCTCTTGATGAACAGTGAACGTGGGGGTTGGTTGAACGAGTCGAGACGTACGTGGTTGGGGTTGGATGAACAGTTCCCGGTGGGGGTTGGATGAGCAGGACCCCGTGGTAGTAGTAGTAGGCCGTTGCCCCTGGATGAACAGGACCCTGAGAGGAGGCCACCACAGCCGAGCTAGTTGGGGGTGGATGAACAGGACCCCGTGGAGGGCTGGTTGAATAGTAGCCGGTGGAGGGCTGGATGAATAGTAGCCCATGGATGAACAGTAGCTGGTGGAGGCAGGAGGAAGACGCGGTGGATGAACAGTGTAGGTGGAGGCTGAAGGAAGTCGACGGTGGGTGAACAGTAGCCCGTGGAGTCCCGTTTTGCGGTACGTCACACCCTTCCGATGAACAGGACCCCTGTTTCGACCGTAGCGCTCCAACACAAGTCCGTTTCCTCCGTTTTGCGGTACGCCACACCCCTCCCGATGAACAGGACCCCCTTTCGACCGTAGCGCTCCAACACAAGTCCGTTTCCTTCGTTTTGCGGTACGCCACACCCCTCCCGATGAACATGACCCCCGTTTCGACTGTAGCTGGTCGAACAGAAGGCCGTTTCCTCCGTACTGCGGTACGCCAGACCCCGTTTCGGCTGTTCCGTCCAAGCCGGTTGGCTCCCGTTGAACAGGACGCATTCCGACCCAGTCTGTTGACTCCCAATGAACAGGACGCTGCTTCTCTGTTCCAACCCAGCCGGATGGCTGCCCGATGAACAGGCCACCATTGCTGTCGTCCGTTGCCTCTCCATGTACATGAGCCCTGGCCGTACGTATGCGTGAGTAGGCGTTCGAGACCCCGCCCATATGTACGTATGTGGCCGTATTTTTTGGCATGTGGCTGTACGTACGTGTACACGGTTTAGAAGGGACTGCCTGAACTGCTACGTCGGGGGCTCTACTACTACACGTGCCGCTGCTTGCTTAGCCATGGTTCATCGTTGCAGAGAGACCGATCGACCAGTATGTACGTACACGTTCGCAACAATGCTACGTACGCTTCGACCAGGTGGGTCCCGGCTGTCAGGGAGGATAAGGAGGCACTTCCTTGCATGCGAAGTTATTGATAGTGGGTCCGAGCTGTCAGGGGGAGGATTCATTTTTTTCGCGCCTAATATGGAGTCACTTCCTTGCATGCGAAGATGTAGCTGGTGGGTCCATCTATCAGCCTCACCGCGTACACTACTCTTCCGATGGCTGTCGTTCATTGACCACGTTGACCACGCCATGCGGACAGCACCCAGGCGGTGGACGACGGCGAGGCCTAGGAAGGAATGATGCTGAGCAAGGGAAGACGAGGCAGGTGGATGCCCACGTGGAGGGGAGTACGATGGTTCACTGGTTCAGCTGCGGTGTAAGGCTGCCGTCGCCGGAGAATAACAGGAGGTGTGGGTGAGTAGAGGGAAGGCCTGGCCAGTAGTAGTATGGTGTGGCGGTGAGGCCTGCGCGGTAGCACAATCGGCCATGGGAGGCTGGAGCAGGCGGTACGGCGGGCGCAGGTTTGGGCGACTGGAACAAGAAGACCAGAGGTTGAAGACGCAGCTTGGCCGTTGGATTAACATCCAACGGTCAGTGCAGCTAGAATCGTTTATTGACTAAGTTGACAAAGCCCTGCGTACGCGTTAACTTAGTAGGCCCACAAGCCAGCCTCCAAATTTGGTGGGTCCCAGCTAGCAGGGGGAATCAATTTTTTTCCACGTAATAACGTGGCACTTCCTTGCGTTCGAAAATGTTTTCTGGTTTTTTTAATTTCTTCTTTTTCAATTTAGAATAAAAATAAAATAATTTAGCATCTTCGGTACAATCTATATTTTCACGAAAAGGATCATAATAAAGCTGGTGGGTCCCAGCTGTCAGGGAGAGGAAACTTTTTATTTTCGCGTAATAAAGGAAGCACTTCCTTGCGTGCGAAGATGTAGCTGGCGGGTCAAACCTGTCAGGGGGAGAAATTATTTGTTTTCGCATAATACGGGGCCACTTGCTGCGTGCGGCCATGGGCCATGTGGGTCCCTACTGTCAGCCACTCCACGTACATGCCTCTTCCGATGGCTGTCGTTTGTTGACAAAGTTAACCACGCCGCGCCGAGAGAACCAATGCAGTGAACGATGGCGAGTCCTAGGAAGGGAACGACCCGGAGCCGGCGAAGACACAACAGTGGATGCCCACGCGAAGGGGAGTACGAGGGTTCACTGGTTCGGCTGCGGTGTGAGGCTGCCGTCGCCGGAGAAGAACGGGAGGTGTTGGTGAGTAGAGGAATGGCCTGGACGGCGTTTTGGAGTAGGGTGGGCCGATGAAGCCCGCGCAGCAGCACAGCCGGCCACGGGAGGCGGTAGCAGGCGGTACCGCCGGCTGTGGTTTGGGTGACTGAAGCAAGAATATCCGAGATTGAAGAAGCACTAGAGCCGTTGGATGGACATCCAACGGCCACTGCTGCTAGAATCGTGTCTTGACTATAAGTTGACAAAGCCTTCCGTACGCCTTAGTAGGCCCACAAGCCTTCCGTATGCGTCACTGACTATAATTCTCGAAAAAATAGTAGGCCCACAAGTGAGCATCACATCTGTGGTAGAGAACATATAGCTCATTTGCGATTTGTAATAATGTACAGCCCATTTTTGAATTCTAATGGAATTTACTACAACCCATTTACAGTCTGTTAAAATTACAGCCTATTTTCTAGCCAGGACAACGATTAATAATTTCAACCAACTGCTCAAAACAGAATTCAACAAAAAATCTCACATTTTGATGGGATCCGAAATATTTTTATCCCGAAATTTCTAGTCAGATTAAATATAATTTCAAAATGAATTTGTATTAGGTAAAAATCTAACGAAATATTGCACGCGCAATGAGTAATGAAATTAAAAATTTCAAATTCGAAAAATAATATTTTTGAAACTAATTACCTGTTTGGTGCGTTTTTGTATATTTGCAGCCCAGTTTTTATAATTACATCCCATTAATTATTTCTTAAAGCCCATTTTCTTGTTAGGCCTAATGCATCCCTCCTAGGAAACATTTACAGCCCAGCGGGGCGGAGAATAACAAGTTGACCTGGGTTGGGTATTCCGCAAAAAAAGTATAGCTGGGCTAGCCATTTTCACCTTGAAAAATTCATATCTAGGTTGGATATTTGGTCGACATAAAATAATAGTCTGGGCTAGACAGGCCACAGCCCGCCCAGTTGATACCCTGCTCCTTTGAATAACAATAAAAACATCGCTCAAGAAAAACTCCGCTTACACCTAAAAAAACAAATACTGCTCGAGCTGCTGGGTCCCAGCTGTCAGCCGCTCCTTGTGCAATTCTCTCGTTTATTGACTATATAGGTTGATAATGGTGTGGGACCGTGATGTCAGGAAACCAGGAGGAAACAAAAAAAATTTTAGTTCTATATAATAAGGAGGAACTTGCGTACGTGTACGGCTATGGTCCTGGTGGGTCCCTACTGCCATCCTCTCCAAGTAAAGTCATCTCCTGATTCCTCATATTCATTGACCATGTTGACAACGCTCGGTGCCACGGCGAGCACAACAACTCGAAGGACGATGGAGAGGGCCTCGTGGGCCCTACGGATGGTCTGATACAGCACCCACTGCTCATTTAGGAAGCCAGGATCATCGGACACCTATGAGCACCTTCAAATGGCATGAAATGGTAAGGCCGCGCTTGGGAGCTCTGGATTGTTTCACACCTGTATTAAGATACAAGTGTAATTTACTCGTCATCAGAAACAACGTGTAAAATACAGGCGTAATGAAACCGACGGCCCGAGGTCTGTAACGAAAACCGACGAGTTACGCATGTAATTTGAGAGACCAGTGTATATTTTACCAGTCGAAATCGACCAACCAAGCGCTTTGCCGAAGACCATCTGCTTTTATTTACAAACGCCAGTTTTACAAGCAGTTTTGGTTGGAAAACGACGATCCAATCACGGCCTAAGATGATGAATTGGTCGAAAGATCATATGGTTTCACCTCTAACGTACCCGAGTTGTCGTATAGGCTATGAATGAAACATAAGACGATGAACTTCTTAAGCACAAAAACAACAGAAGAGGATGATCTTCTTAACATGCAAATCACTGGCATTAGATCAACATGCAAAACAATATGAAGCATTATTCTCAGGAGGCACGGTGAACAGCTCGTGATGCCGCATGCCATAGCATTCCAAGCTCTTTGCAATCAAACTCACAAGGCCGGGCATTACATAGACAATATTCAGAACAAACTCTTAAAATACCTTACATAAGTCAACATTCATATGACTATGCATCTCAGCAGAGTAAATATTTACTTCTGAACTGAACACCGGAATAGGAAAAAATGATCGACGCTGCTCACAGCAAAAGGCGCCCGACTCCAAAATATCAAATGCATGTCTTCTGGCTAACATCAATGAGCAAAATTTGACAAGGTTTTCCAATTCCTATATATTAAACTAATGACTTCTTGCTAACATCAATGATTAAACTTTGACAAGCTTTTCCCATTCAAAATATGTAATGCCTATGATTGTGGAACGGGCAGGGTTTATCATCAGTTTGCACATTGAAATGGCACATGGAGCCGGATTAAGCAGCGTATCTTTTTGTGCAGTTCCACTGAAATCAAACAATGTCTTGTGTAGCATGGTGGATTTCGTATTTATATGCTACAGGAAAACAAAGACACATCAGCACGCACATGAATATTGGCCCCAGTGTCAACCCACCAATAGGTGGACTGACAAACTGAAAGTACGGTAAACAGATTACCATACCTAGATGCCCCATCATTGTTGCTTAGAGTGACATTGACAGACTTGGAGTCCTGTCCTGGCTTCTTGTACTTGTCTGGGCACTTGTTTGCCTAGTGTTCCTCTGAACCACAAGTAAAGCAGCCATCTCTCTTTGTCTTTCTTCTTACCCTTTTTCTTAAAGGTAGTATTCTGCTGGACAAAGTTCTTTCCCTTGAACTTGTGGGAATTCTTCTGCCTTGAAGACGTTCGTAGCTCCATTCAGACGGGCAGGGTTTGTCATCAATTTGCACATTGAAATGGCACATGGAGCCGGATTAACCAGCGTATCTTTTTGTGCAGTTCCACTGAAATCAAACAATGTCTTGCGTAGCATGGTGGATTTCGTATTTATATGTTGCAAGGCGTTGAACACGTTGGCAGCTCCATTCAAGTTGATAGTCCGGTGGCTCAAGGTGACGATGAATGATTAGAGAACCATTCAATGTATTGTGCATGATGAAGTATTATGGAGGACATGAACCATTTGAACATTTTGTGCAGTTCCACTGAAATCAGCTGAGCATCCCTGTCTGCATAAATACAGAAAAAGCGTGATGAATATAATAGTGGTACTAGTTGATTAAACATACGCTTACAACTATAATCATCTTCATTATCTTAACAGGAAAAGATAGCAATACAATAACTTCAATTAAACATTTATTCAAAACAATACAACAATATAAGTAGCACAACATAACACAACACAATCATGTGGATGAAGGCCGATACTGACCTCGTTTGTTACAGCTACGTCGGCAACTGACTTGGTCATACCTTTCCTTGTGGAGTGAATTTTGCACTCCATGTGTTGTTGAGTTTCCCATGCTCTCTACAGACTAGTCATGTCACCAGCGTCTACTAATACTCTGTAAAGCTTCTCGATTATTCCTTGTGTAATGTAGCGCAAACAGTGACTGCTTCTTTGTGCAAAGTGGAAAGACCAACTGGGCCCAATAATGCAACAGTTTGTTTTAAACACATTGGCTCCTTTTGTGCAGTTCAACTAAAATGAAAGTCGAAATAGAACCGAGCAGAAGTTTTGATATCCCTGTATGCAACAATAGGTATAAAGGAAACAATTACTGAGAAATAATGGTTGATGACTTATACTCCCAGAAGAAAAAACATCTACCTTATCTTAATGGGAAACAAAGCAGGAGATTAGCAATTCTCAAACAGTGTGATTCATTCATATTAACTGCGACATTATCTTGACAATACCTTGTTTCAACATGTATAAAGAACGACAAAGCAGAAAAGTACCATTCCTAAAACAATGCAACTGATTCATATTAACAGAGACATTATCTTAACAATACCTTGGTTAAACATGTAGAAAGAACTACAAAGCAGGATAGTACCATTTGTAAAACACTGTAACTGATATACAATAAGAGACATTATCTCAGCAATACATTTCTTAAACATGTACTCCGGCCGATCCCTAACAGAAATGGTACTGCCGCCGATCCCTAACAAGTGTTGCAGTTTTGAACTAAGATTCAGTAGTTAATTCTGAGAGTGGCATTGCTTAATTTTACCAGTGGCATTAAATTAACAAAAAGCATAAACAGTTCCAGGGGAGAGTGGGCGCAACAACACCATGTTCTTCCATCTACTTATAAAGGGGGTGATGCAGAGTTTGTTGTAACAAAGCAACAAGCATCATGTCTGGGTTGGTCCCATTTTTGTTCACTTAATGGGAAAAGACAGCAATTCAATAGCTTCAATTAAACATTTATTTAAAACAGTACCAATACAAGTAGCACAGCATCTCAAAGCACACTTCACGATCATGTGGACGATGGCTGGTACTGACCTTTCATGATGCAGTCAAGATCACCTACGAATCTGCCAACACGAATAGGAAATCCAATCTCGTTTTGTGTAGTTCAACTAAATCAAGCAAAGTCGCCGGTGTGACATTTAAGTTCACTATAGAAACAAGTTGAATAGATATCCCTGTTTTAACAGAGGCAAAAAAGGAAACAATTACTGGCCAATAAAGGAGGATGAAACATATGACGACAAAAAGAAGCATCTACCTTATCTTGATGGAAAACAAAGTAGGACAGTAGCATTTCTAAAACGGTTGCATTGATTCATATTAACAGAGACATTCTCTTAAAACAACATTCATTAAAAATGCAATTTACTTTTAACAGTGGCATTGCTTCAATTTTCCAGCGGCATTCTTAGATTAACAACAGCAAAATAGTTGTATGGGACGTGGGACATGCGAGCACCATGTGCGTCCACACGTATAAATGGGTGATGCAGAGTATTTTGCCAAGCAGCATATCTGCATTGGTCCCATATTTGTTCTCTTTGAACCTTTTTCCTATGTGAGGGCAGCAAATCTAGTCATGCACAAACTACCTGACCCCCCAGTTTCTTTCCTTTTTCAACGAAGAGATCGGTTCCTTACAGATGTGTGTACTGGGTTACCCCCTTTTTCCCTTTTCGACCAACAAAGCGGCTGGATAGCCAGTCTATACTACTTTCCCTCCCTCCTTTCCTCATTGAACCACGTCCTAGATTCATGCTCCACCCCACCCCACCCTTCTTTCCTCTTTGAACCAAGACCTAGATTCTACTACAGAATCGAAAAAGATCCGCATGCAGCTAGAGCAATGATGGTTTCAAAGAAAGTTATACCTTAGGGTCATCGGGATGTGGCTAGGCGTGCGGCTGGGCTAGGCGTGCGGCTGGAGGCCGGATCTGCCCACACTACGTACGGCAGCGAGGAAGAAGGGGTCGGAGGCCCTCCCGCATAGGCGCTGGGTGAAACAGAATAGCGCAGCCGGCAGTGGATTGCCTCCCTCGCCGAAGGCAACAAAGTGAACGCTGCACCTCCTCCCCTTCCCGGTGCGACGGGATCCGGACGGCTCCTTCACCAGTTGTGAGGGAGGAGAGAGAGACAGAGGCCAACGCAGTCTTGTTTAGATCTGGTGAAGAGGGTGAGACACTGTGAATATAGCAAACCCTAGCAACGGAACGCTGAGCCTCCAGCGTGTATATATATATATGTGTAGTGCAGTGAGAGTGTGGAGAGTGCAAACCCTAGCGAACAAGCAATGAGGCTCCAACTTATATAGTACTCGTGTATACTACTAATATAGTGGAGTGGTTTTCTTTTTCTCTCCATAACAATCGTTTTAAATTGTGTAAGTACGAAACGAAACTCTTTATTTAACGTACCAGTGAAGAAAACTACTTACGATCAACTAATGATCAACGCGTCCTGGTCGCACTTCCTGTTCTTCACGTGCGGTACACTACACCCTCCGTTAAGTGAACAACTACACACGCGCCAAATTATCGGAAAGGTGTGAGAGTGTGTACAAATAAAGAATTTTCATTTCAATTATCGGAAAGGTTTGAGAGTATGTACAGTTTGCCCTCTGTCGCGGGAAACCGCGGCCACCTATGGGACCAAGAGGCCCCTTGCTGGATCGGCAGGGGGGCGTCGTGTTGCACAAAGAGCACACGAGCGTGTGGCAGCACGGCAGAGATCAAACAGGCATTTTTACCAAGGTTCGGGCCGCCGTGAGGCGTAAAACCGTACTCCTGCTTTGGTGGATTGATGGTGGAAAGGTGGTGGTGGAGCATAGTACACTTGCCCGGCAAGGGTTGCCTCAGGGCGGCAGTGGGTACGTGCGTATGGGGGTCTGAGTTATCCAACCTTCTAGCCCTCTCTATGGTCGCCATGGGCCTCCTTTTATAGATTAAGGGGTCACCACAATGGCAAAACAGTCATTATGCACTGATAAGATAGCAAATAGTGCTATCACACCTAACTCTGCGGGTTGACAGGGCGCATGAAATGCACTGCTTAACGTCACATCGTTGGTTGCCCAGCAAGGCTTGCCGGGCTATCTCGCCAGCTCCACGCCTGCTCGCTTGACACGTTGCAGGACGGGTGTCATCTTCAGGTGTTTCCTGTAGGGAGAGGCTGCCATGTGGTGAATGGTTGCCACTTAGTCACTCCGTTGTTCGACACCGCACTGATTGACAATGTGGGTCACGGTGGAGTAGTTGGTGAGGTGGTTTTGCCTCCGTGTGCCCCGGCAGGCCCTCCCGGGGCGTCTTGGACGTCGTCTTCCGGGGGTGGCCTCGCCCCTTGCCTAGCTCGCCAGCCCGGCAAAGGAGGCCCTTCTCCTGATGGTGCCTTGCTTCTTTGGCTTGATCTTGGTCCCTCTAATCTGCATGTTAGTCCTTTGAACCTCTTAGTCCCTTGTATTCTTACTTGGGTTGGTGCTTCAATCTCGTCCCCGTGCCTGTGCACAGTCTGGGCAACAGACCCAGGGTTTGTTGCACCGACAGAAGCCCCCGGGCCTGCCCCGAGCACGCTGCCGAGCGTCATCGGGGTAGGGCCTAATAAGTGCACAGGCGGGGTCACTGAAGAGGCTGGTCTCTTGAGGTCTTCTTTGCTTCTTCATTAGCCTTGATTCCGGGCCAGTTTCCGGTTTCTCCGGGCATCGTGTAAGGCCAATGGTGGTGGGGCCACTCAAGTGATGGCCCGTGAATGATTTTAACGCACGGGGGAGAAACTGCCAATTCACTCTTCCCACCGCGCCCTTATCCTTAGCCACGTATGCTGCATTCATCGCGCGGGGTAGGTAACGGAGGCGCGTGGCGTGGGAGAGCATCAAGGCGAGGGCCCGGTCTTCCTGTAAGAGATGGATAGGGGCAAAGGCATTACGGAGCACTTATCTTTTTTCAATCTTAAATCTGCAGGCACTTGCCAAATTTTAATTCAAATAATGTAATCTCTCGAGTCCATGTTTGTGTTCTATAATGCTTGTACTTGTATCAGCATATTAATGAAAAAGATGAACCTTGCCGGGAACCCGTGCATGTGTATGTCCATGCAGAGGCGAGATGGCTCTTTAGTGTAAATAAACGAGTTTTCCCCTGTAGACTATCCTGCCGGCACCTTTTCTGTCTGCCGGAGAGCTGTGTCTACCGAGCAACAGGCAAAGGGGCCTGCCCCCCGCCAACTTCTTTTTACCAAAGGACAGTACGACCATCCTGTCCGAAGCAACGTTCGAGTCAGGGATGGGAGCACCTAAGTCCCAAAGGAGTGGCGGGGTTTTCTTATGCACAAGTTATAACTTACAGAACACTAATGGACAGGAGGTAGAACTTATTTGTTTGGCTTGCCGGGGATCGCAGTGCCGGGCAATATTCTCAACTCCTTGTCAAAGCCGAGTTCACGGCAGGAACCTGCAGCTTCATACGGATGGGAATGAATGCAGGATGCGATCCTATCTATATGCATATGCAAATGCTCATGAAATGCTTATGCAGTGATCTTGGAATGCTCATGCATGCATGCAATCTTGGTCGGGGCCCCCACACAGCGCTTATTTATTTTCTCTTGCACAGGGTCATCGCCCTGGCTTTGTAGAAGGGGTTACATGCAGCTGAGGCAAGGCCTGTACAAAAGGGTGGCTGCCGGGCAGGGCCCGACAGCCGCGCCTTACGGGTAGAACTTGCGGAGATGCTCAATTTTCCATGAGTTTTACAACTGAATGCCATCTCCGGCCTCGAGACAGACTGCGCCAGGTCTGGTGACTCGTACTACCCGGTAAGGGCCATCCCACTTTGGTGACAACTTGTTTGTACCCTTGGCGGACTGAACGTGCCAAAGGACAAGGTCACCTTCCTCAAAACACCGGGCGTGAACCCTGCGGCTATGATAGCGACGCAGGGCTTGCTGTTAGCGTGCAGCACGCGTAGTAGCCTGGAGACGGTTCTCCTCGAGTTGCACAGCATCGTCACGCCGGTGATGATCTTGCGCTACTTCATCGTAGGCAAGCACTCGAGGCAACCCGTAAATGAGTTCCGTGGGGATAACTGCTTCTGCCCCGTAGACCAGGGAGAAGGGAGTCTGCTCGGTAGCTCAGTTTGGTGTCGTTCTGAGGGACCGGAGAATTACCAGCAGCTCCTCGATCCACCGCCTGCCGTGCTTCTGCAGCGTATCAAAGGTTCTCGTCTTGAGCCCACGCAGCACTTCAGCGTTCGCCCTCTCAGCTTGCCCATTGCTCCGGGGGTGTGCCACAGAGGCAAATGAGATCTTGCATCTGAGGGCATGAACATATTGCATGAAGGCGCGGCTCGTGAACAGGGTGCCATTGTCAGTAATGATCCTTGCCGGAACTCCAAAACGACACACCAATTCTTTCAAGAACTTGATAGCTGACTAAGCAGTCACCTTTCTCACGGCACTCACTTCCGGCCACTTTGTAAACTTGTCGATAGCAACGAACAAGAATTCAAAGCCCCCGATTGCTCGGGGGAAGGGGCCGAGGATATCGAGCCCCCAGACCGAAAATGGCCATGATAGAGGGATTGTTTGAAGAGCTTGGGCAGGCAGGTGGGTTTTCTTGGAATGGAACTGGCAGGCTTCACATTTGGTGACTAGCTCGACCGCTTCTTGGAGGGCCGTGGGCCAATAGAATCCTTGCCGGAATGCTTTCCCAACTAGTGCCCTTGATCCAATGTGGGAGCCACACATGCCTTTGTGTATCTCAGCCAGCAGTTCCTTTCCTTCTTCCCGGCAGACACACTTTAATTTCACACCGTTGGGCCTCCTTCTGTATAGAGTGTCATCGACAAATTGATACATACTGGCCCTCCGGGCTACTTTTTCAGCTTCATCTTGGTTGCCGGGAAGCTCTCCGGTTTGGAGGAAGTGGACAATGTGCCTTGCCCAAGTTGGAGCCTGGGGCTCGGCAACGAGGACTAGCGGCACCTCCTCTGCTGCGGGAGCACATGCCTCGTTTGCGGGGTCCATGGGCCCAGCTGGAGGGTGTGGTCCGGCAGACTGCGAGGAGTTGTTTCCGGCAGGTTCTCTACCAGGAGCGGACGGCTCTACCGGGAGAGGCTTACCGGAGTCCAACTTTCTCCTTTTTCGGGCCATTGTTGCTAGGGATACGGAGGGCTGAGTGAGATGGAGAACAAAAGTCCTTGGTTCCACAGGGAGCTTCTGTGCAGCATACTTTGACAGATGATCAGCTATGCTTTTTTCCGCACGGGGTACGTGCTCTGTTTGCAATCCGCCAAAGTGCTCCTCCAATCTCCTCACTTCCTCAACGTATGCCTCCATCAATAGACTTTGGTAATCCTTGTTAACTTGTCTCACCACAAGCTATGAATCTCCTCGAATGATCAGCTTCTTAATTCCCAATTCAGCTGCAATCTTGAGCCGGCAAGGAGCCCTTCATATTCTGCTGTGTTGTTGGTTGCTTCTTCCCGGGCAAAATGCATTTGGACGACGTACCTCAAGTGCTCCCCGAAGGGGGTAACAAGAAGCACGCCAGCTCCTGCACCTTGTAGGGAAAAAGCACCATCAAAATACATAATCCATTCTTGGGGCGATTCCTTGCCGGGGATAGCTGTCTCTGTCATTTCCTCATCAGGGGTTGGCGTCCATTCCGCAATAAACTCTGCCAATGCCCTGCTCCGAATAGTTCACGTGCTTTCAAACTTCAAACCAAAACTGGATAACTCCAAAGCCCACTTTACTATTATCCCGGTAGCCTCAGGGTTTCGGAGTATCCGTTGCAACGGGAAACGAGTGACAACCGTGATCTCATGGGCTTGGAAGTAGTGGCGCAGTTTCCTTGAGGCCATGAGGAGACCAAAAATCAACTTTTGCACGCCAGAGTACCTCGATCTAGCCCCCTGTAATAAGGAGCTGACGAAGTACACTGGGAGCTGCACCACTTTCTTCCTTGCCGCATCCTTGGGGTTGCTCTCGTTGCCGTGCTCATTGTTGTCCTGATCCTTCTCTGACTCTGCCGGTCTCTGCTCACTCTCTGCCTCATCCACTTCTCGCTGCACTACAAAAGCTGCACTGACTACTTGGTTGGTTGCCGCTAAGTACAACAGCAACGGCTCCTGGGGTTTGGGAGCGACCAAGGTAGGCACGGAGGACAAGTAGGCCTTCAACTCTTGCAAAGCTGCATCTGCTTCCGGGGTCCACTTCATGGGTCCTGCCTTCTTCAAAATTTTGAAGAACGACAGGGCGCGCTCGGCAGACTTGGAGATGAATCTGCTTAGCGCAACAACGCATCCTATCAGACGCCTCACATCTGTAACTGTCCTTGATGTTTGGATCTGCTCGATAGCCTTGATCTTGTTGGGATTGGCTTCGATTCCGCGATGGGATACAAAGAACCCAAGCAACTTGCCGGAGGGAACACCAAATACACACTTCCACTACTAGGGAAAAGCCTAGCAGTAGCGCGGGTTAAATGCTTAGCAGTAGCCCGGGTGGCCGCGCTACTGATACGACGCCACAGCTAACTCTTATCAGTAGCGCAGTCTGACCCGCGCTACTACTATCGAGGGATAGCAGCAGCGTCGATCTCCAACACGCGCTGCTACTAATAGCTGTAGCGCCCTTGAACAAAGAGCGCTACTGCTAAGAACTCGCTGCTGCTAAAGCCGTACCCTGCGCTACTGTTATTAGTTTCTGATTTTTTTTTCTGCTCACTATTTTGTGCTGCTGAATTTTGTTTAGGGCTTTATACAATAATCTCTAGCATATCATACACATACAAATGTAATCATAGCATATACATACAAATAGTCTCATCAAATCATGTCATCATCATAATAATCATCCAACACAAAGTGGTCTCTCGTCATCATCTCGAGAATAGTGATACAAGTCTCGAATACTTGCAACTACATTGCCATCCATCTAAACAATGATATACGCGAGAAGAGCTATCACTATGAGTGAGAGCGGAACTATGCAGTACATGAGGCGGCGGTTACGAGTCCTCTCTCGCGCTAGTGTGAACCTCAAGTAACTAGCGTCTGCTTCTTGTATGCTTTTGAAGCCTTTATGGCTGGTGCCCGAGACCCCGTCCACTTGCGCCTGACACTCATGCCACTCGTCGTACACTCCCGAAACATTCCCTTTGTACACTACATAGCACTGCTTCTTCGCCATCAAGAATCTAGGTACCTGTTAGAGATGCATCTTCATCAAGAGAATGTACAATCATATGCAACAAAATATACTAGAGCAACACGAAAAAGAAAGGGTTAGCAACTAGATGCAACATATAGTACGCAAACTAATTAACTAGAGGTACGCAGGTCATCGTACCCAAACTAACAAAGTAGCGTTACGCAAGTTCGGCAGGGACCATGGACATCACAAAGTTTCATCGCTACAGAAAGTATACAAGTTCAACCGACACATATCATCATCATCGGCATCGTAAATCACTAGAAGTTCCATCCTTCCATATCATCAAGGATGGACCCTAGCTTCTTGAACGGCGTGAGGTCCTGACGTTGCATGCCTATGCGAGTTCGGACGTCAGCTCGCGATATAGGGCCGTGGTGGAACATCCCCTTCTCATCGATGACTTCTTTCATGATGATCGTCGCAATGTCCCTTTGGATGCGAAAGAAGTCATCTCTAAGTTTATAATCCACTTCTCCATGAGATTCTACCCACTTGCAGATATGATCATCGTTTCTGCTTGTCATGCGAAGCTTATGGTGATCCGTTCTGAACTCCATCATGCGATGGAGGAGGTAGAATCCATCGTTCTTGATTGGTTTTGGGACATGGATGCAACAGAAGTTAGTTTTATGAGAGAAACCCAACTTCTTGTTCCTTTGTTTCCTGATCTGCAGGTGGCCACCCCTAATGCTGAAGCCTTGGAGAGCATCATCTAGAATATTCATTATGTGGGTGTAGTCCTTCTTCTCGTTGTTTCTGGTAGGGTCGAAATACACGGCGTGGGAGACTCGCAGGTAAAGAACGATAAGGACGGCACGCCCGTTGCTGTGGGGAAAAAACACCTCAAATTATTCTCCATATGAGCGAGAAGGAATGATTGAAATGTATGAAAGGGTTGTCCAACACTGACTTACTTTGGATGATAAGGCAGAAGGACAATTTTCTGGTCCTTATTCTGTACCATGAAGTTTTGGAGGTACTCCCTAGCAGTTTCACGCTCAAAGTCGCTGAGACTCAAGAAGGACTCATGCAAGTAGTATGGATCCGCCACACAGATTTGCGAGACTTCTTCTCTCTTCATGACGGAGCTCATATGTAGCGCAAAAAGGCGGACGATTGTAAAATCGAGCCACCTTGTCAGAAACATCTCTAAGATATGGTCAAACCACAGGAAGAACACCTCCGCAGGCCGTGTGTCGACGTAGCACTTCCCCTCAGGCACACGAGCCGCGTATGTCGGATATCCTGGATCCTTCGAGGCTAGTAGGCTTTTCTCAATCAACAACACATGGTCATGCAGCCTCCTGAGATCCCCTGATAGTGCCTCCAGCGTTTTCGGCGGTAGCATCGGCTCGCCCGTGACATGGAACATGGCCGCACCTTTGACGGGTACACGCTCTTCAAAATCCTCTGTTTGGCTTCTATGTGCTCTGGCTTGTTTGTAGGCAGCTGAGCCTATCTTCCCTGGTCTCTTCCTCTCCTTTTTCTTGGGCTGACCTTCCAGACCCTTCCTTAACCCCTGCCCTAGTGTTGCCGGGCTAAGCACTGTACGACCCCCGGCTAGTTGAGCCTGTGTTGAGGCAGCATCTTCAGGCGTGTCCTGAGGATTTCATGAAGAGAGACTTCTTGCAATCCCTGCTAGGATGTTCCTACCCGGGAAGATCATCCATATCCTCATCAGCATGCTGATAGCCCGATTCTTCATATGGTAGACTCATCATATCTAAGTCACAGTCATAGGTGCCTATATTGAGGAAACTCATTGGGTCCTCCACCTCCACCACATCATCCATTCTTTGTTCTACGGGGGTGATTACATCAGCCACTATTGGACCCCCTTCATCACGTCGTCCACCGCTCTCACCCGGCACTACAGGCGCTGGTAATTGCGTAGGCGGGGTGGTGGTCTCCATACATGCTTGTTGATGTGTGGGTATTGGTGTGCTCTCGGCCGGCTCCAGACGAAGAAGATTCTTCGGCCATAGCAGCACCCAACACTTGCAGCTTCCAATCCGTAGCGGGGTCTCGTCGTCCTCTCCCCTTGGCCGTACTGGAGGAGGCAAATCCTCGTGCCCCGATTTCACACTCGACAAGGTAACCCTGAAGTGCCCACCGGGCATCGGCTGGTTGTGGAACGTGAGTTCCAAGGGCTTCGTTATCACCCCCTTTCCCACGTCCACGTTCTGGCCTTTGATCAAGTAGAGTACGGTGCACGGGGTTTCGTCAGCTTGCAAACACATGTCTGCGGCGTAAAACATTTGAAAGGCAACGAAAATGGAATATTCTAGATATATATGTTGGTGCGACATGTAATTACCGTGAGGGCGTCAATCTCAGCCAAAGACGAAGGCCCACCTAGCGCGCCAGAGACTCAGGACGGACTGCTATGAGCGGGTGCGGGTGCGGGTGCGAGAGCAGGCCCGGTTGCGTGAGCAAGTGATGGTGCGGTGGTGTTGTTCACCGAGTTGCTCCCGACGAAACTGGGCATGGGGAAATCATGTACCTTCTTGTCTGGATTTTCCTTCGTCCAGTTGATGATAGCCGGGACCACATTAGTAGCGAAATCATTTCTGCAGGCATTTACAGCTGCATCGACTGCCTGCTGTAGCAACTCATCTTTCTCCTCGGCTGCTTTTTTCGCGTCCTCAGCTGCTTTTTTCTTGAACGCAAGCTTCACCTTCTCATCGATGTCCGCCTGACTAAACTTCTTTTTCTGCTTCTTGGCCTCCGGGCCCTCGTTGTAAAACACCTTCCACGTGGCACCATCTCCGGTGCCGTGCACACGTCCATATTGCGGCCGCTAGCCCAAAGGGAGTCCCTTAAGTTCGTTCATGGCTTGGTTGAGAGGGGTGTCCCACTTGGGCCTCATCGGCGAAGTAGGGCTTTCGGCTGCAAGCTGGTGTTGCTTCTCCTGCAGAAGGAACGTGAACCGTTTATGAATGTGTAGTCGACTTGATCAGGAGCTAAATGTAAGGTGGTAAAAGAATAATTACCAGTATTCTAATCAATCTCCTCGTGATCTGGTCCGTGTAAAAAACCTTCTTTTCCTAGTCCCACTTGTAGCGGGCCCTGATGAAGTCACGCTCCAAGGGGTTGGTGAACTTCACGAAGGGGTCTGGGAGACCCGCGGCTTCACGTTCCGCGTCCTCCTTATCCCATATGGGCCTTTTGCCAAGGTAGCCACGGCTTCTGAGGCGATGCTTCCCCGTGTTCCTTTGCTGCATCTTGGTTAGAAGGCCCGGTTTCTTCGTTGTTCGATATGTTTCCTATGATTAAGTCTCCTCGTTTAATTCTAAAACTATAAAAAGAATGAGAAATGACATAAAAAAATCTATGTTTGCCGGAATGCCGTTTCCCAGCAACTCCTGGCACTCGATATGCCTACTTTCTAGCACAAGTCATGCCAAAATTCACGGAAAAATTCGGCATGACCTTTGCTAAAAAGTGGACATATCGAGCGCCTAAAATTCACCGGAACGGAAATGAATCAACATTCCGGCGAAACATAGGCCACTCGGATCATTTACCTTGCACATAATCATCATTTTCCAAATATGACATGTCCAAAACATCACATGTCCAAATGACATGTCCAAATTCCAAATATGACATGTCCAAATCACATGTCCACTTCAAATTTGCAACTAAAAAATAGCAACAATTGCTTTAACTAAAAAATTTAAATAGCAACAGTTGCTTTAACTAATCTGTCCACTTGAAATTCTGTTTTTTTAAATAGCAACAATTGCTTTAACTAAAAAATTTAAATAGCAACAATTGCTTTAACTAATCTGTCCCAGGTCTCATACTAATTCTAATTAACTCACTAGCACTATAAAAGTTAAATAGCAAAAATAGCTTTAACTAAAAAATGCAAGAAACCTATATAATCAATTCTGTTTTTTCTTACACTAAAAAATAGCCTAGGGTTCATACTATTTCATACTAACTAGCACTAAATAGCAGAGAAGAGGGGAGGGGAGAGGGCTTATAGAGGGAAGAGAGAGAGATGGGGTCGGGGGAGACAGCGCGCACCGAGGCGAGGCGGGGTTGGGGGAGACGGCATGGCACCGAGGATCGCCGGGGTCGGGGGAGACGGGGGCGAACGCCGGGACGGGGGCGAGCGCCGGGGTCGGGGGCGAGCGCCGGGACGGGGCTGAGCGCCGGGGGCGAGCCCAGGGGCGCGAAAAGGGCAGAGCTTCGGCGGCGACGATGGGGGAAGAGAGAGTGGGGATTTGGGGGGAAAAGCAGAGGCGGGAAGAAGCAGAGAGTGGGGATTTGGGGGGGTTAAGTCGAGGTAGTAGTAGCGTGTTCCGGAAGAACGCGCTATAGCTAACTTAGCTATAGCGCATTTAGCCAGAAAGCGCTACTGCTATCACAGGTAGCTATAGCGTGTTTATCCGGACAACGCTACTGCTAACTTGACTAGCTATAGCTCTTTTTCAGAAAAGCGCTACTGCTATAACCAGTACCTATAGCAGTTTTCATGTTTGTTTCTTCTATTTTCTTTTCCTTTATTTTCTCTCCCTTTTCTTTTCTTTTCTTTTCCTTTTTTCCGAGAGCAGTGAATGAAGGGAAGGTGATACAATGTATATAACTAAGGCGATATATATTGCATCATTTGACGGTTAAGTATATATATGAAATAGGAACATATATATTACATCATTTGACCCATGCATAATGGTTAAGTATGTACACAAAATAGGAACATATATATTACATCATTTGACCGATAACGGTTCCTTAGCGTTGATGTTTTCGTTTTTGAGTGAGCTTCTTTCCCTTCTTGTTCGTTGAAGAATAATTGAGCCCCTCATTGTGACTTTTCCTTTTCCATGGAGTACGATCTTTCTTAGGTAATGTAGTATTGATTCTTCTTTTGACGTATACTTCATCATCATCGTAATCTTCCCTCATTGGGTTGCCGTACTGGTCGTAGTCTTTCTCGTTGGTGACTCCATCCATTCCAATGATGTTCCTTTTGCCTCTCCTCACGACAACACGGCTGGGATTGCACGGGTCGGTTATGAAGAAGCATTGTGTCACGTGCTTAGCGTGTACCCATGGCTCGTTTTTTGCGATAGCATTCACGGTAGCGCTCTTGGCATCGGGTGTAGTCATGGTAGTGAAATACCGGTTTTCTCTTTCGACATTCTTAGCCCATCTGACATGGAACATCGTCGCGTTGTGCAGTCCAGAGTAGTCAAGCTCCCAGATCTCCTCGACCCTTCCATAAAATCTCTCAGTTGCGCCGTTGTCGCTGCCGGTCATGCATTCCATCGTCACCCCTGAGTTCTGATCATCACTGTCCATATCTTTGGCCTCTGTGTAGAACGTGTATCCGTTGATATCGTATGCCTGATAGGTGACGAGGTTGGGCGAGGGGCCATGTGCTAAGGCGTATATGAGCAATCCGTCCTTAGAGCCCTCTTCCGGGGGATTAGCAATAATATGCTCTTTGAACCAATGCATGAAAGTGGAGTTGTGCTCTCTAGTAACTTCGGCGTCCGTCCTGCATACCCCCCGGTCACAATACTTCTTTGCGATAATTTCTTTGTGCAGTGCCATGAAAGGATCTACCTCGCCTAGGTGTTGTAGCACTACCAAGTTTGCTTTGTCAAAGTCGTTGCGTCGATCTGAGTATGCCACGTGCAGTTCCCTGCGACCGTTGGAGTGACCTTCTCCTTCGAGCCTCCCATCATGCTTGTTAACGGGCAAACCAACACCAACACCAGGCGGCTGGTCTGCGCCATATAGAAAATTCTCGCAGAAAGAGATGCACTCTTGTGTCAGATAGCCCTGGATGATGCTTCCATCCGGACGGGACATGTTACAAACGAATCCTTTGATGATCCCATTCATCCTCTCAAACGGCATCATGTTGTGCAAGAATGACGGCCCCAGGTCTATTATGTCGTCCACAATATGGACACACAGATGCACCATGACGTCAAAGAACGCGGGCGGGAAGTACATCTCAAGATCATTCAGTATCACAACGATCTCTTCCTATAGCCTTCGAAGCTGCTTCACACTGATCGACTTTTGAGAGATGACGTCGAAAAAGTTGCAGAGACCAATAAGTGTGTCACGGACGTGCTTGTCCATTATCCCTCTAAGGGCAACAGGTAGTATCTGCGTCATCATCACATGACAGTCATGGGACTTCATCCCGCTGAACCTTTTCTTGTTCGTGTCAAGATATCTTCTTATCTTGCCACAGTAACCGAAACTAACTTTGACTCCGGTAAGGCACTTAAAGAATTGATCGATCTCAGCCAGACTTAAGGTGAAGCAAGAAGGGGAGAATAATCCTCTTCCATTACTTTTTTGCCCTTCTTCTCCCGCGCCTCTGTCTCCGTCTCTGTCTCATCAGACTTTTTACGGCGCCGCTCCACTTACGTGGAGGTCCTCGTTGCTCAGCGTCACCATTGAATAGATTTCCACGGTTTCTCCATGCGTCGTTCTTCTCGAGCTATCTTCGATGCCCCATGTACATGATTTTCCCAGACCCGCCATCTTTCCTTGACGTTAGATGCTGAGACATCATATCATCCATGCACCGCATGCATCTGCAATATCCATGGCACACCTGGCCTGCGACATATCCGTAACCGAGATAATCGTGCACCGTCGTGATCAGCGCGACTCTCATATAGAAATACTCGCCTTTGCTGGCGTCCCATGTCTTGGCAGGTGTTTTCCATAACATGTCTAACTCCTCTTGAAGTAGCCCCAGATACAGATTAATATTATTTCCCGGTTGTTTCGGCCCTTGAATCAGCATGCTCATGTGAATGTACTTCGACTTCATGCACAACCAGGGGGGAGGTTGTACATCCATACAAACACGGGCCATGTGCTATGGTTGGTGTTCTGGTTGCCAAACGGATTCATGCCATCGGTACATGCGCCAAGCACAATGTTCCTTGCATCACATTTGAAATACTGATATTCGCCGTTCAACACTCTCCACTGGCTTCCATACTTGACGTGTCTCAGCTTCGGATCATCTCCATCATCGGGCTTCTTCCTCTCCGTGTGCCAGCGCATGAGCTTTGCTTCCTTGGGATCTACGAAATACCGCTGGAGACGGGGAGTGATCGGTAAGTACCATACAACTTTCTAGTGAGATTTCTTCCCGGCCTTCTTGTATCGAGAAGCATTGCACATCGGACAGCTTGTTTTTTCCGCGTGCTCCTTCCGATAAATTATGCAATCGTTGATGCATGCATGGTATCTAACGTGCGGCAAATCAAGAGGGCACACGATCTTCTTGGCCTCATCCACACTAGTAGGATAAAGATTCCCCGCGGGAAGAACATCCTTTAGGTACTTGAGATGCTCATCGAGGCTAGTGTCGGTCCATTTGTTTTTAGCCTTCGTCTTCAGGAGTTGGAGCGTGAAACTCAAGCGGGTCACCTCAGGATTGCAACCATGATACAATGGACTGTTCGAGTCTACCACCAGTTGCTGCATCTTGGCCTCCTCTCTAGAAGCAGCTCTCTAAGTACTCGTCTCCTTGTGAAGCAGTGCTTGAACATGAGGGCCCCGCACGATTGAACTTAGTACCGACAAACTCTGCGGCGTGGAGTCCACGTTCTCTCCGCCGCCATGTCCGGCCCCTTCTCCGCCGCCATGTCCGGCCCCTTCTCCGCTGCCATGTCTGGCCTCTTCCCCGCCGCCATTATCGATCATCTCTTCGTCTTGCCCCGTGTCGTCATTGCCTGCCCCGTCGGCGTCCTCAACATCATTATCCTCATCTTCAATTATCCACCGAGTATAGCCATCCATGAAACCAGTCATGAGCAGGTGCGCTTCGACACGACCATCGTCATAGGGGTCGAGCCAAACTCGTCCTTTGCATCTTCGACACGGACATAAAACCTCTGTCAGGTTATTTTCTTTCATGTCCTGCACCGCCGACCGCAACCACCTGTCCACCATTGTTTCACTGACCATCATGAATGCCTGCACGGTAATAATAAACAAATTGATTATAAAAATGCGTGCATGCATCAAAGTCATACAAAAATTCGGCATGACCTTCCCTAAAAATAGGACATATAGAGTTTGCCCGGAATTCGCCGAAACGGAAATAAATCGACATTTCGGCAAAACATAGGCAACTCACAAGCAAATTTTCGGCGTCAACTCATGCCACACACACAATTTCCATCATACGCCCGATTATGTCATATCGCACACACATACACATATTTCCATTCTTGCAAAAGCATAAATTTTTAATCACCTATCTCGAGATCGAGCACACGGTGGAGATGATGATGTAGTAGGGAGATCAAAAGTGGACAAAGCTCTTCTTGACAAGGGTAGATCTAGTTAGGGGGTACATAGGTCACTTCACTAAATGCTACATCTACCTAGCTAGCTAGTTTGGGAGGAGACAACTTCAACTAGTGGAGGGGGAAGGAAAAAGAGAAAGGAGATGCATTAATGGAGGTGGTGTAGTTAGCTAGGAGTAATAAAGAGAGAGAAAGGTAGGTAGAAGAAGGAGAGTAATGGGGGGAGAAGTAGTGAGGAAGAAGCAAAGTGAGGGAGAGAGGAAGTGGGAGGTGGGGGAAAGTGAGGAAGAGAGGATGGGGGAGGGGGAGGGGGAGGGGGGAGGGAGAAGGTGGTATATGCTGCGGCTTAGCAGTAGCACTGGTCGTAAACCGCGCTGCTGCTAATAAGATAGCAGCAGCGCGCTTCTGGCACACGCACTACTGCTAAGCGGGGCCCGCCATGTGGCCTGTTTCAAAATTAGCAGTAGCGTCACCCAAAAAAAGCGCGCTACTACTATTACTTTATCAGTAGCACGGTTAGCTAGAGCGCGCTGCTGCTAAACCTTGGATGGCGGGAACGGTCGGTCAATTTTAGTAGCAGCGTGGTTCCACCGAGCCGCGCTACTGCTAAGTCAGTAGCAGTAGCGCCTGTTTTTTTCCCGCGCTACTGCTAATTAGCAGTAGCGCCTCTTCCTGTACCGCGCTGCTGCTAAGATTCTATGTATAAGGTTTTCCCTAGTAGTGTTCTCTGGGTTGAGCTTCAAATTGATTTTGCGCAGATTGGCAAACGTCTCCTCCAAATCTTGAATAAGGGTGGCCCTATCCTTGGTCTTGACCACAATATCATCCATATAGGCTTCTATGTTTCTGTGCAACTGTGGCTCAAAACCAATCTAGACTGCCCTTGCAAAAGTGGACCCGGCACTCTTTAATGCGAATGGCATGCGGACAAAACAGTACGTACCACATGGAGTGATGAACGATGTCTTCTCTTCATCTTCCTTGGACATGAAGATCTGGTGATACCCAGAATACGCATCCAGAAAGGAGAGCAAATCACAACCTGAAGTGGAATCCACAATCTGATTGATACGCAGCAAAGGAAACGGGTCCTTCGGGCAAGCCTTGTTGAGATCTGTGAAATCTATGCAAAGCCTCCACTTCCCGTTAGCCTTCCGGACTACCACTGGGTTTGCCAACCACGTGGGATGCAGTACTCCTCTGACCAATCCAGCTGCCTCTAGTCTCTTGATCTCTTCTGCAATGAACTGCTGCCTCTCCAAGGCCTGCTTCCGAACTTTCTGCTTGACAGGTCGGGCATGTGGGCAGACAGCAAGGTGGTGCTCGATTACCTCCCTAGGAACACCGGGGATATCAGATGGTTGCCAGGCAAACACATCGATATTCGCCCGCAGGAAGGCAATGAGCGCGCTTTCCTATTTGTCATCGAGGGTGGCGCTCATCGTGAAAGTACCATCAACGCCAGCCAGCCCTGCCGGGACCTTCTTCACTTGGGGTGCAGCGACCTTGGATCTCTTGCCATTGGAACACTCCGGCACGTCGGCAACAGGTGCCGTGCACTCGATGGGGGCACGCTTCCCAGACTGTTTGTTGGAGTCCCAGCAATCCCTCTTCTTTCCTTTGCTTTCCTTAGCGGGAGCTGCTGCTGCTGCTGCTTCTGCTGCGACCGCATCCCGGTACATCTTGTCCACACAAATGATTGCATCCTTCTCATCTGATGGGATGGTGATGACTCCCAGTGGCCCAGGCATCTTCAAGGTGTTGTAGGCGTAGTGAGATGCTGCCATGAACTTAGCCAGGGCCGGGCATCCAAGAATCCCATTGTATGGCAGGGGGAGATCAACCACATCAAACACAATCCTCTCAGTCCGGTAGTTCAGTTCTCCCCCAAACGTTACCGGCAACGTGATCTTTCCCTTAGGATGGCTCCTGCCGGGATTAACTCCTTGAAATGTGCCGGTAACCTCCAGCTCTTCCTCTGCTATCTGAAGCTTGCCGATAACTGCTGGGGAAATCAGATTCAACCCAGCCCCGCCATCCACCAACATCTTCATGACCTTGAGGTTGCGGATTGGTGGGGAGACCAACAATGGCAAACACCCTACCGCAGTGGTTCGGCTAGGATGATCCTCCTCGTCAAAGATGATGGGCGTACGGGACCACTTGAGCGGCTTCCGGGCCTCGGACACTGGCTCCACGGCATTGACTTCTCGCGCCCACCGCTTGAGTTGGTGGTGAGAGGTGTGCAGAGATGCACCCTCGTCAATGCACAGGGCATCGGTGGCCTTCTGAAACTCTTGCTCACTAGTTTCCTCTTCATTCCCTCCATCACTCTCATCACCACAGGCTTCCTTCTCTCGACCTCTGGTGGGTTTTCCTTTGTTCCGAAAGGGTTTGCCGGGGCGATTTACTTCACCACCTCGGCCCTTGCCACCAGCAACATTCTGACCCTTTTCCTTGTCACGCTTCTCATACTCTGCTTTCTGTCTTTTGACAAACTGCTCAACCTAATAACATTCTTGAAGGTCATGGCCCTTGTTCCGATGAATCTTCAAAATACGGCCCATCACCTTTCCCGGCTTTCTCGGCAGCAGCGGCTTCCCGGCAGTCAGTGCACACGGTAGCTTCCTTGCCGGGGGCCTCAGCTTTGGCCTTCTTGCCGGTACTAGGCGTACCCGATCCTTCAACAGTCATTACTGTCTTATCCCTTCGCTTCTTACTGCGCTTCTTGCTCTTCTTCTGACTGGTTGATTCATCCTCATCCTCTGAATCAATATTGGTGCAATCTTCCTCTCCGGGCAACTTTCTTCCCTCCTCCATCCGAGCACACTTATCCACCAACGTGTAGAGCTCCTTCACCGTCTTGGGCAACCGTATGTTCATGTTGGAACGAATCCAGCGGTTGTGCACAATGGACTGGAAGGCGGCTATCACGGCTGCTGGATGGATATTTGGGATATTTCTATGAACTTTGCTGAATCTCTCTAAATACT
This sequence comes from Thinopyrum elongatum, assembly GCA_011799875.1. Classification (NCBI taxonomy): domain Eukaryota; kingdom Viridiplantae; phylum Streptophyta; class Magnoliopsida; order Poales; family Poaceae; genus Thinopyrum; species Thinopyrum elongatum. Next base: position 650,331,961 of record CM022298.1, read on the forward strand.
TACGGAGGGTCTCTCCTTCCTTTTGTTGGAGAAGCTGCAAGTCGCTGGGTCGGCCCGGCTCTTGGTGGCCACCGGTGAAGGCACTGATGAACTCATGGCACAGGTCTGCCCATGACGAAATGGAGTTCTCTAGCAGGTGCATCAGCCAAGACCTCACATTGGACTTGAGGGCCAAAGGAAAGTAGTTGGCGAACACCTTCTCATCTCTTCCCCCGGCAGCCTGAACATCGATGGTGTAGATGCTCAGGAACTCTGCCGGGTTCAGCCTCCCATCGTACTTCTCAGGTATCTCTGGCTTGAACGTGTGAACGGACGACCAATGGACTTACCGCAGCTCACGGGTAAAGGCAGGGCAGCCAACCTCGAAAGGTAGGCACCCGCCAATACCGAGCGCGGGCTCGTCGACGCCGGGGCCGTCGCACCCATCGGCCCGGCGGAGGTCATCACGGCGTTGCTCGACAATGGCGCGTGTGTATCCTCTCCTCCTATCCTCCGGGGCTCGTCGTTGGCCTGGACGCGCTCGCGGGTCAGAAGAGGCCATCGAGACATCGTCGGGGTCTTGATTCTGTTGCGCTCGCGCTGGCTGCCATGGCGGGGACTGCACCGTGGGGACGGCCCCTTCTGTACGGTCAGCAGCATGAGTCGTTGCTGTCGCTTGGGCGGCCGTGGCGGGCCAGCTCGCCGTAAGCCCCCAGCTTCGGCGAAACCGAGCGGACTTTGGATGGTGGCACGCCATTCGTCCATTTGCTCGGCCGCTGGCGGAAATCTCAGCAGCAGCTGAGCCCGCGCCATGGCCTCCGAGGTTGTACTTGGCATGGGTGATGATGAAGTCGATCGCACCATCGCTCGGCTCCCGACGGTGCCAGTGGCGGCAGCACTGTGCCCCCACTGCTGCGGGGCGACCACCTGGATGGCAGGGTGGTGCGGCGAAGGCGCTTGAGGGCCAGTGGCTCCGTCGGGCACAGCGGCTTGGTCGACCCGTCCCGGGGGAGGTGCACGCGCTGCGACCGCACCCGTGGTGGGAGCGGTCAGAGGGCGGCGATTCGCCCCGGCCCGAGCGCCATTGTCGTGGTTGTGCCCGTCGGCGGGCGGAAGGGGCACAAATGGAATAACCCCTTCACTTGGACCTTGTGGAGCATGGCCGTCGGGATGTTGCTGATGCTGCTCTCCTCCGATGTCTCCTGCTCTTGCGTCGGCCGCGGGGGAAGTGATGACGGCGCCGCCTGCTCCGACCACACCCCTAGCAGCGTCCGCATCCTTGCGTGTCTCCACACCTCCTGCAGCGTTAGAGGCCGTGGGCGGCGGAGCCTTCGAGGTGGAAGGATGAGCCGAAGAACCGGGTTTCTTCTCGGGCGCCATGGTCGATGGCGTCGTCGATGATGCTGACGGTGATGAAGGTGACGCGCTACACACGCCTTCTGGTTCGCGCAAGCTGTCCCCCTACCTGGTGAGCCAAAGATGTCGCGGGAAATCGCGGCCACCTATGGGACCAGGAGGCCCCTTGCTGGTTCGGCAGGGGGGCATTGTAACACCCTGGATTTTGCCCATTTTCTTTTTCTTTTGCTTTTGGTCCGGATTCGCTTTTCCGTGGCTTAGTAGTTTTGCAACCTAGAGAGATCACCCTTGATTCTTCTTCCCAAGTGGCTTGCCAACCTCCAAACCATCCCAAGACCATGTCATTTCCATCTTGGACCAACCCCCAATATTCTTTTTCATGGGAATATTCCTTTTTCTATTAAAGGAATAACCCTGTTTGACCTGAGTTGTGAAGCAACCCACATTTCCATCATTCCCAAAATTCCCAAATAATTCTCATAAATTGTTTGGGTCATATCTTCCTCAAATATGCCAAAATATTCCTTGCCATGTCCAAAAATATTTCACAAAAATTCCTTTTCTGATTCTGCCACAGCTGGCAGTTTGTGAAGCAAGTACCATTTATATTTGCTTGCTTGCTCTCAAACTTTTTGTACACCCTTTCCCATCCATATCATTGCCACATGCCAAAATTCAACTTTATTTGGATATTAAATCTCTCCTGGCTAATTTCCAAAGTTTCTGGACAACTGGAATCTTTGTGAAGCAAGTGCTTGATAGGAGTATCCAAATGAGTTGAAATTTTGCAAGCATCTTCATATGCTTAAATCATGACTCTCCAGCAAGTGTCAACTCTATCCAATCATCTATGTGACCACAGCATTAAACCTTTGTTTCTGGTCATATTTTTACATTATGAAGCAACTATATTTTATATTACTCCATAATTGCTGAAAATTTACCAGAGCATTCTACTACCCATATAACCAATCTCCATAAAATTTTGGCTCATTTCATCTTTTCAATAATTCCCTAGAATTTTTCTAAGATTCTGGTCAGAGAGGATAGCTGTGAAGGAAGTACCATTTTGGCTGTCCAAATGGCATGAAATTTTTATGGCACTCTCATATGACCAAATCATCATCCTATGCCCAATTTCAGCTCAAGTTGCTACTCCATGTGAGTGCCGCATCTAGATTGAGCTTCTGGAGCAGATTGGTCAGTTGCAAAGCAACCCTATTAAATCTTGGTCCATTTCTCTCCAAATTTCATAGTATCGTAGTCCTTTCTACCCTAGACCTCCCAGACATCTCATGTTGACCTTATCACTTTTCTGTTCATCGCAGCGGCGCGGTCAAATTTGCTGCAGTAAACTTCCAGTGACTACTCCCATCCAGACACAGCCCCTCTAGTCGATCTATCACCTCATTTGCAATGTAGCCTGGAGGGACTACACACCGGACAAGGTTTTGTGCCAAAGACGTGGCCGTGGCATCATATGCACATGGTGACCACGCTGAGAGCAGGCCAACTGCATGCTCTGTGCGTCGGTCGTGTTCGATCACGTTGGCAGGCTGGTTCAGGCCGTCGTGTCTTGTCCTCGCGTGCCGGCCACCTTCCCCGCCGTCCAGGCACCCCTCCTCTAGCCTCTTCCCCTCCGTCCTCTTCCTTGCCGCGTCGTGATGAGGACCTCTGCCCCGCCACTGTACCGCGCGTGTGCCGCCGTATGCGGCCACCCCTGAGCTCTCCCGATCGAGCCAGCGCAGCCCTCATCCTGCTCCTTGTCAGGTCGGCACCACCCGCAGCTCGCCACCTCGCCTCGGAGCTCCAGGGCGATGATAAGGCTGCCACGGCGGCCATCCTTATCCGGCGAGCTCGGCCGGCTATAAATAGCTGAGGTCGGAGCCTCCCCGAGCTCACCACCCATCGCACCAACTCCCTCTACCTCCTAACTCCTCGCCCCGCCTCTCCATCCTTCTCCGGGAGCCCTTCTGCTCCTCCACCATTACCATGGCCGCCGCCCCTCCTCTGCTAAATTCGCCTAGTGCGAGCCCCCTTTCTTCCCCCTGATCACACCACCGCCCTGCCCTCTCCACCTCAAGCCTCTGTAAACCCTCGTCTCGTCCTCCGGTGGCCGGTAGCCGCCATGCCCTTCGGCACCCGAGCCGCCGTTCACCACGGCCAGGGGGAGCCCATGCTCCGGTCCTCCCCGAACGCCGCCACCTACGGGGATGGATGCGGCCCGACGGGCTGGTCATCCTAGTAGGCGGAGCGCCACTAGAGGTGGCCCATGTCACCGGCGGTCGCCGTCGGGGTCGGCCCCTGGCTCGGCCAGGCAGGAGACGACGCGGGGAGACGACCCCGAGCCCCTGCTCGTGGGCCCCGCGCAGCAGTGACACGGCGAAGTCAACGCCCGGGCCCGCGGATTTTAAGTGGAGGCGCCTTTTCACCAAATACGTTTTCGGTTTTAGAAAACGTACTCTTGCGCTTCTTCGGGGGAAACGCACTTCCTCTTCTAGGAAGCGTATTTCCATATAAGGCGTTTTCTGTTTTTCAGTCAGGGGCCTATTGGAGAAGATTTTTCTTACAGATAAGTCCCTGACAGAAAAACTATCACAACTTTTTAACCGAGACTCCGATCGAGGTGATTCCAAATCCCACGTCTTCGTCTTGTCGAGGCCGTCGTGTTGGTATCATTTTCACTATGTGGTCCTACTGTGGAAATGACCATTTTACCCTTGCCCGTAAACAGCCCCTCCGAGAGAGAACTGTTTCCGGCAATCACTTCCGTGGACTCTCTGCACTTCCTCCCGATGGTTCCTTCATCCCCAGGCAAGCCACAACTCTCATCTGCATCATCGCATTGCAATATCATAGTTTAACTATTTACTTCAACAACAAATATGAGTATCTGTGAAACGAACTGGATTATGCAATGTTGGAGTTATTTCTTGGATGAGTGACTAACGTGTTGAATACCGGATTGTTAATGACTAGTAGTTTACCCACTTGTTGATACTATGATGTTGAGATCACTGTCTATGATTATTCTGGAGTTCATCCGGCAGTTCATAAAGATGAATTAGTAGAAGTGACTTAAGCATACTGGTTATCGGAGTGTCAACCATGACAAAAATATTATTCGGAGATGTGATATTTAGTCGGTTGACCTTGTGTCACCTGTTCGGACTTATCCGTGCAACCACATTTGCCGGTATGGGACGGCCTTGACTTGGTCTGATCGCGTGCTCTTTCACCGGTACCGCCCGACAGGGAAGGTTATGCGTGCGTGCTACCCTGGCCCGGTAGGCGGCGATAACCTTGTGAGCCCAGTTGAGTTATTTGGATCCAGGTCCTCGTTTGGGACAGTTTAGTTTGGCCACGACGGTGGCAGGTGTCACGAGGTGAAACAGGGGCCACCCAGGGCAGGACTCCGGGGGAGTGTGATTGCCGGTGGTACGATGGGAGAGTCACGGGTCAGGCAGGTTTCGTTGGAGCAATGCTGGTCCACCCGAATGGCATGATGAGGTCAGTGCTCCATGGTGTGGGTAAAGTGCGCAACCTCTGCAGAGTGTAAAAATCTATTCAAATAGCCGTGTCCACGGTATTGGACAGTCCGACCAGACCTCACTAGGCGGTCAACCATGTTAGTGATAATAATGATGGAAGAACTCGTCTTATGATCGGAACTACTCGATGGATCATGAGTATTCTGAGGGTTGTGAGACAGCCCGAAAGAGAGTAAGTTTGTCAAACTTGTGGCACAGTTGGTATCAGGTATATGATATGTTAGCCATGGGATGGCTATGAGATGTGTGGTCGGATGACCAAATGATTTGGATTGGGATGTGGCACAGGTTTGGATTGGATCCTGAGATTATTCGGAGTATGGATTAAATTACTTAATATGCTTTACCTTGCTGCATCTATTTTGTATGATGTTGTCTTGCCTTAATGTTGATGTTTGCTGTGAGCTTGCGAGTACATTCAAAGTACTCACCTGGCGTGTCATGCCAGTTTGCAGGTCATGCCATGATTGCTTTTTTGTCGAGGATCCCGAGTTTGCAACCTAGGATACGCGTTCTAGCTAGAGTCCCGGCGGAGTGGAGTCCATCATCGTCGTCATTGATCCGCTGCCGAGAGAGTTACTCCGCTGTTAGCATAGAGCTACCCCGGGTAGGCGTAGTGTCGCCGTGCCGATGTAATCCATGTACCCCGTTGTAACCATATCCATTGTAATAAAAAACTAATTTGTTCTATGCCAACAATGCCGTATTCCAGAGGACTTGTCCCTGGGCTGGAATATGGGGCGTTCCGGTTTACTCTGAGCCGGGGTGTCACAGGCGTTGGTATCAGAGCCAAGTTTGGCTATAGGACGTGCGATCTAGGCGCGAGCGTTAGTAACCGATAGTATAGGATCCAGTTGGTTTGCTGCACTTGTTTGTTGCATTGGTTTGTGCATAGCATGCATATAGATTATTTATCTTATCACTAATGATGGATCTGGTGAGTGTAGGTGGCATCGGTTTCGATTCGCTACCCGCACTCTCCAGTTGGCATATTTGTTTCTTGGTGTGGTGTCATCTTCGTCCCAGCGAAGTGATGCCAAGGTGCTTGGTGGTGTCGAACCCTTGCAGGATTGACACACCGGTACCACACCAATTTATTCTCTTCAGCCACTCCTATCGTTTCGGTGATAGACAAGTTCTATCCCGGATCATGCCATTCTTCTAGCCGCTTCGGCAACCCTTACTGATCCATGTTATCAGAAAAGGGCAATGCCTGCAAACCTTTCTCTCCACCACTATCTCATTCCACCACCTATTCCCTGGACTTATACGGTTTCCCTCCGTACGCTTGATGATGTGGTCGTAACTTCTGTGTTCCGATCCACAATCACCAAGTTCGTCCTCACCACCGGTTCCATCGATGTTAAGCCCGTGTTTGGTGTAGCTTTGTTTACACCAATTTTCTTTCACACATTGATTCACTTTCGTGCACATCGCCACAGCATGTTAGACCATAATACCGGAGTTCTTGCAAGATTTGTTTGCTTAAGTAGGAATGCATATTATTGCTGTGAATAGTTGCAGAATGTGATATTGCTTGTGTGTGTGATCTTGCTGCTTTGTGTGCTTTTGTTTTAGGCGTTTCTTTTGCTTTCTTTATTTGGGCCCTTGGTGTTACCTTATTTTCCCCTTCTGGAAGTTGCTCACCGACCCTGAACTCAAAGAATCAGCGAAGAGACAACCATTTGGAAGCTCAGATCAACAATATGAAATTTTCGGTAGACTGTGTTATATCGGGAATATCGGGCCTGAATATAAATGATATCCTGGCCGGATTGGTTATCAGCATCAAGTATACATCAGTGCAATCCTCACAGCTGTAATGATCGCATCAGCAAGAAGGCAAACCGTGTATATGATCCACAGTGCATTCAGTGCCAAAGGTATGATTCACATATACAAGGTTTGAGTCTGCTATGAGTATGATTTGAAAACTGCTATATTTCGAAAGCAAGCCAGCATGTGCTATGAACTTAGTACTCAGCAAGAAGGATAGTCGAACAATGTCTTCCTACAACAAGTAACCGACAGCAGAAACCTTAAGGGATATATATATATGCACTCATTCCGCATATAGCAAAGAGAAGTTTCAAGTGTAAGAAGCCCAGTCTTTCCCTACAAGCTACCTGAGAAGCATACGACGCAAGGATTCATGTGTCTTCCTTGATACGACACAAGGACATCTTCCGATGTAAGCATATGACAATGCATCCCCAGGGTCAGATCCGCAATAGTTGTCCAAAGGCAAAAATCAGTCAGGACACAAGCTTGCGTCAGAAATCAAGTGGCGAGCTATACATGTTTCCATAGACATGGTGGACATGCTGCCAAGGTCATATGGGTGAGTCATACAATGATGCCAGCCCGATGAGGATCTGACTATTGCATGAGCTATGTAAGAAGAAGAGAACGTCAGTTATACACTACAGTGTGATGACCAACAACCTATGGAGCAAGCCGACCATGTGGTATATGCCCTATAGTATTGCTCTGTGTTATTCTGGTATGTGCAAATTATTATGCTCATACCTGCATGCATAATAGTGAGCTGTATGGGACGCAGATGAACCCTTGCCCGTCTTTCTTTGGTGACGGCACCACGCCTGTGTTCTGAGCTGTTTCCGGCCGTCCGGGGTGGATGCCGACTTTTATTTCTCTTGTCAACAACTATCCGTGTTCTGAGCTGCTTTTCGGCCGTCTCGGGCAGCTGTTGAATTTCTCTTCGTAGCAATGACCCTATGCTCTGAGCTGTTTTTCGGCCGTCTTAGGGAGTTGCTACTTTCTTCTTATCGACGCCGTCTCATGCTTTGAGCTGCTTTTCAGCCGTCTTGAGTCGGGGTTGAGTTACTCCAGTGATGTCCCAGATCTGAGTTGTAAAGACCGTTCTGGTGGCTACTGGTTTATTTGCCGGTTTTATCCAGGGGTTCAGACGGTCATTACCCTACAGCTACGACTTGTGAAGTAACATGCCTACCGGAATATTGCACCTGACAACACCTATGGTCACACGGAGAATCAAGAACACATCAGGCCAAGCTCTTTCAGCTAAGGATCAAGGCAAAGAGAACTATAATGAAGGAGCAAGATTGGCCATACAGGTATGATAATGGTCGCAGGATCAACATGGTACAAATACTCAGAGTAGTCAGGTTCGATACCGACCACCATGGGTACACACCCACGGGGTCTGTTCCATTTGCAAGGACCTCATATCGAGACAACCGCCCAGCCAACCAAATATACTCTGAATTCTCAGAAGAGGGCAACCAAGCTGGTCAGGTCAGCCGAAAGATTAACTCAGCAATTCAAATTCAGCAACCGTTTCAAAGCATTGTACGGCCTACCATCCATATGGAGATACCGACAGACTGAGTAATCGGAACGATGAACAACAGTCTCGAAGCATGTGTCCTCACAGATGGGAATCGGTTAAAGACTAACCTGCCATGAACAAGATTCTGCTGCTAGGACCACTGTCAGTCAAGCCTATGGATAATATCACAATAAGACGGTACATATTTATGCTGGTCACGACAGGTGACAGTCAAATATTTGGCAGGAGCTTTATACCCAAAATAGTGAAGATACCCAAGATGACTCAACAATCCATGCGAGAAGTCAGATTCCGCCAGGAGAACGGTATGATTCACAGTACTATTTTGAGCCTGGAGGACACATAGCCATTTAAAGTCACCCAATGCAATGAGTAGAAGATTTTGTGTCCACCAAGAGAATCCGCTCACAACTCAGTAAACGGTCGTTCGTGTTGGACCTCGTCACGACACGTCCATGAGGAATCACCCTCGGACTTACGAACAGGGCACATAGTTCGGTCCGGATAACTTATTGCCCTAGACAAGTTCGCAGACATAAAAGGAGTAAAGTCGGAGTAGCATATGAGGTAAGATTTGCCAGAAAAAGGGTCCAGTGAAGCAAACCACCCCGGAGCAAGGCAGTCAGTCACATGAAACTTAGTGGGAACATTATACAAAGGTAAAAAGGAAACCCGAGTTGGAAATGGTTTCCTCAAGAGGAGATATTCATGTTTGATCCCTGAGCAACCAAATCTCGAGGACGAGATTTCTTTAAGGGGGGTAGGTTTGTAACACCCTGGATTTTGCCCATTTTATTTTTCTTTTGATTTTCGTCCGGATTCGCTTTTCCGTGGCTTAGTAGTTTTGCAACCTAGAGAGATCACCCATGATTCTTCTTCCCAAGTGGCTTGCCAACCTCAAAACCATCCCAAGACCATGTCATTTCCATCTTGGACCAACCCCCAATATTCTTTTTCGTGGGAATATTCCTTTTTCTATTAAAGGAATAACCCCGTCTGACCTGAGTTGTGAAGCAACCCACATTTCCATCATTCCCAAAATTCCTAAATAATTCTCATAAATTGTTTGGGTCATATCTTCCTCAAATATGCCAAAATATTCCTTGCCATGTCCAAAAATATTTCACAAATATTCCTTTTCTGATTCTGCCCCAACTGGCAGTTTGTGAAGCAAGTACCATTTATATTTGCTTGATTGCTCTCAAACTTTTTGTGCACCCTTTCCCATCCATATCATTGCCACATGCCAAAATTCAACTTTATTTGGATATTAAATCTCTCCTGACTAATTTCCAAAGTTTCTGCACAACTGGAATCTTTGTGAAGCAAGTGCTAGCTAGGAGTATCCAAATGAGTTGAAATTTTGCAAGCATCTTCACATGCTTAAATCATGAATCTCCACCAAGTTTCAACCCTATCCAATCACCTATGTGACCACATAATTAAATCTTTGTTTCTGGTCATATTTTCACATTATGAAGGAACTATATTTTATATTTCTCCATAATTGCTGAAAATTTACCAGATCATTATACTACACATATAACCAATCTCCACAAAATTCTGGCTCGTTTCATCTTTTCCATAATTCCCTAGAATTTTTCTAAGATTCTAGTCAGAGAGGATAGCTGTGAAGGAAGTACCATTTTGGCTTGTCCAAATGGCATGAAATTTTTATGGCACTCTCATATGACCAAATCATCATCCTATGCCCAATTTCAGCTCAAGTTGCTACTCTATGTGAGTGGCCCATCAAGATTGAGCTTCTGGACCAGATTGGTCAGTTGCAAAGCAACCCTATTAAATATTGGTCCATTTCGCTCCAAATTTCACAGTATTGTAGTCCTTCCTACCCTAGACCTCACAGACATCTCATGTTGACCTTATCACTTTTCTGTTCATCGCAGCGGCGTGGTCAAATTAGCTGCAGTAAACTTCCAGTGACTACTCCCATCCAGACACAACCCCTCTAGTTGATCTATCACCTCATTTGCAATGTAGCCTGGAGGGACTACACACCGGACAAGGTTTCGTGCCAAAGACGTGGCCGTGGCATCATATGCACATGGTGACCACGCTGAGAGCAGGCCAATTGCATGCTCTGTGCGTCGGCCGTGTTCGATCGCGTCGGCAGGCTGGTTCAGGCCGTCGTGGCTTGTCCCCGTGTGCCGGCCACCTTCCCCGCCGTCCACGCACCCCTCCTCTAGCCTCTTCCCCTCCGTCCTCTTCCTAGCCGTGTCGCGATGAGGACCTCTACCCCGCCACCGTACCGCGCGTGTGCCGCCGTATACGGCCACCCCCGAGCTCTCCCGATCGATCCAGCGCAGCCCTCATCCTGCTCCTCGTCAGGTCGGCACCACCCGCAGCTCGCCACCTCGCCTTGGAGCTCCAGGGCGATGATAAGGCTGCCACGGCGGCCATCCTTATCCGGCGAGCTCGGCCGGCTATAGATAGCCGAGGCCGGAGCCTCCCCGAGCTCACCACCCATCGCAGCAACTCCCTCTACCTCCTAACACCTCGCCCTGCCTCTCCATCCTTCTCCGGGAGCCCTTCTGCTCCTCCACCATTGCCATGCTCGCCGCCCCTCCTCTGCTAAATTCGCCTAGTGCGAGCCCCCTTTCTTCCCCCTGATCACACCACCGCCCTGCCCTCTCCACCTCCAGCCTCCGTAACCTTTCGTCTCGTCCTTCGGTGGCCGGTAGCCGCCGTGCCCTTCGGCACCCGAGCCGCCGTCCGCCATGGCCAGGGGGCGCCCGTTCTCCGGTCCTCCCCGAACGCCGCCACCTATGAAGATGGATGCGGCCCATCGCGCTGGTCATCCTGGTAGGCGGAGCGCCACCAGAGGTGGCCCATGTCGCCGGCGGTCGCCGTCGGGGTCGGCCCCTGCCTTGGCCTGGCAGGAGACGACGCGGGGAGACGACCCCGAGCCCCTGCCCGTGGGCCCCGCGCTGCAGTGACACGGCGAAGTCAACGCCCGGGCCCGCGGATTTTAAGTGGAGGCGCCTTTTCACCAAATACGTTTTCGGTTTTAGAAAACGTACTCTTGCGCTTCTTCGGGGGAAAGCGCACTTCCTCTGCTAGGAAGCGTATTTCCATATAAGGTGTTTTCTGTTTTTCAGTCAGGGGCCTATTGGAGAAGATTTTTCCTACAGATAAGTCCCTGGCAGAAAAACTATCACAACTTTTTAACCGAGACTCCGATCGAGGAGATTCCAAAGCCCACGTCTTCGTCTCGTCGAGGCCGTCGTGTTGGTATCATTTTCACTATGTGGTCCTACTGTGGAAATGACCATTTTACCCTTGCCCGTAAACAGCCCCTCCGAGAGAGAACTGTTTCCGGCAATCACTTCCGCGGACTCTCCGCACTTCCTCCTGATGGTTCCTTCATCCCCAGGCAAGCCACAACTCTCATCTGCATCATCGCATTGCAATATCATAGTTTAACTATTTACTTCAACAACAAATACGAGTATCTGTGAAACGAACTGGATTATGCAATGTTGGAGTTATTTCTTGGATGAGTGAATACCGTGTTGAATACCGGATTGTTAATGACTAGTAGTTTACCCACTTGTTGATACTATGATGTTGAGATCACTGTCTATGATTATTCTGGAGTTCATCCGGCAGTTCGTAAAGATGAATTAGTAGTAGTGACTTAAGCATATTGGTTATCGGAGTGTCAACCATGACAGAAATATTATTCGGAGATGTGATATTTAGTCAGTTGACCTTGAGTCACCTGTCCGGACTTATCTGTGCAACCACATTTGCCGGTATGGGACGGCCTTGACTTGGTCTGATCGCGTGCTCTTTCACCGGTACCGCCCGACAGGGAAGGTTATGCGTGAGCGCTACCCTGGCCCGGTAGGCAGCGATAACCTTGTGAGCCCAGTTGAGTTATTTGGATCCAGGTCCCCATTTGGGATAGTTTAGTTTGGCCATGACGGTAGCAGGTGTCACGAGGTGACACAGGGGCCACCCAGGGCAAGACTCCGGGGGAGTGTGATTGCCGGTGGTACGATGGGAGAGTCACGGGTCAAGCAGGTTTCGTTGGAGCAATATTGGTCCACCCGAATGGGATCACGAGGTCAGTGCTCCATGGTGTGCGTAAAGTGCGCAACCTCTACAGAGTGTAAAAATCTATTCGAATAGCCGTGTCCACGGTATTGGACAGTCCGACCAGACCTCACTAGGCGATCAACCATGGTAGTGATAATAATGATGGAAGAACTCATCTTATGATCGGAAGTACTCGATGTATCGTGAGTATTCTGAGGGTTGTGAGACAGCCCGAAAGAGAGTAAGTTTGTCAAACTTGTGGCATAGTTGGTATCAGGTATATGATATGTTAGCCATGGGATGGCTATGAGATGTGTGGTCGGATGACCACGTGATTTGGATTGGGATGTGGCACAGGTTTGGATTGGATCCTGAGATTATTCGGAGTATGGATTAAATTACTTAATATGCTTTACCTTGCTGCATCTATTTTTCTATGATGTTGTCTTGCCTTAATGTTGATGTTTGCTGTGAGCTTGTGAGTACATTCAAAGTACTCACCTGGCGTGTCATGCCAGTTTGCAGGTCATGCCATGATTGCTTGCTTGTCGAGGATCCCGAGTTTGTGACCTAGGATACGCGTTCTAGCCAGAGTCCCTGCGGAGTGGAGTCCATCATCGTCGTCGCTGATCCGCTGCCGAGAGAGTTACTCCGCTGTTAGCATAGAGCTACCTCGGGCAGGCGTAGTGTCGCCGTGCCGATGTAATCCATGTACCCCTTTGTAACCATATCCATTGTAATAAAAAGCTGATTTGTTCTATGCCAACAGTGCCGTATTCCAGAGGACTTGTCCCTGGGCTGGAATATGGGGCATTCCGGTTTACTCTGAGCCGGGGTGCCACAGGCGTCGCATTGCACAAAGAGCACACGAGCATGTGGCAGCACGACAGAGATCACACAGGCATTTCTACCTAGGTTCGGGCCGCCGTGAGGCGTAAAACCCTACTCCTGCTTTGGTGGATTGATGGTGGAAATGTGGTGGTGGAGCGTAGTACACTTGCCTGGTAAGGGTCGCCTCAGGGCGGCAGTGGCTACGCGCGTATGGGGTTCTGATTTATCCAACCTTCTAACCCTCTCTACGGTCACCATGGGCCTCCTTTTATAGATTAAGGGGTCACCACAATGGCAAAACAGTCATTATGCACTGATAAGATGGCAAATAGTGCTATCACACCTAACTCTGCGGGCTAACGGGGCGCATAAAATGCACCGCTTAACGTCACATCGTTGGTTGCCCGGCAAGGCTTGCCGGGCTATCTCGCCAGCTCCATGCCTGCTCGCTTGACACGTCGCAGGACGGGTGTCATCCGTAGGTGTTTCCTGTAGGGAGAGGCTGCCATGTGGTAAATGGCTACCACTTAGTCACTCTGTGGTTCGACACTGCACTGATTGATGACGTGGGTCATGGTGGAGTAGTTGGTGAGGTGGTTTTGCCTCCGTGTGCCCTGGCAGACCCTGCCGAGACGTCTTGGAGATCGTCTTCCGGGGGTGGCCTCGTCCCTTGCCGAGCTCGCCTGCCCGACAAAGGAGGCCCTTCTCCTGATGGTGCCTTGCTTCTTTGGCTTGATCTTGGTCCCTCTAATCTGCATGTTAGTCCTTTGAACCTCTTAGTCCCTTGTATTCTTACTTGGGTTGGTGCTTCAATCTCGTCCCCGTGCCTGTGCACAGTCTGGGAAACAGACCCAAGGTTTGTTGCACCGACACCCTCTCTCAATAATTATGGTTTGTTGTGTTCGGCGTAAACTTTGTCAAACTTTACAAAGTTTGACTTCAGTCAAATCTAATATGCAGAGTAAATAAAAACGGAGGGGTACTACGTCCATCCCGGTTTTTAGTCCACACCATATTTTTAATCAAAGTCTGACCACATATTTAGTTAATAGCTGGGCAAATAAAATTACAGGGGAGCTGAAGACAAAGTTGTGAGAAGGCTTAGAAATCAATACAAAACTTATGCTCTTAGTACCAACGTCGATGATTCTTCGAGGAAACATTTGGTTCATAGCCAATTGTGTGATAAAATTGCACCAACATGAAAGACGACTGCGTCTGCAACGCAACCAAGGTGAACTGATGAAGGATATCATCTTTGTGGGTAACAAGCAAAGAGCACTGATGGAAGACAGCTTGTTTTTCATCAAAAATCGATCAGCTTCACCAGCCGATGCAACCATGAGACGCAACCATGAGCATCGATAGGTCATCGTGGTTATGCATCATCCATTTGGCATCAAGTTTGGGTGAGGCACCAATGAAGTTCGACAAATCCTCACCGTGGTCTGTTTCTTCTCGGTAATCAAGCTCGAGGAAGGAAGAACCACGTGGTAGAGGACAGTGAGGCGGCACAATAATGGCCATCCAATTTTGTGCAGTTCCACTAAAATTGAGGAAGACATGCCCAGGTATGGAGATACGCATCGCTGTTTGCAAAAATATAAAAAAGGGATATAGTGTTGTTACTTTGTTTTGGCAGTGGTACAAGATTAACAGCGACATCTCAATTGTCAATAAGAATTAATGAAAAGTACACCAACAAACAGAAGCATTATGATTATCTTGATGGGAACTAAACCAGGATACCCGGAAAAAAAAGTAGGACAGAAGCATTTATCGACGCCTCTGGATTGACATCAGCATTACTTAAAAGGGATGTCACTTCAACATGGGCATTGCTTCATTTAACCAGTGATAGTATTAGATTAGCAGCAACAATAGGAGCATATGGACAATGACCGCACAACCACCATGTACTTTTTGTCGAAAAAACATGTATACCTCCACCGAGGCATAAACCAGGACAACTTTTCGAGTGGCCTTTCCTCTATAATAGAAAAAAATAGGTGATGTTGGACCAGTCGACGAACCCTAGCTACTGTACATGGGGAGCTGGGGCGTAGTGGTATAGAAGAAAACCCGCATACAGCAACCTGGGGAGCTGGACCAGTACAATGAAGCATGAAATCCAAAAGAAGTTATACCTCAGGTGGGCGAGATGTCGCTTAGGCGGGCGGGCGGGATCTGCCCACACGACGGCAGCGAACAAGGGCGCGGAGGACCTTCGTCCGTGCCAGCGCTGGCTCAGAGAGGACGGTGTGCATCGGCTTCCTCCATCGCCGACGGCGACAATGTCAACGCTGCACCTCCTCACCTCCCGTAGCGGACGAGATTCGGCCAGATCAGTGACCACCGGTGAGGAGAGAGATAGAGTGGACACTGTCATCTTGTTTAGATATGGAGAGGGTGAGAGAGTGAGACGCGAGAAACCCTATCAAACAAGAGGCTGCAAAAAATCTCTCCATAGCAGTGGTTTTAAATAGAATACGCGTGTTCCCGGAACAAAGAAACGAAAACTGTCGGACAAATCTTTTTTTAACGTACCAAGAAAGAAAACTCGATCAATAACACGCCCCCGCTTCCAGGTCGCAGTTTGTATCGCTCACGTGTGGTCCCCGACGCTCCATTATTAAGTGAACAAATTAAAGGGTCGAATTATTACGTACGTAAGCTGCCTCTTCATGTACAAATGTGCTCCATCGTGTACTCGCGGGTATTTCGGAGGCAGAGTGAGTGTGTGTACATTTCTTCTTGTACGTAGTACTCCATTTATCTCACTTCATATTGTTTCCCACTCCTATGATATTCCTATCCTAGGAACAAAATGAGGTGGTACTAAGTTTGTGTGTGTGTAGGGAGAAGGAGACATCGATGTTGTGTACGAGTAGTCGCGAGAGTCATCACTATGTATGTGAGCGCGCACACACACATAGACATGCATATCCATGTTTACGTAAAATTCTTACTTTCATCTCCATCTCCATCTCCATCTCCAATCATATTTGTCCAACTGGCACATTATTTATGTTATTAAATACACAGCAATATTTACGTACGTCCAGCCTGACTGCCCTGGCCAACCCGAACCCTCTTCATCACCCACGTGCGGTTCCCGCCCGAAATGGTCAGTGCCGCAATCATGCCCGGCCAGAGCGAACGCGACCTCTCACTGGCGCCGGCATTGAAGCGGCGCGCTGGTCGAGGGAGCGCCGCCCGCGCCGCTTCCCGGTGCACGCGACTGCTCCGCGTTCAAATGTCACCACTGCCGGCCACAACATGCATGTAAAAAAGTTCTTGGGAGTCCGTGCTACAGCTAGCTGTGCTCCCCCTCCTCGTCTATCTCTTCCAGTAGTGCTAGTACTCCATGGCGCGATGCATCGAGAAGCGGGCGGGAAAGTTTGCATATACTCGGTGTGCGGTGAGTGGCATGCTGAGCGACCATGTGGGGTGGAGGAGGGTGAGACACGAACGTGACAGACGTGATTTAAACGTTGGTTTGCTTGATGGCGCGATCCAACGAAATGAAACGTTGGTTTCCAAAAGAATACTGTACTGCATGAGAGAGATAGAGTGATGGTTTGCTTCTTCCGTCCAACTAACTATAACGGGTCTATGTGATTTGACGGCACATTGGTCACTATTACTGCGGCGCTAGAGCGTCTGCACTCTTATTTATTTATTCTGTGATAAAACTAACTTTCTCCACTCTTACACCGGAGGAGTACGAAGCATGGCAGCCCAGTGACTACGTGGCCCACCTCCCACTATCACCATATTCCTTGGACATCGTGCGACACCTCCGGTCCATTTTTCTTTGCATAGTACTCCCTCTTTTCCGGTTTATATAGGGCTTAAATTTGAAATCTCATCAACCAAGGCAGACGATGAGTGGAGAAATGTATCTGCATTAATTAGAATATATGCATGGATGACCACTAAATGAGTAGGAATGGTTACATGCATTGGTTGGTTTCTTTTAATCCTTGCATGCATCAATTGAATGCACCTTGGAATGTGAACATGTGGTGGTAAGAAGTGAAAATAAGACATATAATATGGTATAAGACTAAGAAAATGAGATGAGCCCAATAAACCAGAAAGGAGGGACTACATTTTACCACATGACCCACCAGATACTCTCACATACTACCTCCGTCCTGGTTTATTAGTCCCCTATGTAATTTATGCATGATACTAGTATATGATACTCCACACTATGAGTAGTCTTATACGCATACAAAAAAGGATCGGAGGGAGTACAAAGCTTTATGATTTTGTTTCATGTATGTATCCTGACTCCAAGGTTGCCTCGTTACAACATTCCATCAAATACAAAGGAAAACTAACACGCATGCTGATGCATCTCAATGATTCATAGATCATAGCCAATATTTACTTCACAACTAAAGACAAAAGTTGTGAGAGTGTGTACAAAAAAAACTACTGATGGGGTCTCTACGACTTGAACTCTAAACCCTAAACATGATTTAATTTCCTGGCTAGGTAGAACCTATCGAAGGAAAGAAGCCTGACCCCCTTGGATCATACGATGCTTTTCTGCAGTTCCACTAAAATCGATCTGAGCATCCCTATTGGCAAAGATATTGAAGAAGTGTGATTAGAATAATAGTAGTGGCACTAGTTCATGAGACATAAACTCATCACAAATAGAAGCCGGTAGAAGTAGAGAAAGATCCACATGGAGATGGAGCTACGTGGGGAGCTGCGGTAGTGGAGCAAGCCGGCTCCAAAAGGAAGTTGTACCTGGGATGTCGGGGTGTAGCTAGAAGGGCGGTGGGAGGCGGCATCAGCCCATACCGCGGGGACCCACGATCGGGACGCACCAACAGTGGGTTTTCTTCCTCGCCACTGTCGACAGCGTCTATGCAGAACATCGTCCGCTTCCCCCGGCAGCGGGATCAGGCCTGATCTGTGACCAGCGGTGTGGCCACCGTTGTTCTATGCTTGTGAAGAGAGCAACCCAAGCAAGCAGGCTTGTAGCTTAGGCTCCTGCTCGTGTGTATATAGTGGAGCGGTTTTCTTTTTCTCTCCATATCAACCTTTTAATGGTTGCTTCGTCCGACTAACTTACTGTGTGATTTGACTGCTCCTGAGTGGCCCCTGCACATACTCCCGCTACGTGTATGACCATTCCTGAGTCTCACTTGTACTTATCTCTATTTTCTTCCATGAGACGTAGACTGGATGCGCATAGAGGAATTTTTTTACTGCACGTTGTTTACGTAGTACCTACTCCCTCCTTCCGGTTCACTACTAGTACTCCCTCCGTCCTGGTTTATTGGTCCCCTTTGTACTCAATTCATGGGCTCGTTTTCCTCAAGAAATTTTCTTTACCAACGTATTAATATTGGGAATGCATGCGTGAACAACGAATGATTAAACCTTGCATGCAATGTTTTGACAAAGCATTGACATATGAACATGTGAATGTGAGGGACTACAACCTCGTGCAACAGTCACACGTACACATGCACGCAAAAACGCGTGCGACACCCTAATGCATGCATGTCTGAGCACACGATGGAACACACATAGTCACGCTCAAGTGCTCAACCTACACATGCATGCACCCACATACTCAGCCAGGGTGAGCTAGTGGCCGTATAAACACCGGAAAATCTATATATTGACCACAATGAGCGTATTATGAAGTCCACTGACCGTATTTTTACAAATATACAGTGACAGCCAGTGTATTTATCTCATTTCAAATCAAGCCATATTAACCGGAAAGGACGCAGTATGGACTAGCATTACTTTGTTGTGTCCCGTCAACTTGCAGAACGTGGAGAAGCTTGCAGGACGGGAGAAGCTTGTGCGCGGTGGCTCGCAGGACAAGGAGAAACTTTTGACTATGCAAGATCTCCCACGCTCAGGCGGAGGACGTGCAACAGTTAATTCGATGTCAGATTGCCAGAAGCATGCATACACTGTACTAGTACCATCATTGTTTGACTTCCCGAAGAGGGGAACAGCCAAGCGCAAAGTTTACTACGGTAGTAGAGTACTTCAAGTAGTATTACGTACTACTAGTACTGTACAGGAAGTACTACTAGGAACTGCATGGTGGAGCGCCTACACTCTTATTTTTATTTTAATCTGTGATAAAGCAATCTTCAACACATTTGCTTCTCTTCGAGGGTTCTCGCAGGTGATAATGGAAGTTGATTGCATGGAACACTGGCCACAATTCTCGCTTAATTCTGGCTCCTATCCTGTTAGAAATAGGAGCGCTCAGTAATATTTTCTCTTTTTTTGTTATTCAGCATGTAAACAGGTCAGCAAACCTTGCGGCGCATCTTTGTGCAAACCGTGCTTGCTGCACTTTGAAGGTGACCGAGAGCTGGCTTGATGAAACACCTCGCTTCCTTTTTTTCGCGGGGTACCTCGCTTCCTACTGACCAGTCTCTTGGCTGATTGTCCTAAGAATGCTTATATATGAATAAAGCTCTCTCATTTACCCGCAAAAAAGATTGAGGGTCTATTTGGTTGGAGACTAGTGTGGCCAGCCACACAAGTATGGCAAGCCACACAAGTGTGGCTGAGAAATTGGACGCCAAACTTTGACAAAAGTTGGCAAAAAAAATTGTCTCTATGACAAGTGGACCATAGGGGCAATAAAGTGTGGCAAAAATCAAACACATGCCAACTAAACGGAATTCCCAACTAAACTGTGGCTGCTAAATTTTGACTTGGCAAACTGTGGCTGGCAACCAAACAGCCCCTAAGCCATATTAACCGGAAAGGAGGGAGTATGGACTAGCACTACTTTTTGGTGTGTCCCGTCAACTCGCAGAACGAGGAGAAGCTTGCAGGACAAGGTGAAGCTCGCTTACGCCCTCTCCGTCTACCTCAAGCCTGGTGGCTCGCAGGACAAGGAGAAGCTTTTGACTAATGCAACCTACCCTTGCCCAGGTGGTGGATGTGCAGCAGTTCATTCGGTGTCAGATTGCCAGAGGCATACCCTGTAGTACCATCATTGTTCGACTTCCCGAAGAGGCGAAGAGCCAAGCGCAAGGTTTCGTAGTACGAGTAGTACTACTAGTATACTGGTACTAGGAACTGCATGGTGGAGCATCTGTACTCTTATTTTATTTTAATCTCTGATAAAGTACACATTTATTCGGGAGAAGTGCGGAAAACGGCAGCCCAATAGTAATATTAAAAAACATCGAACATATAATGATGATATCGATCAACCATGCTCGAATATATCTTGGCCTCCATGCGAGCCCGTCTGTGTGTTCTCGCTCCTCGTCTCTCTCAAGGAACAGTGGGTTGGCCATTTTGCCGTCAATTGAGATCGGTTTGCTCACACTCCGATCCCACATGTCAGTGATATGCTAGGAGGAAGTGCGTTGACCGACAGGCCATACGCGTACTTGGTTTTCCACCTTCATACTACTCCCTCCGTCATAGTTTACAGGGCGCGCTTCATTCTCATGCATTTCCACCACCAGAGAGATTTTAGATGTGTTTGGTTTAATGCTCAAATAATTAGGGCGTGGTAACCGCAATCAAGTCCACAATTTTCTCTCGATGTTGGTGTGTACGCGGAGTGGAGTAAGTGCATGCATGTGTGTACCCGGGGTGGAAGCACTGCATGCATGTGTGTACACATTATTTCCTCTAGTAAAAGACGCCGTGCTATAACTACCAATGCTATTTTTCAGGCCGATCGCTAGTCGCCTTGGTCCGAAAGATTGTTGAAGCGCGCTCTATAAACAGTGACGGAGGGAGTAGTATGTGCGGATTCAAAGAAGAGCGTATTGATGGTTGCTTCTTCCAAGCAACTTACAGTGGGAAAGGTGGGGCTTATGATTTGACTACTCATTACTCACTATTAGTGCGGCGCAACAACCGGGCTGAGTCTCCCATGCGGTTGTGCACTACTCCCTCTGTTCTTAAATATTTGTCTTTCTAGAGATTTCAACGAGTGACTACATACGAAGCAAAATGAGTGAATCTACACTCTAAAATATGTCTATATACATCTGTATGTGGTAGTCCATTTGAAATTTCTAAAAAGACAAATATTTAGGAACGGAGGGAGTATAACATGCACATGGACCCGGATGCTGAAGAGGCTTCTGGCAATGCTATCAAGCTTCCAGCATTTGTTTACATAATTGACGTACTATACAAATAATTTTCCAGCAACATGAAATTGTACAATGCTCTGAGCTTTCAGCTTTTGTTTCGTGTGTCTTGCCATCCACGCTCTTTCGGAAAAAATAAAAAACTAACTTCCTTGCTAATGCATCTCAATGATTGATACGTCTCCAACGTATCTATAATTTTTGATTGTTCCGTGCTATTATATTATCTATTTTGGATGTTTTATATGCATTTATATGCTATTTTATATTATTTTTGGGACTAACCTATAAACCTAGAGCCCAGTGCCAGTTTCTATTTTTTCCTTGTTTTTGAGCCTCGCAGAAAAGGAATACCAAACGGAATAAAACTTCACGATGATTTTTCTTGGACCAGAAGACACCCAGGGGACTTGGAGTCCAAGTCAAAAGAGCCACGAGGCAGCGACAAGGGTGGAGGGCGCACCCTAGGGGGGGCGCCCCCCTACCTTGTGGGCACCTCGGTGTCTTCCTGACCTAAGTCTTCCTCCTATATATTCACAAATATTCCAGAACCACCAGACGCATCCACGAAAACACTTTTCCACCGCTGTAACCTTCTGTTCCCGTGAGATCCCATCTTGGGGCCTTTTCCGGCATCCTGCCAGAGGGGGAATCGATCATGGAGGGCTTCTACATCAACTCCATTCCCCTTTCGATGATGCGTGAGTAGTTTACCTCAGACCTACGGGTCCATAGCTAGTAGCTAGATGGCTTCTTCTCTCTCTTTGATTCTCAATACAACGTTCTCCTTGATGTTCTTGGAGATCTATCCGATGTAATCTTCTTTGGCGGCGTGTTTGTCGAGATCCGATGAATTGTGGATTTATGATCAGCTTATCTTGAATATTATTTGAATCTTCTCTGAATTCTTTTATGCACGATTTGATATCTTTGTATTTCTCTTCGAATTATCGGTTTGGTTTGGCCAACTAGATTGGTTTTTCTTGCAATGGGAGAGGTGCTTAGCGTTGGGTTCAATCTTGCGTGATTTCACCCAGTGACAAAGTAGGGGTAGCGAGACACGTATTGCATTGTTGCCATCGAGGATAAAAAGATGGGGTTTTCATCATATTGCTTGAGTTAATTCCTCTACATCATGTCATCTTACTTAAGTCGTTACTCCGTTCTTTATGAACTTAATACTCTAGATGCATGCTGGATAGTGGTCGATGTGTGGAGTAATAGTAGTAGATGCAGGCAAGAGTCGGTCTACTTGACATGGACGTGATTCCTATATGCATAATCATTGCCCTGGATATCGTCATAACTTTGCGCTTTTCTATCAATTGCTCGACAGTAATTTGTTCACCCATCGTATTATTTGCCTTCTTAAGAGAAGCCTCTAGTGAAACCTATGGCCCCCGGGTCTATTTTCCATCATATTACTTTCCGATCTACTATTTTGCAATCTTTTATTTTCAAATCTATATACCAAAAAACCCAAAAAAAATTTATCTTTTGTTTATCTATCTCTATTAGATCTCACCTTTGCAAGTGACCGTGAAGGGATTGACAACCCCTTTATCGCGTTGGGTGCAAGTGTTTGATTGTTTGTGCAGGTTTTGGTGATTTGTGTGTTCTTCTCCTACTGGATTGATACCTTGGTTCTTAACTGAGGGAAATACTTACCTCTACTGTGCTGCATCACCCTTTCCTCTTCAAGGGAAAAACCAACGCAAGCTCAAGAAGTAGCAAGAAGAATTTCTGGCGCCGTTGCCGGGGAGATCTGCGTCAAGCCTACCAAGTACCCATCATAAACTCTCATCTCTTGCATTACATTATTTGCCATTTTCCTCTCGTTTTCCTCTCCCCCACTTCTAAAATGATTTTCGGAAAGATTTGCCTTTTTATTCACCTTTCTTCCGTTCGATCTTTTGTTTGCTTGTGTTACCATGTGCCTTCTTTTTGCTTACATCTTCGCTTGCTAAAAGTTTATGGATCCTCATCCACTTGCTAATCTTTTTAAGAGATCCAATTATGATGAACCAATTTCTAGTGATTTGACTGCACTAGATTATCTTTATGAAGTTTTGCTTAAAATTCGTGAATCTGGAAATTGTGATGAAGTGTTAAAAGAAGAAATCTATGAAGTGATTCACGATAGGTCCTTGGATGAAAAGCATGATTGCAATGGTTCTACTATAAATTCTATTAATGTCAGTTGTGCTAATGATATGCAAAACCCTAAGCTTGGGGATGCTAGTTTTGCTAGGTCCACTACTTGTTGCAATGATCATGATTGGGGTGATTTTTCTTATGATCTTGAAAATTTATTTAAGCCTCATGATGAATATGTTTGCAATAATATTAAAAGTGGGCTTGGAGAGGTCATGACTTTATTTAATGATAATCCCACTATTTTGGAAGAGTGTCAACTTTGCATGCATGCGGATCATGAAGAGAATATTTTATGTGATAGTTATATTGTTGAATTTTATTATGATCCTACATGTAATTATTATGAGAGAGGAAAATATTGATGTAGAAACTTTCATGTCACTAAATTGCCTCTCGTTATGTTGAGATTGCTATTGTTTCTTTCTTCTTCCTTGCATATGCTAGTTTTTGCTTGTCTTGATAATTTGTTTGATTATAAAATGCCTATGCATAGGAAGCATGTTATACTTAGATGTGTTTTTCATATGCTACATGATGCTCTCTTTGTGCTTCAATTCTTGTCTTTCATGTGAGCATCATTAAAATTATCAATGCCTAGCTAAGGGCGTTAAACAATAGCGCTTGTTGGGAGGCAACCCAATTTTATTTTTGTTCTTATTTTTTTGGTTCTGTTTTACAATAAAAAAATTCATCTATCCTCTGGTTAGATGCACATTGGTGTTTTAATTAGTGTTTGTGCCAAGTAAGACCTTTGGGATGGCTTACGGTGACAGTTGATTTGATCTTGCTGAAAAACAGAAACTTTTGCATCCAGTCACAGAATTTTAATAATTAACTGGAGCGTGGAAAAACCTTGAACGTTTTACACAGGATTTATAAACAAATTTCCTCTGTTTTTCTAATTTGTCAGAATTTTTGGAGTTACAAAAGTATTAGAACAATTCAGATCTTCGCAGACTATTCTGTTTTTGACAGATTCTGTTTTCTTTGTGTTGTTTGCTTACTTTGATGAATCTATGGGTAGTATCGGGGGGTATGAACCATGGAGAAGTTGGAATACAGTAGATATTACACCAATATAAATAAATAATGAGTTCAAAACAGTACCAAAAGTGGTGATTTTATTTTCTTGTACTAACGGATCTCACGAGTTTTCTATTGAGTTTTGTGTTGTGAAGTTTTCAAGTTTTGGGTAAAGATTTGATTGACTATGGAATAAGGAGTGGCAAGAGCCTAAGCTTGGGGATTCCCAAGGCACCCCAAGGTAATATTAAAGGACAACCAAGAGCCTAAGCTTGGGGATGCCCCGGAAGGCATCCCCTCTTTCGTCTGTCTATCGGTAAATTTACTTGAGGCTATATTTTTATTCACCACATGATATGTGTTTTGCTTGGAGCGTCTTGTATGGTATGAGTCTTTGCTTTTTAGTTTGCCACAATCATCCTTTCTGTACACACCTTTTGAGAGGGACACGCATGAATCGTGATTTATTAGAATACTCTATGTGCTTCACTTATATCTTTTGAGCTAGGCAATTTTGCTCTAGTGCTTCACTTATATCTTTTTAGAGCACGGCGGTGGTTTTATTTTATAGAAATTATTGAACTCTCATGCTTCACTTATATTATTTTGAGAGTCTTTCTAAAACAACATGGTAATTTGCTTTGCTTATAAATTTAGTCCTAATATGATAGGCATCTAAGAAGGATATAATAAAAACTTTCATATAAAGTGCATTGAATACTATGTGAAGTTTGATTCCTTATGATTGTTTTGAGATATAAAGATGGTGATATTAGAGTCATGCTAGTGAGTAATTGTGGATTTTAGAAATACTTGTGTTAAAGTTTGTGATTCCCGTAGCATGCACGTATGGTGAACCGTTATGTAACGAAGTTGGAGCATGAGGTATTTATTGATTGTCTTCCTTATGAGTGGCGGTCGGCGATGAGCGATGGTCTTTTCCTACCAATCTATCCCCCTAGGAGCATGCGAGTAGTACTTCGTTTCGATGACTAATAGATTTTTGCAATAAGTATGTGAGTTCTTTATGACTAATGTTGAGTCCATGGATTATACGCACTCTCACCCTTCCACCTTTGCTAGCCTCTCTAGTACCGCGCAACTTTCGCCGGTGCCATACACCTACCTTTTACCTTCCTCAAAATATCCACCATACCTACCTATTATGGCATTTCCATAGCCATTCCGAGATATATTGCCATGCAACTTTCCACCGTCCCGTTTTATTATGACACGCTCCATCATTGTCATATTGCTTTGCATGATCATGTAGTTGACATAGTATTTGTGGCAAAGCCACCATTCATAATTTTTATACATGTCACTCTTGAGTCCTTGCACATCCTGGTACACCACCGGAGGCATTCATATAGAGTCATATTTTGTTCTAAGTATTGAGTTGTATGTAAATAAAAGTGTGATGATCTTCATTATTAGAGCATTGTCCCATGTGAGGAAAAAAAAGAGGCCAACGAAGCCAACAAATAATAAAAAAGAGGAAAAAGAAGCCCACCAAAAAAATGAGAGAAAAGAGAGAAGGGGCAATGTTACTATCCTTTTTCCACACTTGTGCTTCAAAGTAGCACCATGATCTTCATGACAGAGTCTCCTATGTTGTCACTTTCATATAATAGTGGGAATTTTTCATTATAGAACTTGGCTTGTATATTCCAATGATGGGCTTCCTCAAATTGCCCTAGGTCTTTGTGAGCAAGCGAGTTGGATGCACACCCACTCAGTTTCTTTTTGAGCTTTCATAAACTTATAGCTCTAGTGCATCCGTTGCATGGCAATGCCTACTCACTCACACTGATATCTATTGATGGGCATCTCCATTGCCCGTTGATACGCCTAGTTGATGTGAGACTATCTCATTCTTTTTGTCTTCTCCACAACCACCATATTCTATTCCACCTATAGTGCTATGTCCATGGCTCACGCTCATGTATTGCGTGAAAGTTGAAAAGGTTTGAGAACATCAAAAGTATGAAACAATTGCTTGGCTTGTCATCGGGGTTGTGCATGATTTGAATACTTTATGTGATGAAGATGGAGCATAGCCAGACTATATGATTTTGTAGGGATAGCTTTCTTTGGCCATGTTATTTTGAGAAGACATGATTGCTTTATTAGCATGCTTGAAGTATTATTGTTTTTATGTCAATATTAAACTTTTGTTTTGAATCTTATGGATCTGAACATTCATGCCACAATAAAAAAAATTACATGGATAAGTATGTTAGGTAGCATTCCACATCAAAAATTTTGTTTTTATCATTTACCTACTCGAGGACGAGCAGGAATTAAGCTTGGGGATGCTTGATACGTCTCCAACGTATCTATAATTTTTTATTGTTCCATGCTATTATATTATCTATTTTGGATGTTTTATATGAATTAATATGCTATTTTATATTATTTTTTAGACTAACCTATTAACCTAGAGCCCAGTGCCAGTTTGTGTTTTTTCCTTGTTTTTGAGCCTCGCAGAAAAGGAATACCAAATGGAGTCCAAACGGAATAAAACTTCACGATGATTTTTCTTGGACCAGAAGACACCCAGGGGACTTGGAGTCCGAGTCAGAAGAGCCACGAGGCGCCGACAAGGGTGGAGGGTGCGCCCTAGGGGGGCGCCCCTACCTTGTGGGCCCCTCGGTGACTTCCTGTCCTAGGTCTTCCTCCTATATATTCAAAAATATTCCAGAACCACCAGAGGCATCCACGAAAACACTTTTCCACCACCGCAACCTTCTGTTCCTGTGAGTTCCCATCTTGGGGCCTTTTCCGGCATCCTGCCGGAGGGTGAATCGATCATGGAGGGCTTCTACATCAACTCCATTGCCCTTCCGATGATGCGTGAGTAGTTTACCTCAGACCTACGGGTCCATAGCTAGTAGCTAGATGGCTTCTTCTCTCTATTTGATTCTCAATACAATGTTCTCCTTGATGTTCTTGGAGATCTATCCGATGTAATCTTCTTTTGCGGTGTGTTTGTCGAGATCTGATGAATTGTGGATTTATGATTAGCTTATCTATGAATATTATTTGAATCTTCTCTTAATTCTTTTATGCATGATTTGATATATTTGTATTTCTCTTCGAATTATCGGTTTGGTTTGGCCAACTAGATTGGTTTTTCTTGCAATGGGAGAGGTGCTTAGCATTGGGTTCAATCTTGCATGATTTCACCCAGTGACAAAGTAGGGGTACCGAGACACGTATTGCATTGTTGCCATCGAGGATAAAATGATGGGGTTTTCATCATATTGCTTGAGTTAATTCCTCTACCTCATGTTATCTTACTTAAGGCGTTACTCCGTTCTTTATGAACTTAATACTCTAGATGCATGCTGGATAGCGGTTGATGTGTGGAGTAATAGTAGTAGATGCAGGCAGGAGTCGGGCTATTTGACACGGACGTGATGCCTATATGCATAATCACTGCCTTGGATATTGTCATAACTTTGCGCTTTTCTATCAATTGCTCGACAGTAATTTGTTCACCCACCGTATTATTTGCCTTCATGAGAGAAGCCTCTAGTGAAATCTATGGCCCACGGGTCTATTTTCCATTATATTACTTTCCGATCTACTATTTTGCAATCTTTTATTTTCAGATCTATATACCAAAAAACCCAAAAATATTTTACCTTTTGTTTATCTATCTCTATTAGATCTCACCTTTGCAAGTGATCGTGAAGGGATTGACAACCCCTTTATCGTGTTGGGTGCAAGTGTTTGATTGTTTGTGCAGGTGTTGGTGATTTGTGCGTTCTTCTCCTACTGGATTGATACCTTGGTTCTTAACTGAGGGAAATGCTTACCTCTACTGTGCTGCATCACCCTTTCCTCTTCAAGGGAAAAACCAACTCAAGCTCAAGAAGTAGCTATGATTAGCAGATCAGAGCTAATATTTACATCACAACTGAAGACAATGTTGTGAGAAGGTGTTAAATTAAAATTGATCCATGCTTTCGTTGGAAGCAACTTCCCCCCAGCTCTATCTAAATCAACAAGGCATGTTGGGGAAAAAAATAGCTGTCAGGAGCATGCAACATTTTGATCATTTTGTGCAGTTCCACTAAAATAGAGCTGAGCGTCCCTGTTCCAAAGATATTAAGTGTGATTACAATAATAGAGGACTGTTGATGAAACAATAAACACACAAATAGAAGCCGGTCACCTTTGCATTCTCTCTTAAGACTAACTAGTAGGAGAAGATTAAGCAAATAGTTGGAGAAGATTAGGCTCGGAGTTTGATGAGGAGGATAGAGCAAAACCAATCTCCCTTTGTGCAGTCGCACTGAAATGTAGAGACGTTGCCCTTGTGACAGTTTAGTAGAACTGCACAAAACACTCTTAAGAAAAAAGGGATCTGTGCAGTTCACCAAAAGGTTGCAATAGCTACGAGGTGAAATGGATAGCCCTGTTTGCAAAAAAGAGGTAGAAAGGAAACAATTACTGGCCAATAACAGTTGATGACACATATGACAAGAAAAAAGAAGCATATTCCTTGTCCTAAGGGAATATAACAGCACGGTTGTATTTATCTAAAACGGTGTGAGGACGAGATTGCAATATGGAAAGTACGCCGGACGAGCTACGCTTTGGGCAAAGAACTAGGGAAGATCCACATGCAAGATGTTCCACATGCAGCGATGTGAGAAGATGGGCAGTGGAGCAAGGCCGGAGGGGATACCTGGGGGTCGTCGGGATGTAACTAGGAGGGCGGCAGCGGGCGGGATCTCCCCATACTGCGGCAGCGAGCAAGTGGCGTAGGCCCTACCGCGCCGGAGCTTGGTCAGAGAGAACGGCGGGTACCGCAGATCAGGACGTGCTTCCTCGGCGCTGTCGAACGGAGAAACGATGCACATCCTCCCTTTCCACCGGTGGACGGGATGCGGCCGGATCAGTGACCAACGGTGAGAGAGGGAGAGGCCACCGCCGCCTTGTGTGAGATACTCTGAAGAGAGACAAACCCCGGCAGGCAGGCTCCATCGTATATAGTGGAGCGGACAACCTTTTTCTCCATAAAAATCGTTTTATATTCTGTGTACGTGCCATTGAGCAATATAACTTTATTTAAAAATAACGCACCAACGCATCAAGTCAAACTTTGTTTCGTGCACGCGTGGTACACGACCTCCATAGGTAAACAACCGCTACACGCGCTCAAATTAGCACGTGGGCTGCCATTTCGTACAGAAATGAGCTCCACCGTGTACCCGCGCGGGTGTGGCTGGGCACGAAGCATGAGTACATGCACCTATTCTCTTCATGTACATACACCACCTACGTGGGTTTGTGTGAGAGCGATACAAACATAGAGAGATATAGTGTGTGGGTTCGTGAGTGTTTTTTTGGGGGGGGGGGGGGGAGGTGAGAGATAGACAGGGAATATGTGTCGATGATATTTCAATCAAAAAATGTAACATATGCAATGTGTGTGAAACCAAGGCCTGGATATATCATATATATAGAGGGGGCGATCCACGAGAAGAGAGTGGAGGTATCATCGGCGTGAGGTATCCATAGAATCGAAGAGAGGGATGATGTGTGTGTGTGTGCGCGATCGATAAAGAGTGCCATCGAATTTGTGTGTGCCCACGTCAAAGATATAAGGTGGCTGGGCTACTGGAACGTGTGAGGGGACATGTGCAGTTTGTCTCTGTGGCATGGATACCTACCTACAGCGCTCGACTATCGGTGTGTGTGGGGGGTGGGGGGGTAGAGACCTAACTATATAGGTACAATGGCTGGTATATGTGTGGAGGAGGAGAGAGACCTACCTTATGTATTGAGGGAGATCGATCGGCATCCATGCATATGTGTAGGAGAGGAATAAGGTTCGGAGAGAGACAGAGCTAGAGTGTCGGAGGGGTTGGTGGTGGAGTTGCTTCTCACAAATGGTGGGAGAGGCCTGCTAGACAAACGGAGGGCACGCTGCAATATCAATAAGAGAGGGGATGTCTGCCTGTCTATGCACGTGCGTGTGAGAGACGGGTCAGGAGGCATGCACGAATGATGAGGGGGGACGATATGGCTGTGGTAAGCAGACGTAACTACATAGGAAGATCAATCATCCTTTGTTGGAGAAAGGGAGAGACATAACTTGTGAGATACGTCGATCGATGCATGGGGAAAAAGAGTTATAGTCGACCTAGGTATATGTAGGGAGATCGATCGGTATACATGCATGTATGTGTTAGAACCAAATAAGGCCCGGAGAGAAGGATAGAGAGAGAGGGATGCAGCTAGGAGGTGGTGCGAGAGGCATACTATATCGAGGGAGAAGGAGTGTGCGAGTATGAGATCGATGAAAAGAGGGGCGGGAGTGACGCATGGACGGTGAGAAGAGAAGAGGGAAAGCTTGTGTTTGTGGTAGGCACACCTGGCTAGAGAGTCATACCGATCGGTGTGTGCCGGAAAGAAGGAGCTGGGGGGCCTACACACACCATGGGTGAATGACCTAAAGTGAAAAGACGAATGTGCGTGATGGAGCTAGAGAATGCTGAGGGAGGGTGAGAGGGAGGCGGGCGTGTGCATGCACGAGAGAAAGTTAGCGCTAGCTACAAAGATAAGAGGATTGTGTGGGTGTAAAAGACGAATAGTGATCATAATTCATTATAAAGTGGATTCGGATATTTGAAGAATATATCATAGTGTTTTAAACCGACGCATGCATGAATATATATAATGGTGATACGCATGGTGTGGTTATGAACATGTTATACTACATATAATATATAGAACATTTATTTGAATTTGTGATAATGTGTGGCTTTTGCAGCTCAGGGCTAAATACATGTCATAATGTAGGGGGCGGGGCACTATACTTTGTGTGATAAACATAATGTACATATGAAACATGGTTT
Organism: Thinopyrum elongatum; assembly: GCA_011799875.1. Lineage (NCBI taxonomy): Eukaryota > Viridiplantae > Streptophyta > Magnoliopsida > Poales > Poaceae > Thinopyrum > Thinopyrum elongatum. The sequence goes on from CM022298.1 coordinate 650,363,252, forward strand.
AGATTATGAAGATCTAGTTAGTACATCAAATGTACTATTATTTGGAATCAACATCAAGTGTATTCAAAATTTTGAATTCGAGTTCATATAGTACACATAGTTCATATCTATCTCTATAGTAATCATGTGGTGTGTTGTTAAGATAATACACGAATGATGGTTTAAGTTGGCAACAATCATGATTATAGATTCTTATTCAAATAGAGAAATGAATTCAAATTTAGTTCAAATTGCAGCGGTAGTATAGACATTTGGAATGCACTAAAATGTTGGTATGAGTAGGTTACATGCATTATACAGCCAGCGAAAAAATTTAATTGGACATAACATGGATTCATAGCTTTGAATAGCATTTGTACAGTAAAACGGGACAAGACTCTCTCTTTGTGTGGTGTGAATAGTTTTATTTTTTTTCGTTTTTTCGTTGAGGGAAGTGCAAACTGATTTGGTACGTACAATATTACATGTTAGGCTTGTCCCTAAAATTCAACCCGCGCCTTGTTATATCCCGAAAAATGCAGATATCGTGCTCCCAAAACTCGCTCCTTCACAACCCGCGCCTTGCTATCCCGAAATTACAACGCGCGCAAAAACTCCCTCCAGCTGCCAATTCCCGACACGCGAAATCCCCCTTCTAACCCTGAGCCGAAAGGGACGCTAGTTCAAATCGGTGGGGGTACTTTTGTAACACACCTTACATTTTGGACAAGCGCGTCCCTAAGTCATGGTTCCCCTCTCCCATCACCTCCTTTTCGCCATTCGAAATCCCAGGCTGCCATAACCTCTCTGCTCCAGCCGCGAAACCCCACCCTCCTCCGTCCGCCACCCCACCGCTGCCCAGCCAGAGCCTCTTCCCCGACGACGTCGTCCACCGCAAGAGCCCGACGTCCCTCATCCACCTCCCCGGATGAGGATCCGTCATCGATCTCGCCATCCCACCGGTTCAGCCGCCCCGTCCTCCACCTCCAAGGAGCTGCTCCGATGATCGCCTCGTCTATCGTGGCTGATCCATCCCCGCAGCACCGCCTTAACCTGCTCCACCGGAACCGCAGCATCCTCACTGGCTCCTCGGACGAAGCGGAGGCCTACTCGGCGCCACCAAAGAGGTTGTACACTCATCGCATCACACCTTCTCCTTAACTCGACCTCCCGGCGCCGACAGTGCTCCATCCCACACCCCCATGGCGCGGCTACCTCGAAGCCGGCGTCACGGGCAACATCTCCACGGCGGCTCTCCCCCAGTGCGAGGCCCCTTCGGCGGCGTCCATACCAGCCGGATCTGCTGCTGCTGCTCCGGCTCTCGCTCGCGCTACTGCTGCTGCTCCGGCTCTCGCTCGCTTGCGCTGCTGCTGCTGCTCCGGCTTTTGCTCGCTCACGCTGCTGCTGCTCTGCCTCTCGCTCGGTCGCGCTGCTGCTCTGCTCTCTCCCTCGCTCGTGCTGCTGCTCTGCTCTTGCTCTCGCTCGCGCTGTTGATGCTCGTACACGGGCTGCTGCAGCTACACGAGTTGCTGCTCTGGCTCTAGTTCGTGCTGCTTCTCTAGGCGCTGCTACTCTGGCTGCTATCTGCTACTGTGTTCCCCGTCGATCGCCTGCTGATTTAGATCACTATTTCTCTACTACTAGTGCTCAAGCCGCCTAAACTACATGTGAAGTGCCTCTCTGCTACCAGTGCGTTCAGTTTCGACAGTAACATTCAGATTCCACAGTAAATTTCAGTTTCGACAGTTAAGTTCAGAGTCAACAGTTTTTACCTCATCTTTTGTAGTCAGGTGTTTTTTGGTGATTTAAATTTTACATCTATCACTTTTTGGTAATGTATTTTACATCATCTATTGGAGATGCTATTAGAATCCCACTTGAGATTAACGATGTCTGTCTTGTACTGCTTCAGCCTCGATGTCTTACGGCTCACTAGAGCTGCTCCAACGACGGAACCATCCATCACAACAGAGCAGTGCCCTGGACGCCGTCTACAGATTCCTCAGATCTTCCTCCACACCTCCGTTAGCCACCTCTGCCGCAACTTCTTCAGCGACCAACCCAATGATGCTGAGGTCGACATGGCTACGGCAAAGAGGTTGTACACTTGTCGCATCACTTATTACTCTACATTCATGTCGATCCATTAGGGCTATTTTGGTTCAAACGAAAAAGTGAAGGAAAAACATAGCAATAGGAAATTTTCCTATGGCACTCTACTATTCAATTATTCATGCATTTTGTTGAAAGGAATGGAGCAAAACATCCACCTGGACCTACTTTTCAAAATCCTATGCATGAAAACAAGACCAAGTGCATTAGTGGCAGAATAACATTCTAACTGTACACGCTTTCATATGGTTTCACTTTAATTTGGCCATGTTTCTTTGCATTCCTTTGCTCTTCCAATTCCTGTGAACCAAACACCCAAGTTGACAGAAATCCTGTGTTTACAAATGCTCTGTTTCCCACGTGCATTCCTATCCTATTCCGGTGTTTTTCCTATCCCTGCATTTTTAGAATCCTGCAAGCCAAAGGAGCCCTTACATAATTACTTCAGTTACAGGTATGTGTCAAAGAAAACTTTGTGTGGTTTGTCCTGCTCCTGCCGCGACATCGTCCACCTCACCTGAGCTGCTCCATCAACAGAAGCATCGACCAAACCAGACATCACGACTCCTGACCATCTTTCGCCGCCTCAGATCTCCTTCCCTACCGCCGGCACCCACCGCAACTGCACCACCATCATCGACTCAGCAGATGAACCTGAGGAGTACACGGGTCCACAAGAGAGGTCGCACTCTTTTGTTTCTGCTTATGTTATGCATTGCTTAATATTACCTGCTACTTTATCGTCCTGTTCACCTCTTAGACTCCAAGTCAGGTCCAAATTAATGTTCAAACTTGAGTTTTAAAATTACTTGTGGGGCACATATCGAGGCAACAATGAATAGTATCTCTGTCTATTATCTGGTTCACTTAGGGTATGCATATGTTATTCATCTTGGGTGGGAAACAAATAGTAAAGCAATCATCATCTGTCTTTTTATTAAATTAAAGCTATCATCAGCCTGCTATCATTATTTTTGGGTCCATCCACTGGTTGTTACCATCACTCTAGATTTCTACATGCTCTCCTTACATAATCTCACTATATTTTTTTTGTATGCATGTCAGATATTGTACACAGTCATGCTGAACATGTAGAGAAAAAGAGAAGACTTTTGCGCGGCAATACAATGTCATGCAGACATCGCTCCATGGTGGGTTCAATGGCAAACCCTCCCCCCTCTCCAGATTGTAATCCAGAGGAAGATATCTGTTCTGAGGCGGATTCAGACGCAGCTGACCACTCCTATTTACCCCCCAAGGTGTTTGCTCTAACTTGGCATGATGATGTTGGTCCTATCATGCATATGTTGCCTTGCAGTGCCCACTTTCGACATCATATATGTCATCTGCTTAGTTTAGACATGTTCTGTAATGCCACCTGTTTAGTTTCTATATCATATATGGGAATTATGCAGTCTCATCTCTTTTAGCCAGCCATAATATATGTGAAATATGCAATGCCATCCTGTTTAACCAGGCATCATATATTTGAATGATATCTTGCCCATCCTTTTCTTCATTACATTTCCATTTGTCGACAATGTTTGTACATTAAACTACTCTTCCTGTGAATCAGCCATTTGAGTGGGTGATGCAAAATCTGGAGTGAAAACAAGGTCTTCAAAGCAGACAGTGCTACATGTCGAAGCAGATCTCTTGCTGGGTCCCGATAGCTCCTCAGAGATGGATTCAGAGACAGATGACCAGTCCTATTCCCCCACTGAGGTGTATGCTCTAACTTGGCACGGTTATACTGCTCATATCATGCATATGGTGTCTTGCATTGCATAGTTTAGACATCATATACACAATATTCAACACCATGTTCTTAGTTCAGACATCATATATGTGAATGCCCTCTGCTTAGCATATAAATCACAAATGTGAATTAAATCATGCGATCCTGGTTACTTAAATAACATGTATGTGAATTATGTCATGCGAACCTGTTTACTAAAGACATCATATAATTATCTCATGCCATCCTGTTTAGTTAGTCATCATATCTTTGAATTATGTCATGCTATGCTATCCAGTTTAGATAGACATCATATATGTGAAATTATGTCATGCTATCCTTTTTAGTTAAACAATATACATGTCAACTATTTCATGCCCTCTTTTTTCCACACTATCTATTGCATCTGTCTCTCATACAAGGTCTGTACATTCAACTATGTTTCCTGTTTATCACCCATTTGAATTGGACCGGGTGATGGCAGTATCTAGTGGAGTAAAAACACGGTCTTCAAATAAAACAGTGCTACCTCTTGGTGGAGATAGCACCCCGGTTGTACATGCACGAGAACCAGTCCTACCACACATAACCCAGGCTCTCGCAGATTGTACCCCTACTGCGATGGACAGAGAACCAGCTTCACCCAATCTAACCCCAACCCCAGCAGATAGTAATCCAGTTCCTATTAACACAGCACCATCTCCACCATAGAGCTCCCAAACAAGAGCAGTTAGTAAGGCAGCTCCAATGCCCAAAGCGCCAGTACTACCACGGCGAACCCCAACTCCACCAGTTAGTACACCTATTCCTGTGGAGGAAGCACAACCAGCCATTCGTAGTTTAGCATCTATCGCATTTGATGTTCTTAAATCCTATGTGCGTTGTAGGAGATATGCCCTAGAGGCAATAATAAAAGTTATTGATTATCTCCCTGTTCATAATTAGGTTTATGTTCCATGCTATAACTGCTATGGTTCTCGAGTCTGCAATAACCATGAGGCTCGGAGGAAGACTCATATGCACATGTGGGATAATAAACGGTAAAATGTATTCCTAGTCTGGCCTCTAAGACTAGCTCAAGTGTTGCATGATGGTTCTGTTTTCCTGATCATGGGCATGTCTATGCCAACAACTTTGAGGGCACAATGTTAGAAGAACATTTGTGTTGAATCGACCCGAATTGATGTTATGCTATGAGATACGTTCATCACAAGTTTATGGTTAATAACACAAAGATGGTTAATGTTTGCATGATTCCTTAGACCATGAGAGTATCAAGTTTCTTCATGCTTGCTTCATGAACTATGGGGTTTGTTAAACGTCATCCGTAAATGGGTGGCTATTACGGCGGCTTACGGGTTCATGGAAAAGTATGTCAAGTAACTTGATAGCTCAAGATTGGAATTTGCTCCTCCGACGATGGAGATATATTCTCGAGCCCTCTCGGTGTTATGGTATCCATCATCGTCTGGCCAGACATAGTGTGATTTGATCACAGGGATGCCGGAACACGGAAACGAGAAAAGAGAACAAAACCGGTAATGAGGTAACTAGCATAGTGGACAAGTTGTTGATCCACGGGGATGCAATTAAAATCTCACCTCGGGTATTCGTAACATATCGCGAAGCAATAGGAATAGCACACGGCAACTGGAGGTTCACTCGAATATTCATTTGTGTGGGTATAGGGGTCAATATGGGTGTCCACGGCTCCAATGTTGATCATTGATCGGAAAGTGTTCCGGTCATGTCTATACTTCACCGAACCTATAGGGTCACATGCTTAAGGGTCATCTATCTACTGAATACTAGACAGGGAGTCGGAGAGAAATTCGTCGGAAAAGGTTCGGAGACAATGGAAGAGTTCCGGAGAGAGAATAGCGAAATAGTTTCGTAAAACCGAAAAGTTGTTTCGGGGTATACCATTATGTCAAATTGGTTTCGGGACACACCTGATAATTCTTGGAGGGTGCCAGAATTATACTAGAAACTTCTGGGATTTTTCCGGAGGAAAACCCGGAAATGTTCCGGAGCTGCCGGAACCTCTTTGTTTGCTTTTCGCAGATGAAAATCACTAATCCGGAATTGTTTCAGAACGCGTTGAAAATTATTTTAGTGGGGACTGGAAATGTTCTAAGCCCACATAAATATTTTCAGTTCGAACGGACGCTGAAAAATGTTGTCGTGAATAGTGAAAGTGCTTTTTTGGTTTACTTTTTGGAAAGCCACTCTTTTGGGCTTTTGCTCAAAAGATCTTGGGGTGTGACATGGATGGATAGGAGCCCCCTTTGGGGGCCCTACTAGAGGTGGCCAGCCACATGTGGGGCTCTTCCTTGGAGCCCCACTTGTCCCTTGGTTTCCCTTTTAGGCCCTTGAGAAGGACTCCATTCATGTGCACTTTGGTTTTTTTTTGGAAAACAACCCTACCCCTTGGGATTTCCTATAAATAGAGGTGGAGAGCCACTCTCCACACTCACTTTTTCTCACATACAAGTGTCATGCAATAATCTGGCTTCTCTGTCCCTCCTAGTGAAATAGTTTCGTAGAGCCGAAAGGTTGTCTGGGTTCCGGTGGGAACTAGTTCTGGACGTCGAAGCCCTGCCGAATAGATGACACCGTATGTGTGCAACTCTATAGAGAGATCGTAGTTTCGGTCTTAGTTCGAGAGTGCCTCCCGAAGGGCTGTCCGTGTGACCGTCCGAGTTTCGAAGGTCCTCCCGAAGGGTAGTCCGAGTGACCGTCCGAGTTTCAAAGGTCCTCCCGAAGGGCTGTCCGCGACACCGTCCGAGGGACTGTCCGACCGCCTCCCGGAGGGCTGTCCTAGGGGCAGATGAGGATATACATCCTCGCGGTTGGGAGGTTGTAAATCCTAGTTGCGGGGATCTGCACCGCCATTCGTCATCGACTCTACTTCCGCCGCGCTACGAGTCGGTAATGAAACAGATCAAACCTTGTATGCATTCTCCATAGTGGTCCTGGGCTGGTGCGTAGGTCGGCATTTTTTTTGTTTTCTGCTGCGTTACCCTACAGTAGCATCATGAGCCGTGCTATGTGTAGATGCAGGTTGCGATCTAGAATACATAGAGATGTATGGGTGTTGCACAATATAATTAGGTAGTAGATGAGTTCTATTACTGAAAATTATTTGTGCGGGTAGCAGATGAAATATGTTACCCGATGTTCTTGTTGCTTCCCTGGAATTTGCATATTTCTGATCTTGATAACAGCATGGTGGAGTTTCAATGTTCTGGCAATCCGCGATCCTGATTGATCAACGAAGTGCTAACAGTTCATTGAATTCCACCATAGTTAAAAAGAAAGATGAAATTTTGCAGACGAAAGGGCAATGCAGATATGATCTGCACGGGGGTCATGCGTATGACGAAGTTCAGTATGGGGCTCGAGATTTTATTATCTCGTGTTTCATACACCCCGCGAAGTTAATCCAACGACTTGAATTATCATACTTGATGATGGATGTTGGTAGCTTCGGTTTGTTTCGAAACCTTAGAAGCCATGTAAAACAAGTTTTTGCTAAACCGATTAGAGGCGTCTAACTTGGTTTTGCAGGATGGTTTGCATGTGCATGTGATGTGGTATAGTAGTGCTCATAATAATTTGATTATGTATGAGATGACTATATAATGTAAATTGATTAACATGACCTGCGTGTCATGATTCGGCATGATGGCTGGAGCCATATGATTGTCACTTTAATGACCTGCGTGTCAACCTTAAGTAATGCACTTATTTTATTAGCTATAGAGATAGCAATATTATTTGGTGCATCAACAAGGTGGTGGCAATCTTCGCGAAGGTGAACACCGACGCGAATGCCGAAGACGAAGAAATACAAGACTTCTCCGTCAGAAAGGGCTATACCATATCATGCTATTATGAATTGCCTGAGATGTTTATCCCTTATGATGCACCCTTCTTGATTGCGCGGTAGTCGCTTTTTATTAGGGTGATCTCTCAAAAAAATATCAAGTAGTTAGTGTTCTCCCAAGTGTAGCACCGTCACGGCACCTAACTTTTTGGGGTGCGCCATGTCCACATGGGTACGACCGATTAGAGAAGTGTGAGGCGGGTGAGCTCAGACTTCGTAGTGAGATCACTTGGTTGTCTTGACGTTCTGGCTTGATCGTCCTGAGCTCGGAACACGCCCATCTAAAGATGAACAGGAGTCACATAGAGATGCGATCGGCATGTTTGCCCACCAATTGAAATTCTCGTCATCAGTGATGTCCACATCAATGGCGTTGAATTGAAATGTGGATCTTGTATCACTCACAATCAATTATGAGAGATATTGATTTGAGTGGGAGCGCGCATAGAATAGACTTGTTTAATTCTCAGTGCAATTAATTTTGAACACTGTCTAAGTGTGATTTGCATAATAGTTGTAGAAGAATGGCTCGTGTTTCCACCTTCCCTGATAAAATTGAATAGCTGTTAAATATCTAGTTAAATCTTTATGGTTGGTAACGTAATGTGAGGATTGTCCTCTAGAGTGCCGAGAAGGACTTGTCCTATCGCATGCTTTCGGTATTCTCCCACTAATGCTATGGATCATGTGTCTCTCGTCCTTCGATCCAAAAAGCTAGAATTCCTTTTCAGTCAAAGTGCAATATGTTTGTTTCCATGAGACCCGAACTTCGAAAGTTTGGATAGTTATGTGATATTCATGGAATCTGAAAATCATTTTCAGAGACAAACAAAAGCTAAAAGATATGAGATATCCAAAGCAATGTTTGTTTGCAAACTATTAGTAAAGGTGTTTACTATGCATTAGACTGATAAGAGAGGGATCCAGAAGAACGCCTGTCATATGATGAAAGGTGAATAAAACAACAACTTAAAGAGAAAGGAAGTGTCCGAAGGGTGTTAGTGAAACTTGCATGCCTAGGAAGTCCGGGGCTAACGCCACCCTTAAGTTGAGTGCTTCTTCTGAGAGTAGGAGAAATACTGAAAGTTAAACTGTTAGAAGTATAAAGGCAATAAGAGAAAAGACTGGAATATCCAGCTCATGTATGAATGTCATACAAGTTATTGATGTATGGAAGGCTGGTCAAAGATATAGTTCTTGGGAGTTATGGTTGAACATGTTAATCACTAATTCTTGGGTATTGTGGTTTAATCACAGAAAAACCCGTGCGATTGCATTCTCTTGCAATTCGATACAAGAACTATGGCCTAAAAGACTTGCCGGTAATGAGGTTCCGGTATACACAGGGAACATAGTAAATGTTACTATACCTTCCATCGGTGTATTACTGTCTGTATTTACTTTCATAATTCATTTAGAGTTTTACACACTCTAGCCCATTGCATAAGGTATCTTGCAAGAAGGTTGTTCATAAGAGAAATTTTGATGTTCGGTGTTATGAATAACATAAGGGCCATACTTTCATTATGAATGAGATGTATGTTATGAATATTGACAATAATATATTACCTCTGGATTTACTTTCATAATTCATTTTAGAGTTTTACACACTCTAGCCCATTGCACAATGTTGTTCCAAAAGGATTGTTCATAAAAGAACAATTGTTGTTCAGTATTATGAATAACATAAAGGGCCATGCTTCCATCCAAGATGGGACATATGTTATGAATATTGATGGTAATATGATACATCCATAACACTGACGCTAAGCGTTGCAAGACTAAAAGAATACCACACAGGTGTGGCACGGCATTTGGTCACGTTGGCGAAACCCGCATGGAAAATTCCATTATGATGGATTTTGAAGTCATTTGATTTTGAATCATCTAACACTTGCAACTTTCCTCCAAAAGGTGAAGTGACTGAAATACCGTTCACAGGCCAAAAGGAACGAGCAACGAACTTATTGGTGATCATACATTTTGATGTGTGTAGTCCAATAAATAATGTTGCAAACACTAGATTTATCAATCTTCAAATATGACTCAAGTAGATTTATGGACATTTACTTGATGAGACGTAAGTCTGGATCTTTTGAAATCATTCGAAAGGTTTTCAAAAATGAAGTAAAAGTTATTGTAACAAGAAAATTATGTTTCTGCAATTTGATTGCACAAAGGAATATTTGAGTTACAAGTTTAGCGAATGTCTGATGAGTTGTGAAAGGGGTTTCATAACTTGCATCTCCCGGAACACCACTGCGAGTGGAAAGTCCATGAAGATGTAATCGAACCATTTATGACATGGTAAGATCAAAGATGACATAAATAGATTTGCCATTATCCCTTTTAAAGACTGATGCTTTAGAGACTGTGGCTTTTACACTGAAAAGAGCTCCATCGGGTCTGTTGAAATGACGCCATGGTATGGTACGCCCAACCATGTTATATCTTTTCTTAACATTTGGAATATGGGGCTTGTGTAAAAGGTTACAAACCTATTCCAAATCAGACAAGTGCTACTTTGTAGGTTATCCCATGTAATTGGGTATTCCTCCCTCACTGTACCGAGGCAAATAGGTTTGCCACAACGAACGGTATGCTTTTTGAAGAAAATGGTTCTTTCAAAAAGGTGAGTCGCAGGATAGTGCAACTCAACGAGATAACCAGTATCTCATCATCAGATCAAAGGAATGGAACCTTGGAAGTGATTCCGGAGTTTCCTACTCCGACTGATACGGAAGTCTCTACAATAAAATGTATAGACTTCGGTCGAACTTGCAGCTGAACCACGTAGGCAAGGCTCGTGCAAACCTCTCAAGTGCACAAATGAGATATTGTTGTTAGACAACAGTATACCTACGATACACAAGGAAGCGTTGATGGGCCCTGACTCCAGAATTGGCTAAATGCCAATACAATCCGAGATAGTTTCCACATAAGTGATTCAAGATTAAAATCTTGATACACCTTTCAGAAGACTTAGATTCTAACGAATATTTATGGAACTAAAAACGGATACGAATAAAATTGTTTAATCCATAAAGCTCGACTTGTTGCAATAACAAGTTCAAGGAGTTGACTACGATGAGGTTGTTTCACCGTAGCGATGCTTAAAGTCGGTTCGGGTTGAACTAGCAATTAATACATATTTCAATCATGAGATATGAAACATGGATGACGAAAGGATTTCCATCTGATGGAAATGAAACCAAGGACTTGCATGTGTTACAGTCCAAGGTATTTTGTATATCCAGAGGATGCTAGTAAGGGTGCCAACTTCAGAGTTCTAGTGATGGACAGAAGAGAGCAAAATGGAGTTGGAATCTTCATGTTTTGATGAAATGGTCAAAGGGGTTTGACTTCATCAATGGGTAACGAAGATGCTTGTGGTTTCAAGAAAGGAAGTGGGAGCATAATAATATTTCTGAAAACCTTGTGTGCTTGACACATTGTTAATTGGAAATAAATTTCTTGACACGAATTAGGACTTCATTTGAAAATAGTTTTTCGATGAAGTGCTTGGGCTAAATTGCCTTGATATTAGGCATAATGATCTATGGAGATAGATTTACCTAATGGGGCTGAGCAAAAATACATATTGACAAGATGCTAAAACCGTTCAGCACTAAGAACGACAAGGAGTGATTCTTGCCGAAGTCACATGGAAAGAGTTTTTGCAAGACTCGGTGTCCCAAAACACTGATGAGCAAATTACATGATGGAGATTCCACACACTCCTGTGTTTGGATTAATCATGTATTCCATGGTATGTAAAACAACCAGATATGTCCAATACTCCCAAGCTGTTGCGAGTATAGATACCAAAGTGATCAAAAGTACTGATCATGGGATAACAGTGAAAAAAGGTCATTGAGTACTAAAGTAGCACTGATGACATGTTTTCTCGCAAGTGGAGATCATGAAGAGTTCATTGTAAAAGGTTACATCGATACAGTCTTCATCATTTCTCCATGCAATTTTTTATTTAAATTGAGGGTTTTGTGTAACACACAATATGGTGGCACAGTTAGTTGGAAATTGTTCCAAACAAGTTACTGTGGCGAATTCTATAACAGAGGCGAAGTATCTTGCCGCTTTAGAAGCGACAAAGACAAAGATGTTGAATCATATAGTTCATTCATGAACTTAGTATGGTTCTAAGAAGGCTTTGGTCAATGGGACACTATTGCAGATAGTTGCTCCATAGCTCAGTCTGAGGAATCAGGTTTCGACCAATGATTCACATATATACAGAGCAAAGTCCACACAAAATATGAATTTTGTGGACGCGTGAAAACACGAGGATATGCAAAGATACACACGGAGCTGAAGTTGTCAGATCCGTTGGACATCAGGCTATACCACAAGCGAAGCATTTTTACACCGGTATGCCATAGGTGTGAAGTGCATTAGCATTGACTAGATTATTGACTCTAGTGCAAGTGGGAGTCTGTAGGAGATATGCCCTAGAGGCAATAATAAAAGTTATTGATTATCTCCCTGTTCATAATTAGGTTTATGTTCCATGCTATAACTGCTATGGTTCTCAAGTCAGCAATAACCACGAGGCTCGGAGGAAGACTCATATGCACGTGTGGGATAATAAACGGTAAAATGTATTCCTAGTCTAGCCTTCAAGACTAGCTCAAGTGTTGCATGATGGTTCTGTTTTCCTGATCATGGGCATGTCTATGCCAGCAAGTTTGAGGGGACAATGTTAGAAGAACATTTGTGTTGAATCGACCCGAATTGATGTTATGCTATGAGATACGTTCGTCACAAGTTTATGGTTAATAACACAGAGATGGTTAATGTTTGCATGATTCCTTAGACCATGAGAGTATCGAGTTTCTTCGTGCTTGCTTCATGAACTTTGGGATTTGTTAAACGTCATCCGTAAATGGATGGCTATTACGGCGGCTTACAGGTTCATGGAAAAGTATGTCAAGTAACTTGATAGCTCAAGATTGGGATTTGCCCCTCCGATGATGGAGAGATATTCTCGGGCCCCCTCTCGGTGTTACGGTATCCATCATCGTCTGGCCAGACACAGTGTGATTTGATCACAGGGATGCCGGAACACGGAAACGAGAAAAGAGAACAAAACCGGTAACGAGGTAACTAGCATAGTAGACAAGTTGTTGATCCACAGGGATGAAATTAAACTCTCACCTCAGGTATTTGTAAGATATCGCGAAGAAACAGGAATAGCACACGGCAACTAGAGGTTCACTCGAATATTAATTCGTGTGGGTATAGTGGTCAATATGGGTGTCCACTGCTCCGATGTTGATCATTCATCGAAAAGGGTTCCGGTCATGTCTATACTTCACCGAACCTATAGGGTCACACACTTAAGGGTCATCTATCTACTGAATACTAGACAGGGAGTCTGAGAGAAATTCGCCGAAAAAGTTTCGGAGACAACGGAAGAGTTCCGGAGAGAGAATAGCGAAATAGTTTCGTAAAACCGAAAAGTTATTTCGGGGTATACCATTAAGTCAAATTGGTTTCGGGACACGCCTGATAATTCTTGGAGGGTGCCAGAATTATTCTGGAAACTTCTGGGATTTTTCCAGAGGAAAAACTGGAAATGTTCTGGAGCTGCCGGAACCGCTTTGTTTACTTTTTGCAGATGAAAATCACTAATCTGGAATTGTTTCGGAACGCGTTGAAAATTATTTTAGTGGGTACTGAAAATGTTCTAAGCCACATATTTTCAGTTCGAACGGACGCTGAAAAATGTCGTCGTGAATAGTGAAAGTGCTTTTTTGGTTTACTTTTTGGAAAGCCACTCTTTTGGGCTTTTGCTCAAAAGATCTTGGGGTGTGATATGGATGGATAGGAGCCCCCTTTGGGGGGGACCTACTAGAGGTGGCCGGCCACATGTGGGGCTCTTCCTTGGAGCCCCACTTGTCCCTTGGTTTCCCTTTTAGGCCCTTGAGAAGAACTCCATTCATGTGCACTTTGGTTTTTTTTTTGGAAAACAACCCTACCCCTTGGGATTTCCTATAAATAGAGGTGGAGAGCCACTCTCCACACTCACTTTTTCTCACATACAAGTTCCATGCAATAATCTGGCTTCTCTCTCCCTCCCAGCGAAATAGTTTCGTAGAGCCGAAAGGCTGTCTGGGTTCCGGTGGGAACTAGTTCTGGACGGTGAAGCCCTGCCGGATAGATGACACCGTATGTGTGCAACTTTGTAGAGAGAACGTAGTTTTGGTCTTAGTTCGAGAGTGCCTCCCGAAGGGCTGTCTGTGTGACCATCCGAGTTTCGAAGGTCCTCCCGAAGGGCTGTCCGAGTGACCGTCCGAGTTTCAAAGGTCCTCCCGAAGGGCTGTCCACGACATCGTCTGAGGGACTGTCCGACCGCCTCCTGGAGGGCTGTCCGAGGAGCAGATGAGGATATACATCCTCGTGGTTGGGAGGTTGTAAATCGTAGCTGCGGGGATCTGCACCACCGTTCTTCATCGACTCTACTTCTGCTGCGCTACGAGTCGGTAACGAAACAGATCAAACCTTGGATGCAGTCTCCATAGTGGTCCTGGGCTGGTGCGTAGGTCAGAAATTTTTTGTTTTCTGCTGCGTTACCCTAGATGCGTATCTTCCTATCATGGAAATATTATACTGAAGATGAAGGAAAATGCCAGTTGCAGGTGTTCGTCCAGGAGTTATGTGTAAGTAATGTTATTCTTGGCAATTACTTTGCTTTGTCCCATACATTCTACCTCCATGATGCTTATAATACAACAAATTTTCCCATTTTCTCTATAGAGAAGGACCGATTTGGAAACTCAGGATGAGGTAACCTGTGCTAATACCTCTGCTATCTTCAAGAATGCTTGGTGGCAGTATCGAATTTACCTGAAGAAAACATACTTCACTGGCAAAGAAACTCATCAAATTCCCTTATGTTCTCCTAAGACACATTTACTGGACGATGACTGGGAACGCCTTGTTCTGTACTGGTCCCGAACCAAGAATGTGGTAAGGTCTATGACCCCATTTTTTATTTTGAAGTACTATATGCCTGCGTCTTACTGTACTCTGTTCGTGTAGAACAAGTGCTTAAACCTGAAGAACAACTGTTCTCATTTAAGATTCCATTGCTATCATGCATACTGCTTTGCCTTGTATCACTGTATTTACTCATACAAACTTATTTTTAAATTGAAGGATCCAATCGAAACTCCAGTGGCACCACAGGTATGTTTACGCATGTTTCTTTAACAGGTTTGCTCTTATAAATAGCTCTGTTGATTTCAATTTCAATTGTGTATACAGTTGACTTCTCATATCATGCACATTACTAGCATCACAGCAGAGCCAATAGTGTTGTTGTACATGTAGACCCATGGTACCCATCTGAAATCTTGTTGTGCCATGTAGTTTCCCACGCTTTGTATTCTTTCAGTGCTGCTTTGTCTTGAACTGATATGATTTGAACTGTGTCTCTATTTTGATTTGGCAAGACAATGCAGTGACCATAGGACATAGATATATGTTTGTTTGATGCTTTTATTATGTACTACTTGGCAATAGAAGACTTGGTAGTTTAATCCTGTCCACCTTACTAATGAACTGGTTCACCGAAATGAGTTTCATATACTAGTACATGCTAAACCTGTTATGTGTCTTCTTGTTTCATCTTTTAGAATGTTGACAGAATATTGGAGAAGAGTGAAAGGATCGAGAAGAGGTGTCTAGAGGGGGGGGGGGATTAGACCCTCAACAAAGAAAAGTAGTAGTTTTTAATTTCTTCAAGTTAAGGTGGAGTTTTAGCACAAGTTTAAACATTCACAATACATTTCAAGCAAGCATGGCAAGAGTATATGAGCAGCGGAAAGTAAAGCATGCAAGTTGCTAGAAAGTAAAGGGATGGGATTGGAGTGTGCAAACGCAATAGGAGACACGAAGATTTTTGGCGTGGTTCTGATAGGTGGTGCTATCGTACATCCACGTTGATGGAGACTTCAACCCACGAAGGGTAACGGTTGCGCGAGTCCACGTAGGGCACCACCCACGAAGGGTCCATGAAGAAGCAACCTTGTCTATCCCACCATGGCCATCGCACATGAAGGACTTGCCTCACTTGGGTAGATCTTCACGAAGTAGGCGATATCCTTGCCCTTACAAACTCCTTGGTTCAACTCCACAATCTTGACGGAGGCTCCCAAGTGACACCTAACCAATCTAGGAGACACCACTCTCCAAATGGTAATAAATGGTGTGTTGATGATGAACTCCTTGCTCTTGTGCTTCAAATGATAGTCTCCCCGACACTCAACTCTCTCTCACAGATTTGGATATGGTGGAAAGATGATTTGAGTGGAAAGCAACTTGGGGAAGGCTAGAGATCAAGATTCTTGTGGTTGGATTGGAATGTCTTGGTCTCAACACATGAGTAGGTGTTTCTCTCTCAGAAAATGAGTAGTGGAAGTGTAGGCACGTTCTGATGGCTCTCTCACTAATGGAGAAGGGGGTGGAGGGGTATTTATAGCCTCCACACAAAATCTAACCGTTACACACAATTTACCAAACTCGGTGGGACCAAATAGTAAACTCGGTGAGACCGACCTGGTTCAAAATGTGAATGTTAGGCTTTTCGGTGGGACCGACAAGGTCAACTCGGTGGGACCGATGTGCTAGGGTTAGGGCAAAACCTCATCTCGGCGAGACCGATTGCATGAACTCGGTGAGACCGATTTCAGCAATAAGCAAACAGAGACTTGGTTAAGCAAACTCGGTGGTACCGACTGTGTATCTCGGTGAGACCGAAGTAACTGCAATAGGTAACCGAGAGTTTGCAGGGCCATCTCGGTGAGACCGAGATCCCATCGGTGAGACCGAACTGATTAGGGTTTCTGGCAATGGCTATGTCAAGTGAACTTGGTGGCGCCAGATAGATCAAATCGGTGGGGCCGAGTTTGACTTTAGGATTAGGACATATGTGGAAATGAGAAAGTGGTTGAGGGCTTTGGAGCATATCACTAAGCACTTCGAGCAAGCAAGCCATTAAGCAACACCTCATCCCCTTTTAATAGTATTGGCTTTTCCTATGGACTCAATGTGATCTTGGATCACTAAAATGAAAATGTAGAGTCTTGAGCTTTTGCCAATATGTGTCCTTAGCATTTTGAAGGGGTTCCACATCCTCCTATCCTGCCATTCCACTGTTGAACTCATCTGAAATATACTAGATGAAAATATTAGTCCAACAAGAGATATGTTGACATTAATTACCAAAATCACCCAGGGAGCACTTATGCTTTCAATCTCCCCCTTTTTGGTAATTGATGACAACATACATCAAAGCTTTTAGATAAAGATATGAAATGTAGTAAGTAAATCTTTGGAAGAACATGCAACATGCATTGGCTCCCCCTACATGTATGCAATCATATGAAGATAGATTATAAAATTATGTGAATGCATAAACATGTCAGAGCAAGCAATGAGTTACATGTATCTTGGCTATATGCATCAGAGCAAATGATGTGAAGTGCAGAAAATATACCTACATGTTCATGAGTCCTTCTTGCAAACAATATGTACATCAGCAAGAGATCCTCATGCACATGAGTGTGATGCATATACTTACCTTGTGGCCTTGAGCTGACTTTGGAAGAGATGAACCTGAGAAAACAGGGTTAGATAACACAGGAACATCTACTAAACAGAGCAAGAACAGGAAACCACAAGAGTACCAAGACTGGGATGACATGTAGTGAGTGAGTACTTAGTACTCTATTTGGATATTGACATGTCCCCAAGGGATAAAGATATGCAATGAATTCCAAAGATTTTCTTCCCTTAAGAGTCTTTCTCCCCCTGAATCTGATATTGGATAATGGGAGAAGATAGGGAATAGAAAATCAAAGCAAAGAAAATCCAAGCAAAAGACACAAAGAAACATCTACTAACATGTCTTTCCCCTCTTAAAGACATGTGGCTTCTCTCCTCCTTGAATACCAGGCATCTGGGATGGCTAAGAAGTCTCCCTCTCCCTTTGATGTGGTTAAGCTTTGATGTGCTCTCTCTCCCCCTTTGACATCAATTTCCAAGAAGGGATCTTCTGGAGCATGAGTCAAGTAGGTTTGGTCCTTGAGTCACATTACAAAGCATCATGTAATTTAAGATGCTGGTAGAGGACAAGAATCATCGAGTGGAGCTGGAACAAATATGCAGGATGTAAATGGCAAAACGTTTCCTCAGTAGTGAAATCGGTAACACCGAATTTTTTTCTTTCGGTGGCCCCGAGTTGTTTCGGTTTAGCCGATAAGAAAGAAATCGGTGAGGCCGAATTTAACACAGAGAAAAAAAATTGTCGTCTCAGCTCACTAGGAAAATAAGATCTCACAAAGATTTGCAGGGAATTAACTGAAGGATTTGCAATGAATTAAATGCAGGAAATGTAGAAGATAACAAAGAAAAGAAAAGAAATCTAGATGAAGTATGCAAGAGATAAATGCAAGAACACAGAGAAACACTTGAGAACTTCATCTAGAATTGGTTGGCGACAGAGTCACCTATGTTAGAGTATATTGACTTAGGAGTCATGTAAGGACACTTGATCATAGGTCATACACATCGTTTAAGCTCAAAATGGGGTTGCCATTTTTCATTTAAGCATTTTGATGTATTCACATCTTATTGAGCTGCTTTGACCCATGTCTTGGGGTAAAGCTTCTCTAAGATGGAATAACATACCTTGGGTGGTGGTGTTGATCTTGATCATGTAGTTGAACTTGTGTTGGATGCTCAAGGTTGATGTAGTTCATCAAGAGTTGGGAGCACCACTTGTAGTTTGAGTTCACCTTCCTACATGGGTTAGTCTTGCAAGGAAGAGCACTTGTGTGTCCAAAATGACAATAATGAAACTTGATACCAAATGAAATTCAATATATTGTCAAAGGATATATTGAAAGGATTCATGCTTCCTTGTCTCCAACCACCATATTGTAGAGACTTGGTGATGTAGAGATTGCTTAGAATGTGAGTGAGTTGCAATCTCATAGAGTTGGGCTCATCCAAGTACCTACAAGGGTTAGATAACATGCAAGGGTACAAGTATAGATCCAAGACATATGATCATCATCATAAGAGAAATATCAAGGATTAGTCATGTAATGGCTCATGCCTTGCATGCATCCAAATGGAGTTACTACTCCAAGTTTGAGGCATCAATGATGTTCAATTCACCTCTCAAACGGCAAAATACTTTCTCATCAAGCGGTTTGGTGAATATATCCACCAATTGCTTATCGGTACGAACATGCTTAAGATCGATGTCTCCTTTAGCAACATGATCTCGAATGAAATGATGACGAACTTCAATATGCTTAGTTCGAGAATGTTGCATGGGGTTGTGAGCAATCTTAATAGCACTCTCATTATCACAAAGCAATGGAACATGTTTCACATAGATCCCATAATCTTTAAGAGTTTGGGTCATCCAAAGTAATTGAGCACAACATGAACCGGCGGCAATGTATTCCGCTTCGGCGGTTGATAAGGATACCGAGTTTTGTTTCTTGGAGGACCAAGACACAAGAGATCTACCAAGAAATTGACAAGTACCCGAAGTGGACTTTCTATCAACCTTGTCTCCGGCATAGTCCGAATCGGAGAAGCCAACAAGATCAAAAGAAGACCTCTTAGGATACCAAATGCCAAAGTTTGGTGTGTGAATTAAGTATCTCACTATCCTTTTCACAGCCTTAAGATGACATTCTTTGGGGGCCGCTTGATATCGTGCACACATGCACACACTTAGCATAATATCGGGACAGGAGAACAATGAACCAATCATAGAGCGGTAAACCTTTTGGTCAACCGGTTCGCCATCCTTAGTCAAGTCAAGATGTCCACTAGTAGGCATGGGTGTATTCATACCTTTGCATTCTTGCATGTTGAACTTCTTGAATAAGTCCTTGGTATACTTTGTTTGAGAAACAAAGGTACCCTCCTTAGTTTGCTTGATTTGCAAACCAAGAAAGAACTTGAGTTCACTCATCATAGACATCTCAAACTTCTCCGACATTAGTCTTCCAAACTTTTCACTAAAATAAGGGTTAGTCGATCCAAATATGATATCATCAACATAAATTTGGCACACAAATAATTCACCATTAACCCTTTTAGTAAAAAGTGTTGAATCAATTTTTCCAATCTCAAAGCCTTTTTCAATAAGGAACTTGGTCAAGCATTTATACCATGCTCTAGGAGCTTGTTTAAGACCATAAAGAGCTTTGTGAAGTTTGTAAACATGGTCGGGTTTCTTGGGATTAAGAAAGCCAGGAGGTTGTTTTACATAAACTTCCTCCTCAATTTCACCATTTAGAAAAGCAGTTTTAATGTCCATTTGATACAATGTGATATCATGATGGTTGGCATAAGCAAGTAAGATGCGTATGGACTCAAGTCTAGCAACGGGGGCATATGTCTCACCATAGTCCATACCTTCGACTTGAGTGTAGCCTTGAGCGACAAGACGGGCCTTGTTGCGTACAACTTGTCCATCTTCATCTTGCTTATTCCGAAACACCCATTTTGTACCAATGACATTGTGCTTCTCATCCGGCTTTTCAACCAATGTACACACTTGGTTCCTCTCGAAATTGTGTAGCTCTTCATGCATGGCGTTCACCCAATCCGGATCATCAAGAGCATCTTCAACCTTCATAGGTTCAATACTAGAAATGAATGAGTAATGTTCACAAAAGTTAGCCAAACGAGTTTTAGAGCAAGTAATTCTCCCGGTTTGGATATCGTCAAAGATTTGTTCGACGGGATGGTCTCTTGAGACTCTTGCTCTAACTCGTGAAAGATTTTGTTTAGGTCGGGGTAGAACATCCTCTTCATCATCTTGTTCTTCCTCTTGTCTTTTTTCATTGTTGTTGGCGTTGATGTTCTCTTGTGGAGGTGGAGAAGGAGGTCGATGAGGTTCATCTTGGTGTACATCCTCGTTTCCTTCATCTTGGCGAGTCCCACTTGTGGATGCCTCCGAGTCAACTCGTGGTTCACCTTGTCGTGAGGTAGAAGCTTCCACTTGGATGGACGAGGTACTCTCCTTCACCTCCGTTGGACGAATCTTGCCAATAGACAAGTCTTGGATTGCTTCCAAAGGGTCTTTGTCTCCTACATCAATTGGCAATTGCTCTACTTGCGAGCCGTTAGATTCATCAAACTTCACATCTACCGTCTCTTCAACCTTTTGGGTGAAATTGTTGTAGACACGGTAAGTGTGAGAGTTTGAGCCATAACCGAGTAGGAAACCTTCATGAGATTTAGGAGCAAATTTCGAACGATGATGCTTATCAAGAATGTAGCACTTTGAACCAAATACTCGAAAGTATCCAACTTGGGTTTTTCTTACCGGTGAGAAGCTCATATGCCGTCTTGCCGAGTAGCTTGTGAAGATATAGACGATTTGTTACATGACAAGCTGTCTCAACCGCTTCCGCCCAAAAGTGTTTTGGCGTCTTGTACTCATTAAGCATCGTTCTCGCCATCTCAATAAGAGTCCGGTTCTTCCTCTCAACAACTCCATTTTGTTGAGGCGTGTACGTAGCCGAGAACTCATGTGTAATCCCTTCTTCGTCAAGAAAGGTGTCCACATTTGCGTTCTTGAACTCCATTCCGTTGTCGCTGTGAACCTTCTTGATCTTCACTTCAAATTGATTTTGGGTCTTCCTAGCGAAGTTCTTGAAGATCTTTTGGACCTGCAATTTATCATCAAGAAAGAACACCCACGTAAATCTTGAAAAATCATCGACTATGACTAAACCAAATGAATTTCCACCGAGACATTTATAGGCGTTTGGACCAAAAAGATCCATATGAAGCAGCTCGAGCGGTCTTCTCATGGTCATGATGTTCTTCACGGGGTGGCTTCCTCCAACCTGTTTTCCTGCTTGACAAGCACTGCACAATCTATCCTTGTCAAATATAACGTCTTTTACTCCAAGGATATGATCACCTTTAATAAGCTTATCAAGATTTCGCATGCCCACATGACCTAACCTTCTATGCCACAACCAACCTTTAGAAGATTTAGCAATTAAGCAAGTTCTAGGTTGAGACTTTTTAGTGAAATCAACAATGTATAGATCACCTCTACGTATGCTGATAAAGACCATTTTATGATTATCTCTTCGAAACACTTGGCAATCTACTTCAGTAAATAGGACAATGAAACCGAAATCGGCTAGTCTAGATACAGAAAGTAAATTATACCCAAGAGATTCAACGAGCATAACATTTTTTATGGAGCTGTCATGTGATATGGCCACCTTACCAAGGCCAACCACCTTACCCTTTGAGTTATCACCAAAAGTGACATATTTTCGAGGGCCATTGTTTTCAGCAAGCTCACGAAACATATCCTTATCTCCGGTCTTGTGATCGGTACATCCACTATCAAGAACCCATTCCTTTCCTCCAGCCATGTAGCCGTGAAGATTAGCCATAAGACCAAAGTGTCTCATAGACTCATCGAGATCAAAGTCACTATCATCATCCTCATCATAGTATCCATGTTCGACATCGTCTTGTGATTGATCATCACCAAGAGAGAGTGATTCATTAGATTTATGATTATGATAATGTTCATCTTTATGAATTCTAATGACTTCTGAGATGATATTACGAATGATTCCAACATCTCCTTTGCCACGCATAAGGTCATGGAGCTCAACTAGACAATCACCAAACATAGGATCTTTAGGATTCATCTTATTTAAAGAAATGCACTTTTGAAGATTCATTAGATTTTTCAAGGAATAGTCTGGAAAGCGTTCCTCAAGGAATTTCCACATGGTGTAAGCAAAATCAAGAGTAGGCAAGCATGCTATCAAATTTCTAGGCAAACCTCTAGTAATAAGATTAACAGTTCTAAGATTGTGAATCATGTCGAGAGACTCATCGGGGGTAGGATGCAAAGGATCAACAAGGGGTGCACAAGGGCTAGTAATGTACTTGTTCAAGTGATATTCATTGAAAATCTCAAGCATCTCATTTTTCCAAGCATTAAAGAACTCTCCATCAAGTATGCGTACTCTATGTCTAAGACTCCCCATCGTAGACTCATCCATCTTTCTCCAATGGTGATTAAACCAAAGCAATGGAGACCAAAGCTCTGATACCAATTGAAAGGATCGAGAAGAGGTGTCTAGAGGGGAGGGATTAGACCCTCAACAAAGAAAAGTAGTAGTTTTTAATTTCTTCAAGTTAAGGTGGAGTTTTAGCACAAGTTTAAACATTCACAATACATTTCAAGCAAGCATGGCAAGAGTATATGAGCAGCGGAAAGTAAAGCATGCAAGTTGCTAGAAAGTAAAGGGATGGGATTGGAGTGTGCAAACGCAATAGGAGACACGGAGATTTTTGGCGTGGTTCCGATAGGTGGTGCTATCGTACATCCACGTTGATGGAGACTTCAACCCACGAAGGGTAACGGTTGCACGAGTCCACGGAGGGATCCACCCACGAAGGGTCCATGAAGAAGCAACCTTGTCTATCCCACCATGGCCATCGCCCATGAAGGACTTGCCTCACTTGGGTAGATCTTCACGAAGTAGGCGATCTCCTTGCCCTTACAAACTCCTTGGTTCAACTCCACAATCTTGACGAAGGCTCCCAAATGACACCTAACCAATCTAGGAGACACCACTCTCCAAAAGGTAATAAATGGTGTGTTGATGATGAACTCCTTGCTCTTGTGCTTCAAATGATAGTCTCCCCAACACTCAACTCTCTCCCACAGATTTGGATATGGTGGAAAGATGATTTGAGTGGAAAGCAACTTCGGGAAGGATAGAGATCAAGATTCTTGTGGTTGGATTGGAATGTCTTGGTCTCAACACATGAGTAGGTTGTTCTCTCTCAGAAAATGAGTAGTGGAAGTGTAGGCACGTTCTGATGGCTCTCTCACTAATGGAGAAGGGGGTGGAGGGGTATTTATAGCCTGCACACAAAATCTAACCGTTACACACAATTTACCAAACTCGGTGGGACCGAATAGTGAAACTCGGTGAGACCGACCTGGTTCAAAATGTGAACGTTATGCTTTTCGGTGGGACTGACAAGGTCAAATCGGTGGGACCGATCTGTTAGGGTTAGGGCAAAACCTCATCTCGATGAGACCGATTGCATGAACTTGGTGAGACCAATTTCAGCAATAAGCAAACAGAGACTTGGTCAAGCAAACTCAGTGGTACCGACTGCGTATCTCGGTGAGACCGAAGTAATTGCAATAGGTAACAGAGAGTTTGCAGGGCCATCTCGGTGAGACCGAGATCCCATCGGTGAGACCGAACTGATTAGGGTTTCTGGCAATGGCTATGTCAAGTGAACTCGGTGGCGCTGGATAGATCAAATCGTTGGAGCCGAGTTTGACTTTAGGATTAGGACATATGTGGAAATGAGAAATTGGTTGAGGGCTTTTTAGCATATCACTAAGCACTTTGAGCAAGCAAGCCATTAAGCAACACTTCATCCCCTTTTAATAGTATTGGCTTTTCCTATGGACTCAATGTGATCTTGGATCACTAAAATGAAAATGTAGAGTCTTGAGCTTTTGCCAATATGTGTCCGTAGCATTTTGAAGGGGTTCCACATCCTCCTGTCCTGCCATTCCACTGTTGAACTCATCTGAAATATACTAGATGAAAATATTAGTCCAACAAGAGATATGTTGACATTAATTACCAAAATCACCCAGGGAGCACTTGTGCTTTCAAAGAGTGCCTTATTAAGCAATTGTAAAGGAAGTAATGCAGATAAGGTTCAGGATAGTGAAACATCCTTGTTGGTCTCCAACAAAGCTGATAAAACAGCTAAGGAAAACTATCTTGAAGACAGTGAGACAACCCCAAAGTCCTGTCTTGGTGTAGTGTTCGAGTTACTGGCCACTACCGCTGGCGCAAGCTATTCAAACTCACTGTCTGAATCAATTCGGTTTCTTGAGTCTCAACTACAAGCTGAAAGACATCGATCAGCTGTGCTGCGACAAGAAGCCAAAGGACTGCAGAAGTCCCTGGAGCATTTAGATGCATACTTTCTAGTGCAACAGCAAGCGTTGGAGGATTTTAGTGCCAAACAGGAGAAAGCTAATAAGCTTGCTAAGCTTATTGCCAGCATGGTGGATACCCTGAATAACGTTTCTTGAGCTCTTCTGAAGTTGTTTCAGTTATGGACTTGTTTTGCTGCCGCGTTTATTTGCACTGGTGGCCAATTTAGATGGCCAGTGTATGTAATATGCTGCTTTGTTCCCTACATTTGCACGGGTGGCGAACTTTGATGCCCAGTGGATGTAAGATGTGTAATAGCCGTAATAGCCTAGCGTTAGTTGCTTGCTTATTTATTTCCTTATTGTCTTGTTTAGTTATTTGCTTGTAGTCACTGCAGTTCTTTTTCCGCGTTTTTCTAGTGGCCACAATAACCTATTTTTATAATTAGGCCACAGTAACCATGGCAACACACAGACTGTTGTAACCATGGTCCTGCTACCTGCCATAGGATCCATGGGCCTTCTACGGGCCGTAGGATCCATGGGCCTTCTACGGGTCATCTCATCAATGGGCCTTCTACGGGCCATATAATCGTTTCGCCAAACATGGGCCGTACTATTCGTGGACCATTAACGGTCCGCAAAATGGGCCGTAAACGGGCTAGAGTGGAAACCGTCTGTTTATGGCCCGACCATAACGGGCGGTTAATAGGCCGTATTTGATGACGCTATGAAAACAGCCCAACGTGTTAACGGGCCACAATCGGGCCGACTGTAACCACGGGCTGAATTTGGCCCACGAGCGGAACAGGCCAGTAACGAACCATAAGTAGCCGAATTTTGGAAATGAGCCCAAGAATAAATGGGCCCTTAGAAGGCCGAAAGTTAACACGGGCTGGAAACGGCCTACGGAATAATGGGCCGTTAATGGGTATAAAGTGATACACTGTTCATTATGGGCCAGTTTCAACTCGGGCCTTTAATGGGCCCAGAGTTACAAAGGGCCTCGTATGGGCCGAAAGACGTCATGGGCCATACATGGTCCGGAAGTTACAACGGGCTGGAATCATATTGGATGGCCCAGATGACGCTACTGGGCCTAATTCGGATAGGCCGTAACGGGACGTGAGTTAGCGGGCTGTAAATGGGCTATATGCAAACAGGCCGTTAACAGGCTTTCCGTGGGCCGGCCCGCTACCTTTTGACCAAGTCAAACAGGCCGGCCTTTTCACCGGAATGGGCCTCTGTTGGGTCGTGCCACGTGTCGACATATCATAGGCGCCTCCGGTCCAATGAGTGGATGAAATCTGTCCCAACGGTGTGCCGACACGTGGTTCCTCTGGCCATTGAGAATTTTACACGTGGAAAATCCCCATTGGTCCGGGCTGTTAACAGGTTATCGGATTCAAACCGGAACCCGATAGCTTAACGGCGACCCATTACGGTGGATGCCACGTGTCGGTTACCCTTGACGAAAGCTCTTCCATGACGCGCCATTTATCGTCATGGAAGTGGACACTTCCGTGATGATAATTTTGGTATTGTCATGGAACACTTCTACGACAGCACAGGTATGACTATCTTGATTCTGTCATAAAATCATCATGGATGTACATGCATGACAAAAAACGTGACCTACTGTGACAAACACGTATCATCACGGAAGTGGTTTTTTTTTGTAGTGCAGTAGCTTGATGAATACAAGGATTTGGTAGACAAGTTCCAGTTGCTGTGACAACTGCACGTCTGATTAGGGAGGCTGAGATTGAACTCAGAAGACCACGTCTTCACCTTATTCCCCTTGAGCTAAGGACACTTAGTCCCGGCCCAATCACTCAGGTAAGTCTTCAAGGTAGACTTCCAAACCTTCACAGACTGCGTTCACCGGCAATCCACAATGACTCTTGGATCCTCAGAACGCGACGCCTAACCGGCTGGAGGATACACAGTCCTCAAGTGTAATAAGTCTTCAGATCACGCAGACAGAAAGACTTTAGTGATGCCTAACACTCTTTGGCTCTGGGTGTTTTGGGTTTTGTCCTCGCAAGGATTCTCTCTCTCAAAGGCTTCGAAGGTGGGTTGCTCTCAAACGACGAAAGCCGTGTACTAACTCTGAGCAGCCACCAATTTATGGTGGAGGGGGTGGGCCATTTATAGCCAGCAGGCAACCCGGCATGATATGTCCGAAATGACCCTGGGTTACTAAGGAACCGACACATGTCCAACGGTCGGATTTCAAACACACGCGGCAGCTTGGCTTGGGCTACAAGCAAGGCTGACTCATCCAACTCTAGATAAGATTTGCACTCATTGTCTTCACTCAAAGACATAGGATTTTGGTTGACCATCACATCAGTCTTCCGACTTTGTTCACTTGGACCACACTTAACAGTTCGGTGGTTCCTATGACACAATAAAGAAGAAAAGTAAACTATGAAAGAAACTATGTCTTCGCACTCCATAGTCTTCAAGTGAATGTCTTCACATGTCATTATCTTCAACGTGAATGTCTTCACGAACCACCATTGTCTTCAATGTCTTCATATGTTTTTAGGGGTCACCTCTGGTAGTTAAACCGAATCAATGAGGGACTTCTACCTGTGTTATCCAGCAATTCTCACAAACACATTAGTCCCTCAACCACGTTTGTCGTCAATACTCCAAAATCAACTAGAGGTGGCACTAGATGCACTTACAACCTATACTACCTCAGCCATTTCAAACTGTACATGATCGCCCACATAATCACCAAGAGTGGTACCGGGCGCTAGCCCTGGATGATTAGCGATATCGCTAGACACCTTGAGCGGGGGGCACGATTGCTTCTCCTATTCGCCGAGCTGGGGATTTTTTTCCCACTTCGTCTTGCAGCACTGGTAGTACTTCCCAACCGCCACGCTTCATCATATGTCTTTCCAATACAGCGATCGTAGTTTGATTGCGGCGGAGGCGGTGGTGGTCGCTTAAGGGCATCCAGAGTGCGCTTCACTTTCACCGGATCTATTGTTTCCTTCGGAGGTGGAGGTTTCCGTTCAAAATGGGCCCTCACTTCGGCATCCACGATGTCCTTGGTTTCCTCCTCAGTCCTCTCATATGGTAACTTTGGAGGAACCTTGAGGCTTGGACCAGCTTTGAATTTCTTCCCGCCTGTTGTACTGCTAGCCGCCGGAGCAGCGGCGGCTCTCTTCCACTGTTGCTGAGGCGGCGGAGTCCGCTGAAGCGCCGAAGGAGGCAGAGGAAGAGGCAGAGCCCGCTGACGCGCCGGAGGAGGCGGAGGAGGAGGCGGAGTCCGCTGACGCGCCGAAGGAGGAGGCAGAATCCGCTGACGCACCAGAGACGGCGGCTGAGGCGGTGGAGACAGCTCATGCGTCGGAGATGACTCAGGCAGCTGAGACGGCTAAGCTGGACTGTGTGGAATCTGCTGAGGGGCCTCCTCTGGCTGAGCCTGCTTAGGCGGCGTCCAGTTTGGAAGCTTGATGTTCTCCTTTCTCCATAGGCATGTACTCCTTAAGGCATTTTCCAGAAGAATCTCCCCTTCACCTGTAGGGTACTCAAGCTCTAGCCCCTCGAATCCCTCCATTATTTCATCCACCCCGACAATAGCAAAGCCATGTGGAATCGGATGGAAATGGAAAGTTCCCTCAGCTTGAGGAGGTAAGACAGAGCTGAGCACCACCTTCAAGGTCAGGTTATGGCATTTCGCCATT
Organism: Thinopyrum elongatum; assembly: GCA_011799875.1. Taxonomy (NCBI): domain Eukaryota; kingdom Viridiplantae; phylum Streptophyta; class Magnoliopsida; order Poales; family Poaceae; genus Thinopyrum; species Thinopyrum elongatum. Next base: position 650,391,691 of record CM022298.1, read on the forward strand.
AGCACACAATGTTCATTCTCCGTGATACTATCCACGAGGTAGCAAGGAGCCGTGAAATCAGGCTGAACGAGCTCCGTGGAAGCCACGCTGCTCCTCCGCTGAGATGGTGGGGTAGCTTCGGGGGCAGTGTCGAAGGAAGGATCTTCGTGCCACTGAGATGGTTGGCCGGTAGCTCGCTGGCTCTCAAGTTCCTCTAGTTTCACTAATCTTGCACTGGTCTTCTGCATTTCGCTTGCTTCCTCTTTCTTCTGTCTCTCTCGGCTTCTATAACCACCGCTATCGGGAAACCCATGCACCCACGGAACGGAGCCTGATGTGCCTCGTGTTCGTCCAGGGTGTTCAGGATTCCCGAGGGCCTCTGTCAGCTCGTCCTTCTCTCTGCCAGGAATGAACGTCCCTTCCTGTGCTACCTTGATTGCTTCCTCAAGCTTCGTGACGGGTATTGCAAGTTGATCGTTCGTCCAAACACACTTCCCTGATTCTGGGTCCAAAGTTCCCCCTACCCCGAAGAACCAAGTCCTTGCCCGATCTGGCCAGTGCAATGTCGCTGGTTGGACCCCTTTAGCAAGCAGGTCTTGCTCAGCTTTGTCCCACGTAGGCCGAGCTTTGCTGTAGCCACCTGACCCCGTAGTATGGTGATACTTCTTCTTTGCAACATTTTGCTTGTTTGTCAGTGACCGCTGCTTAGCCTTCTCCGATTTCTTGTAGGCCACAAATGCGGGCCAGTGATCTCTTATCTTCTCATATTGACCGATGAATTCTGGAGCCTAGTCTTTGTCGACAAACTTTTTCTTCAAATCTTTCTTCCAGTTCTTGAATAGTTCTGCCATCTTCTTAAGAGCAAACGCCTTGACCTTTCGCTGTATAACTGGGTTATTCAGATCCTCCTCTGGCGCTGAAATTTGTCATCAGGGAGGTCCAAAGATCATCTTTCAGTCTATCTTGGACATAAGAAACTTCAGGGTCCTTCTTCTTATTCCATTCTTGGATGTTGATTAGGATGCTGTCCCTAACAATAACTCCGCACTGATGTATAAATTTGGTCTTGGTCCGCTTGGGAGCAATCGGTTGGCCATCTCAAGCGATTTCTTCGATCATGAACCTTTCATCCTGGTGTAACACCCCCTTGTAATAAGCACTGTGACACTCTGCTAAGTATGCCAAGTCATCTTCATTTGCAGTGCCTAGTCATAATGGTTAACCAAAACAATTCAAATACTTCTCTGAAAATCAACTCAAATTCAAAGTGCAAAATAAAGTTTCTCAAAACTTGTGGGAAAAATGTTCACCTTCTGGCAAATAATCCAAAAATATTTGCTGTTAAGGAACACAACATCACCATCAACCACCGAAGGGCCTAATCATTTAAATCAGAGTCCAAAACATCATTTTAAATGCCATATTCCTTTTTGAAAATTCCAAACGAATTCAAAAACTCAAACAAATTTTTTGTGGCAGTAAGGAATATTGCATGTCAATTATTGATGCAAGTGCCACATTTTACAAAAGTCGTTTGAAAGCAAAAGAAATAGAAAAACAGAGAGTTAGATAGAGAACAGAAAAATAAAAAGAAAAGAGGCACTGTGCACTGGGCCTAAGTGCACAGTGCCCTGAATCCAGCCCATCTCCTTCTTCTCTCCCCTGTGTGTCACCGCCGCCGTGGTCGAGCACGCGCGCGCCGGTGCGGCGTTGACACCGCGGCACCCCACCGACTACCACCAACGAGTGGATAAGGCCGAAGCCCCATCCATCTCCCCTGGCCTCTTCGTCACTTCTTCCCCCTCTCCCTCGCTCGCTCCTCCCCTCCGTCTCCTCCAGATTCACCGTCGCCGAGCGCCACTGCAGCCACTCGCCGCCGTTCTCATCGCCACTGGCCTCGCTTCGACTCGACAAGATGCCGTAGCAGTTCAGTGCCATCGTCTACGTCATCCTCGACCACGAACACGGGCCAGGAGCTGCGGCAGGGAACGAATCAGGTCGCCCCCTTTCCGCCTAGGCTCCGGTGATCTTCCTCCTCTCCGGTGACATCTGCAGCTACTAAACCCACAAGGGCTCTCTTGTGTGCCGCTAGGTGAGATCCTCCGTCTCCTGCTCACCTCCGATAGCCTATTCACGCACCGTAGCTAGCTGCTGCCGCGCTCGAGCTCTGTTCGCCGCCGACGAGCTCGTGGCTGTGGCCATGGCCATTGTCGCGATCGCCTGAGGCCTTTGCCATGCTCCTGGTGCTCCCAGGAGCCCAATGAGCCCGCGCCCAAGCCTCCCCATGCCTCCTAGCGTAGTCCCGATCGAGGTCCCGAATGCGCCTCCGCCTCAGCTCGCCGCCGGCGCCCTTCCGGTGACCAAATGGTCACGGGGCCGAGCCCATTGTGCTCAGCGCATCGAGTAGAGCCTCGCTAGCCTCGCCGTTCGCTCGTTAGTGCGCTACTGCCCCGATTCCATCGTCGCCCGATTCCGGCCGTCCGCCGACGAGCTCGCCACGCTCGTTTCCGGCCACTCCAGGCTCGGCCACCATCACCACTCGATGCGGCCGAGCTCAAGCTCTCGAATGAGCCTAGCCGCGCCCTTCCTCGTGCCCTGTATTCGTTTTCCGGCGAAGTCCGGCGAGCCACGCCGCTGTTTTGGTCACCGGAGCTCTCTCTGGTGGCCACCGCCGACGTGGCATAGCCGGGGCCACCCCCAGGGTCACTGCAAGTGGGGCCCCTGGTCCCAGTTGACCAGTTGACCTGGTCAACTGTGCTGACTGGGCGGTCCCAGTCGCTGACATGTGGGCCCCACCGCATTTTATTTAACTAAAATGTTTTTATAAATAAAAGTTAATTAATTAAGTTAATTAGTCACTGACAGGTGGGGTCCAGTAGTTAATTAGATTTAGTTTAGCCTAAATTAAACTCTGTTAGTAACAGAGGCTGACATGTGGGTCCCACTTGACCCACAGGTCAGGTTTGACCTAGTCAGCCGACCAGCTGACTGCTGATGTCATCATTGCATCATGCTGATGTCATATTTACTTTTCTGTTAATAAAAATAATTTCATAAAATAGTTTAAACTTTGAAAATTCGTAGAAAATAAACCGTAGCTCTGATCGAAAAACTTAATACATGAAAGTTGCTCAGAACGACGAGACGAATCTGGTCGTGTCGTCTGTTTCCATGTCGGAACCCCCTACGTAGGAGAACCCATAACTTTTAGCCCGATTCCGATATATGAATAGTGCATATTCACCGGTTAATAAATCCAACTTAAATCCTAAAATAACTAAAATGACTTAGACATACTTTAGGAAACCCTGCACTGCATCCTAGGCATAGCATGCTCGGTGTTGCATTATTGCTGTGTATTTATTTATTTCCTCCCCCTCTTTTCTCTCGTTAGACCCCGACGTCGATGTAGCTCCCGAGACCGAAGCAGCTCCGGAGGTCGACTACGCCCCTGACAATTAGACCCTTGCCGTAGAGCTTCCAGGCAAGCACCCCCCTTTTGAGCATACCGACATCGCCTATTCTCTTCTCTGTTATGCTTGCATTAGAAGTTGTTGATGTTACTGTTATCCTATTTCTACTGCATAGCCTGTTTATTGTAACCTGCTATTGTTACCTACCTATTTATCCTAAACTGTTTAGTATAGGTTGGGCAGAGACACATCAGAGACCCCCACTGTATCCCGACTGCCCCGCTGGATTAACAGAAGACCCGATCAACGGGATTGAAGAACAGGCGCCGGCACCGCACATCACTTCCCCCTAGCTGCTCGACACTACTGGGTTACTATTGAGTGCCGAGGGTGATACCTCGTCAGCACTTCTGATGATAACCTCGTAGGTTAGTTAATCGGTCGTGGTCATCAAGGGTGATTCCTCGTACACCACCCCCGATAACGACGTCGTCGTGCAACTTCTCAAGTGTAGACCTCGAGGGTGATTCCTCCTTCGTTCACCTTGACGATAACATCAGGTGGAACTCCATCGAGGGTGATTCCTCAGGGTTCCCCTTGGTGTTAAACACACGGTTACTATGGTTACTATGACTTTACACTGAACCATGTTACTAAAGACGAGTCGGCCCTGAGGGGTACCGCGCGAGCATATTTGTGAAGTGATGTGGAGATGGGCTGACCTGGAGGGTACCTGAGAGTTGAATACGAGCCGTGGCCGGGCATTCTTAGCCCTTGCCGCAAGTCCTCGAGACAAGGCGACGGGGTCACATCTTTCGTGAGTCTCTGCTCGTTACCGCACTACCAACATACTAACGGTTTGGATATTTGATCCGAGGGGCCTCTGGCCTGATAGCACTAACCATCACGTGGGCATAGTATGGGCGTTCTGCGTCGTATCCTTCAGCCGGAGCTTAATAGACATCAGCGACTGGGCGGCGTGCGCTGGGTTGGACTGGTAACGCCCTGACCTTGTATAAGGGGGGCTAGGTCCAATCAGCGGCCGCGTTCGCAACGTGCAGGAGCGCCCGGGGCGATGGCCCAAGACCCCTGGGTGCCTAGGTTTAGTCCCGCATGCTGACCTCTCTATTAAGTTTTCGGTCGGGTTGCGGCATATTGTTTGGCCGAGGCCGGGCATGACCCAGATAAGTGTGTCCGGCCGGAGTTAATCAAGCGTGGTGGGTAAGTTGGTGCACCCCTGCAGGTAAGAAACAATCTATCCATAGCCTGTCCTATGGTAACGGACACTCGGAGTTGTATCCCGATCGGTACAACTAGAACTGGTGACTTGAGATAATAACTGGATAGTATGGCTCTGGGATTGCTTTCTCGCAGGGAGTCAAGAAAGGATCTCTGGGCAAGGTTGTTAACACTACTACTACTTTACATTATGTTATACTACACTCTTCTAATGCTGCAAGACCACTGAAGATGATGAAGATGCTAGTCTTCGGTAGGACTAGGCTTTCCCCTCTATTCTGGCATTTCTGCAGCCCAGTCCACATATACAGCCCTTCTTTGAAAATGTTGCATATGTAGTGTAGATCCTTGCTTGCTGAGTACTTCGGATGAGTACTCACGTTTGCTTTGCTTTCTTTTTCTCCCCTTATCCATTTGTCGCAATCAGACGACGGAGCCCCGGAGCCAGCTACCCCCGCCGACGGCTAATACTACTACTACCCTCCTGGCGAGTACTACTACGAGGAGCCGACCGACGACCAGGAGTAGGTTCGGAGGGTCCTAGGCAGGAGGCCTACGCCTTTCGATTGTAGTGTTTTATTTTGCCTCGCCTTTCTAAAGGCCTATCTGTAACTCTGTTATATCTGTACCCAGATATCTGATGCTTCTGCTGACACTTGTATGCCATCGAGCTATGTATTCGAGCCCTCGAGGCCCTGGCTTGTAATATAAAGCTTGTATGACTTTATTTATGTTTTAGAGTTGTGTTGTGATATCTTCAAGTGAGACCTTAGGCTTGATCGTGTGCATTTGCGTGTATGATTAGTGCATGATTAAGCTGGGGTCGTCACACCTGGCCCAACTTTTTCTTTGGGCCTCGTCTGCTTACCGAAGTTTGGCTCTATCCGGAGGGTTAAAAGAAGAAAGAAGCGTCAATATATGTACATACAAAATAATTAATGCATCTAGTCAGCAGAGGCTTAATTAATATATATATATATATACCTCTGGGTGATGATATTAGGAATTCCTCTGGATTACCGTCGCACTGAGTATATTGCAGATGTTGTTAGTACCTTTGGACAATTCCACACTTGGAACCAAGCTGATCAACTCCTAGTTCGAACTATGGCATATGTTTCATTCCCTGCCCCCTCCCTCGTCCCCCGTGATGTGGTTTATAGGGAGTACAGTGATTTTGGTGCTACCAGGGTGTCGTGGACTGCTCCAGTCTATGTTCTGTCAGCGGATTTTGTAGATGTGCTTCCCGCTGATGAAGATCCTATGCCACTCAATGGAAATCCACATCCCCTTCCTGGCCAACTACAGTTTGATAATCTTAATTGGGTAATGCCCAAGTTTCCTGAGATGGGATGGAACGAAGTGCCACCTCCTGCTGAAGATCATCCTCAACCAGCAAACAATGATGCACATGACATGCAACCCAATGAGAATGAGCAATCCTGGGAATCAGTGATTCTCCAGCAATCTGATGCTCCAGACAGCGCTAATAGCAATGATCCAGTAAATGAGGCGACCGTGCTGTATCAGCCACCTGTTATGCAACCACCACCGCAGCCTAACATTGTGATTGGCCAGGTTCTCACAGTTTTTGGTCCTATTATTCCTCCTGAAATGCAGTGGAAGCGCAGCTTTGAGAGGCTTATGCAACTCACAGACAGACCCTACCTCCTGGAACTGTTGTCACTTGGGTGGAATTCAAGGCTGCTTTTCGTGCCCGGTATATTCCGCAAGGAGTTATAGATCGGAAGAAGGCCGAGTTCCGTAGTATCGTTCAAGGCAACCAGACTGTAGAAGCCTATCAGCGAGAGTTCCTTGACTTGTCTCGCTATGCTGAAGAAGACAACCCCACTGATGCTCATAGGCAGGAGAAGTTCCGTGAAGGGCTACACCATGACATTCAGCTAGCCCTGCTCGTCCAAGATTTTCCTGACTTTGCCACCTTGGTGAACAAGGCTATCATGGTCGAGACTGGTCTGAAGAAGCACAAGGAAGCGATCAGACGCACCCGTGAAGCGAGCTCGTCTTCGCAGAAGCGCCGCATCTGGATTCCACAAAGCATGTACCGTCCAACAGCTCCAGTGTATAGACCTGCTTATGCTGCACCTCGTCTGCCTCCTCCACCATTGAGGCAGCCTCTTCGAGCTCCACCCCCTCGAGCTCCTGCACCACATCCAGACAGTGGACTCTGCTTCAAGTGTGGCCAGCCAGGTCACCGTGCCAGAGACTGTTCTTAGGGTCAGAATCAGCTAGTGCCTCTTCCTGCTGGCCGTGGTAATGGTCGTGGAATTCCTCAGCAGCGTAACAACAATGCCAGACCTTCTTATGGTCGTGGACAGAATTATCGCGTCAACATGGCTGAAGCTCAGGATCAACCAGAAACTGTGATGGGTACACTTCCTGTTAATTCAGTACCAGCTTATGTTTTATTTGATTTAGGAGCATCGCATTCATTCATGTCCAAACATTTCGCATTCATGCATGGCATTAAATATGAGAAGTTGCACCATCCGTTAGCGGTAAACACTCCCGCGGGTCAGTGCCAAGCCTCCATGTTTAGCCCTGAAGTCAATGTTGTGATTGAAGGGAGGAATTTTCAGGCCTTCCCCATTATCCTAAATAATTCAAAATTTGATCTTATCCTGGGAATGGATTGGTTGAAGGCTCACTATGCCTCAATCAATTGTGCCACCAAAGTCGTACATCTCAGGCACCCAACAGCTGGGCTAGTGCATTATCATGCTCATATCACTCAAGATGCCGAGGCTTAGATTTATGCCTTGAATGCGTTGAACGCTTCTCCACTTGAGGGGATTGAAAACATTCCAGTCGTCTGTGACTTCCAGGATGTTTTTCCAGAAGAACTTCCAGGAATACCCCCTTCTAGAGTTGTCGAGTTTGTTATCGACTTGAAGCCTGGAACCACTCCTATTGCAAAGCGTCCTTACAAGATGCCTCCGCACCACCTTCTCGAGCTTAAGGAAGAAATCGACAAGTCTCTTAAGAAGGGTTTTATCCGCCCTAGTTCCTCTGCTTGGGGAGCACCGTCTCTCTTTATCAAGAAGAAAGATGGTACGAATAGGTTGGTTCAAGATTACCGTCCTGTCAACCAGGCAACCATTTAGAATAAATATCCACTTCCTCGGATCAATTATCTATATGATCAACTTGCTGGATCATCGGTGTTCTCTAAACTCGACTTGAGGTTGGTTTATCACCAGATCCGTGTCCGCGAAGAGGATATTCCGAAGACCGCCTTTGTTACTCGTTATGGTTCCTACGAGTATACCATTATGTCGTTTGGTTTAAGAAATGCTCCATCTACATTCTCCCGCCTGATGAATTACATATTCATGGATTACCTCGACAAGTTCATCGTGGTATATCTAGATGATATTCTGGTATATTCGAAGAATAAGGAAAAACATGCTGAACACCTTCGCCTTGTTCTGGAAAGGCTTCGTGAACACAAGTTGTATGCCAAGTACTCCAAATGTGAATTCTGGCTTTCTGAAGTAACCTACCTTGGACATGTGATTTCCAAGGACGGAATCGCCGTTAACCCAGAGCGTGTTTAGGCTATTCTTGACTAGACTCCTCCGAAGAATGCCAAGCAAGTCAGAAGTTTTCTCAGTCTAGCAGGTTATTGTCGACGATTCGTCGAAAACTTTTCCAAGATTGCCAAGCCCCTGACTAACCTGCTCCACAATGGCGTTAAGTTTGAGTGGACAGACAAATGTCAGGAGAGTTTCCAGACCCTCAAGGACAAGCTAACTTCTGCTCCAGTGCTTGCTCCTCCGGATTCTCGCAAGGACTTTGTGATATATTGTGATGCCTCTCGTCAGGGATTAGGCTGTGTCCTAATGCAAGAACGAAGAGTAATTGCATATGCATCGCGACAATTGCGTCCGCATGAAGAAAACTATCCAGTGCATGATCTCGAACTCGCTGCTATGATCTATGCTTTGAAGCAGTGGCGACATTACCTTCTTGGTAACCGGTGTGAGATATATACCGACCATCAGAGTCTGAAGTATTTGTTCACTCAACCGGATCTTAATCTCCGTCAACAGCAATGGTTGGAAACAATCACGGACTATGACTGTGGTATTTCTTATACCCCTAGCAAGGCTAATGTGATGGCTGATGCCTTGAGCTGCAAGTCCTATTGCAACAACCTCATGGTTAAGCAAGCTCAACCCCATCTTTATGAAGAACTCCGCAAGTTGAACCTCCGTATCGTTCCGCAGGGTTCTCTTAATAACCTTGTGGTACAGCCAGATCTTGAGAAAGCTGTAAAGATTGCGCAAACCAAAGATGCCAAAGTAGATCTAATGAAGAAAGAGCTTCAGCTTGAAAAGTATAGGGATTTCTCGATTGCTAAAGATGGAACCTTGTATTTCAGAGACCGAATTGTCGTACCTCGTTTCGAGCTTATGACTGACAAGGTCATGAAGGAGGCACATGATACACCGCTGTCTATCCATCTGGGTAGCACCAAGATGTATCGCGATCTTCGACAGAGGTACTGGTGGTCCAGAATGAAGCAGGACATTGCTCGATATGTTGCTCAATGTGATGTTTGCCGTCGCGTTAAAGCAGAACATCAGAAGCCTGCTGGAATTCTTCAACCACTTCCTATTCCTTTGTGGAAATGGGATAAGGTTCAAATGGATTTCATTACTGGACTTCCCAAGTCTCAAAAGGGTCATGATGCTATTCTTGTCGTCGTCGACCAACTTTCCAAGGTTGCACATTTTCTGCCTGTCAAGGAGACTATCACCGCTAGCCAGCTAGCAGAATTGTATATCTCCAGAATCATTTCACTCCACGGTATCCCGAAGGAGATCAGTTCGAACCGTGGCGGTCTTTTCACATCCAAGTTCTGGGAAAGTTTACAAGAAGCTATGGGAACTCACATTACCTGGAGTTCAGCTTATCATCCCCAATCCCAAGGCCAAGTTGAGCGAGTTAATCAAGTGCTTGAAGGTATGCTCCGGGCTTGTGTTATATCATTCGGTAAGAAGTGGGAAGAATCTCTCCCGTATGCCGAATTCTCTTATAACAACAGTTATCAAGCCAGCTTGAAAATGGCCCCCTTCGAAGTGCTTTACGGACGTAAGTGTCGAACCCCTCTGAATTGGTCAGAAACTAGGGAACGACCTCTCGTGGGATCGGACATTATTCAACACGCCGAAGAACAAGTCCGAATTGTCCGAGAAAATCTCAAGGCGGCTCAGGACCTCCAGAAGAGCAACTATGATCGCGAACGATGGGGTTTGATCTATCAGCCCGATGATCAAGCTAATCTTCGTGTCACTCCCATGAAGGGCACCCGTCGTTTCGGAATCAAGGGCAAGCTAGCTCCACGCTACATTGGCCCGTTTCACATTGTTGCCAGACGTGGACAAGTGGCATATAAATTGTAGTTGCCACCGCAATTCTCTCATATCCACGACGTCTTCCATGTATCGCAACTTCGTAAATGCTTCAAGGAATCACCGCACCGCGCAGTGGATCACGAGATGCTTGAATTGCAAAATGATTTTTCTTATAAGGAGCATCCGATCCGCATTCTCGATGAAGCTGAACGTCGAACCCGTCAAAAGACAACCAAGTTCCTGAAAGTGCAGTGGTCCAATCCTACTGAGGATGAAGCCACTTGGGAACGCGAGGATCATCTTCGGGAAGAATATCCCGACCTCTTTCCTTCTACCTCCTAAATTCTCGGGATGAGAATTTCTTTTAGAGGAGAATTTGCAACACCCCCCTTGTAATAAGCACTGTGACACTCTGCTAAGTATGCCAAGTCATCTTCATTTGCAGTGCCTAGTCATAATGGTTAATCAAAACAATTCAAATACTTCTCTGAAAATCAACTCAAATTCAAAGTGCAAAATAAAGTTGCTCAAAACTTGTGGGAAAAATGTTCACCTTATAGCAAATAATCCAAAACTATTTGTTGTTAAGGAACACAACATCACCATCAACCACCGAAGGGCCTAATCATTTAAATCAGAGTCCAAAACAGCATTTTAAATGCCATATTCCTTTTTGAAAATTCCAAATGAATTCAAAAACTCACCAAACTTTTTGTGGCAGTAAGGAATATTGCATGTCAATTATTGATGCAAGTGCCACATTTTACAAAAGCCATTTGAAAGCAAAAGAAATAGAAAAACAGAGAGTTTAATAGAGAACAAAAAAATAAAAAGAAAAGAGGCACTGTGCACTGGGCCTAAGTGCACAGTGCCCCTAATCCAGCCCATCTCCTTCTTCTCTCCCCTGCGTGTCACCGCCGCCATGGTCGAGCGCACACACGCCGGTGCGGTGTCGACACCACGGCACCCCACCGACGAGGGGATAAGGCCAAAGCCCCATCCATCTCCCCTGGCCTCTCCGTCACTTCTTCCCCTTCTCCCTCGCTCGCTCCTCTCCTCCTTCTCCTTCAGATTCACCGTCGCCAAGTGCCACCGCAACCACTCGCCGCCGTTCTCATGGCCACTGGCCTCGCTTCGACTCGCCAAGATACCGTAGCAGTTCAGCGCTGTTGTCTACATCATCCGCGACCACGAACACGGGCCGGGAGCTACGACAGGGAACGAATCGGGTCGCCCCCTTTCCGCTTTGGCTCCGGTGATCTTCCTCCTCTCTGGCGACATCTGCAGCTACTAAACCCACAAGGGCCCTCGTGTGTGCCGCTAGGTGAGATCCTCCATCTCCTGCTCCCCTCCGATAGCCTATTCACGCACCGTAGCTAGCTGCTGCCGTGCCCGAGCTCTGTTCGCCGCCGACGAGCTCGTGGCCGTGGCCATGGACATTGTCGCGATCGCCTGAGGCCTCTGTCGTGCTCCTGGTGCTCCCAGGAGCCCAATGAGCCCACGCCCAAGCCTCCCCGTGCCTCCTAGCGTAGTCCCCATCGAGGTCCCGAACGCGCCTCCGCCTCAGCTCGCCGCCGGCGCCCTTCCGGTGACCAAATGGTCACAGGGCCGAGCCCATTGTGCTCAGCGCATCGAGTAGAGCCTCGCTAGCCTCCCCGTTCGCTCGTTAGTGCGCTACTGCCCCGATTCCATCGTCGCCCGTTTCCGGCCGTCCGCCGACGAGCTCGCCGTGCTCGTTTCCGGCCACTCCAAGCTCGGCCACCGCCACCACTCGATGCGGCCGAGCTCAAGCTCTCGAATGAGCCTAGCCGAGCCCTTCCTCGTGCCCTGTAATCATTTTCCGGCGAAGTCCGGCGAGCCCCGCCACTGTTTTGGTCGCCGGAGCTCTCTCCGGTGGCCACCGCCGACGTGGCATACTCGGGGCCACCCCCAGGGTCACTGCCAGTGGGGCCCCTGGTTCTAGTTGACCAGTTGACCTGGTCAACTATGCTGACTGGGCGGTCCCAGTCGCTGACATGCGGGCCCCACTGCATTTTAATTAACTAAAATGTTTTTATAAATAAAATTTAATTAATTAAGTTAATTAGTCACTGACAGGTGGGGTCCAGTAGTTAATTAGATTTAGTTTAGCCTAAATTAAACTCTGTTAGTAACAGAGGCTGACATGTGGGTCCCACTGGACCCACAGGTCAGGTTTGACCTGGTCAGCCGACCAGTTGACTGCTGATGTCATCATTGCATCATGCTGACATCATATTTACTTTTCTGTTAATAAAAATAATTTCAGAAAATAGTTTAAACTTTGAAAATTCGTAGAAAATAAACCATAGCTCTGATCGAAAAACTTAATACATGAAAGTTGCTCAGAACGACAAGACGAATCTGGTCGTGTCGTCTGTTTCCATGTCGGAACCCCCTACGTAGGAGAACCCGTAACTTTTAGCCCGATTCCGGTATATGAAGAGTGCATATTCACCGGTTAATAAATCCAACTTAAATCCTAAAATAACTAAAATGACTTAGACATACTTTAGGCAACCCTCCACTGCATCCTAGGCATAGCATGCTCTGTGTTGCATTATGGTTGTGTATTTATTTGTTTCCTCCCCCTCTTCTCTCTCGTTAGACCCCGACGTTGACGTAGCTCCCGAGACCGACGCAGCTCCGGAGGTCGACTACACCCCTGACGATCAGACCCTTGCCGCAGAGCTTCCAGGAAAGCACCCCCCTTTTGAACATACCGACATCGCCTATTCTCTTCTCTCTTATACTTGCATTAGAAGTTGCTGTTGTTATTGTTATCCTATTTCTGCTGCATAGCCTGTTTATTGTAACCTGCTATTGTTACCTACCTGTTTATCCTAAACTGTTTAGTATAGGTTGGGTAGAGACACATCAGAGACCCCCACTGTATCCCGACTGCCCCGCTGGATCAACAGAAGACCCGATCAACAGGATTGAAGACCAGGCCCCGGCACCGCACATCACTTCCCCCTAGCTGCTCGACACTACTGGGTTACTATCGAGTGCCGAGGGTGATACCTCATCAGCACTTATGATGATAACCTTGTAGGTTAGTTAATCGGTCATGGTCATCGAGGGTGATTCCTCCTACACCACCCCCGATAACGATGTCGTCGTGTAACTTCTCACGTGTGGACCTCGAGGGTGATTCCTCCTACGTTCACCTTGACGATAACATCAGGTGGAACTCCATCGAGGGTGATTCCTCAGGGTTCCCCTTGGTGTTAAACACACGGTTACTATGGTTACTATGACTTTACACTGAACCATGTTACTAAAGACGGGTCGGCCCTGAGGGGTACCCGCGCGAGCATATTTGCGAAGTGATGTGGAGACGGGTTGACCTGGAGGGTACCCGAGAGTTGAATACGAGGCGTGGCCGGGCATTCTTAGCCCTTGCCGCAAGTCCTCGAGACGGGGTGACGGGGTCACATCTTTCGTGAGTCTCTGCTCGTTACCGCACTACCAACATACTAACGGTTTGGATATTTGATCCGAGGGGCCTCTGGCCTGATAGCACTAACCATCACATGGGCATAGTATGGGCGTTCTGCATCGTATACTTCAGCCGGAGCTTAATAGACATCAGCGACTGAGCGGCGCACGCTGGGTTGGACTGGTAACGCCCTGCACTTGTATAAGGGGGGCTAGGTCTGCTCACCGGCCACGTTCGCAACGTGTAGGAGCGCCCAGGGCGATGGCCCAAGACCCCTGGGTGCCTAGGTTTAGTCCGGCGTGCTGACCTCTCTGTTAAGTTTTCGGTCGGGTTGCAGCGTATCGTTTAGCCGAGGCCGGGCATGACCCAGAAAAGTGTGTCCGGCCGAAGTTAATCGAGCGTGGTGGGTAAGTCGGTGCACCCTTGCAGGGAAGAAACAATCTATCGATAGCCTGTCCTACGGTAACGGACACTCGGAGTTGTATCCCGATCGGTACAACTAGAACTGGTGACTTGAGATGATAACTGGATAGTATGGCTCTGGGATTGCTTTCTCGCAGGGAGTCGAGAAAGGATCTCTAGGCGAGGTTGTTAACACTACTACTACTTTACATTATGTTATACTGTACTCTTCTAATGCTGTAAGACCACTGAAGATTATGAAGATGCTAGTCTTCGATAGGACTAGGCTTTCCCCTCTATTCTGGCATTTTTTACCCTAGTCCACATATACATCCCTTCTTTGAAAATGTTGCATATATAGTGTAATTCCTTGCTTGCTGAGTACTTCAGATGAGTACTCATGTTTGCTTTGCTTTCTTTTTCTCCCCTTATCCATTTGTCGCAATCAGACGGCGGAGCCCTGGAGCCAGCTGCCCCCGCCGACGGCTACTACTACTACTACCCTCCTGGCGAGTACTACTACGAGGAGCCGATCGACGGCCAGGAGTAGGTACGGAGGGTCCTAGGCAGGAGGCCTACGCCTTTCGATCGTAGTGTTTTATTTTGCCCCGCCTTTCTAAAGGCCTATCTGTAACTCTGTTATATCTGTACCCAGATATCTGATGCTTCCGCTGACACTTGTATGCCATCGAGCTATGTATTCGAGCCCTCGAGGCCCTGGCATGTAATATAAAGCTTGTATGACTTTATTTATGTTTTAGAGTTGTGTTGTGATATCTTCAAGTGAGACCTTAGGCTTGATCGTGTGCATTTGCGTGTATGATTAGTGCACGATTAAGCCGGGGTCGTCACACCTGGCCCAACTTTTTCTTCGGGCCTCGTCTCCTTACCGAAGTTTGGCTTGATCCGGAGGGTTAAAAGAAGAAAGAAGCGTCAATATATGTACATACAAAACAATTAATGCATCTAGTCAGTAGAGGCTTAATTAATATATATATATATACCTCTGGGTGATGATATTAGGAATTCCTCTGGATTACCGTCGCACTGAGTATATTGCAGATGTTGTTAGTACCTTTGGACGATTCCACACTTGGAACCAAGCTGATCAACTCCTAGTTCAAACTATGGCATATGTTTCATTCCCTGCCCCCTCCCTTGTCCCCCGTGACATGGTTTATAGGGAGTACAGTGATTTTGGTGCTACCAGGGTGTCGTGGACTGCTCCAGTCTATGTTCTGTCAGCGGATTTTGTAGGTGTGCTTCCCGCTGACGAAGATCCCATGCCACTCAATGGAAATCCACATCCCCTTCCTGGCCAACTGCAGTTTGATAATCTTAATTGGGTAATGCCCAAGTTTCCTGAGATGGGATGGAACGAAGTGCCACCTCCTGCTGAAGATCATCCTCAACCTGCAAACAATGATGCACATGACATGCAGCCCAATGAGAATGAGCAATCCCGGGAATCAGTGATTCTCCAGCAATCTGATGCTCCAGACAGCGCTAATAGCAATGATCCAGTAAATGAGGCGACCGTGTTGTATCAGCCACCTGTTGTGCAACCGCCACCGCAGCCTAACATTGTGATTGGCCAGGTTCTCACAGTTTTTGGTCCTATTATTCCTCCTGAAATGCAGTGGAAGCGCAGCTTTGAGAGGCTACACCTGCAGGGAATATTGCGTCTACAATACATTTATTGGTGACAACGTTGCACTATAAGATCAATTAAGATTGGAGAAGAAAATTCAAAGTTTTTTCATGCCATGGCTACTAAAAGGTATAGGAGGAATTCTATATCCTCACTTAAGAATGATGCTGGTGACACTGTCAATAATCACCATGAGAGTGTAGAGATGTTTTGGTCTGATTTCAAAGGCAGGATGGGTCATTCTTCAGATATCAGTATGGGTTTTGACCTCGATTGTTTGCTTCATAAAGTTAATGGTATGGATGATCTTTCACGACCTTTCTCTGAGTCTGAGATTGAGGATGTCATAAAGAACATGCCTGGTGACAGAGCACCGGGACCGGATGGTTTCATTGGTTTGTTCCTAAAGAAATGCTGGCACATCCTCAAGGAGGATTTCTATAAGCTGGTGCATGAATTTTATGAAGGCAAATGTGATCTGGCTTGCTTAAATTCTTCACTCATTACGTTGATCCCAAAGAAGCTTAACCCTGAAGTGGTTGGAGATTATAGACCTATCTCACTGACAAACACTTGCCTGAAATTTCTTACCAAACTGCTCGCCAACAGGTTGCAAAAGGTAATTCTTCAGTGTATCCATAAAAACCAATACGGGTTTCTGAAATGCAGATCAATACAATACTGTGTTGCTTGGTGTTTCGAATATATCCATCAATGCAAAGGTTCTGGTAAACCAATTGTTCTACTAAAGTTGGATTTTACTAAGGCTTTCGACACAATCGAGCACTCTGCTATCTCTGCATTCTCCGGAGCACCGTCTCGATCAACACCGAGAACCTAAGGCATTGTGACCAAGGGAATTTCGCAACCTCCTCTTCACGAAGCTGCATGAACGATACAAGCTCCCCGGTGACTTCGCAAAGACACGCCTCTCAGGGAATAAAGTGAACAGTGCCGCCCTCACGAAGATGAGCACGGCCCTGGCTACTTGGAGAGCCGCAGTGAAGAGAAGGATTCTAAGTGGTGATAGTTATGAGAAGATCAAGGAGACAAATCCTTCGATCAGCGAAGCTGACTACCTGGAGTTCAAGATCAAGTGCGAGAGCAACGTATCCGCGGAATCAAGTCAGTGGGGGAAAGATATGCGGGACTTGAACTTAGGGGTCCACAAACTCGGTCCCAGCAGTTACAGATTGGCGGAACCTATATGGGACAAGGAGGACGCGGAGCGTGCCGAGCAAGGCCTACCGCCCCTCTTCGATAAATACCATGAAAAGCAGACCAGGAACTATGTCAGGGCCCGGTACAAGGTGGACCCGGTAACAAAGGAGCTTACCACGGATCCGAAGGTGAAGGCGCTTGAGCTTGTTCTGGTAAGGAATACACCCCCGCGTAATTAGCTCCATATGGTTGCATTCTAATTAATGAAGTCAAATTTCTAAATGGTTCACATTCCTTCCGCAGGAAACTGAAAGCAGTAGCACGGGGTCTCAGAGCTCCCCGTCTGCCCCTTGGGACACCACTTTAAATAGGGCGTTGAACGTAATGAAACACAAGGATAAGTTCAGTAAGCCGTCGTCACCTGGTCGTGTGGCCGGCAAAGGCTTGTCCACGAAATGGTCGGAATACTATAAGGCTAGGCGAAAGGAGAGAAAGACCAGCTCAGAAAGCCAGAAGCACGAGGTTAAAGAACTCAAGGCACAAGTGGCGCGGATTCCGGAGATAGTCCAAGAGCAAGTGCGAGACCAACTGGGAGCGACGATCACCGCCATTATGCCTACCTTGCTTGAGGGGCAGCAGGCGTGGATTGCGGGTGGCCAATAGGGGCCGCCCCCGATTCCCAGCTTCACGGGCAGTAACTCGCACAACGCGCCGGCATTGGTGTCTCCGGCGGAGGCGGCATTGGTGTCTCCGGTGTCGGCGCCGGCATTGGAGCTTAATGCACCCGGGTGTGGGAAGAATATGCCGGCCGGCACCTCGGCAGCAAGCGGCCCCTCCGTCACTTGCACGCCCGCCGTTGGCGGTGCCTCGACATTAGCCGAGCTCGACGCCATCACGGTAACTAAGCCTCGGCCGATGACTTCATCTCCTTGCCTTTGACTGGGCATCCCTGACGCCCTACATGTTTTCGCAGGGCACCGCCGACGTTCCATGCACTCTCCTACACTTTGTGGACGGCGAGTTGATCAATGTCGCCAAGGCCAAAATCGTTCAACCGGGCAACCGCGTGTTCCACGGTAATCCAATGCCACCCACCGTGTATAGGGTTCAACTGGTTCGGGTGCTGCGGGGCTGCGACGACTTGTTACCTCCGTTTCCACCCCCTGGGGCCGACGAAGATGATGTGATGACCCTCAGCGCCTGCTTAAGCTGGTCCATGCTTTGGCCAAAGAGCCAGATTCATTTGGGGGCGGGGGACACCACCCCACAGACAACACCGCCAGTCGTGCTGGCGCCAAGCCATGGCAAGACCGCCGCAACGCTACCGCCGTCAGCTGATCCGGACATGCATATGGCACAGGATCCAGACGACGATGACGGTACATTTTCCAACGTCGATAAGTACTTCAATGAACATGGGTACGGTGACGAATTCTTGGGGCCTCCTTCTCAAGAACCCAACCCTGCAAAAGACGATCGCGATCTAGCTGGTACCACGGAGAAACCAAATTGCAACAGGCGTCGTCTGGCGTTTAGTTCTCAGGAGACGCCTCCAGCTGCCGCCTTCTCCGAGACTCAAATAGCCGAGGTGCGAAATATTATCAGCCCCAACATACTCAAGAAGGTGGTCTCTGAGCAGAACTCGATCCCATTACAGCAGAAGAAGCAGAAGGGACGGAAAAGAAAAAATAACAAGGGTGCGAGCCAGCCGGCACCGAGTACGATCCGTGCTCAGGACGGGCCACCAATACCTAAGGATATATCGAGGAGGGTGCATGTGGCGGGTAGGCCGATGCTACCGACTAATCTGCTCAATGCTGCAACCGGTGCTATGCGGAGTCTGCATGACAGTGTTCTTTCTATGGAGAAGCGGCGTCTCTCCGAGAATGATGTGGCATACCCGGTTTTCATGGCCAAGGTGCCAGAGGGCAAGGGCTTTGTCGATAGCACCATCGGGCGTATGATCGTCCTGCGGTTTGATGACATCTTCGCTATGTTTAACTTTCATCCGCTGCACTACACCTTCATTCGGCTATTTTCGCTTAGTATGGAGATGCGGATCATTAGAGACAAGACCCCGGACATCATGATAGTCGACCCCTTCTACATGCATGCCAAGATCTTGGGCAGCGCTGGGGACCGGCAAGTCGCGAGTTCATACCTCGAAGGCGTCATTCTGGTGAACCCAGATAAGGATAACTTCCTCGTGCCTTACTTTTCCGAGTAAGTCATCCCCTCACCGCCCCGTAACATATGATTTCTTAGATTTCGATCGTTCTTTTTTTTTCTAATATTCCGTGTTTTGTGCAGTGACACACATTGCACACTCATCCTCTTAAGCCCGAAATATTCCATGGCCACGTATTTCGACTTGGACCGTCAGTCGAAGAAAGACTACACAAATATGAAGAAAGTTCTTGATGATGCTCTCCCCGGCTACGCCAAATCTGGAGGCACCTTCAGGAGGCCAATTTGTAGGTACGGCAAGCACGTGTTCACCCATGTAACGATGTTCCCCTGCGTCAAGCAGCCGCCTGGCAGTCAAAAGGATGCCTACTACGCCCTCCATCACATGCGGGCGATCGTACGGGACCATAATCACCTTATGCTACCAAATAATCTCAAAGATTGGGCCGCACGCTTGTCGGCAATCCAGGACGAGGACATCAGACAAGAATTCTTTCGCATCTAGTCGGAGTTTGCGGAAATCATCTATCAAGATGTCCTTCGTACCTCGGGGCAGTTCTACCTCAAATATCAACCGTCCAACAGTGAAATAGAAACAACACTACAAATGCAGGCTGACAACGACCGCACATTCATGACCATCACGAAAGACGGCGGCTTCATCCACGCTCCGGTCCCTTAGTCGAGTCAAAAGTATTGATGCTATGTAGTTCTGAAATATCGATTAGCTCATGTTGTAATTAAACTTTAATGAACTTGTATGTCTCTTTAGTTTGGACAGTCGTTCAACTTATATGTAATCGATGCTATTTATTAGTAGGACCATGAATCGTGCTATTAATGTGTTGCTTTTCTCTTCCGATCCTTTTGTTGCATACTTATATATTGCTTATATATTATCTGTGAATTGCTACTAACGTTTTGTTTGTCTAGTGCATAGAGATGCCGTCGTATGTCGTGTACAAGGGTAAGGTTCCCGGAGTCTACGACGACTGGGAGGAGTGTCAGAGACAGGTTCACCATTTCAGCGGTAACAGTTACAAAGGGTACACCACTAGGGTAGAGGCGGAAGCTAGATACGTGCGCTATCTAGCGGGAGAGAGGAGGGAGCGGAGGAGGAACCGGATGAAGACCAGTTTCATCGCGATGATGCTCATCGTGACCGCAGCTCTCTTCTATGTGATGGTAGTTTAGATGATCGATATCGACTTTGTAATGTGACGACAAACTCGGCTAATATGATGAACTTTGCTAATGTCTCGAGACCTAAACTTGGCTAATGTTTGAACTTTGTTCGCTATTTCGAATTTGGAGACTAATATGATGAATTCTATTGTGTGATGTTTATATTCTGTGCTGTAACGTATTTTGTAACCTGTGCAAATACTAGAAAAGCAAAAAATAATAATTCCTAATATTCATAGTAGTGGCGCACCATATTGAGCATTAGTGGCGCACCAAGGCTAAATACCAGTGGCGCATTATGGGGCATAGTAATGGCGCACTTGGGGGCATACGTGAAGGTAAATATGGCCCCCTAGGAGGCATAGTAATGGCGCACTGTTGGACATAGTAATGGCGCACTATGTGGTGCGCCACTATTATCTGGGATACTAATGGCGCACCAGAGGTGCGCCATTACTATTTGTTACTAGTGGCGTGTTAATAGTGGCGCACCTATAGTGCGCCATTAATAGCAAAAACTGGTTCGCCACTAACAGCCTTTTTTCTAGTAGTGAACACAAGGGATTTGATGCTAAATGGCTTGGGTGGGTTCAGACATTGCTAGCCTCTGGCTCATCCTCTGTACTGCTTAATGGCATGCCAGGTCGGCATTTCGAATGCAAATTTGGTGTTCGGCAAGGGGACCATTTTTCCCCTCTTCTTTTTGTAATAGCTGTGGATCTTCTTCAATCAGTGGTTAATGATATGAAGGACAGAGGGATCATGTCTTTACCTATACCCTCAAGCTATGAGGATTACCCAATAGTGCAATACACGGATGATACACTAATCATCCTTCCTGTTGTTGACAGTTAGCTCCACGCTCTCAAACACATACTGGACACTTTTGCAACTTCAACAGGTTTGAAGGTTAACTTCGCCAAGTCATCGATGATACCTCTCAACATGACGAGAGATGAATCTGCTAGGATTGCCTCCATGCTTGGATGTCAAGTGGGCACACTACCATTCACTTATCTTGGGTTTCCAATGGGAACTACTCGACCAACCATTTTGGAACTGATGCCTCTAGTTCATCGTATTGAAAGAAGGTTATCTGCTTCTTCATGTTTCCTTAATCAAGGCAGCCATCTTCAGTTACTACAATCTGTTCTCAGCTCTATGCCCATATACTTTTTATGCTCCTTGTCGATATCAGCTGGGATCTTAAAGCAGATTGAACGGATTGAGAGACAATGTCTTTGGCGTTGAAATACTGATAATCCTAGATAGTCTCTGGCTGCATGGGAGCTTGTCTGTCGGCCAAAAAACTGTGGTGGGCTTGGTGTCATTAATCTGCAAATTCAAAATGAAGCACTACTGATCAAGCATCTTTTCAAATTTTTGAACAAATCTGACATCCCATGGGTTCATCTGATCTGCAATGCATACTATGCAGCATCCCCACCTCAAGCCACAGCTCAATGTGGTTCTTTCTGGTGGCGTGACATCATGAAACTTTTTAATAAGTTTTGGACTATAGCTCGTTCGATTGTTCGATCTGGAGACTCAATCTTATTTTGGCAAGACAAATGGCAGCTCATGGGGAGTAGTTTGCCTCTGAAGGAGCGTTTCCCATGACTGTTCTCCTATGAGATCGACAATCTGCTCACGGTGCGAGATGTTCTGGGCAATGATAATCTTGTGGGCTTGTTTCATTTACCTCTGTCCTCCCAGGCGTACCAAGAACTGACACAGATGTTTGCTACGGTTATGCTAGTAGACCAACATGATTCCTGGATTTGGCCTACAAAAAGTGGAGTATATAGTGCCAAGTCTTATTACATTCTGGCACATGCTCATATCCAGGTTGATCCCATATTCAAATGGATTTGGCGATGTTCGTGTACCCTAAAACTCAAAGTTTTTGGCTGGCTACTGCTGGTTGATCGTTTGAATACCAGAGACATGCTGCAAAGGAGGCACTGGACAATTAATGATGACACTTGTGTTTTATGTCAACTTCTGATTCATGAGGACAGGGTGCATCTTTTCTTCTCATGCAATTTCAGTCAGAGGGTTTGGAATTATCTGGGTATTCATTGGATTGCACAGCCTAGTCAAACAACCTACCAGATGGCTTTGAAGGCTAGAAGGGAGTTCAACAAACCTTTCTTCACATAAGTGGTTTTTGTGGCAGCTTGGAACATATGGATTTTGAGAAATGGAAAGGTTTTCAGGAATGAAACACCTACATTCAGAGCTTGGAGGCGAAACTTTATTCATGACATAACTTTGCTTTCTCATAGGATTAAAAGTAAATATAAGGATTTTTTGTTAGCCTGGGTTAACTCACTTCCATAGGTTAGTTCTACTTTGTTGTACATTTCCATGTTTATAATCCCTCCCCTGTAATTTAGTTCCTTATGTACTTCTAGTGTTTATTTTAATAAAGCACTGTGAGGCTGCTGCCTTGCAGTATATAGTCAAATATATATATATATATATATATATATATATATATATATATATATATATATATATATATATATATATATATATATATATATATATATATATATACCTCGCCGGACTTTGCAACAGTTAAGGCTCCCTTCTCCGTTGGATCACTGGAGCCGTCATGATCTCCTTCCTCCTCCATTGTTGGATCACCGGAGCCATCATGATCTCCTTCCTCACCATCGGTGTCATTGAGAAACGACAAGGTGATATCACCTCCGTCGTGAATTATATCCCCCAACAAACTCTTCTTTTTCTAAGTCTCTGTCCATAGTTTCTGCAAACATTACAACATGGCAATATACAACCATGAGAGATGGATTAGTGGCAAACATAGAGCTAATCACAACAAGGAATCATATGCATATGAGCAATGGATTAGTGGCAAACATCATGCAAAGTTCACAAGTTTTATAACAATCAGTTTCAGATGATCATCGAGGACTCCTCCCCCCTCATGTCTGATGAGTCATCCTATCTTTCAAGAGAGGATACTTTGCGGACCGCCTCTCTCATGGTCGTCGAGGATACTTGCGGACCCCCCCTCATGTCGAAGTTATTGGGGATATGTTGAATTCCCGAGAGAGTTAGGGGTGTTCTAATGCGGCACTACATGATATAGGTGAAGGGGGATAACATCCTGGAATGTTTTCCCGAATTTTGCATTTTCGGACAGATGAACCGGAGGGGGACAGTTCTAGGTTCGCTATGCTAGCTGCTTGTGACAGACGAACAGAGGGCATATTCTAATTCGTCATATTTTTCTGATCGATTTTATATATAAATTATTTTCATCGGAGTTACGGTTAATTTTCTACGAATTTCTAAAGTTTTACCAATATCCTAAAAATTCTTAACGATTGCAACTTTAGAGCAAGATATAGACATGCTACAGCAAGATTACATGGCAACCAGAGGCATGGCATCAAAGAACACATTACATAGAGCAAATCACACGAAGTAACCACATGCATATGAGATATAGATTAGTGGTAAAAACTGGATGTACTTCGTGTACAAAATGGACAATCTCTTTCGAAGTATCAGGGTTTTGGACGAAAACTCATCTGTTACAAAGGCATTTCATTTTTTTAACTTATTTTAACTCCAGACTTTTTGTGCGTTCAACATGCACCATTCAAAGCCACATCATCAATTTTCAACCCTTTCTGACTTCATTTGCTATTTTTCATGCATTTACTGATTTTTTTAGCTAAATGACCCTGAAATTGAAAAGCAGTACAAATGAACTCTGAAAAGGTTGAAAGTTGGCATGGTATCATCATTTCACCCACATAGCATGTGCTAAAAAGTTGAGAGGGTTATGGCAAAAACTGGATGCACTTCGTGTACAAAATGGACAATCTCTTTCGAAGTATCAGGGTTTCGGACAAAAACTCATCTGTTACAAAAGGCATTTCATTTCTTGACATGTAACTGCAGTGATATTCTAGATAAAAGCCATCATCAGAATAGTTGTGGAGAGAAAGTCTTCACCTTTTCTTCGCGTGTGTCCCTTGCTTATTGTGCCGTAACCATGGATAATCTTCATCGTTTAACAAGATGCTTGGGTCAGCCTTCACTTTGAAGGGAGGAATTTCATGAAACTTTTCATAATCTTCAGACATGTCTGTCTTGCCCTCCACTCCCACGATATCTCTCTTCCCTGAAAGAACTATGTGGCGCTTTGGCTCATCGTATGATGTATTCGCTTCCTTATCTTTTCTTTTTCTCGGTTTGGTAGACATGTCCTTCACATAGAAAACCTGCGCCACATCATTGGCTAGGACGAATGGTTCGTCTGTGTACCCAAGATTGTTCAGATCCACTGTTGTCATTCCGTACTATGGATCTACTTGTACCCCGCCTCCTGACAGATTGACTCATTTGCACCGAAACAAAGGGACCTTAAAATCATGTCCATAGTCAAGTTCCCATATGTCCACTATGTAACCATAATATGCGTCCTTTCCCCTGTTGGTTGCTGCATCAAAGCGGACACCACTGTTTTGGTTGGTGCTCTTTTGATCTTGGGCGATCGTGTAAAATGTATTCCCATTTATCTCGTACCCTTTGTAAGTCAATACAGTCGAAGATGATGTCCTGGCCAATGAGTACAGCTCATCTCCAACAGTGGTGTCATCCATGAGATGTGTTTGCAACCAACTTCCGAAAGTCCTGATGTGTTCACATGTAATCCAGTCATCACACTGCTCCGGGTGTTTGGAGCACAAAATATTCTTGTGTTCATTGACATACGAGGTCACCAAGGTAGAATTTTGTAGAACTATGTAGTGTGATTGAGCCCAAGAATGCCCGTCCCTACATATTATTGAGTCTGCTCCTAGCGTGCCTTTTCCAGTCAGTCTCCCCTCATACCGTGATTGAGGGACACCAATGGGCTTAAGGTCAGGAATGAAGTCAACACAAAACCCAATGACCACCTCTGTTTGCCGGCCCATGGAGATGCTTCCTTCTGGCCTAGCACGGTTACGAACATATTTCTTTAAGACTCCCATGAACCTCTCAAAGGGGAACATATTGTGTAGAAATACAGGACCCAGAACGGCAATCTCATCGACTAGATGAACTAGGACGTGTGTCATGATATTGAAGAAGGATGGTGGGAACACCAGCTCGAAACTGACAAGACATTGCACCAAATCATTCTTTAACGTTGGGAGGATTTCTGGATTGATTACCTTCTGAGAGATTGCATTGAGGAATGCACATAGCTTCACAATGGCTAATCGAACGTTTTCCGGTAGAAGCCCCCTCAATGCAACTGGAAGCAGTTGCGTCATAATCACATGGCAGTCATGAGACTTTAGATTCCGGAACTTTTTCTCTGCCATATTTATTATTCCCTTTATATTGGACGAGAAGCCAGATGGGACCTTGATACTGAGCAGGCATTCAAAGAAAATTTCCTTCTCTTCTTTGGTAAGAGCGTAGCTGGCAGGACCTTGATACTGCTTTGGATGCATGCCGTCTTTTTCGTGCACATATTGCAGGTCCTCCCGTGCCTCCGGTGTATCTTTTGTCTTCCCATACACGCCCAAAAAGCCTAGCAGGTTCACGCAAAGATTCTTTGTCATGTGCATCACGTCGATTGCAGAGCGGACCTCTAGGTCTTTCCAAAAGGGTAGGTCCCAAAAATAGATTTCTTCTTCCACATGGGTGCGCGTCCCTCAGCGTCATTTGGAACAGATTGTCCGCCAGGTCCCTTTCCAAGGATTACTTGTAAATCATTGACCATATCAAGTATGTGATCACCAGTATGGAGGGCGGGCTTCTTCCAGTGATCCGCCTCACCTTTGAAATGCTTGCCTTTCTTTCGACATTGATGGTTGGTCGGAAGAAATCGACGATGTCCCAGGTACACATTCTTCCTGCATTTGTCCAAATATATACTTTCGGTGTCATCTAAACAGTGTGTGCATGCGTGGTATCCCTTGTTTGTCTGTCCTGAAAGGTTACTAAGAGCAGGTCAATCATTGATGGTTACAAACAGCAACGCATGTAGGTCAAATTCCTCCTGATTGTGCTCATCCCACACACGTACACCTTTTCCATTCCACAGCTGTAAAAGTTCTTCAACTAATGGCCTTAGGTACACATCAATGTCGTTGCCGGGTTGCTTAGGGCCTTGGATGAGCACTGGCATCATAATGAACTTCCACTTCATGCACAACCAAGGAGGAAGGTTATAGATACATAGAGTCACGGGCCAGGTGCTATGATTGTTGCTCTGCTCCCCAAAAGGATTAATGCCATCTGCGCTTAAACTAAACCATGCATTCCTTGCGTCACCTGCAAAGTCCCCCCACCTTCTCTTGATTTTTCTCCACTGCGACCCGTCAGCGGGTGCTCTCAACTTCCCGTCTTTCTTACGGTCCTCTTTGTGCCATCGCATCAACTTGGCATGCTCTTTGTTTCTGAACAGACGTTTCAACCGTGGTATTATAGGAGCATACCACATCACCTTGGCAGGAACCCTCTTCCTGGGGCGCTCGCCCTCAACATCACCAGGGTCATCTCATCTGATCTTATATCGCAATGCACCGCATACTGGGCATGCGTTCAAATCCTCGTACTCACCGCGGTAGAGGATGCAGTCATTAGGGCATGCATGTATCTTCTGCACCTCAAATCCTAGAGGGCATAGAACCTTCTTTGCTTTGTACGTACTGTCGGACAATTCCTTATCCTTTGGAAGCTTCTTCTTCATTATTTTCAGTAGCTTCCCAAATCCGTTGTCAGATACACCATGGTCTGCCTTCCATTGCAGCAATTCCAGTGTGGTAGCGAGCTTTGTGTTGTCATCTTTGCAATTTGGGTACAACCCCTTTTTGTGATCCTCTAACATGCGATCGAACTTCAACTTCTTCCTTTCACTTTGGCATTGTCTCTTCGCATCAACAATGACCCAGCGAAGATCATCATCGGGCACATCGTCTGGTGCCTCTTGATCTTCAGCTTCCCCCAATGCAGTATCACTGTATTCAGAGGGATAGTTGTCATCATCCTCTTCTTCTTTGTTGTCTTCCATCATAACCCCTCTTTCTCCGTGCTTGGTCCAAACATTATAGTGTGGCATGAAACCCTTCTCAAGCAGGTGGATGTGAAGGGTTTTTGAGGAAGAGTGATCCTTCGTATTCTCATAGACAGTACATGGACAATACATAAAACCATTCTGCTTGTTTGCCTCAGCCACTCCGAGAAATTTATGCAGGCCCTCAATATACTCGGAGGTGCGTCGGTCACCGTACATCCATTGCCGGCTCATCTGCGTGCATTATATAATTAAGTGTATCAAAAACAATTACAGAACATCATGAATAGAGAAGTGACCAAATTAATACAAGTTCATCATCACATTAAAACCAAAGTACAGTAGTGATCAAATGTTATTACTGAAAAAATAAATACATAAAGTTTATACATAGTTCTCATAGAACAACATATAGCTCTCTAGAGCATCTAATTAAAACATACGTTGAAACTATGTAAAACATTTAAATGCAACAACAAATGCGATCATAATCGCAACTAACGTAACAATTGATCCTAACAGCATAATGATACCAAGCCTTAGTATCAACGGCATATTTTCTAATCTTCAAGCGCATTGCATCCATCTTGATCTTGTGATCATCGACGACATCGGCAACATGCAGCTCCAATTCCATCTTCTCCTCCTTAATTCTTTTCAATTTTTTCTTCAAGTAATTGTTTTCTTTTTCAACTAAATTTAACCTCTCGACAAGAGGGTCGGTTGGAATTTCCGGTTCGCATACCTCCTAGATAAAAACATCTATGTCACGTTGGTCGGCATAATTATCATAAACACTAAATAAAACAAATAGTTATAAAAGATAATATACCACATCCGAATCATAGACAGGACGAGGGCCGATGGGGGCGGATACCAAAACCATGGCACTATATAATAACAAACAATAATAAAAGTAAGAAAATTATACAAGTATCTATTTAAATCATACAAGTAAGAATTTTTTTCTTCTAGAAAGAAGATAAGAACAAGAGGCTCACCACGGTGGTGCCGGCGACGAGATCGGCGCGGACGATCGACGGCGGTGAAGACAGGGACGGGACAGGACAGACCACCAAACCTAGACAAATCTTGAGGAAAATGGAGCTTGAAGGTCGAGCTTGAAGAGGAGAAAGCTTAAGTGTGGCTCAGGCATTTCATCGAACACCTCATCTGCATAGGAGCTGAGAGCAGAGCAGCACACACCTACCACATGCCGGCCGGTCAAAAAACAAAGGAGTGAGCGGGCAGGGGCGAGCATATATATAGGCATCTCTTTAGTCGCGGTTGATGGCTAGAACCGGGACAGAAGCCTGCTCTTCAGTCCCG
Source organism: Thinopyrum elongatum (assembly GCA_011799875.1). Lineage (NCBI taxonomy): Eukaryota > Viridiplantae > Streptophyta > Magnoliopsida > Poales > Poaceae > Thinopyrum > Thinopyrum elongatum. The sequence continues at coordinate 650,420,132 of CM022298.1, forward strand.
GTTTCAGCCACCAACTGGGACTGAAGGGCTGCGCCAGGAGCGAGGCCCTTTGGTCCCAGTTCGTGTCTGGAACCGGGACCAAAGGGGTCAGACGAACCGGGACCTATGGCCCCGAGGCCCGGCCGGCGCCCTGGCCTCACGAATCGGGACTGATGCACCCATTGGTCCCGGTTCGTAAGAGAACCGGGATTAGTGCTCTTATCTGGCCTGGACCAAAGCCCTGTTTTCTACTAGTGTGAGAACAACATTCACGTGGATAATAATGGCTAAAGTGCCCAACATATGATTATTCTGCCCTCTCTAAACATGGCCATTGGCTTTTGGGCAATGGAGTTCAGGAGTGATGTCCTTTTGTTAGATTACCATACTATGCGCTCTTCTAGTGCTAATAGTAGATGTCATGTGATTAACCTCTTAGTTTAAACTTTGTTGGAGACATCCACTGGGTAATGATGGATGCAGCTAGCCCAGGGTCCATCCGCACCAGAAGATGGTTGTATACACATCCAACCAATAGTGTTGCATTCGTAACCTGCACCGAACCCGATCATCCACACCCTGTTGCCTTTCTTCATCCACCCTTTAGCTTCCATGTATGCCAACTCATACCACGCTGATGAGGTTGACTGATTTCCAAACCGATGCAATGTCATTCTTGATGGCTCAACATGCTTGTCTGATAGACCGAGGCCATTTTGTACGGAGGTGATAACGGCCGGCCCACCGACGTGGATACAGAAATGGTCAAATGCAACACAAAAGTTTGGGATGTATGGTCTGATCTTCCTCCAATGAAGCACCTTTTTCGCCATGCAGAAGAGTCCAAACTTGAAAAGCTCTGATGCTGGTAGGACAAGAGGCGCGGTTGCAGTGATATTAGTTGTGAGTGCTTCACCAGCGACAGCCATAAGGTCTTTAGAGAGAGCAATTCCTAGGTTTCCCTTCTCATCTTCTTCTTGATACACACACCGGTAGGCAGTGTTGCTTGCCGCTGTGATCGTCCACGTGAAATGCCCAAGCCGAAACCGAGCCTTGGACCTAGAAGTCGACAAAAGCTTGGCGACACCGCCCATGCGAAACAAGATGTTAGTCAACTGCATGGAACACTTATTTCCCACACAGTAGAATGGGCCAATGGTCTCCGTCGACACCACCAACGCGTGTGACCCCCAAGGCACGAATCACGGAAAATATATAATAGAGCACCTGCACCCAGGCCCTCTCTATCTAGCCATTCATTTTCTGCATCGCGATTCGTGCAAACACATTTCTCTTTTTTGTTTCTCCCACACAGAACATATCTTGAAGTTCAAATCTATGCAGCGTGGCAAAGCTTTCTAACTAGAATTTAGGATAAATCTTTCAGATTTTTTTTGTCAAACATAAATATACAAAATAAGTTTTGTTTGATTAAAAAATCATATTTCTAGTATTTATGTCAGACAAAAAAATCTGAAAGATTTATCCTAGATTCTAGTTAGAAAGCTTTGAGACACTGCAAAGGTTTGAACTTCAAGATATGTTTTATATGAGAGAAACAAAAAAGAGAAAATTTCATATAGAAAGTTAGTTCTGTCGCACGGATTTTAAAGCGATATTGGAGAGTTAGGATAGCAGGGTCGGGGTGCAAGTGCTCTAAAAATCCACGTCCCACGAATCGCAGGATGTTTCTCACGAGCCCCACTGCGGTCACTGATGCGGAACACGCCATCCCAGAGAGGTTCATGACACGAAGATCACCTCGTAACTTGTATCTAGTCACAATCATGTCGGCGATGGATGGTATCGGACAAAATACACTGCAGTTGGTGATAAGAACACTGATCGCATGAAGGTTGATGCACGTCTTGGCGAAAAGGTCATCAATCACCGAGAAGACGACCAACTCTGCTTTGGTGCGTGCCTCATCAAGCCCACAATATGGCTCCATGTGCGCAAGTGCAGGTGGGAAATATGTTTGATCGCCCATGCCCGAGCGCTCATGAATACTAGCTATGAAGTTGGCAGTAGAATCATCAATCAAAGGTGAGAGTCATGCATGCTCGACGGAGGTTTCCTTTGGGTATCTAAAGTTGGAGTTTGGCCGGAAGCAAGCGTAGTCAACAAGGTATACATTTCTAGGACGGAGTGCAAGATAGATGGTAGCTGTGACAATCAAAAGAGCGACGAGAAGTAGATGGATCAGACATATATCACTGGATTGGGGCATAGTCTTGTGTGCAGCGGAAAGCCATTGTGCAACGTTTGTGAGGACGGCAGTTGCGAGTATCATTGGGGCAAGACGAGGATCTTAGCAGTTAGCAGCACAATGGTGCAATGAAAGTTAAGCAATTGTTCCTTTTATATAGCAATCTGTGACGCTCGAGACAACACCCAACAACAATCAAACTGTTGGGTAGTGTAGTGTACACGCGTGCACAGATGTGTGATGGGGATAGCGAGAGGGAACAGTAATGATGATGGATTTTATGCAAGGGCTTTGCATGCCTTCAAACATTTCTCTTCACTCACGATCTTCCGTTACATCATCGTGGGAATACGTAACATCAGAGCAGTGCACACCTAGATCAAATAAACGGGCTTGTTAAAAATCAGTCGACTGAGATTAAACGAAGTCTCAGTCGACCTTGCAGCATTTTGCCCCATCGTTTGCAACATTTTTTTCTGCCGGTTGCAACATCCGTCTTGCTGGTTGTAGCATGTCATCCCTCCTTGATTGTAGCATGTTATCTCACCGGTCGCAACATCCTCCTTTGATGGTTGTAGCATTTTTATCAGAGCGGGTGTAGCATATGTTGTCGTTGCTTGCAGTACAGTTGCAACATTTTTCACCACCGTTTGCAGCATCCAGCCATGCCGCTTGCAGCACCACAACTATGCTGACGTCACTCGACTGAGACTTCGTTAAGTCTTAGTCGACTGAGTTCTAGATAGACCCTCAAATAAATATCCATCAGTACACGAGCGATGATAGTACGTATGAGACCGTGCGTGCCAACTTCTCAACCATATATATTCCTAGCATATTATTATTCTCAATCCATCTTCCTAGCATATTGAAATTCCAAGGGGCACGCAAGTGCGCACCTACCCAGCCCTGCTCCGCCGCACGAAATTTTGATGGAGTCAAATGATGGTGTTAGTATTTTTGTGGGATGGAGGATGTCAATAGCTACAAAACGAACAAAAGAACGCGAAAATCGGACTCCGAATGAATTAGTTATGGCCAAAACGGTTTTTGGAGTTGGGCTGAAACTGGGGGGTGCGGGCACCCGGGGGTGGGAGAGTGCGGGTGCCCGGGGTGGTCAGGGAGTTGGGCGGAAAAATGGCCCGGTGGTCCGGGTGCCCGGGGTTAAGGGGTGCGGGCGCCCGGGGTGGCCAGGGGGGTTGGGAAAAACTTGCCCGGGGGTCCGGGTGCCCAAGGGTCGAAGTCCGGGTGCCCGGGTGTGGCCGATTTGGGCGGAATTTTTTGGGAAATGGCCAAATTCGATGGATTTCGTGGTGGGAAGGGTGGGAATGAAGGTGTAGGTGCTAGATCCACTTGCCAAACAACAAATCCATGGACCAAAACAACAAAATCCCACAAGAACCAACAAATTGCAAGTAAAAAAATTTGGGGCTATTTTTGTGGGGATTTTCGAATTAGGACGAAAAACAACAAAATCAAGCTAGAAAATGGGGGGTAGGGGCTCCAAGATGTGAATCAACCTTGCTCATGATACCAAGATGTTGTAGGGTGAAACCCTAGAGGGGATCTTTTGACATTTGGAGGGGGGAAAAGTGAAGAACACACAAGAACACAAGGGGGAGATCACTCAAACAAACCCAAATAACACATCTACTAGAGTAGCATACATGAGATCCACAAGTATACAAGAACAATTCAAGGGAAATAGCACTAGGGTAAAGTTCTTTCCACTCCAAGGAGATGGTGTCTTGATGTTGATCTTCCCTAAGAGGAGGCCTTGATAATCCACAAGGATTCTTCCCAAAGTGGGGGCTTGATCTCCAAGAGGAGGGGATATAAGGAGCAAAGCTCTCTAGTGTCTATCAAATACTTTGCTAACCTCCCCCAACAAGCTAGGTGAGGAGTATATATAAGCTAGGGACGAATTGGGGGTAAAACAAGGGTACATAGGTAAATTATCCCGAAATACGAGTAGCCACGGTGGAGGGTACGGGCACCCGGGGTCAAGCGGTCCGGGCACTCAGTGTTCACCTGGAGACGGAGGGCCGGGCACCCGGTGCGCGCCTGGGGAGGGGCACCGGGCACCTGGGGGTGTGAGGCCCGGGCACCCGGGGTGTCCAGGGGGCCACGCCCTTGGCGGTTGGCGGGGCCGGGCACCAGGTGGTGGCGGTGCGGGCACCCGGGGGTGGATGGTGCGGGCACCCGGGGTGTCCAGAGAGCTTCCGGTGCTTCGTGCTTTTCGTGACTTCCATCCTCTTCCTTCCTCCATGGTCGCTTGTATCCTCGTCCTAGCTTCCTCACGGTCATCTCCTTGGTATCTAAGAATGCACAATGTTCCCATTTGAGGTAGGACCCAACTCTCATGTGAATCCGAATGAAGTTCGAAGAGGAAAGAGTTAACCTTGGTTTCCATGGCACGTGCGCGAGCTCTTTTCCTTGGTCCTCCTCGTGGTGCTTGATGAGTAGTATTATAGTCCATGGGGATGATGGTGGGATGCTCCGCATCATCTCCCCCCCCCCCTTGGGAGAGATCCGTCCACGGATCATGATCTTCATCACCATGGGAAAGAGAGGGCGTCGCCGTGTAGAAGTGGATGACCACCAAGCACTTATCATGTTGAAGCTCGAAATGGGCACTCTCCAATGTCGCACTGTCTTGTGATTCCTTCCAAAGGAGCAAGGACAACAAACACTTGGAAAAACGAATGTGGTTAGTGTTAGTGCCAAACCAAGCATTCAAGTGGTAATTCATCCAACAAGTGTCGTCATCAAGCATAGCATATGGTTTGACAAAGAAGTGTGACATGTCGTGTAAGCACATAAATTGGGCACAAGTAAAAGCATTATGAAACAATGATGCAAAGGTGAGGTAAACGTGCTAATATGTGTGACAAGAGAACAAGCATATACCTCAATGTCATAGCAAGCGTGCATAAGGCGCTCAACAAATGGTCTATGGTATGCATATGAAGCATTCACAACACCAAAATAAATGAAGTGTCTAAACACATGGGTCAAGTGCAAGACAATCCAAGCGTAACGTGCGTGTGGTGTAGTGAATATAGTGTGGCACTCAACACAATAGAAAGAGCAATTGTTCATCATGTGTGAGGCGATCAAGTCATTCAAGCTAGTAGTGCAAAGATGAAACATACTATAGGTAATCATGGCAATCATGTCATGTGTGCAAATAGTAGGCATAGGCAATGCACATGGCATATCGCAAGCACGAACACAAAGCAAGATCAAGGTATCATCATAGGCATTGGGCACAAAGCAAACATGGCAATAACAAACAATATCTCCACCAAGCATGCAAATACACATAGAAGTAGTAATATCAATCATCATGTGTAATGCAAAGCATGGGTCACAAATGCATGTCAAAGGCATAGGAATGAGCATAGCATGCACAGTGAACATGGCAATATGGGCAAATGATATATAATGGACAAGAATCCATAACCATGTGAGGGCCATGTAGAAAAAATGCGCGAAGTCATTGTGCGGAGGGAGAGGTGGAAATGAGAATCCACGGTATCCCAAGTCATCATTGCTCTCTAGAGCTCGTTTTGTCAACTCATGGGATTGTGAGGTTGACAAGTATGCATGGGTACCTACACAACAAATACACAAACGAAAGAAATTGTGTGTGTGGTAAATGTACACATCATCCATCATGATGTGTATGTGCATGTGTGAGTTAGCACAAGATAAGCATCGCTCAAAGAAATTTGATGCATGGTATAAGAACATGTCATCCATCATGAAAGAATAATTGTTATGTATAACACGATGAGGACACAAATTGAGCGTGCTAGTATATGGCACAACAATATCATGTTCATTCATGGGGAGCATATTGTGTACATAATTATTTGGATCATGCAATGGATGGGATGAATCAAAACCTCCTAAAATGTATGAGGGAACTCTGGGGGTCTCCTCATGAGCAATATCGGAATCATAATATGGGGAAAAGTGACAACATGGCAAACAATGCATGTCCGAAGCTAGGTGGTCATGGCATTGCATATGAGATAAATGATGCAAAGGAAGCATATCAATATCATCACAAGAAAAACAAATGCCAATAACCATGGGCTTGTCATCTATGCCATATGTACAAATTGGGTTTATTTTAATGGCATATGCATAGTCACTACGATGAGATTGCAAATAAGACAAATGATTGATCTCATTCATAGCATATGACAAGTCAAGCGGATTGTCAAACATGATGTGACCAAGAGAATTATCACAAGAAATCCTATGTAACATGGCATCACAACTAATAGACTCCATATGGCAATCATCAAACTCATCATAAATGGGTAAATCATCGCATGGGGAAGTCGAACTAGCATGAAGCATGACAATAGGTGGATCAACATCATGCAAGCAACCAATGTCAATAATGTCCACTAGTGGGACTAGAGCATCATCTTCACCTATGTTATCTTTTTCATTCCACTCAAGTGGTGTAGGTGAGGTGGCAAAGACCAAGTCGTGGTCAATATCTTCATCTTGATGGAACCATGTGGGGGGTGCATCATAGTCCACCATGGCCATCGTCTTGTCCAAAGGAAGGACGAAGTCGTCGAGGATCGGCGCGTCAACATATATGGGACCTACCACCAAATGAGAAGACACAATAGAGGTAGAGGTTAAGTTGTTAGAAATCGAAATGGCCTCACATGCCCTATCAACTATCTCACTCTCTCTATGTGGTGGTGGCTCACTCACTCCCTCAAGGTAGGTGCACTCAAAGTCACATATGGTGGAGTCACTCATCTCACTCAAGTGGTGGGGGTTGTGGCTCTCCTCACATGGGAATTGGGGCAACTCATCATATATGGGGCTAGTGGTGAAGTCACTCTCACTCTCAATATGGTGGCACAAGTCACTCAAGTCATCATACGTCACCGTGGTCGAAGGGAAAATCCCATGCTCAACCATCTCGTCGCCGTGGATGAAGGCCGAAGATGGCACATCATTGCTCTCCTCCATGACCGAAGGGAAAATCCCATGCTCGATCATCTCGTCACCGTCGCCGTGTATGAAGGCCGTAGATGGCACATCATCACTCTCGCCTCCTAAGATGGAAGCATCATCCTTGCTCGCCGCCATGTCGCTCGCCTCCAAAGCATGTTCCTTGAGAGGCTCCGTAGTCGTAGTCGTCGCCGCATCGTCTTCAAAAAGAGTCGTGGTAGACTCGACATCATCAATGCCACAAAAAGGGATGGCGGTGAAGTCAAACTTGGGAGCATCGTCTTGGAGCTCATCGGTCTTGGACATCTTGGTGGTACTATCCTCAAGTTCGTTCTCATGGAGCTTGGTCGTCGCTAAGTGAGCTTGGGGTGAAGAAGTCTTGGCCATCATGTGTTCTTGTTCCGCCTTGAGAGCACCAATGTAGAGGTCGTCGAGGGACTTGTAGTTCTCGTGGAAGATAGTCTTGCAGATGTCGTTGTGCAATCCCATCATGAAGTGGAACTTCATCCAAATGGGGTCGTCCACACCGACTCCTCGCAAGGCTTTCTTCATCTCAAGGAAGTAGGGACTTGGATCCTTGGATGGTGTTCTCCAATTGGCGTTGAAGATGTTCCGTGTAGGTGGAAGGCAAAAACTCTTGCCGCATAGCTTTCTTCGTCTTGGGCCAACTCATGTTGAAGGTCTTCGAAGGTGTATGAAGCCACCATGTCGACGCGTAGTCGTGGAAGTTACTTGTGGCGCACTTCACTTGGTCTTCGGAAGGGACTTGATGTAGCTTGAGGTAGTCATCCATCTTGCGCTCCCACTCGAGATACTCCTCGGGGTCTTGAGTCCCATAGAAAGGAAGCTTGTGGTCGGTGTCGAGGTCGTAGTAGCTCGTGGAAGTCGCGGACTTGAGCTTGGGGAGCTTCTCTTGAGCGTAGTCTTGAGGTGCTTGTAGGTGAAGATGCCGAATGTCCAAAGGCGAAGATGCCTTGAAGTTGCTTGGCGAAGATGCCAAGGTAGATGGTGAAGTCGTTGAGCGGTTGTTGGTGTTGAGCTCTTGACCTTCACATTCTTGTTGGTGATGGTGTCGATGCCGATGTGACCTTGTCGGAGATGGTAGCTTGGAAGGATGTGCACTAGAGCGTCTTCTCGAAGATGAGGAAGATCTCTTGCAGGACTTGATGAGGGCTTTGATCTCCTCCATTTGAGCATCCATCTTGGCGTCCAAGTTGTTGTTCATGGCACCAAACTCGTCATTGTTGTTGTAGACCGAAGGAGGTGTGCTTTGCCTATCCATCACAAGTCTCGAGCAAATGTGAGTAGGAAATGAGAGAACAAAACCAAAGTTACCTTTTTCGAAGATTGAGGATGTATCGAGTATCACTCAATGTAATGCTACAATAGTAGAATTGGTACCGGGTTTGTTTCTCACACCTACAAAAGTAAAGGCTTATCGAGGATCTTGGTGAGGATGAGTGGCACAAAATTTCAAGCAAATGTTAGTCAAGATATCGATAATGTTGAGAAGGTTCACAAAATTGCAAGTAAAGCAAGTAGACCAATAGCAAATAATGGCACACGGGAACACACACACGGATAGATAAACGGGGTCGTGCAACCAAGGAATGAGCTCAAGATGTGGAATCCACGAAAAACGCTCGTGTTGCACAACTCTAGAGAGACGCTAGCACGATTGCTCAAGAGGCAGATTCGACACTTGTGCACAACCTATGAGATGCAAAATGTATCAACTTTCTATCCCAATTATGCTATATATGTATGATGTTCCGGTGTGTCGCACACGATGATCCAAGATGATCAATATGGTAGTATGATATGCAATGTGGCGATGCTATGGCTATTGATTACAAGCTTTTTGTTTTTCTCTTTTTGCTTAAAAGCTTTTTTTTTATATGGCCACTTATGCAAAATGCACAAACCAAGATAGCAATTGTGTATATGCGGGAACAATCTTGTGACACAAGAGATGATATGATGATACCAAGATGAGGATACCAAGATGATATGGTATGTATGCAATGGAAGGTACGGATCAGTAATGTGCACAAGTAACGTTGCCGGCAATACTCAAATGGCTAGTCTCGATAGGCAAGTGACGCAAAATGGCTCGGAGTTAACAATACTATGGCAAGAAGAATGTACAATGATGGGATACCAAGATGATATAGAGGTTACCGTTCTTGCTTATGGATAGGGTGTCAAAATGGTGAAGGTGGTCGATGTCGGATCCTTGACGAAGTTGAGCGGCGGTGTTGTCGATGTCGAACCGTTCCTAGTTAGCCGAAACACCTTAGGAAACGGAAAAACCGCAAACTCAAAATCTCAAACAAAAAATGTCAAATGGTGATAGCGGAATGCGTTGGTTGTTCCGGAGTTGGCAATGCGGAAGTGGTGGTGGTGGTTGATGAAGAAGCAACCATCCCTAAGTAGCCGAAACACCTTAGAAGACTCAAGCAACCACAAATGCTATATGGATCAAAATGGGTTAGGTTGCGGAAAGCTATGGTGGTTTTGCGGATGATATGGTGGAGGGCCTAGGCAAAGATGCCAAAATGCCAAAAATATTATGGAGTCAAATGATGATGTTAGTATTTTTGTGGGATGGAGGATGTCAATAGCTACAAAACGAGCTAAAGAACGCGAAAATCGGACTCCGGATGAATTAGTCATGGCCAAAACGGTTTTTGGAGTTGGGCTGAAGCTGGGGGGTGCGGGTGCCCGGGGTGGTCAGGGAGTTGGGCGGAAAAATGGCCTGGTGGTCCGGGTGCCTGGGGTTAAGGGGTGTGGGCGCCCGGGGTGGTCAGGGGGGTTGGGCAAAACTTGCCCAGGGGTCCGGGTGCCCGGGGGTCGAAGTCCGGGTGCCCGGGGGTGGCCGATTTGGGCGGAAATTTTTGGGAAATGGCAAAATTCGGTGGATTTCGTGATGGGAAGGGTGGGAATGAAGGTGTAGGTGCTAGATCCACTTGCCAAACAACAAATCCATGGACCAAAACAACAAAATCCCACAAGAACCAACAAATTGCAAGAAAAAAAATTTGGGCTATTTTTGTGGGGATTTTCGAATTAGAACGAAAAACAACAAAATCAAGCTAGCAAATGGAGGGTAGGGGCTCCAAGATGTGAATCAACCTTGCTCATGATACCAAGATGTTGTAGGGTGAAACCCTAGAGGGGATCTTTTCACACTTGGAGGGGGGAAAGTGAAGAACACACAAGAACACAAGGGGGAGATCACTCAAACAAACCCAAATAACACATCTACTAGAGTAGCATACATGAGATCCATAAGTATATAAGAACAATTCAAGGGAAATAGCACTAGGGTAAAGTTCTTTCCACTCCAAGGAGATGGGGTCTTGATGTTGATCTTCCCCAAGACGAGGCCTTGATAATCCACAAGGATTCTTCCCAAAGTGGGGGCTTGATCTCCAAGAGGAGGGGATACAAGGAGCAAAGCTCTCTAGTGTCTATCAAATACTTTGCTAACCTCCCCAACAAGCTAGGTGAGGAGTATATATAAGCTAGGGACGAATTGAGGATAAAACCAGGGTACATAAGTAAATTATCCAGAAATGCGCGTAGCCACGGCGGGCACTCACGACGGCAGGAGCTCCTTCACCGCCGCCGACACCTCGCTCGTCAGGAAACCCTGCACGGCAAATAGATCTCAGCCCCGGCATTATTCGGTTTGTCCAACGAATCGGATATAGAGCCGTCCACTAGCTCTAGTACCGGTGCAGGTCGGGGAGTTGACGTACGTACGCACCTCGGCGATCTTACAGGTCATGTAGTGGCCCTTCTCGCCCCACGCCTGCGCCGCCGGAGCTCTCGCCGCTGCGGCGGCCAGGAGGACGTGAAGCAGCAGGAGGAACCCCATCCCTAGCTTGGCTCTCTCTGTTCTTTCCGAAAAGGCTTGGCGCTCTCTCTTTTGCGTGTTGCAGCTGCGGTAGCGCGGCCTTTTGCTTCCTCTGTGCGGCACGCCTACTCGTTCTAGTTTGCACGCGAGCAATTGTCTCGTACATAGTCATGATGATTGCACGGATGATGCGTGGTTCGCGTGAATCGCTCACGCGCAGCACGATGGCTCACGTCAGTGGTCCGATTCGAGGTCAACTCTAACACGAGACCATTTCGTCAGACCGTGTTTGTATGAGTCGAAGCGGACAGAAAACACGGCCCAACGCACGATGCAAACGGACGGGTGCCCGTTTTGTGTCCGCCGTGACCTATTTCCGGTTTAAATTTGGGCTGGGTTTGCGTCGACGCGTACAAGGCGCAGACGCCCGCCCTTGCCCTTCCCTGACTAGTTCGTCGGTGGTAGAACGGCCTTTTCCCCATCCCCTCCACACTCGTCCCCCTACCTTGCTGCCGCCCGGTTCCCGCCGCTCAGACACGGTCGCGGCATCCACCAATTTTCCCACGGTATCCATCAACTTCCCCACCGCATCCACCGAGGCATGGCCGCCACCTCATTATTTTAATTTAGAACATGGCAAATCCATTACAACAACTCAAGCAATTTTATCTCATTTCGTATGTATAATCCCAACTAGTAGTAACATGTGCTTCCAGTGTAAACAAACTGTACTCTCAACTATCACTAACTTGTGCTTCCAGTGCAACCTAAAATGTGTTTTCTGTGAGAGTACAACTCTGCTCCTTGCAGGAGCACAATTGTGCTTTCAAATCTACTGGCTTGTTCTTCCATGGAAAGGGTAAAGCACACATGTGCTCCATATAGGAGCACAACATACTTGTGTGCGTAAACCACTTGTGCTCCACATGAGAGAACATAGAAAAATGCAAAATAGAAAGAAAAGAAAAAAGGAAAACCAAAAATAGACACGAAAAAAATGAAAATTGAATAAAAGTAGGGGAAAAGGGAAAAAGACAAGAAAATATAAAATATAAAACTAAAAACCAAAAAAATACGCGCTGGACCTCCTCGCAGTATCAGCTTACTAGTGAGTTTTGTACCGTCCCGAAGTACTAGTTCTTTTTGTAAACATTTCCCCTCTTTCCCCACCCCCTCTCTCTCCTTTGTCTCACGGTTTCATCAGCATGAGAGCCACGTGCCCGGGCAGGTAAATGGCAATGTGATAATTCCCTTGGTTTAACATTTGTTGGAAACATCCACTGGGTAACGATGGATGCCGCTAGCTCAAGGCCCATCCTCACCAGAAGATAGTTGTATACAGACCAAGACCAACCCACCGGTGTTGCATTCGTACCCAGCACCAAATCCTATCATCCACACCTTGTTGCCTTTCTTCGTCTATCCTTTAGCCTGAATGTATGCCAGTTCATATCGCACTGATGCTTTCGACTGGTTTTCGAACCAATATATTGTTATTCGCGATGGCTCAACGTGGTTGTCTGATATATTAAGGCCATGTTGTGTTGAGGTGATAACTGTCGGTCCACCGTGGATGTAGAAATACTGAAATACATTGCAGAAGTTGGGGATGTACGATTTGTTCTTCTTCCAATGGAGCGCCTTTTTAGCCACACAGAAGACCGAAAACTTGAGAAGCTCATATGCCGGTAGGACAAGATGTCTGGTTGCCATGATATTGGCCTTGAGTGCATCCCCTGCGACAACCATAAGGTCTTTAGAGAGAACAAACCCTATGTTATCCTTCTGGTCTTCCTCTTGATACACATAATGATAGGCTGAGTTGTTAGCCGCATTGACCGTTCGCGTGAAATGCCCAGGACGAAACCGAGCATTGGACCTAGAAGTCGACAACAATTTCGCCATGTCACCCATGCGGAACAAGATGTTAAACAAATGCATGGAACACTTATTCTACAAATAGTAGCACGACACAGTGGTCTCCGTTGACGCCACCAATGTGTGCGACTCTGAAGGCATGACCTGTAGGATGCTGCTCGCGAGCCCCACCGCTGTCACCGACACAGAGCATACCATCCCCGAGAGGTTCATGACGCGGAGATCACTTTGCAACTTGTATCACTTCACAATCGTATCTGAGTTGGATGGTACCGGACAAAATTGCAAATAATGATAAGAACTCTGATTACTTCACAATTGATGCACATCTTGTCCAAAAGGTCGTCTATCGTTGATAATACAATCAACTCTGCTTTTTAAGCATGCTTCATCAAGCCCACGGTGTGGCTCTATATAGCGAAAAAAGGTGGTGCATATGTCTGATCGCTCATGCCTGAGTGCGCAAGAATATTAGTTATGAAGTTGACACTAGAATGATCAAGTCAAGGTGAGAGATGTGCATGCTCGAGGAAAGTTTTCTTTGTGTATCTAAAGTTGGAGCTTGGTCGAAAACAAGCACAGTTCTAGCATAGAGTTGAAGGTAGATTGTAGCTGTGATGATCAGAAGAACGATGACAGGGAGTACGTGGATGGAACAGATAGCACTGCGTTGGGGCACAATCTCATGTGCAACAGCAAGCCATTGTTCAATCTTTGTGAGAAGGGCACCTGCGAGTGTCGTGGCAATGACAATTGGCAGGATGAGAATGTTGGAAGCACAATGGTATGGCAATCTGAAATGCTTGAGATGAGACCACGAACTCATAGTGTTAGGTAATGTAGTGTGCGCAAGCTAATGTCCGACCAGGATAGCAAACGGAGAACAAATTATACTAGGGCTTTGAATGTTTTTTTACATACTTTAGCTGTATGTAAGGCACCTGAAAATTGAATTGGGGTCAATCGATTTTTCTGGTTGTTGATTGTTGCTCCTAAATTTGTGCACTATTTTTTTTGTGGTGTGGTATGTCTTGTTTTGGGCTAGGGATTTTTGACTGGCGTCAATTTTGGGTCAGTCAATTCCTTCATGGGTTGAAGCCGAGTTAGCTGTGCGGCTGGGCTAGCTCTATTTAGCCGATCTAACGACTCAACCCTTCCCTCTCTTCCTTTGTTTTATTTCTGGTTTTTCTATTTTCATGCATTTTTGCTCCTTTTTTTTTACTTTTTAGTATTTTTTTCTTATGGGTACTTTTTTGAATGTTAGTGAGTGTCAATGTATTCATGCAAATGTTAGACAATAAGTGTATAAATTATTTCATTCTTACTTAGAAAACATCATTATTTGATTTTGTCTCTACCTCATTTTCTTTGTTCTTTAAGGGTCATACCAATTCCACTAATTCATTTCTTCTTATGAAACTTCCTTTTTGCGAAAATTTCACTATTATATGTTTATTCTTGCGCATAATAAAAAAGAGCATGTGTTTAAATTGTGTGCAAAGTTTTTCGTTATGTTTTTTGTTTTGTTTTCCTTAAAGGGTTATACCACTGTCACTAACTCATTCTTACTTAGAAAATTTCATTATTATTTTTTAGTTTTTACTTTATCTTCTTTCTTATTAAAGGGTATTGCAACTAATACAATCTTCCTTAGAAAATTTCATTATTTGATTTTGTTTTAATTTTTATTCCATTTTCTTTCTTCTTAAAGGGTAATACCAATACCACTAATTCATTATTCCTTTGAAAACTTCATATTTTGATTTAGTTTTTATTTCTTTTGTTTCTTCTTAAAGGGTAATACCATTGCCACAAATTCATCTTCTTAGAAAAATATTATTTTATTATTTCTTTCTTCGTTAATGATAAAGCAATGCCACTAATTCTTTCCTTTTTAGGAAACATTCATTTTTTTCAAAAATCCACTATTATTTTGTATACTTGCATATTTTTTAAATGTAACTTTGTGTAAATGTGTGCAAAAATTTCATTATTTGTTTTATTTTATTTTCTTTTTTAAAGGTTAATACCAATGCCACTAATTCATTATTTCTTAGAATTTTTTTTGTGAAATTCCACATTAATGCTTATAGCTGCTATTACAAAAAAGTGCAATTTTTGTCATTATTATTTAAAACTTTTAAACTTTATTTCTTCTTAGAAGGTAATACCAATGCCACTAATCATTCTTAATTAGAAAAAAGTTATTTTGATTTTGTTTTAGTTTGTATTAATTTTCTCACAATGCCACTAATTCATTCCTTCTTACTAACTTTTGTTGTTGTGAGAATACCATTATTGTTTTCTTATCTTTCATAGTATTTAAATTCACAATTTTGCATAAATCGTGTGTAAATTTAGTCATTATTTTATTTCTTTCTTACAAGGTGTTACCAATGCCACTAATTCATTCATTCTTAGAAAACTTTTTTTTTACAGAATTTCCGCTATTATGTGCTTATTTTTGCATATTATAAAAGGTGTAATTTCTGTGTAAATTGTGTGCAAATTTTGTCATTATTTGTAGCCCTAGGAGTTCGGTTAATTTGGTTAGTGCGGTTCATTAAATATGGTTATTTGGTAAATACGGTGTTGATAATTTGGTTAATATGGTATAAAATAATTCTATTGTTCGGTTTTGGTAGATACCATACTAATCAAATTTGACAATAGCAAAACGATTAGTCATGAAAAATTTGTCAAAAAGATTCTTACATGTACAACATATACGGTTTTTTTTGTGATAAATGTACAACTATATAGTTGACACCAATAAACGAGCGGCAGACCAGCATAAAGTAAAGCACAACTATTGACTTTTACGCAAGTAAGACAAGCGCTAAAAAAAGACTACAACTCGAAACAGGCTCGCGCCCCGCTTTATAGATAAAGCACCGACCAAAGTTCACGGTCGAACGATACATAGTGGAGAGGTAACCCTCTTACAAAGCGGATCCTGAGATCTCGGTACCACGCAAACTGCGCTACCAAAGGAGAACAATGGGAGATCAGAGTACAACGCCACGCCACACCCTAGCACACCTAGACTCCACGACAACGCCCTCAGGAGGGAGAACGGCGTAGAACGTCCCCGCTACCGAGTCCGGAATGGACATAGGTTTTCACCCGGAGCCCGAACACGGAGAAGAGAACCACAATGACGTCTTCAGGAAGATAGCGGCGCCCGCGAGCGTCGTCGTCATCAGCGCCAAGCGCAGAGCTTTCGCTCGGAAGCTCGCCCGTGTCACACGGTGTCCCCAGGGCAGGCGCGACAAACTCCAATCCCCAGATCCGGATCCGGGCACCACCGATAAGGGCGTGCCCGAGCCACCTGCCGCAAGACCTCTCGCCGCCCATACGGCCAAGAGGAGAAGCCACCACCGCCGCCATGAGGCCCACCGGAGAGCCAACCATGGGGACCGCCGCCCGGGGCCGCCGCCCCGACATCCCTATCCCAAGGCGCCGCCACCCATCCGCCACACAACACACCAACCCCGGCAGGTAGAATAGAAGGGCTTCTTTCCACACCTAGCCCGGCATCAGTCCCTAGATCTGGGTCGGCACATCCATCGTAGGAGGCGCCGACACCTGCATCCCCAACCAGTCCCAGTCGACCTGGGGACACGATCCTAGGACTGCCGACGGCCGCCGCGAAGCCGAGCTTGCACGACGCCAACTCCGAGGTCACCGGTGCCGCACAAACACATGAGTAGGCGCAGCCAGGACCACCACCAACATCCCACCGCACCCGCGAGAACAACGCTCACGGGCACATCCCGGGCCGAGCCCGCACCTCACCTACCCGGGGACCACCCCGATCTGCCTCGGGCCCAGAACCGGCCCGCCCGAGCGCAAACCCTAGGTCAGGGGAGCCGCCGCCATGCGCGCAGCCCCGCACGCCACCGGCTCCAACCCAGGAGAAGGAGGGTCGCCACACCGCCGCCTCGTGCCACCAGTCCAACCACGGCCGCCCCGCCGCCGAGGCCACACCGGCCCTCACCACTGCCCCTAAAGCAGAGACTCACCATCACGCCCAACCACTGCCGTCAACGAACGAAGCAGCAGCCGACGCCCAACGCCATCGAGGCCCGCGTCGCCTGTCGGCCCGAGGCCGCCGCGACCAGGCGCGCCCTTCTCCCACGCCGTCGGTCGGCCAGCAGCAAGCCAGCGGACGGGGAGAACCTGCCGGAGTCGCCCGAGGCCGGCTGGATCCGGATCTGGACACCAGTCGCCGCCCCGGGACGCAGCCGCCGTGCCTCGAGCTGTCGCCCCATCGCCGCCGTGCAGCCACAGCCACCACGCCGCCGCCAAGAGCCACCACCGCCGCACCGCCGGCCCCCGCGTCCGCCCGACGCCTCTGCCCAGGGCGGCTGCCCCGCGCCCGCCGCCACCGAGGGGAGAGGGGAGGAGATGCCCTGCCACCAGCCACCGCGAGGGGCTTTGCCCCGGCGGCACCGGCCGGCGGCGGCGGCGGGGAAAGGCGAGGCTGCGCGCGCGGCGGGTGGACCTGGCGTCGCCGCCCGAGTCGCCCGCGGGGGACGACGCGGGGGCAAGGGGGATTTCTACTGTAACACTTGTGCCAGGCTTCAAAAAAAAAAAAGACTACAACTACAAGCGCTAATCACTTAATTAGGTATTCCAGTACTCGTCCCCTGCAAAAAAAAAAGTGCTAAATAACTCATGTGCTAATAAATTTATAATAGTCATAGGTAAGGGATCGAAGGTTTTGTTGAGATATGGGGGATCGACAGGTTTGTGAGTCCTGCGTACATCTTGGGTGAAAGAGAGAGACAAAGGCTGAGAGAATATGGGTGAATGGAGGGATCATGATTCGTGCTATTGGTAAGGGCTGGCACCACGTCGACTAGTCAAATGCTCGAGTTGGGCTGTGCGAGGGAGGAAATCGACTGAACTGCAATTTCGGACAGTTGATTGTTATATATGGTTGTTTAGTGCTGGTTTTGATCAGAACTGAATGCACATAAAAAAGTGACTGACCTAAAATATTTTTTCAGTCACCTGGCCATTAGTCGGTCCCTTCTTTACACTCAGAATCCTATGATAGAAATACGTAACATCAAATCACATCTAGATAAAAAAAAATTAAAAAAAATCCAGCAATCCTTAAGCAATGATAGTACACATGAGACAATCCATTCCCTACTTCTCAACCATATTTCATACTAGCATACTATTGATGTTGCACACTAGTGTGCAGCTCATGTATTTCACAATACACAGCGGGAACACACTCATTCAGATTATTAAAAAGACATTATAACACATCTAGTATTGAAGAGGATTTTACTGTAGCTGTCAACTAATTTGGACTATCTATTTAAAAAAAATTGTAACTCTTCTACTTCTTAAAGCACATTCGTTTTTTTTTAATGATGCATGCATCCTTTTGCATGTAGGAAAAAGAAGCAAAGAAAATATATTTTCTCACATTTGCTATAGTGCAGAGAACTGATTTGTTTCTTGAAAAGTGACAGATTTTTCAACCATTGGATCTTGCATGGGGATACATACATGTGAGCTATTTGCTTGTGGAAAAATGAAAGAAAATCCATTTTTTCGCATTTGCCTTAGCTCAGACAACTACATTTTTCTCAAAATGTCATTGTTTTTTCAACAGTTGGATTTTGCATGTAGAGCATCCAGCGCGTGCAGAGTTATGTGTTTTTCAACAACCAATATTGCATGGAGATGCATGCAAGCTTCCTAGCTACAAGCTTTGAGCTTGTGACTAGGATGCGTTTTTTCTTTTGAAAAGGTCAAAGACCATATATTAAGTGGCACACATCCTTATTCTCGAAATAGGCTTTCGTCCCGCTTTATAGATAAAGCAACGGTCCATACATGCAACATCCACACTCGAAACCAAACAACAGCGTGGGTAATAGCACAATCATGCCCAAGAAAAAACAAGAGAGAAATGAGAAAAGAAAGCCACTTGGTGGCTGCCGACAAGCGGCCCTACGAGGATGACAGACGGCACACTGTAGCCAGAACCGCATCCATCATGATCCCAAGACGTAACACCTTTATACAAATTAAAAAATATACATTCAAGTCCTTGGTGTGTCGAAGCCTTCTACCCCTGCATCCACCGGTGGCGTGTAGTGAGAAAAAGTTATTGCCGCCTCTAGTCCTCCATCTCAGCACAGCAAATCCAAGAGCTTGTAGAAACTGCGCCCAAAAAAGGCATAGCCCTGAGAAATGAATTGAGAGATTAATGGGAACTGCCAGAGGAAGAGTTTTGCACAAACTCCGGACCAGACTGGTTACTGATTTTACTGAGCAGGTGCCCGGTGATGAGTCGTGACAAAATCATTCTAATGATTTGGAGGGCATGGCATCTTCATAATGATTATGCGCATGGCATCTTCATAATGATTATGCGCATGGAAAGGGTACTGCTAGAATAGTCGATTCCCTAGTTTTCCTGAAGAACTACTGGGAGATGCTGCACTCCATAACCCATGTGGCTAGCGATCTGAATGGGAGTATTTAACAAAGAAATATACCACATTTAGGATATCGGTCCCAGAGAACTACCGATTTCACATTGTTGACCAAAACCTACCGGTTTCAACATATTTTTCACTAAAAACTACCAGTTTTGGATAGTGGCCGAGTTGGATGTTTTAAATGTGTTTATGACAGGTGTGGCCCGCAGCCAGCTCGACATGTCGGGCCACGTCGGCACAACACGTGACGGCAGTCGGCTGAGAGCCATTAGAGTCGGCGCACGGTCGGACCTGGTAGCACCAGGTCA
This sequence comes from Thinopyrum elongatum, assembly GCA_011799875.1. Lineage (NCBI taxonomy): Eukaryota > Viridiplantae > Streptophyta > Magnoliopsida > Poales > Poaceae > Thinopyrum > Thinopyrum elongatum. The sequence continues at coordinate 650,439,833 of CM022298.1, forward strand.
AAGTGGACGGCCTGGTCTCTTCTTCCCCTACCTCCCTCACTCTTCTGAGCTCACCCACTCACTCGCAGCTTCCTCCTCTCCTCTCACCTCCTTCTCCTCACACGCCACCGAGCCGCAAGTCGTGGCTTGATGCCTTTGTGGAACGACGATGAGAAGAGCACGGACGACGACATTAGCGACGTGAGGAGCATGCAGATGGAGTATTTCATAATTCATTTCCTCTGTTAGGGTTAGGTTTACTTGTTATTTGAGATTTATTAAATTTGAGCTCATATCTGTCAGCTGCTCTTGGTCCAAATCATGATGTTGCTGCCATGGTTGCAGCAAACTCCTGACACCATCGTGGAGCCAAGTTTCTGTGGTGTCGTGGTTGAATCCGAGACTAAGTGCATCCTGCACAGGCATAGGACCCACAAGTTTGTTTCTTTTGAAGGCACTAACACCGGGAGGAGATTCCGAGGGCGAGGTGCTCAGGTAAGGGGAATTAGCTCATGCATGTGATTGTTTGCTCTGTTCAAAAAGTAATTGTAACTGAATGGTGCCACCTATTACTGTTATGTTTGTAGTGGAGACAGAGCACTTTGTGGTTGTCTGTAACTGTGGAGTAGGTGCATCAATAGGAGATGGTAGTGCCACTCCTATTTGTGTATTTATTGGATATAATTTTGAGCTAGTGTTGTTGTGTAGGAATTATGCTAGTTTTGCTCTATCAGTTGTAGGGTTTAATCATGCTTTGCACTCCCGTGTTACGTAGTATTTTTGCTCTGTCGATTCACTTTGTATTTCAGTCCACATGAATTATACTTTTAACTAAATTAACAGAAACTCAATGTCACTGATATTAAGTGAATTTTGCTTGTCAATGCCTTAGTGCTTTTCTTTAAGGGGCCCTTTTTCTGCAAGTAATTGAATGATTGTGTGTTAGGATAAGTCATATTCAATAAATTGGTGCTCTTGGTTTGACTACCAAGATCAAGGTAGTCAAAGTTGGGATTCGGAGTCGGGTTGATTTTCCTTAGACAGAATCGAGTTGTGGAATCGAGGATTCTACTAGATTTACTGAAGATATTATGTATCCATGACAAAAGTTTTTATGGTTTCTATAGAGTTTTGGCACTAAATATAGAGCAAAAAGTAAAATACTTGGATCACAATAGAAGTTTTGTAAACTAGTAGTAATCTAATAGAAGCCCCATCCCTATTATTGCTGGCCGCATGTGAAGTGGAAGGATGTGTGCTACCATCTTCTTCATCTGGGACATCCTCGTATTCATTATCCTCGCTGGGTCTCCATTGTTAGCTTCATCTTCATTGTAGTCACATACATAATTGTACTCATCGCCACCAAAGCCAAATTTATTGCCACCTGCATGTATATAAAAAAATACTATACATTCCTGTATGTAAATATATTTGATACAAATGATATCACAACTATAGAATCAACATACTTACATGCATCATCTATGTTCTTTGCCATGGTTTCAACTTCATGGTCGGTATTTTCTTCTACATACACACATGCTTCCCTTCAACAATTAAGGGCCTTTTGCATCAATATATGGGACAACATGCACAAAATGCTTCCTCCTTCTCATGCCAATTTCATATGTCGACACGCCTGATCCTCAGGTTTGATCTAGGGTTTGTGGGAGCCAGGTCAAAGGTGTCAGCGACTGAGCATTTGGGTTTGAGAGGGAAATAAAGGGCCGTCAGGCATGTGAAAAAGGGTTTGGAGGCTGATGTGTTATTCTGCTACAACTAAACGAATGGCTCAGATGATAAATTAGTAGAACCGGACATAGTCCATAGCATAGTCGGAAATGTGTTGCTGATGTTGCTATGGTAGCCAGAATTATTGAGACAACAACATAGATAGCATGTAGTAGTCACAATTATAGCAAAAAATGTAGAGTTAGCATGTAGTACCAATTATACTTTGCATATGGCAACATAGATAGTTCAGGCAGCAACATATATTCTGCACCAGAAACTATATTGTTCACACTCACATAGATAGCATTGAAATAGATATCACATATAATCATTGACACTGTCATATGTAGCAGATAAGCAGTGGCACTGACTGACAATAGGAAATTTAGTATGAAACAGATGCTAGCACTGACGAAACTGTCGAAACTGAAGAAAGACTTCAGAGAGGCGGCTGCCCGGCGATGCGCGCTGAGCGGCGCCTGCCCATTGGTTCAGGCTGTTGCACTGGATGCGCCACCTCCTGCACCTCATCGGTTCCGTCGGAGATTAGAGGCCACGCTCTATTGCTGTTGTGCTGCGGCCGCTGCTGCTCCTGCCACTAGTAGAAAACAAGGCTTTGGTTCGGGCCAGCCCAGCCCATTAGTCCCGGTTCAGTCACGAACCGGGACCCATGGGGGGCATACGTCCCGGTTCAGTCACGAACCGGGACGTGCCCAGGGGGCCGGCCGGGGCCTCGTGGGCATTGGTCCCGGTTCGTCTGGACCCATTTGTCCCGGTTCCTGGCACGAACCGGGACCAATGGGCCTCGCTCCTGGCCCACATCCATTGGTCCCGGTTCATGGCTTGAACCGGGACAGAAGGGGGGCCTTTAGTCTCGGTTCCACGCACGAACCGGGACCAATATTGTGCCTATATATACCCCTCGCCCGTGAGCAGAGCACTCCACTGCTCTGTTTTTTTCTGGCCGGCGAGGGGAGGGGTTTGTGGTGCTCTAGCTCACCTCCTATGCACATGACGTGTTCGATGAAATGCCCGAGCAACACTACTTAAGCTTTCTCCTCTCCAAACTCGACCTTCAAGCTCCATTTTCCTCAAAATTTGTCTAGGTTTAGCGGTCCGTCATGTCCCGTCCCCGTCTTCACCGCCGTCGATGGCCCGCGCCGATCTTCTTATCTTCTTTCTAAAAGAAAAAAATTCTTACTTGTATGATTTAGATAGATACTTGTCTAATTTTCTTACTTTTATTATTGTTTGTTATTATATAGTGCGATGGTTTTGGTATCCGCCCCCGTCGGCCCTCGTCCTGTCTATGATTCGGATGTGGTATATATTATATTTTATAACTATTTGGTTCATTTATTGTTTATGACAATTATGCCGACCAACGTGACATAGATTTTTTTTATCTAGGAGGTATGTGAACCGGAAATTCCAACCGACCCTATTGTCGAGAGGTTAAATTTAGTTGAAGAAGAAAACAATTACTTGAAGGAAAAATTGAAAAAAATTGAGGAGGAGAAGATGATATTGGAGTTGCATGTTGCGGATGTCGTCGATGATCACAAGATCAAGATGGATGAAATGCGCTTCAAGATTAGAAAGTATAGAAAATATGCCATTCATACCGAGGCTTGGTATCATTATGCCGTTGGATCAATTGTTACCTTGGTTGCGATTATGATCGCATTTGTTGTTGCATTGAAATGTTTTACATAGTTTCAATGTATGGTTTAATTAGATGCTCTGAAGAGCTATATGTTGTTCAATGAGAACTATGTATGTACTTTGGTTTTAATGTGATGATGAACTTCTATTAATTTGGTCACTTATCTATTCATGATGTTTTGTAATGGTTTTTGACACACTTAATTATATATAATGCACGCAGATGAACCGGCAATGGATGTACGGTGACAGACGCACCTCCGAGTACATTAAGGGCGTGCATAATTTTCTCGAAGTGGCTGAGGCAAACAAGCAGAATGGTTTTATGTGTTGTCCATGCCCTATATGTGGGAATACGAAGTCTTACTATGACTGGAAAATCCTTCACACCCACCTGCTTTATAAGGGTTTCATGCCACACTATAATGTTTGGACCAGACACGGAGAAATAGGGGTTATGATGGAAGACAGCGAAGAAGAAGAGGATGATGACAACTATGTGCCCCCTGAATACGATGATGCTGCAACGAGGGAAGCTGAAGATCAAGAGGAACCAGACGATGTGCCCGATGATGATCTCCGCCGGGTCATTGTTGATGCAAGGAGACAGTGCGAAAGTGAAAAGGAGAAGCTGAAATTCGATCGCATGTTAGAGGATCACCAAAAAGGGTTGTACCCCAATTGCGAAGATGGCAACACAAAGCTCGGTACCGTACTGGAATTGCTGCAGTGGAAGGCAGAGAATGCTGTGCCTGACAAAGGATTTGAGAAGCTACTGAAAATATTGAAGAAGAAGCTTCCAAAGGATAACGAATTGCCCGACAGTACGTACGCAGCAAAGAAGGTCGTATGCCCTCTAGGATTGGAGGTGCAGAAGATACATGCATGCCCTAATGACTGCATCCTGTACCGCGGTGCGTACGAGGATTTGAACGTATGCCCGGTATGCGGTGCATTGCGGTATAAGATCAGACGAGATGACCCTGGTGATGTTGACGGCGAGCCCCCCAGGAAGAGGGTTCCTGCCAAGGTGATGTGGTATGCTCCTATAATACCACGGTTGAAACATCTGTTCAGAAACAAAGAGCATGCCAAGTTGATGCGATGGCATAGAGAGGACCGTAAGAAAGATGGGAAGTTGAGAGCACCCGCTGACGTGTCGCAGTGGAGAAAAATCAAGAGAAAGTACCGGACTGAGTTTGCAGGTGACCCAAGGAACATATGGTTTGGTTTAAGCGCGGATGGCATTAATCCTTTCGGGGAGCAGAGCAGCAATCACAGCACCTGGCCCGTGACTCTATGTATCTATAACCTTTCTCCTTGGCTGTGCATGAAGCGAAAGTTCATTATGATGCCAGTACTCATCCAAGGCCCTAAGCAACCCGGCAACGACATTGATGTGTACCTAAGGCCATTAGTTGAAGAACTTTTACAGCTGTGGAATGGAAACGGTGTACGTGTGTGGGATGAGCACAGACAGGAGGAATTTGACCTGCATGCGTTGCTGTTTGTAACCATCAATGATTGGCCTGCTCTCAGTAACCTTTCAGGACAGACAAACAAGAGATACCACGCATGCACGCACTGTTTAGCTGACACCGAAAGTATATACCTGGACAAATGCAGGAAGAATGTGTACCTGGGGCATCGTCGATTTCTTCCGACCAACCATCAATGTCGAAAGAAAGGATAGCATTTCAAAGGCGAGGCAGATCACCGGAAGAAGCCAGCCATGCGTACCGGTGATCACGTACTTGCTATGGTCAATGATTTACACGTAATCTTTGGAAAGGGTCCTGGCGGACTATCTGTTCCGAATGACGCTGAGGGACGCGCTCCCATGTGGAAGAAGAAATCTATATTTTGGGACCTACCCTACTGGAAAGACCTAGAGGTCCGCTCTTCAATCGACGTGATGCACGTGACAAAGAACCTTTGCGTGAACCTGCTAGGCTTCTTGGGCGTGTATGGAAAGACAAAAGATACACCGGAGGCACGGGAGGACCTGCAACGTTGGCACGAAAAAGACGGCATGCCTCCAAAGCAGTATGAAGGTCCTGCCAGCTACGCTCTTACCAAAGAAGAGAAGGAAATCTTCTTTGAATGCCTGCTCAGTATGAAGGTCCCGTCTGGCTTCTCGTCGAATATAAAGGGAATAATAAATATGGGAGAGAAAAAGTTCCAGAACCTAAAGTCTCATGACTGCCACGTGATTATGACGCAACTGCTTCCGGTTGCATTGAGGGGGCTTCTACCGGAAAACGTTCGATTAGCCATTGTGAAGTTATGTGCATTCCTCAATGCAATCTCTCAGAAGGTGATCGATCCAGAAATCATACCAAGGCTAAGGAGTGATGTGGCGCAATGTCTTGTCAGTTTCGAGCTGGTGTTCCTACCATCCTTCTTCAATATCATGACGCACGTCCTAGTTCATCTAGTCGACGTGATTGTCGTCCTGGGCCCCGTATTTCTACACAATATGTTCCCCTTTGAGAGGTTCATGGGAGTCCTAAAGAAATATGTCCGTAACCGCGCTAGGCCAAAAGGAAGCATCTCCATGGGCCATCAAACAGAGGATGTCATTGGGTTTTGTGTTGACTTCATTCCTGACCTTAAGAAGATTGGTCTCCCTCAATCGCGGTATGAGGGAAGACTGACTGGAAAAGGCACGCTAGGAGGGGACTCAATAACATGCAGGGACGGGCATTCTTGGTCTCAAGCACACTACACAGTTCTACAGAACTCTACCTTGGTGACCCCGTATGTCGATGAACACAAGAACATTCTGCGCTTCAAACACCCGGAGCAGTGTGACGACTGGATTACATGTGAACACATCAGGACTTTCGGCAGTTGGTTGGAAACACGTCTCAGAGGTGACAACACTGTTTCTGATGAGCTGTACTCATTGTCCAGGGGACCATCTTCGACTGTATTGACTTACAAAGGATACGAGATAAATGGGAATACATTTTACACGATCGCCCAAGATCAAATGAGCACCAACCAAAACAGCGGTGTCCGCTTTGATGCAGCAACCAAGAGGGGAAATGACACATATTATGGTTACATAGTGGACATATGGGAACTTGACTACGGACATGATTTTAAGGTCCCTTTGTTTAAGTGCAAATGGGTCAATATGTCAGGAGGCGGGGTACAGGTAGACCCACAGTACGGAATGACAACAGTGGATCTGAACATTCTTGGCTACACAGACGAACCATTCGTCCTAGCCAATGATGTGGCATAGGTTTTCTATGTGAAGGACATGTCTACCAAACCGAGAAAAAGAAAAGATAAGGAAGCGAATACATCATACGATGAGCCAAAGCGCCACATAGTTCTTTCAGGAAAAAGAGACATCGTGGGATTGGAGGGCAAGACAGACATGTCTGAAGATTATGAAAAGTTTCATGAAATTCCTCCCTTCAAAGTCAAGGCTGACCCAAGCACCCTGTTAAGAGATGAAGAATATCCATGGTTACGCCGCAATAAGCAAAGGACACAAGCGAAGAAAAAGTGAAGACTTTCTCTCCACAACTATTATGATGATGCCTTTGATCTAGAATATCACTGCAGTTACATGTGAAGAAATGAAATCCTTTGTAACAGACGAGTTTCTGTATGAAACCCTGATACTTCGAAAGAGATTGTCCGTTTTGTACACGAAACAAGGAAGTGCCGTTGGACGAAGGAGCAACTTGAAATACGCGTCAAGAAGCTTCAGAAGTATATCGCCGTAGCGCAGCAAGGGACGTTCGTTCCCGATAGAGAGAACGACGAGCTCACACAGGCCCTCGGGAATCCTGAGCACCCAAGACGAACACGAGGCACGGCAGGCTCCATTGCGTGGAAGGTAGGGTTTCCCAGCGCAGGCGGTTACAAAACCCGGGAGAGGAGGAGGAAAGTGGAGCAGACCGAACTGCAGAAGCTGAATGCAAGGGTACGAGCGCTAGAGGAACAAGCACTAGTTCACAGGCAGCGACCTGCCGAAGCTACCTCGCCATCTCAGCGGAGAAGCAGCGTGGCTTCCACCGAGCTCCTTCAGCAGCCTCACTTCACGGCTCCCAGCTACCCCGTGGATGCTATCACGGAGGCTCAAGATTGCCACCTTATGGCGCAATGGCAGCACCTCAAAGTCAAGGCGGCTGTCGGCTCTGTTGCACCTCCTCAACCCGGCGCAACTTTTCACTGCCTTCCGATTCCAGAAGGCTATGCTGTTGTGATGGTCGATGAAATAACGGAGGGATTTGAGGAGCTCGAGCTTGACCACCCTACCGGTGAAGGGGAGACTCAGCTGGGTCTTGCTCTGAAGACTCCATGTCTATGGCGGAAGGAGCTCATCAACCTTCCGAACTGGACGCCTCCGCCTCCTCCTCCGGCGAGTCAGGGCACTCCGCCTCCTCCTCCGCCTCCTCCTCTGGCGAGTGATCAGGGCACTCCGCCTCCTTCTCCGGCTGCTCCGGCGCGTGGCGGCACTCCGCCTCCTTCTCCAGCTGCTCTGGCGCGTGACGGCACTCCGCCTGCGTCGGCGCGTCCGAGCAGCCCGCCTCCTTCTCCGCCTCGTCAACAACAGCGGAAGACAGCCGCCGCCGCTCCGGCTGCTCCGGCGCGTCGTAGCACTCCGCCTCCTTCTCCGCCTCGTAAGTAACGAAGGAAGACTGCCGCAGCCGCTCCGGCTGCTCCGGCGTCTAGCAGTACAGTCAGAGGCGGGAGGCAATACAAATTCGGTCCATCTCTCAAGCCTCTAGAGAAGTTACCATACGAGATGACCAAGGAGGAAAACGCGGAGATCTGTCAAGCCCAAGTGAAGGACTTTTTTGCAAAGAAAAATCCACCTCCGGAGGAGAAGATGGATCCGGTGAAATTGAAGCGCACTTTGAAGAACCTGAAGCGACCACCACCGCCTCCGCCGGATGACAACCATGTCCGCGCTCTGAAAAAGGCAGTGGAAGGAGCGCGCCGGTCGGGAACTACTTCAAGTGACAAAAGGTTACAAGAACGAAGAAGAGGGAACAAAATTCCCCAGCTCGGCGAACAGGCAAACCAATCGTGCCCCCCGCTCAAGGTGTCTAGCGATATCGTCGCAAATCTGCCGGGGATGTTGCCCGGTACCAATCCTGGTGATTACCTGCCCGACGATGCATATTTTGATACAATGGAGGTGGACGAACACAAATACCAGTACGGGAAGCCTCTCGTCAGACCTGGTGATCCTCCTCTAACAACGATGATGCGAAGATTCCATAAGTGGTACATGGACACCTGCAAGTCTGGGAAGGATATTTTGACGCTGAGAGTTAAAAAGGAGCACGACCTCGTTGGATTTGATCTGTTTTCTGTTCCATTTGAGGAGTTCTTCCAGTTTTTCAATCAAAAGGACCTCGATAAAATAATCATCACTTGCTACTGTCTGTAAGTACTATACTTCTGTAATTAAGTCTCTATATATAGCTCGGCTCTTTCATTGCATGTATATATAATTATCCTCACTATATTATGCAGATTGAAGATCGTCGAATGCAGAAATGCACAATCTATGATATTTGGTTCATTAACACAAATCTCATAGATGAATGGACGGTTACATATCATGCGGAAGAAACCGAGGCCAACTTGCTACAATCGTTGCTTAAAAATCAAAACAAAGATAAAATACTCTTTCCTTACAACTTCAAGTGAGTGTTACTGTCTTCTGCATATTCGGTTTCCCTTATTACTCGAGGTTATAGTAATGTAATTGATGAGTTATGCATGCGTGCGCAGCTTCCACTTTATTCTCCTAGAGATTAAGCTTGAGCAGGGACTAGTAACCGTCTTAGACTCAAGACGAAAAGATCTCAAAGAGTATGCGGCCATGACTGAAATGCTCCAGAAGTAAGTTCAATCGATCATTATCGCACCATATCGGCAACTTTGGTCATTTCCTGATATCAAGTAATTATTTTCTTTGTCTCGCAGGGTTTGGAAAGTGTTCACCACAGAATCTCCGGGACTGCCGGGGGAGCTGCGATTTACACACCCGAAAGTAAGTACTACTAGCTAGTTCCGCGCATCTCCCATTGATTCTAGCTAGTTTCATCAATACCATTTATAATGCTTGATTATCAGTTCGATTGACCTTTATTTCTCGTAAAGTGGTTGTGGCAGGAAGGCGGAAATAATTTTTGTGGATACTACATTTGCGAGTACATCTACAACGCGACGACCTCTAAGCGGGGCTATTCTGAAAAACAATATGAAGTGCGTAAGCAATAATATTCACAATTTTATTTTATTACCATCATTTGTGTTGAGTTTCATTCATATATATGTATTGACCCCCTTCTTCAAATTAGATTTGGCAGATGCGGGATGAACTCCTACCACAAGATCGCATAAAAGCAATTCAAGAGAAATTGGCGGGATTCTTTCTTGACCACGTCATCAATCCAGCCGGAGAATACCATGTGGAACTTGACATCAAATGTTAGGGATTGTAAGAGATCTTATATTGTATATATGTAGCTAGTAGCGTCGGATAGATATACGAAAACTTGTTGTTCGACCAATCTCTCGGAGAAGGAGGAGGTCGGTCACTTCTCTCTGTATATGTTCATGACGATCTTGTGTACTTAATGGTTTCCTTCATTTGCTTACTAGCTAGCGTGTCGAGTCATCTCTATACGTATAGTACGTAGCGTCGACCAAGCACGGAGATAAGAGAGGACACTTCTCTCTAGCTATTAGCTAGCTAACACAATATATGAAACCCCTAAATTAACCCTACAAAACCCCCAACCCTCCCCCCCCTTCAAAAAAAAACCCCAGCTCCTGAGCTGCTGACACGTGGATGTTCTTTGGTCCCGGTTGATGTTACCAACCGGGACTAAAGGTTCTCCTCTCTGGGCTCACCGCAGCGGCCACGTGGAACCTCATCTGTCCCGGTTCATATAAGAACCGGGACTAAACGTGTTGGGTTTTAGTCCTGACCCTTTAGTCCCGGTTTCCGAACCGGAACAAATAGAGCTTATGAAACAGGACAAATGGACCTTTTTCTAGTAGCGTGCAACGCGGCCGCCCCACGGGGTCTCCCCATCCCGGACAGCTTCTTCTTGAGCTTGGTGTTCCAGTGGTTCTCGACGTCGTTGCCAGTCCGCCCCGGCAGCTGGGCCGCGATCAACGACCACCTGCACGCCAACGCACTGATCAGCAAAACGTAGAGAGGTGCAGGTAGCTAGCTCCGACGAGGAACGAGACGGCGTGGATCATGGTGGGGTACCTGTTGCCGAGTGCGGAGTGCAGCTTGATGATGGTCTGCTCCTCGGCGTCAGTGAACTCGCCGTGCTTGAGGTCGAGCCGCAGGTAGTTGGTCCACCGCAGCCGGCAGCTCTTCCAGCACCGCTGCAGGCCTGTCACGCGCGGCAAGCAGTGCAATGCAACCTCGTTCAGCGCCAACGACAACAGCGCACGTTCCTTTCACCTAACCTGCAGCTGCAGGGCGCGCCGCGGACTCACCGGCGTTCTTGGGGATGAGGCGCCAGTTGCGCGTGCCGTAGTGCATGATGTAGGAGAGCAGCTTGTCGTCCTCTTCGGGCGTCCACAGCCCGCGCTTCAGGTTGTCCTTATCGCAGCATGGGATCCGGCCCATGTCGGCGCCTCCACCACCTCCCAGACTGCCTGACGTCCCCGCGCTGCGTTCTTGCGAGTGTGTGTCTGAATTTTCGATCGGCGGGCGGCGCTTGTATCTGCCGGCGCGCTGGGAAGCATATATAGGTGCGGGCCGTGCTGCCGGCGGCACGGGGAGAGCGGGGCGCTGGGCGAAGGAGGCATGGGCGGGATGACGAATTCAGCGCCTGCCCAACGCGTGAGCACCCCGGGGACGGGACAGGTTGCCCACGCGCACGGCGCCGGGTGTACCCCAGTCCAAGCAAGCACGGCGGTGTCCAAAAGTTATATCGCTGGATTCGTATTTGAACATAGCTTTCAATGTTATATTTTTTGCTGACATGCATTGACATTTTGTTAGTTAAATCTATGATCAAAATTTGACACAAACTATGAAGGGACCAATAAACCAGGAGTGAGGTAGTAGCTATTAGGTAGTTGCTCATCGGGATTGAAAATGTGCAATTTCCCGAAATGTACTTTCTACCACCCAGGTTTGCACATACTCTTTTTGTAATTCTAGGCTTAGAATGTGAAATTGGATGGCCTGCACATTAACCATGAAATTTTTTGTTCTGCAATTTAGTATTTTGCATGTTTTCAAACCCCACACTGCACGAGTTGCTACTTTTTGGTCGTCGAAGTACGCAAGGGCACCCAAGTTCTAGGGTTTTTCGTGCCTCCCGCCGACACCGTCGCCGATCTACCTCGTCTCCTGTTGCCTTAGGACTATGGAGGCTCGCTAGATCCCAGCCCTTTGTACCATGGAGGCGCGGTGGATCTACCTCGTCTCCTGTGGTCTTAGGACCATTGAGGCGCGGTAGACCCGAGGCCGATCTACCTTGTCACATACGCTTGTATGTGTTCCTCCAGGTGCTTGTTGCAGTGTCTGGTAACTGTAATTTAGCACACATGTTCGCTGTCACTAGTAACCTCTAGCACTGATTAATTTACTTCATCACATTCAGGAAGTACTGGATTTGATCACAAAAGTACGCACTGACCAACTCACTTACATATTATGAAGTCAACATGGTCAGACGAACATGATAATCCTATTATTATTCATAACGCGGGCTAACTCCCTGCACACATCCCCCTTCGTTAGTTTCGTCTAGTGGACCTTAGCTGCTCTGAATGCTGCTGTTGCTCTTCCCACTGAAGATCCGGTTGAGGATCGCCCCCAGCCTGACGCCTCCCTGGGCAATCCTCCTCTGAACGACCGGCAGCGCCGAGAAGAAGTACTCATCTGCATGCATAGCATAGGCAGTTCAATCCCAAGACGATTGATCGACCACACTTGTTCCATACAAACCATAAATTGTTCATCACTACTTACCTTCCAAGTTGGAGCCTTGCTCGGCGCCCACGTACGCGGGGCACGACAGCTCCGCGCTCTCCTCGGCGTACCTGCAACCATTAGCTTCCATCCGTCAGCTTCCGAAGATTCAGAGTTGCTGCTTAAATTAGATTCAGGCATATTGTCATGATGAGCTTAATACCTGTCAGCACAAGTTGTCGTCCGAGTATAGCACGCCGCCCACTGGTTCTCTTCTTTACACCACTCGTTCTGTACGAGAAAAAAACTCAAGAACTCAATCAAAACTCAAGGTTGATGAAGGATGAAGCCTGAAGTGATCGATAAGCTCACGGTAAGGTTGAGCTTGATGGCGTTGATCATGGTGCTCAGGTCGTCCTTGTAGAACCTGCTGAGGGCCGTTTCGATGACGTTCACATCCCACACCTGAACCATGGTAATGTTAGACAGGGGAACAACAGAGAAGAGCAGTGCGTGGCTCCAACTGAGCACTGGTTGATTGCACTGCGGAGCGGTAGCGTACGTACCTTGTGAAGGTTGGTCTTGGTCGTGTTGTACCAGTGGACGACGATGGTGTTGCCGCCGAGGTCGGCGATGCGGCCGCAGTGCATGGGCTGGTGGACGTCGCCGAGGAAGTGCGCCAGGAACAGCAGGCTCTCCGTCCGATTATCTGAATGGTAATATCATGCCATGCGCAGTGAGCCAAAGTTGTTGTGTGCTCTGTCAGTAGGTTTCAGTAAGTACATATGCTTACACGGGCTTGAGGAGTCCTGCAGCGCGGCGGTGTAGTTGTTGATGCCTCCGACGACGCACATGTCCTTCTCCCCTTTCGTGCCGTGGCAGTCCCCTGTTCAGTTCAGATAGAAATGGTATAACAGTGGCGTGTCCCGTTCAACATATTTTCGCTATTTGCTTTGCTTCTGTGACAGACGCGAGATTCTGGTATACAAATCTTGGAACCAGAGAGAGCAATGGGTGACGGGCGACAACAAGCGGAAATACTTTTCAACTACTACTAGTAGTCACCTACACGAAGCCAGATTCAGTTTTGCCATTTGACTAAAAAAGCAGCACAAACTATTTCGAAATGAACACTAATTGAATTCAGTTCATAGAATGGGATTCGTGCAGGTATAAAATATTTACGGATATTTTTTCCAGACAAGTATGAAAATGTGGACTAAGGAATAAGACTAGTAGTATTTGCAAATCGATCAAGAGCTAGTAGGAGTTACTCGCAAGGTCTGGATCGACGTTAACACAAGCTCATGGGAGTGGATGGGAGAAGGTTCAGAGCGTATGTGCGAGAGGAGCAGCATTGAGCACGTACTGACGTAGCTGAACTTGCAGTCTCCGGGGGTGTCGGCGAAGTGCAGGGAGCCGGACCACGGCATCTGGCGCCGCACGGCGTCCGGCCACGAGCACGCCTCCGCGAGCTCGCCGTTGGCCCATTCCGGCAGCAGCTCCTTCACCGCCGCCGACGCCTCGCTCGTCAGGAAGCCCTGCACGGGGAGTAGATCTCAGCCCCGGCATTATGCAGTTTACCCCCCAAAAAAGATCAGATAGGACTGACCATTGACCACCAGAGCTGTTGCCGGTGCAGGTCCGGTGGTTGGCGTACGTACCTCGGCGATCTTGCATGTCATGAAGTGGCCCTCCTCGCCCCACGCCCGCGCCGCCGGAGCCCTCGCCGCCGCGGCGACCAGGAGGGCGTGAAGCAGCAGGAGGAACCCCATCCCTTTCCCTAGCTTGGGCGGCTCTCTCTGCCCTTTTCGAAAAGGCCCGGCTCTCTCTTTGCGTGTTGCAGCTGCGGTACTGTGCTGTGCTTCCTCTGCGCGGCACGCCTACTCGTTTATACAACCGCCCACATGCTAAAATTTGAAAATTCTGTGATCCGCGATGGCATTGGTCCCAGTTAAACAAACAACCAGAGGAGACCGAAATCGAGACCTCGAAGCTAGGGACGGGACTGGCGCGACCACGTGAAGCTTGCAAGCTCGATTGCTCGGGGCATGCGAGCATGGAGCATCTCTCTCCTGCCCTACTTGGAGTCATGGTGGCTGCAATCATAGTGGCTCGCGTGATCGCACGCGCTCTACTCTGATCTGCACAGCGATTCTTCACGGTTTGGACCCGAGTACAGAGTCTGCTGCATTCACGCGCCTACCTTAAACAAATTCGAGGATAAGGTCTTAGCACAAAGGCATGCACTGTCGGCCTCGAATAAGTAATTTTACCGGAGCCGGAATGTACCGGTGTAGGATCCACCATTTGTCCATTTCGTCAAGATCCGTGCGGCCTTTGTCTGTATAAACTAGTAATTGCAGTCCCAACTCTATACATTGATAATACAAGTGTGGGTCCCTTTGCATGCAACAGCTTTTATCAGAGGATAGGACACTTGCATGCATGGTACATATATTATCCCCCTCTCTGTCCCACCGCAAGACGTCTATTTAATTTCTTTGGAAAAAATTTGGATGATAAATATGCTTTGAATCTAAACTCTGTTTTTGGAAAAAAATTATATATTTGAATTCAGAGCGACAAGACCTTTGAAACAAGACCGATCTTGGATATATTTTGAACAATTTGAATTTTATAGTTTTCATATTTCAGTTCTAGTGGTATTTCACAAACATCAGTTTCACACATTGAATAAACAACTTGACAAACAAATTGAAATATGTTTCATGTATTTCATATGTTTTAAATAATCATTTGAATGTATTTGAAATGACCCATTTAACATATTTCCCCACACACACAAAAATGATTTCAGAAAAATGATTTCACTCATTTAAAAAAATATCAGTTAAGAAACAAATTTCACTCGTTCCAAAAATAGATTTCACAATTTCAAAAAACACATTACACTCATTTCCAAAAGATATATTTCACTCATTTCAGAAAACACATTACACTCACTCAATTGAAATACTATACTATATTTCACTGGTTTAAAAAAATGATTTCACTCATTAAACAATATAAATCTCAAAACTAATTTCACTCATTTTAGAAAACACATTACACTCACTCAATTGTAATATTATGTTTCACTGGTTTCAAAAAACTGATTTCATTCATTCCAAAAGATAGATTTCACTCATTCCACTAGTTTCAGAAAACAAATTACACTGATTTACAAGAGATAGATTTCACTCATTTCAAAGAATATAATTCCACTCATTCCAAAATCAGTATTTCACTAGTTTGAAAAAACACCTTTCACTGATTTGGAAAACTGATTCACTCTTGACAAAAAAAATCTCTAATACTGTATTTATGAAATATCTTGAAACGTATTTCACTCATCACAAAAATCAGTTTCAAACATTGAAATAGACAGTTTCACAGAACAATGGATATATTTCATTTTTTCAAGTATCTTATTTCTCACATTTCACTCATTTCAGAAAACTGATTGGAAATAATCAGCTTCACATTTTTTAAATAACTAGTTTCACATTTTTTAAATAACAAGTTTCACATATTTTGCACTGAAATATGTTTTATATACATGAAAAACAAAAAATTTCCCATTTCAAAAAAATTGGTTTCACTCAATTCAAAGAACTTATTTCACTTATTTCAGAAAACTGATTTCACTTATTTGAAACATTGAAATTTAATCACGTTTAAATGTATTCAAGATTGATCTTGTTCTAAAGGTCTTGGCGCTAGGTATTCAAATATATAAAATGTTTTTAAAATGGGATTATAGTTTTAAAGATATGAATGAATGAAATTGCTAAAGAGAAAATAAAAGGCAGGATTTAATCTCGCATGCGGATGCATCTTTACGTGAACCAGAAGAGAGAATGGATCAGACATGCATCAAGTACTACTTTATCACTGACATGGACCTGCCATTTGATGTGACATAATGTTGAATACCTCATGCTCTTTGGGAATACACTAATATACATGAGATGTGGGCTAGCAAAGTGCACGAATCGCAAAGTGGACGAACGGCATATGCTTAGCCGGTACCTCCCGCCACCGGTAAAAAGGAGTTTGCGCTGTCGGCTTGCACGCTACTAGCACTTGACTGCAGGTTTGGGTCGGAGGCGCATGGATGAATTGGGAGGAGGTGCCCAGTTGCACGTTGAATTTGCAAGTTGAACGCTAACCGGTGGGAAGTAAACAAGGGATAAGTATATTTTCTGTCCCTGAACTTTTTCGAAAGTATAGAAATGATCCCTGAATTCAAAAACCGGCAAAACTTAGTCCCTCAACTACTCAAATTGGATTAGTTTAGTCCCTCATACAGCTTCTAGTGGTTTCCATCTCATACAACTTCGAGTGGTTTCCATCTGACGTGGACACGGTTTTGACCAAAACTTGACACATCACCTAGGTTTGACCGCCACATCACAGTCCATGTCATTTTTTTCGAAACACAGTCCACGCTACTCCTGAGGTCGGCTGAGAACCCGGACAACATCGTCCATGACGGTCATGCGGCGGAGATGAAGCGCTCGAGCGGCTAGAGGAGCTCTGTCAGCGAGTCCAGTGCCAGAACAGAGCAACCAGGAGAGCGCGAAGACGATGATTTGACTCGTGGGCCGATTGCACGGCCCACTCGCGCCCGCAACTTCCCCAGTGGCTTGCAGGCCTGAACTGGGCCCGTTAAGGGTGTACGTTGGCATATAACCGTTGGCGTGTGTTGCGTGTGGATCTGGGAACGGATTGGTGGCTTCGGCCAGGACCGCGTGCGTGTGTGCGAGCTTGTACAGCCATCCATGGCGAATTGATCCGCAAATTAGAGAGAATACTTGCCGCATCTCACATCTGGCATCAGAGCCGTTCCATCCTGGAGCTTCCCCGCCACCCCCACCGCACCAGATTCAGCGATCTCCGCCGGCGAGAGGCCATGGAGAACCTGTCGGCGGAAGGCCGCAACATCCACGAGTTCGTCAAGGCGGCCGTCACCGACGACCTCGAGCAGCGCCTCAAGGTACACAGTGATGACCTCCTCAAGTCCATGACCAAGCTGCTCCAGGATTCGACCAAGACCTTGGACGGGCTCATCACGGCCCGCGTCGACGGCATCCGTTCCGAGCTCCACCTCGACATAGAGCAGATCCGCTCCGATCTGGAGCGAGTCGACAAGGTCGACTATGAGGCTAGGCCCGGGGGCTCGTCTGCTAGCAGGGAGGTGAGAACCCACAACATCTACGTTCCCCCTCCGGCTCGCGGAGCGCGTGAGCTGTCGTCTCCACGGGAAATTCAGTCTCCCCGCGAACTCGTTGCTCTGGATCAAGGTGAGCAGTACAGTTCAGGTCCTCGGGTGGAATTGCCGCGATTTGACGGATCTAATCCACGGTTATGGCAAGCTAGGTGTGAGGATTACTACAAATTATGGGGCACTCACCACAGCAGATGGATATCTTATGCCACTGCCCAGTTTGAAGGTGCAGCTGCCCGATGGTTTGAGTCAGTGCAGAGGCGAACTACAGAACTGCATTGGACTGAATTTTGCAAGCTATTGCAGACAAGGTTCGGTCGGAATCAGCACCAGAATCTCTTGAGGAAGATGTGCAGAATTAACTAGACTGGGTCAGTGGAGGAGTATGTGGAACAATTTGCAGTATTGTATGACCAACTTACTGCATATGAGTCCAGTCCTGATCCTCTGCATTACACCACCCGTTTCATTGATGGTCTGAAACCAGGTGTTCGGATGGCCATTGCCATGCAAAAACCACGCGATCTGGATACTGCTTATGAGTTGGCCTTGCTCCATGAGGAATTGGGTGATATGCAATATACTCAACACACTTCCACAGCAAAAAGAAGTACTACTCCATCAGGAGCTTATCCTTACAAGGCAAGGACAGTGGAAGATAAAAAACTAGCTGAAGGTCACAGGCCTCTGCCAGTTGAAGATAAGTGGACTTCCCTGAGGAATTTTAGGAAGGCCAAGGGATTGTGTTTCATTTGTGGTGAGAAATGGTCCAAAGATCACCAATGCAAACCTACAGTCCAGTTGCATGTGGTGCAAGAGCTTATAGAACAGTTGCAAAGCTCCACTCCTTCTCTTGATGATTCAGACAGTGACACTGACAATCTGATGCTGCTGTCAGCAGCTGCTACAAGCAACAGTGTGTCTATATTGTCTTTATCCTTGCCAGTCAATATTAAAAATACAGAGCTGAAGTTCTTAGTCGATTCTGGCAGCACTCACTCGTTTTTGGACAGTTCCTTGCATTACCTGCTCCCAGAAATTACTGACATTAAAGCAGTTACAGTAAAGGTAGCAGGTGGAGGAAAATTGACTTGCTCACAACAAGTGAAACAATGTCAGTGGGATTGTCAAGGCCAAGAATTCTCACATGATTTCAGACTGCTGTCCTTAGGGGGTTATGATGGCATTTTGGGCCTGGATTGGCTAGCCAAACACAGCCCCATGTACATTGACTGGGAACAGAAATGGCTTTCATTCCAGTACAAGGGTACTACTGTCACTCTGCAAGGAGATCTGCCTGAGGAATGTGCTTTTACAGTTATGGCCATTTTTCCAGAATGTTATCTCTGAACAAAAGGAACAGTTACCTGAAATTCAGGCTCTGTTGGACAAGTATGCAGTGGTCTTCTCTCCTCCTACAGGTCTACCTCCCAGAAGACTGTTTGATCACAGTATACCATTAATTCCTCCTCATCCAGTATCCATCAGACCCTACAGAACTCCTCCTCATCTGAAAGTTGAAATGGAAAAGCAGGTACAGGAAATGCTACAAAGGGAAATAGTTCAGGTGAGCAACAGTCCATTTTCTTCCCCTGCTCTGATGGTTAAGAAAAAGGAAGAAGGGGATTGGAGGTTGGTCATTGACTTCAGACATGTTAATGCTCTCACAGTAAAAAGCAAGTACCCTATCCCTGTCATAGATGAATTACTTGATGAACTTGCTGGAGCTTGTTGGTTTTCCAAATTAGACCTAAGAGCTGGCTACCATCAGATCAGATTAGCACCTGGAGAAGAATTTAAGACTGCCTTCCAAACACATACTGGTCACTATGAGTTTACTGTGGTAGCTATGGGCCTGACAGGTGCACCTAATACCTTCCAAGGAGCAATGAACACAGATCTAGCCCCAGTTTTGAGAGGAGAAGATCCTTGTGCAGTCTGTTTCTTTGATGATATTCTCATTTTCAGTAAAACCTTAAAGGAACATTTCATACATCTAGATAGGGTGCTGAGTATTTTGTTGGAAAAACATTGGAGAGTTAAGTTGAGCAAGTGTGACTTTGCTAAACAAGAAATTGCTTACTTGGGCCATGTCATTAGTAGTGAAGGGGTTTCTACAGATGCCAGCAAAATTGCAACTGTCAAAAATTGGCCAGTTCCTGCTGATGTGAAACAAGTCAGAGGATTTTTGGGCTTAACTAGGTACTACAGAAAATTTATCAGGAATTATGGGATGATCAGTAGACCATTAACTGATTTGTTGAAAAAGGGGGCTATCTTTGTGTGGACACCAGCTACAGAGATGTCTTTTCAAACACTGAAGCAAGCCCTTACTAATGCTCCTGTCTTGGCACTGCCTGATTTCTCTAAGCAGTTTGTGGTGGAAACTGATGCTTGTGATGTTGGTATTGGTGCTGTTCTTATGCAGCAGGACCATCCCATTGCTTTTGTTAGCAGGGCTTTAGGTCCTAGGAACAGAGGGTTATCTGTTTATGAGAAGGAGTATCTAGCTATATTATTAGCTATTGAGCAGTGGAGACCATACTTACAGTTCCAGGAATTTATTATCAGGACAGATCAAAAGAGTTTGGTTAATCTTTCTGATCAGAGACTGCATACACCCTGGCAGCAAAAGGCACTTACAAAGATGATGGGACTGAATTATAAGATTGTTTACAAGAAAGGTATTGATAATTCTGCAGCTGATGCTCTCTCCAGGAGACCACAGTCAGATTCTCAAGTGCTAGCAATTTCTGGTGTTCAGCCTAGTTGGCTTGAAGATGTTGTTGAAAGCTACAAGAAGGACCCAAAAGCACAAGAATTATTGCAACAGTTGTCAGTGCAACCTAAGTCCAAACGCAACTTTCAACTGATACAGGGTGTGCTGAGATATAAAGGTTGCATTTGGGTGGGCAATGACAGTGGGTTGCACACTAGGATTTGCCAGGCTTTCCATGACACTCCCTTGGGGGGACATTCAGGGTTTCCTGTCACCTACAAAAGAATTCGTGCACTGTTTAAATGGGTGGGTATGAAGAAAAAGATCCAGCAATTTGTGCAATCTTGTCTCATTTGTCAACAAGCAAAACCTGAGAGAGTGGCTTACCCTGGGTTGTTATCACCATTACCTGTTCCTGCCAAAGCTTGGGAAACTTTGACAATGGATTTTATTTCAGGGCTACCTTCTTCTGATCAGTATGACTGCATCATGGTGGTCATTGACAAGCTTACAAAATATGGCCACTTTATTCCTGTCAAACACCCATACACTGCCCAGAAAATTGCTGAACTTTTCTTGGACAATATCTACAAGCTTCATGGCATGCCTCTCTATATAGTGTCTGACAGGGATCCAGTGTTCACAAGCAAATTTTGGCAAACTCTAGTGAAGAGGACAGGAGCTGTACTTAATATGAGCACGGCATATCATCCTGAAACTGATGGACAGACTGAACGTGTTAATCAGCAGGTGGAGTGTTTTTTGAGGTGTTTCATCAGTGCTCATCCGAAGAAATGGGCAAAATGGCTCTCACTTTGTGAGTTTTGGTACAATACAAACTGGCATTCAACACTTAACAAATCCCCATTTGAGGTTCTTTATGGCCATGGTCCTCGACACTTTGGGATTTCTGCTTCAGATTCCATTGACCCTGTTGATTTGCAGCAATGGTTGGATGCTCGGGCAGTTGTTCAGCAGTCAGTGCGCCAACATTTGTTGCGTGTTCAGCAAAGGATGAAGCACCAGGCTGACAAGAAACGCACTGAAAGGACATTTGCTGTTGGTGATCGGGTATTTCTCAAACTTCAAACATATGTGCAATCCTCCGTGGCGCACAGAGCTAATCACAAGCTCGCCTTCAAGTACTTTGGCCCATTTCTTATCCTGGAAAAGATTGGAGAGGTGGCTTATCGCCTGCAGCTACCAGCAGCCAGCCGTATACATCCTGTTTTCCATGTTTCACAACTGAAACGTTGTGTGCAGCCACACCATGAGGTACTTAACTCACTTCCTTCTGTCGATGCTCATCTCCAGTTTCCTGTCAAGGTGCTGCAGGAGCGTATTCGCCGTTCAGATAACAGATCGGTGGCGCAAGTTCTGGTCCAGTGGAGTGGGGGAGACGTGTCTTCAGCTACCTGGGAAGACAAGGATTCCCTTCGACAGCTATTTCCGCGGGCTCCGGCTTGGTCAAGCCGGCTCTCAAGAAGGGGGGAATGTCAGCGAGTCCAGCGCCAGAACAGAGCAACCAGGAGAGCGCGAAGACGATGATTCGACTCGTGGGCCGATTGCACGGCCCACTCGCGCCCGGCAACTTCCCCAGTGGCTTGCAGGCCCGAACTGGGCCCGTTAAGGGTGTACGTTGGCATATAACCGTTGGCGTGTGTTACGTGTGGACCTGGGAACGGATTGGTGGCTTCGACCAGGACCGCGTGCGTGTGTGCGAGCTTGTACAGCCATCCATGGCGAATTGATCCGCAAATTAGAGAGAATACTTGCCGCATCTCACAAGCTCGGCGGCCCAGGGCTCGGAGATGAAGCGCTCGAGCAGCAGACGAGTGACTTGGCCTCCCTGTTGCACGGGCCGTCGAGCTGCAGCCTGCACCCGGCGCGACGCCGCTGACCTTCTGGATAGGAGGCCTGAGCAGGAGGAGGAGCATGCTGGAGATCAGCATGTTCGCTGTGTTTCGCTTGCATTTCCGGCGGGCCGAATCAATACGTACGTGAACGTATACCTGCGTGTTTTGCCGGCGGCTAGAATCAATCCAGCCGCTAGTCTGCACTTCGTGTTCCGTGAAAGCACTCGACTGGCCGCCACACGCATGCACGCGGGCCAAGCACCTCAATCTCGCGCGCATCTCGAGCGCAGCTGGCGCTCCTTCCTGGAGCACGCTTGCCTCGCAGGAGACCCAAGGCCGCGCCCATCTCGTCCTCTACCCGCCGCGGACGTCCTCGGTACAGTGCCCGTGGGCGCCGCCCATGGCGCGCAGTCGCCCGCCTACGTGAGAGCACCTAGAGCTCGCCCTCATCGTCCCACATATTCAAAAGCGTTTCAATTTGCTGGCCAGAGCCACCCCGCGCCCCAGAGCTCCTCGCCTACCTCGTTTCCGACGGAGAATCGCCGCCACGACTGCGCTCAAACCATCTCCGAACTTATGCCATGGTCGCGCGGACGAGCACAGGAGCACCCGCCGGTGCTCTCTCCCTATGCCAGCGCGCGTCTGTGTTGTGCGTGTGCATCTGTGATGTGCAAGTGTGTGCGTGCTGGTGGGTGTGATGTGCGAGTTTGTGCGCGTGCTGGCGTGTGCGCGTCACCGGCGACCCTCGCCGTGCCGCGACTCCCCGCCGCCTGCACCCAGTACGTGCGGCGCCGCAAGCTCCACGTCGACCTCCTTCTTCTGTTTCTTGTCACGCGCCAACTGCTCGACGAAATGCTCAGCCGAGTTAAAAGATGGGAATGAAGAAGATTGCCACGTTGGCAACGCCGGGTCAAAACCACGCCAACTCAGCACGAAAACTACTTTTGTTGAGTCAAGGGACCAAACTAATCCGGTTTTCAAAGTTAAGGGACTAATGTTTGCCGGTTTTAGAGGTGAGGAACCATTTCTATACTTTTGAGAGAGTTCAGAAATAAAAAATATACTTATCCCAATAAACAAATAGGCATGTGCTGGTCTCCACATCCGTTCAATTTCAGCATCTAGCAGCGCTCGGTTTCACAAAAGCAATAAGGCAGTGGTATTAGTGAAAGTGTCATTCTAACACTGAGCTCAAATGCACTTGTTATGAACAGTAAAGTAAAAAAATAGTGAAGAAAATTCAAAACTTCTGTAATTTTCTGACGACAAATACCTCTAAACTAAATGGACTAGTAGCAGGTTCTCCCCCTACTGGAGTACCTATCAATGAAATTATACACAAATTTTTCCATATTCGCGAAGAAAGGCAGCACAAACAATAATATCTTTTGCAAAATCACCTTCCGGTTTCATCACCTTATAAGAGTCAATCTCTTTATCTGTACTAGAAGGTAAACCAGGGGAACTTTCTTCTTATTTTATTCCTTTCCTTTTTGAAAGAGTTGGTGCTTAAATTAGATAACCATAATTGCAAGGAAGTCCCTGGCATAAACGAAAAAATATAATCCGGTCTTCAGGAATCCTTCCGTCTTCTCAATCTCGCACATGCCCATGACGTGCCGAAGATGCTGCCGCTGGAGTTCCGCGGCACCATCGGAATGGGAAAGTAAGGGCCTTTTTTATTACCAAGATTTCTAACATGTGAGAATAGGAAAAACACGGAATTAAGATGTAATGTCATCTCTAATACAAATGGGATTGCATGAATGTTCGATTGAGCACGAGAAAAACATAGGAATATTCACATGAGATTAGAGTGAACCAAACAGATCCTTTGAACCAAAAAGGCCCTAAGATCTACGCAGTCAGCCGAGGAGTCGTCGATCTTTGTCGGGAACTTACCGAAGGAAGGAAACGAAAGGAAGATGTCACTAGTCCCCAAATCTTCTACCTCTCACATGTAAGCTTTGTTACAGTTACGGAGTTTTTCTTACGGGAGATGTGTACAACTGACATGGAAACAAGTGAGTAGTTATTTGAAATCAGAGGGGGTTGAAAGTGCGTTATATCGACTAGAGGGGGGGGGGGTGAATAGGTGATTTTTACAAATTCGTCACTGGGGAATTTCAAGGTGAGGAAATTCCTAAGCAACGAACTACTTAGCAGCGGAATAAGTACTCAGATGCAAACATAACATGGCATAAGCACAGTCATCATGATGAAATGAAATAGGCACAGAGTACAGGTAGCGTGATACAGGATAAGCAGGCTGAAGACAACTGACTGAAGAAATAGGAATGAGGAAATTGGGAAAGTCTTCAGTCAAAGTCTTCAAACAGTAACGATCAAATACACAGCAAGTATGCGAGGAAATGAAAGGGTTGAGGAAATAGAACCAGTAGCTCGGTGAAGACAATGATTTGGTAGACCAGTTCCAACTGCTGTGACAGTTGTACGTCTGGTTGGAGCGGCTAGGTATTTAAACCTGAGGACACATAGTCCCGGACACACAATCCTCACCGTATTCTCCTTGAGCTAAGGTCACACAGACCTCGCCCAATCACTCGTGGTAAGTCTTCAGGTGACTTCCAAACCTTCACAGACTCGGTCACTCGACGATCCACAATTTCCTCTTGGATGCTCTAGACCATGACGCCTAACCGTCTGAAGGATGCACAGTCCTCAAAGGTAACAAGCGTCGGTTCCACACAGGAACAATCTCTTCAGTGATGCTCAATCACTTTGGGTTTGTAGGTGTTTGGGTTTTTGGGTTTTTCCTCACTTGATGATTTTCGCTCAAAGTCCTCGGAGGATGGGATGCTCTAAATGACAAGTGTCAATCTATCTCTTGGAGCAGCCAACCAACTAGTGGTTGTAGGGGGCGGCTATTTATAGCCTAGGGAGCAGCCCGACATGATAAGACATAAATGCCCTTCAATGATATGATTGTTAGGTGGGTAGATATTTTGGGACAGCTGGCGCGTAGCACAGCAACGGTCGGAAATTTGAGTATCAAATTCCTCAGGGCTATCATGTTCCTCACTTATAGGCAATCCGCACTGGCGAATTCCTAACTCCTCAGTCAGAACAAATTCCTCAGAGAACAGAAGAACTTCGTCTCTGTCACTGAAGAAATTGACTGAACTGTATGAGATTTCCAATGGCTTCACTCGAAAGGATTGGGTAGGTGTAGGATTTTGAGATGAGCATCACTTGAAAACTTTTCCTTGGTTTTACCTCGACCCCCTTTAACAGTACGGTGTTTCCTATGACTCAAGAAAAAGAAAATGAAACTACGAAAACAAAAGTCTTCACGCTTCATAATCCTCGCATGAATATCAAGTCTTCAAGGTCACACCAATTTCCTCACTTTCAAAGTCTTCAAGAAAATCAAAGTCTTCAACAGAAGACATTCATTTTTAGGGGTCGACTTTCATCGTAAATATCAAACTCCTCATAGACTTATAGAACCTGTGTACACTCACAAATGCATTAGTCCCTTAACCTATAAGTCTTCAATACACCAAAATCACTAAGGGGCACTAGATGCACTTACAATCTCCCCCTTTTTGGTGATTGATGACAATATAGGTTAAGTTTTCAACGGGGATAAACATATGAAGTGTAAATACTGATATTGAGGAATTTGATTGCAAGATATAGAAGAACTCCCCTTGAAGATGTGCATATTTGAGGAATTTGCTTTGAATAGCAAATGCACATTGTAGAGTAATATCATGGAGATCTCCCCCTATATCTTGTAATTCATATACGCATTTAACATATGATATGAAGAATTTGAAATGCATGATGAAATATGGTGACTGATGTAATTCAGCATGCGTGCATTAACATATTGAGGAAATAGCATGCAGAAAAACAGAGCAAAAGTATCAGACCACCATAGGACTTAAGTTTACAACTCGATCCATCAAATACTTCAGAAGAACGAGAGTTGTAACTTAGCAAAAAAACGCCCATATATATAGACCCGCTTGAAGACTAACTCAAATTCCTCCCCCTTTGTCATCGAATGACCAAAAGGGACGAAAGATGAGGACTAACGCCCCTGAAGAATATCATCATGATGTCGATGGAGGAGCGCCAGCGTTGTTGGGGTCGTCCGTTGGAGTAGGGCATGCCGCGGTGTCGTTCAAGTCTTCAGCTTCATCCGTCTCGCACAATGAAGAATATGAACTGGCGACGAGCTGAGGAACTTTGACCTTCTTGAACTTCTTCGAAGGTGGCTGAGACCAGTCAAAGTCCTGTTGAAAGCTCATCTTCTTGAGATCTTCAGCACTATAAAGATTCAACAGAATAGCCCAAGTGCGGTCAAAGACTTCATGCAAGTAGTAGTGATTCTTCTTCACAGTATTTTGAGTGACTGTCATGTAATGAAGAATTGCACCAAACTGACGCTTGACCCACTTGTGATTTCGATCAACTTTCTGATGAAGACTAAGGAGAAGTTCACGATCAGTCATCACACGCGGAGCTGTGGCTTGAGGATTTTGTTCTGAAGCTTTGGCGGCAGAATCTTGTGTTGCAGAGTCATCATTGATGGAATAGGATGCAGCTTTGCAAAACTGTCCATCCAATGGACGAGTGCCTTCATATATAATAGCAGCCTTGTCCTTCTCATCAGCTGAGGAAATAGTCCGTTTGAGGACTTCAATAGGGGGCAAATAGCTGAGATGATTTTGAAAGTCAGCCTTATAATGAATTGAAGACCTTGATCTGATGAATTTCATGATCCAGGGAGCATAAGGCTTCAACTCAAAAGGTGACAGAGCATCATTGGCCAAAGTCCTCATGAAGAAATCATGGTAGTTAATAGGAATACCATGGATGATATTGAACAGCAGATTCTTCATAATGCCAACAACCTCTTCATCATCAGAGTTGTGGCCCTTGATAGGACTGAGGGTTTTGGTCAATATGCGATAAACTGTCCTTGGCACATAAAGCAATTCCTTGACGAGGAAAGTGGTCCTTGGAATTTGGCCAGCCTTCAAAGGCTTCATCAGTACTTGCATCAAATGATTTGAGAGTTCAGGTTCCTCATAGATGAGCCCAGCACCTTCAGTGGGAGGACTGACTGGGACGGCGTGAAGCAATTCAGAGGCCGGTGCTTTGTAATGAGTATTGTCGGTCATCCAGTCTAGCACCCATGAATTTACATCTTCAACATTTCCAGTGATATGCAGTGTGGCGTAGAATTGAAGAATGAGTTCTTCGTTCCAATCGCAGATGTCGGTGCAGAAGTTGAGCAGCCCAGCGTCATGAAGAACACTGAGGACAGGGGTGAAGCACGGAAGAGACTCCATATCCACATGAGGAATTTGCTCAGGTGCAAAGATCTTGTCTTTATCAAACAACAGTGAGGAATAGAAATTCATTTGACTGACCGTCCAGAAACGCTTGTGACAAAGTCGAGCAGAGTCATCAGGATTGTAGTCAGTGAAGTATTGATTCTCAGTAAAGAAGTCATCAGCTTTGAACTTTTGCTTCTTGGTATGAGGATCATGTGGCTTGGCCTGAAGATTTACAGTTGAAGTCTTCACAGCCTCTTGATGCACAACCTCTAGAGCCACAGGCTGAGGAATTTCAGTAGCTGTATTAGCAGCAGCCTTGGCCTCCATTTCTTCAGCACTAGCGGCTGGAACTTCTTCAAGAATAGATTGAAGTGAAGATTGAGGTCCATCAGAGCCCGTATGAATTTCTTCAGTTGGCACAGGGGACTGAGGAACTTGATGTAGTGGTGTTGTCAGAGGTGAATTGGGTTGATGACTTTCCCAAAAGTCATCATTCAGAATAGGAGTTGTAGACCCAATATCCACATCCTCATCTTCTTCATCAATTTCTTCGACGCTTGCCTCTTCAGCTGTGAACTGAGGCAAGGGCGATGATACCAGCGGAGTTGAAGGGATATCATCCACTTCAATGTCTTCATCCAACTGCTCTGACGAAGCAGCAGAAGGATTTTCTTTATCACCGTCATCATGTATGACATATTCCTCACCAAAGGGAACAATCTCCTTTGATGGCATGCTTGATATTGGAACAGCATCAATTGGGTTTTCAGTTGAGCTCGTCAAAGTCTTCACTTTCTTGGGAGCTGAAGACTCTGAAGATGCTGATGCTTTCCTTTTCTTCACCGCAGCCTTCTCTGCGGCTTTGGTCTTCTTCGCTTCTGATGCAGAAGGAAGGTGGACATCTTTCATCTGTGATGACTTTGCAGGAGGAGCAGATGAAATTGGTTGAATTTCTTCAGGCACAACTGATGCAGTTGCCCTGGCTTGTTCAGATTCCTCAGGCGCAATAGCAGATGCATCAACTGGACTGGATTGCTCTTCAGGCGCAACATTGGTGGTTGCCCTGACATTTTCTTCAGAGACTAGAATTTCTTCATCAGCCCTGGTGCTTTCATTTTCTTCAACAGACTGATTTTCATCAGCTGTGCTTGCATGTTCATCAGTAGGCTGAGCAGATGTATCAGTCTGAGGAATTTCAAGTTGTTGCGCTGGAGTTGCAATGCTTGGCTTGAGGGTTTTGGCCAGCTTGACAAACCTGACTTTGGCACCTAGCCAATCTGCTCGATATGCGTCAAATTCATCACTAAGAGTTTTGATCTCCTTTTGCAGATTCACAAGTTCATCAAGAGACATGTTTACAATATTTTTCTTCAGAAAACGCTCCTTCTTGTACTGAGCCTTCTTCACCTGCCTGGCCTTTTCAAATTTCCATTTTTCTTCAGTAATGAAGGCCGTCAACATGTGACTTTGACCAGGAGTGAGGTTTAATTCAGGCAAAGGTGTGTTAGGGTTCTTGTGCCATAGATCAATGAAACCAAGGATCTTCCTTGGATCCAGCATGAGGGGCACAGCACTGCCTTTAGCACTAGCAGCCCTTGGTTGTCGATCTCTGATGATCTCAGCTAATTCTTCATCATCAGCTTCGTCTTCGCTTGACAGAAACTGAAAGGCGACCTGCTTCTTGTGAGGACTTGGCCTTATGCCTCGTCCAGCAGTGGCCTTTTTCTTCAGCAAGGTCGGAGCTGTTGAAAACTGAGGTGGAGCTGAAGAACTTGCAGAGGCTCCTGAAGCAATTGAAATTCCAGTAATCCTTTGGCAAGTGGCAAGATGCACTGGTGCTGAGGACTTTGTAGGAGCAGCTGAGGATTTGGCAACAGAGGGAGTTGGAGCTGCTTTTGAAGAAGTTGCTAGAGGATCAGGCTGTGAGGGCTTTGAAGAGCTTGGCCGTGAGGGCATTGCAGAGCTTGGCCGTGAGGGCATTGCAGCTGAGGAACTTGTCTTGACAGCTGATTTCTTTGTCATAGCCTTCTTAGGCTTGCTAGCAGAGGCCTCAGCAGCGGCAGCAACAGAATCTTCATTGAATTTCTTCACTGCCTCCTTAGCCATTTTGGCCAGCTTGGCTTGACGCTTAGCCCACTCCTTGGGAAATTCCTCACCTCTTCTGATGCTTGTGGGATCAGCTTCTTGTCCTAGAACCAATGGAGGTCTTGGACATGGAGGGTTAATAGCGAATTTCTTCATGTACTTTGGAGTCACATATCGATATCCCTCCATTCTCTTGCCCATCTCCTCTCAATCTTCTGAATGCGCACTTTGCGCTCAGTCTTAGTCTCTTTGCCATGAGTTGCTTCATCAGGAGTATAGTATCCTGCATAGATTTCTTCAGGGATCTCAAAAGCAGTATTTGTCTCTGGCCTCTTTCCTCCCTTCTGAGGTCTTTTACCATCAGCCATCTTCTTCACTTGAGGATTTTGAACAATCAAATTTTCTGACGAGGTATGCAATTTTTCTTCAAGGAACACTGCAAATGAGTTAAGTTGATGAGAACCTAGAGATTCAGCAGCGGACATGTGTACCTGTGAACAGAATATAGGTGCGAAGAATTTGGAGAGGTCATATGCGTTCTCAGAAGTTTTTCAAAAGTATCAAGTTTGAGGAATTTGACCAGGGGTGTCTTGAGGAATTTCACTAAGCGTTTTTTGACTTAGGTTCCAGAGTTGTGTCGATTGAAAATCCACACAATTGAGGAATCTTGAAGAGAAACGTTGCTTAGAGAAACAGATCAAGAACAGAAGCAAGTTGGTGTTTAAGAACATGAAAGTTGAAGAATAAACACCTTTTGAAGATTTTGTGGAAATCATCAGAATCAACAAGGGCAGTAAAAATAGATTTTATTTACCCTTGACGAAGAACACGACGAACTGAGAGTAGCAGTGGAGAAGTTCATCCGTTCAAATCTTCCATGCCCTAACTTGGCGATGGAAAACAGCTACGGCGGCGGCGGAGTGAAGATTACCGCGGCCGACGTGAGTACGACGGCGACGAGGTCGAGGCAGTGAAGCTCTTCCTCGCCGGCGACGATGGAGTGTAGCGGCGGTGCTAGGTCTGAGAGCTCGAGCGAGGGGAGTGAGATCGAGCGGGGTAAATGGGATCTGAGGAGGGCGAGGGGTATTTATAGCCGAGGTGAAAAACCGCTCGTCCGAAGATAATGGACGAACGTGCCCCTGACCCTTCTCATCCAAGAGACATGTGTCACCCACGTACTGTGAAGTGGAGATCATGTTAGATCGTGGGTGAATAGATAAATCTTATCAAGGGATGTGGAACAGTTTGAGCGGCAAGAGCCGAAAATTCAGATAAGAATATTTTAAGGTTTTGTTCGCAAATTCTTTAGCTGTCAAGGACACAGTGAAGACTTTGAACGGGTTTCAAATAGAACGCACATGAAGAATTTGTGAACAGACTGGGTTGAGTTTAGCACAGAGGGGGAAAGCTTCCGATCACATTCACTTAGATAAAGGTCAACTTGAAGAATTAGCAATAAGTGAATGCTGTAGAGGACTGGAAAACTCAAATATATATATAGTCAATGAAGAACACAGTCGGAAAGAGTGAAGACTTTGCAAAGTTGAAGAATTTGAAAAATTGAAGAATTTACAAAATGAAGAAAAACTCAATTTTGAAGATTTTCAACTTTTGTGGTGGCGTGACCCACCGTATAAGAATGATGATTTCAGACACCGCGTACAATTGTCGTAGGGCTCTGAGAATCAAATTCTTCATTAGTTTCTTCACACTTAGCGGGTTTGTCTTCATTGATTGAAGAAAAATGTTACTTCATGTGTTGCACATCTAAGTCATCAATTTTGCATAAGTGTTAGGATGTGTGTCCGTTTCAAAGAACATTCAAAGATTCTAAGATATTTAGCTCACACCGCAACTTGCTAAATTTCTTCTCATCCAAGGGCTTTGTGAAGATATCGGCTAGCTGTTCTTCAGTCTTCACGTGCTCAATAGAGATGTCGCCCTTCAACACATGATCTCGAAGAAAATGATGACGAATCTGGATGTGCTTTGTCTTTGAGTGCTGAACTGGGTTATGAGCAATCTTGATGGCACTCTCGTTGTCGTAGTAGAGTGGCACATTCTTCATGTTGATGCCGTAGTCCTTGAGGGTTTGCTTCATCCACAGCAATTGAGCATAACAAGAACCAGCAACAATATACTCAGCTTTAGCAGTAGAGAGTAATACGCAGTTCTGCTTCTTCGAGGACCAACATACTAAGGATCGTCTGAGGAAATGGCATGTGCCTGATGTTGACTTGCGATCCACTCGATCACCAGCATAGTCAGAGTCAGAATATCCAATGAGATCAAAAGCCGAGCCCTTGGGATACCATAATCCAAGTGTTGGAGTGTGAGCTAGATATCGAAGAATATGTTTCACAGCCTTATGGTGTGATTCCTTTGGTGTAGCTTGAAAACGGGCACACATGCAAACACTAAGCATAATATCCGGCCTAGATGCACATAGGTACAATAAAGAGCCAATCATGGAGCGGTATACCTTTTGATCGAAGTCTATATCATTTTCATCGGTGCATAGATGGCCATTTGTGGGCATAGGGATTTTGACTCCTTTGCACTCTTGCATACCGAATTTCCTCAGAACATCCTTGAGGTATTTCTCTTGAGAAATGAAGATGCCATTGCGTTGTTGACGAATTTGAAGACCTAAGAAGAATTTCAATTCTCCCATCATGGACATTTGATATTCCACACTCATCATATAAGCAAATTCGTCACTGTAATGTTGGTTAGTACAGCCAACGATAGTGTCATCAACATATATTTGGCACACGAATAATTCATCATCATAGGTTTTGGTGAAAAGAGTTGGGTCGAGTGAACCGGGTTTGAAGCCTTTCTTCATGAGGAATTCCTTCAAAGTATCATACCACGCCCGAGGAGCCTGCTTGAGGCCATAGAGGGCCTTATTGAGTCTGAAGACTTTGTCAGGATGCTTAGGATCTTCAAAACCTGGGGGTTGAGCAACATATACTTCTTCCTCAAGCTTACCATTGAGGAATGCACTTTTCACATCCATTTGACATAAGATGATATTATGATGGTTAGCATAAGCAAGCAATATGCGAATAGCCTCAAGTCTAGCAACAGGTGCAAAAGTTTCATCGAAATCAATTCCTTCAACCTGTGTGTAGCCTTGAGCTACAAGATGAGCCTTATTCCTTACCACAAGGCCATTTTCATCTTGCTTGTTGCATTAGATCCATTTGGTACCGATGATATTGTGCTTGCGTGGGTCTGGTCGCTTGACAAGCTCCCACACATTGTTCAGCTCGAATTGATGTGATTCCTCTTGCACCGCTTGAATCCATTCAGGCTCCAGAAATGCCTCATTAACTTTGGTGGGCTCTGTGATAGAGACGAAAGCAAAATGTCCACAAAAGTTAGACAAATGTGAAGCTTTTGAGCGAGTAAGAGGACCTGGTGCGTTGATGTCGTTGATGATTCTCTCAATCTGTACTTCATTTGCAAC
This sequence comes from Thinopyrum elongatum, assembly GCA_011799875.1. NCBI lineage: Eukaryota > Viridiplantae > Streptophyta > Magnoliopsida > Poales > Poaceae > Thinopyrum > Thinopyrum elongatum. The sequence goes on from CM022298.1 coordinate 650,472,826, forward strand.
GCGAGGATGAGCAGGTTGACGACTTTGATTTGGCTCAGCATTTTCTTCAGAGCCATTTTCTTCAGAGGCACCAGCATGATTTTCTTCACGACCTGGAATGACTTCTTCAGCAGATTCTTCGGTAGGAATAACATCCTCAGTAGCCTTTAGCTTGATGGAGTCCTCAGGTGACATTTCATCTAGCACAGGAGGTAGGTGCTCTCTATGCGAGCTGTTAGTTTCATCGAACCGCACATCTACAATTTCAACAACCTTGTTGTGATAGGTGTTGAAGACCCTGTAGGTGTGCGAGTCCTTTTCGTAACCAAGCATAAAACCTTCATGTGCTTTCGGTGCAAATTTAGAATTGTGATGAGTATCTCTTATCCAGCATTTAGCACCGAAGACTTTGAAATAACTCACATTGGGTTTCTTGTCAGTGAGGAGTTCATATGAGGTCTTCTTGAAGAATTTGTGAAGATATACCCTGTTGATGATGTGGCATGCAGTATCAATTGCCTCAGGCCAGAAGCGACGAGGTGTCTTGTATTCATCAAGCATGGTGCGAGCCATCTCAACAAGAGTCCTGTTCTTGCGCTCCACAACGCCATTCTGCTGAGGAGTGTATGGGGCAGATAGCTCATGAGTAATACCAAGTTCATCGAGATAGTCATCAAGACTAGTATTCTTGAACTCGGTCCCATTGTCACTACGTATATGCTTGATCTTTACACCGAAATTCGTCGAAGCCCTTGAAGAAAATCGTCTGAAGACTTCCTGCACTTCAGTTTTGTAAGTGATGACATGCACCCATGTGTAACGAGAATAATCATCAACAATGACAAAGCCATATAGAGATGCTGCATTTGTTAGTGTGGCATATGAGTAGGGCCAAAGAGGTCCATATGAAGCAATTCAAAAGGACGAGAGGTAGTCATGATAGTCTTCGAGGGGTGCTTGGCTCTGGTCATCTTTCCAGCCTCACAAGCCCCACAAAGATGATCTTTGAGGAATTTGACACCCTCGATGCCAATGACGTGCTTTTTCTTCACGAGCGTGTGTAAGTTCCTCATGCCAGCATGACCCAGTCGTCGATGCCATAGCCAGCCTTCTGAAGCTTTTGCAAGTAGACAAGTGGCAGGCTGTGGTCCTGCAGAGAAATCAACAATATACAAGTCTCCTCTCCTAAAGCCTTCGAAGACTTTGGAATTGTCAGATTCCATGAGCACTAAGCAGCGATATTTGCCAAAGACAACGACCATATCAAGATCACAAAGCATTGAGACTGACATGAGGTTGAATCCGAGGGACTCGACAAGCATGACTTTGTCCATGTGTCGATCCTTTGTGATTGCAACTCTACCTAGACCCAGTACCTTGCTTTTGCCTTTGTCAGCGTAGGTGATATGCTTCAAATGTGATGGAGATAAAGGCGTGTTCATCAGTAAGCTCTTGTCACCGGTCATGTGATTAGTACATCCATTGTCGAGGACCCACTCAGTAGCTTTGGGTAAATCATCCTGCAGATGAATTAGTGCATCTTACGAACACATATACTTCAGAGTGAAGAATATGACATCAAATTCATCAGACAGAATTTCATCAATTAATGCAATATATGTATATATAGCAGTATGAGGACGTGAGAGATGAATAAATCATTTCTTCATGATTAGCTTGCGTCCTTTCAAGCATTTCAGGTCTCCAGCAAATTCTACAGACGATTTAGTTCGTCTGGAGACCTGACCCTGCATAAGAGGTTAGTTCTTTTTCTTCACCACCCACATCTGGAGGGGTGGCAAAGAGTTCATCATTCTGCGAGCTCCATAAGAGAAAGGTGGCATTGAAGCCAAAGCGCTTCGTTTCACAGGAGAGGGATTAGTATAGGCGTATGAGTAAGCAGAGAAATTCTTCGAGGACTTATGAACATAATGATTTGAAGAATAATGCATATAATCAGAACTCTTAGATTTTCCCTGCGAAACAGAAGCATTAGCATGATGATCATATGAGGACTTGGATCCACGTGAAGAATTTGATCCATAAGAGGACTTGGATCCATATGAAGACTTTGGTCCATTTGAAGAATTTGATCTGGGGTTCCTATTCTTCACAGGTGGTGTCATGAGGACATTCACCTGAAGACTTTCAAGGCACCTTTTGGGAACCCAGATTTTCTTCATAGGGGGACCATTCCTGCAGTTAGTTCCAACATATCTAGCAAATACTTCACCATTCTGATTTTTGAACAGTTTATAGTTGGAGTCAAATGACTCATCAGATGAATATGAGGATTCACAAGTAAAGCCGGATAAAGTGGATGGATCTATGGGAGGTCCCTTCGCAGCAACCCATGAGGTTTTGAGATACTGCTCAGGTTTTCAGTAGGTTCCATCAGCATTGAGTTTCCTCTCAAAGGCAATACCCTCTTTCCTAGGGTTCCTGTTCAAGATCTGCTTTTTGAGCACATCACAAAGAGTCTGATGCCCTTTGAGGCTTTTGTACATGCCTGTCACATACAATTCCTTCAACCCTGCATTTTCGTCAGTGATACTAGTGGTATCCTCAGATGAGGAATTTGTGACCACAGAGATAGTTGAAGAATTTGCAGCAATAGAAGCATTTGAACTTTCAGGTGAAGAATTAGCAGTTTCACGTTCAATGCATTTCAAGCATGGCGGAACAAATTCTTCCTGAGCGGAACTGATCTGTTGATCAAGTAATGAATCATTTTCTTTCTGAAGATCTTCATGACTCACCCTTAGCTTCTCAAGATCTTGCTTTCTTTGAAGAAATTCATAAGAAAGCTTCTCATGATCGGCTAAGAGAGTTTCATGACGACTTTGAAGGTTGTCAAACTTAGACTGTAGTTGCTGAAGATTATCCGTCAGTGTTTGAGTTCGATCCATTTCCTCACCTAATAGGTCATCGCTTTTGTCTAGCATATTTTGAACCTTTTCCAAAGCCTTTTGTTGTTTAACAGCAATATTAGCAAGTTTGGAATAGCTGGGTTTGAGGTTATCATCAGATTCATCCTCACTTGATTTAGAGGAGGGATATTTGAGTACCTTGGCACCTTTTGCCATGAAGCAATAGGTGGGAGCATAGTCATCGTTGCCGTCATCAGCAGTGTTGGGGAAGCCATTTTCCTCAGTGTTGAAGATGGACTTGCTAACGTAAGCAGTAGCGAGGGCTAGGCTCGCCACACCAGAGTCTGACTCCTCAGATGCCTCTCTTCCTCATGTTCCTCAGATTCAGCTTCAGAGTCCATTTCCTTGCCAATGAATGCCCGAGCTTTCTTGGAACTGCTCTTCTTGTGAGATGAAGACTTTGAAGATTTTGACGATGAGGACTTTGAAGATTTCTTCTTCTTCTTAGAGTCATCTGAACTATCATCCTTGTATTTCTTCTTCTTTGATTCCTTCTCCCACTGAGGACAATCAGTAATGTAGTGACCAGGTTTCTTGCATTTGTGGCAAGTTCTCTTCTTGTAATCACGGGATGTGGAATCTGATTTCATGTCATCACCTCTTGAGGATTTTCCAAATCGGCCACGTCTAGAGAACTTCTGGAATTTCCTCACGAGCATTGCTAGCTCCTGACTCAGTTCTTCAGGATCACCAAGGCTGCTACCAGAATCTTCATCTTCAGATTCAGAGACTGCCTTGGCCTTCAGTGCACGAGATCTACCATAGCTCGGTCCGTAGAGATCTCTCTTCTCAGCAAGTTGGAACTCATGAGTATTTAGCCTCTCAAGGATATCAGCAGGATCAAGTGACTTGTAGTCTCCATGTTCTTGAATCATCAGTGCCAGTGTATCAAATGAAGAGTCGAGTGACCTCAGCAATTTCTTCACCACCTCATGGTCGGTGATGTCAGTGGCACCCAGTGCTTGAAGCTCGTTTGAAATGTCAGTGAGGCGATCAAAGGTTTGCTGAACATTTTCGTTGTCGAGTCTTTTGAAGCGGTTGAAGAGATTGCGAAGAACGTCAACTCGAGAGTCACGTTGAGTTGAGACTCCTTCATTGACCTTGGACAGCCTATCCTAGATAAGCTTAGCTGTCTCGAAAGCACTCACTCTGCCATACTGCCCTTTGCTCAGATGGCCACATATGATATTCTTCGCTTGAGAGTCAAGTTGCTTGAATCTCTTCACATCAGCAGCGTTCACGGAAGGAGTGACAGAGGGAACGCCATTTTCCACAACGTACCAGAGATCATTGTCAATTGCCTCAAGATGCATGCGCATCTTGTTCTTCCAGTAGGGGTAGTCCGTCCCATCGAAGGTAGGACACCCAGCCGAGACCTTGATCATGCCTGCAGTCGACATAACTAAAACTCCAGGTGGTTAAACCAAAATCACACAGAACAAGGGAGTACCTTGCTCTGATACCAATTGAAAGTGCGTTATATCGACTAGAGCGGGGGTGAATAGGCGATTTTTACAAATTCGTCATTGAGGAATTTCAAGGTGAGGAAATTCCTAAGCAACGAACTACTTAGCAGCGGAATAAGTACTCAGATGCAACCATAACATGGCATAAGCACAGTCATCATGATGAAATGAAATAGGCACAGAGTACAGGTAGCGTGATACAGGATAAGCAGGCTGAAGACAACTGACTAAAGAAATAGGAATGAGGAAATTGGGAAAGTCTTCAGTCAAAGTCTTCAAACAGTAATGATCAAATACACAGCAAGTATGCGAGGAAATGTAAGGGTTGAGGAAATAGAACCAGTAGCTCGGTGAAGACAATGATTTGGTAGACCAGTTCCAACTGCTGTGACAGTTGTACGTCTGGTTGGAGCGGCTAGGTATTTAAACCTGAGGACACACAGTCCTCACCGTATTCTCCTTGAGCTAAGGTCACACAGACCTCGCCCAATCACTCGTGGTATGACTTCCAAACCTTCACAGACTCGGTCACTCGACGATCCACAATTTCCTCTTGGATGCTCTAGACCATGACGCCTAACCGTCTGGAGGATGCACAGTCCTCAAAGGTAACAAGCGTCGGTTCCACACAGGAACAATCTCTTCAGTGATGCTCAATCACTTTGGGTTTGTAGGTGTTTGGGTTTTTGGGTTTTTCCTCACTTGATGATTTTCGCTCAAAGTCCTCGGAGGATGGGATGCTCTAAATGACAAGTGTCAATCTATCTCTCGGAGCAGCCAACCAACTAGTGGTTGTAGGGGCGGCTATTTACAGCCTAGGGAGTAGCCCGACATGATAAGACATAAATGCCCTTCAATGATATGATCGTTAGGTGGGTAGATATTTTGGGACAGCTGGCACGTAGCACAGCAACGGTCGGAAATTTGAGTATCAAATTCCTCAGGGCTATCATGTTCCTCACTTGTAGGCAATCCGCACTGGCGAATTCCTAACTCCTCAGTCAGAACAAATTCCTCAGAGAACAGAAGAACTTCGTCTCTGTCACTGAAGAAATTGACTGAACTGTATGAGATTTCCAATGGCTTCACTCGAAAGGATTGGGTAGGTGTAGGATTTTGAGATGAGCATCACTTGGAAACTTTTCCTTGGTTTTACCTCGACCCCCTTTAACAGTACGGTGTTTCCTATGACTCAAGAAAAAGAAAATGAAACTACGAAAACAAAAGTCTTCACGCTTCATAATCCTCGCATGAATATCAAGTCTTCAAGGACACACCAAATTCCTCACTTTCAAAGTCTTCAAGAAAACCAAAGTCTTCAACTGAAGACATTCATTTTTAGGGGTCGACTTTCATCGTAAATATCAAACTCCTCATAGACTTATAGAACCTGTGTACACTCACAAACGCATTAGTCCCTTAACCTATAAGTCTTCAATACAGCAAAATCACTAAGGGGCACTAGATGCACTTACAAGGGTGCTAAATTGAAATCGGGGAGAGATTATGCTAAAATCAAGGGAGGAGGTTGGTGTAAGCGTTTTTTGTTGGATATCATCCGTGGCTCAAGGATATTAGTTTTAAAATGGAAAATGTACATTGTAAAAAATCACATACCCTGATAAAAAATGCATATGCATGAAATGAAATGCTCATCTCCTATTTGAAAAACACTACTATACAAAACACATTATTTATATATCTGAAAATCAATGTATTTAAAAAGAATCATGGATTTGAAGAAAATTGTTCATACAGTCTTAATATATGATCATATACCTTTGAAAAAAATCATGCCAAAAGGAGTATAAAAAAAGGAAACATTAAAAACAAGGAAAAAGGTTAAAAGAGAAAAGGAAGGAAAACTAACACAAAAAGAAAAGAAAAAGAAAGTGAGACAGGCCTACCACGAACAAGGGGTGTGCCTTTCTTGGCCCTATGGGCCGGTCTGGTAAGTTGCTACATGGTTATTTCTCTTTTTTTCATTCTTTTTTTCCTTTTATTTTTTTTGTTAACTCTAAAAAAATCTCTTTTGTTTTTGTCAATTATTATTTTCCTTGTCTCTTTACCTTTCATGTTTATTTCATGGTTATTTTTATTATTTGTATGTTTCCAGTTTTATGGTTTGCACTATTATTTTGCTCTCTCATTATGATTTATTTTTATCTTTTGAGAAACAACGTGGAGATTTTATAAATTAAATGAATATATACTTTGGCACATGAGGAACTCATTTCAAATATACGAACTCTTTTTAAAATACATGCATACTTTTTTTTAATGTAAGAACATTTAGGGTATGAACAATTATTTTAAAATATATGAACATTTATGTTCATGTGCAGGAACATTTTCATTTTTGCCCCGTATAAATGTTTCTTCATTCAGTTCATTATTAAAATGTATTTAAATTTAGTAATTATAAAAATGCATTTGTTCTGTTAAAAACAAATATGTACATATATGAGCTAATGGGTCGTGCTAGTAGCTAGGCCATTACAGTTTCCTTTCAGGCGGAGACACCCTATTCCATGCTTAAAGTGACACACGCGAGCTCCCTCACACGCCAGAGCTTGTACGACATGTGGGGAAGATGGGTTTGGTCGGCGTCTTGCAGTTGTGGTGGTCCAGACGCAGTTGCCACAAGACTGGAAAATTATTTTTGGTCTTTCACTTTATCATCCGCTGTTCAATTCTAATCATCCAAAACAGCCATATACAACCAAAATTTTGATTCAACCGATTTCCCTCGTACAGTCCGCTCATGCATTTGCTCACAAAAACGACCAGAAACCCCAAAACACCAATTGTGCTGAAGCAACCTACAGCCTCCTAACCCGATAACAACATCAAATAGGCACTTATTTTCACTTAAAGAATAGATGATCAAAAAAAGAAGAAGAGCAAGTCTCTTTCCAAAGAGAAAGAACTTTAGTAATAGTGTTACCTGATAGAAAATTTCAACGAAGAAAAAACAAACAAGAACAAATTTCTTTATAAAGAAAAGTGAATCATGAGTGGATTAACCCTAAGTTAAACAAACAAAAAATTTATAAGGAAATGATATTATGCAACAAATGTGTACCATAGAGCATAAAAACTTATACTTTCTCTAGCCTTGTTATTGCCCGTATCCTTACATACTATAATAAAGATAAAACTAAAAAAATGAAGTTTTCGAAGGAGTGGCATTAGTACTACCCTTCAAGAAGAAAAAATAAAAATAAATTCAAACAAATAATGGGAGCATTTTCATAAAATTTACACAGGAATTACGCTTTTTTATGATATGCAAAAATAAGCATATGGCCGTGGAATTTTTGCAAAAAGAAGTTTTTTAAGAAGGAATGAATGAATTAGTGGCATTGTCATTGCCCTTTAAGAAGAAATAAAATAAAAAATCTAAACAAATGATGAGAAAATTTGCACACAGTCTACACATATTATTTTTGCATAAATTGTGGTTTTTATAATATGCAAAGGTAAGCATATAATAGTGGATTTTCTGTGAATAATAATTTTCTTAAGAAAGAATGAAATAGCGCGTTGCTATTACCCTTGAAGGAGAGGGAAATGAATTGAAACTGAATATAAATCAAAATATAAATTTTCTAAGAAATAAGGAATTAGTGGCATTGAAGCACCATTTAAGAAGTAAATTTTTTAAACAAAATCAAAATAATGATATTTTCTCAGGATGAATGAATTACTGGTATTGGTAGTACAATTTAAGAATAAACAGTTTAAAAACAAATTTTGAAAAGTGTGCACAACTACACTAAAATTCTAGTTTTCGTAAAATTCAAAGAATAAATAGATAATAATATAGTTTTCACACTCTAATATAATTTACACACATATTGTACAATACTACCTCTGTCAACTTATACTACCTCTGTCAAGTTGACAGAGGGAGTATTTGCTTGTGTACTTACACAAAAAATCAAAATAATGAAGTTTTCAAAAAAATGAGTTAGTAGCATTGGTATTAACCTTTAATAAGAACTAAAACAAAAAAAACAAATAATAACAAAATGTGCACACAATTTGAGCATAAATTCCATTTTTCATAATGTGAAAGAATAAGCATATAATAGTTGGATTTTTTTTTCAAATTAGAAGTTTTCTAAGAGTAATGAATTATTGGGATTGGTACTCACCTCAAAGAAGAAATAAAATGGAATAACAACTAAAAGATAATTAAAAATTTAAAAAATTTCTAAGCACAGATGAATTAGTATCAATGTTATTACCCTTTAAGAAGAAAGAAAATAAAAACTAAAAAAACCAGCACAAGACTTTGCACTGAAATTGCACGTTTTGTAGCATGCATGAGATAATCATATAATAGTGTGCTTTTCGCACATTGTGTATAGTATGTGTGTTTATACATTTCCACTCATCCAACTTCCCAACATTACACATAAAAGAGAAAATGACTAATAAAGAAAAAAACACATAAAAACAAGAAAAAAAAGGCAATGGGTAGCGGGCTTCAAGTCCAATAAGAAAATCGACCGACCCCGAACAGGGGCAAGTGAAAATTTTAGCACAAGAAGTCATGAAATGACACGAGGGAACAAAAGATAGAGAAATCCTGAGAAAAAAAATGACGGTCAGAAAATTACTTACCCAAATTTAAAAATTAGGCAACTTACATATAGCAAAAGTGTTTGAAAAAACAAAACATGTGTTTCCAAATAAAGGACTATTTTGCGGTAATTTATGAATATCTCATTCCACATGCTGACATGCACATACAGATATTTTAGATTGCATGAATATCTCCTATTGGAATAATACAAGTATTTTTGGGTTTATAACAAAAATTATTTTTAAGAGTATTTTATGTGTCTTAGAAATAAGAATGATTCATTTGACATGTCAAAAAAAGATTGTAGTACGTGTTAATGGATTTTTTTTTGAAACTATCACATTTTTTATAGCAAATTCGGAAACTACAGCACATAATGCAAAAAAAAATCAAAACTATGACCCCGTCGGCCTCGTGTGGGCCGAAGAGGGTGTTTTCGGTCGGTAGTTGGCCGAAGAGGGCACTTCGGCCTGCGGTTGACCGAAGATGGGCTTATCTGGGTCGAAAAGGACTCTTTGGTCAGCAGTAGGCCGAAGAGTACTCTTTGGTCAGCAGTAGGCCGAAGAGTCCCAGGGGCCCACCTTTTCGCGTCAACGCTAGACCGAAGCTGCATGGCTACGCTCTTCGGCTTATGTTAGGCCGAAATGGTTTTTTTTTTAATTTTGACTTATGATTGTTGCACAACCATTGCCCATCTTAGAATTGAAAAAATATATTTTCGCGCAACCATTTCCCTCAATATTTTCCCGCCAACCCTTTCCCTCCATACCGCAGTTGTTCTTTCCCGCCATTTTCTCCTCTCTACCTATAAAACCCCCTTCACACGAAGGTGGATAAGTAATCCAGTTTAGTGTAGTCGAGATGTTCGATTATCCTTTTGATCATAGTTTTCACCCTGGGATGAGAAAATGTCTTCTATCGGCGGCTTACCTACTATGGGATCTGTTTGGGCACGGAGAGAGGTACTTTCATATTAAGTAACAATTAATTTGATTATTTCTTGCCATTCAATAGTATTACTAATGCTTATTTGTTGTCATGCACAGAGACAGTTTGCGCATAGCCAGGTGAGGAGCTGCTACCCGTCCTTCACGGCACAGTTTGATAGTTTGCACGAGGATCAAGTTATCTAGGAGCCATACTCGCATCAGGCTATATTATCCAGATGCCCAGTTGGGATTTCTGGATTGTGCACTAGAGATCGACACTATTGGATGGCCAAGGCCAAGTTGGTGTTCGACGTGACGGTTGAGGAGATGGCTCTTCATAGGGTGATGAGACAGTTCAGTCTATGTCAAGAGCCTGACATTCCAGTTATTCCACACTTATCAGAACACGTGCACAAGTAAGTAGTAATACTATTTTAGTTCTCAGCTCTGCATTCAGAATATACCTAATCATGTAACGTGCATGTCAATCTCAGGTACAGTCGCGTAGGAGGAAACAAGTCCATGGCTTATTGGTATGGAGGGAAAGGGTTGGCCTGAACTTATGGCGGGAAACGGGTGGCGGGAACATATGGAGGGAAAGAGTTGGCGGGAAAATATTGAGGGAAAGAGTTGGCGGGAAAATATCGAGGGAAAGGGTTGCGCGAATATATATTTTTTCAATCTTTAAGATGGACAATGGTTGCACAACATTCATAAGTCAAAATTCAAAAGAAAAAAACATTTCGGCCTAACATAAGCTGAAGAGCGCAGCCATGCAGCTTCGGCCTAGCGTTGGCTCGAAAAGGTGGGCCCCTGGGACTCTTCGGCCTACTGCTGACCAAAGAGTACTCTTCAGCCTACTGCTGGCCAAAGAGTCCTTTTCAGCCCAGATAAGCCCATCTTCGGTCAACCGCAGGCCGAAGTGCCCTCTTCGGCCAACTATCGACCGAAAACACCCTCTTCGGCCCATACGAGGATGACGGGTCATAATTATGATTTTTTTGCATTCGGTGCTATAGTTTCCGAATTTGCTATAAAAAAAATAGTTTTGAAAAAAAAAATCGTTATAATGTGCCAGCGCAGTGGGCGCAAATCGGACTTGCTTGTCCCTCTATGGTGTTATGCAATGGTCTACTACTCTACTCCTGATGCTTGTCGGATTCCCTTTTCACATCCGAGTCGATCCAGGAGCCGTTCTCATCTGCTACTATATATCAACCACCTGGCTCCCGCCGATTGCACGGCAACATCAAGCGCTAGCCAGTATCCCAAGACGGGCACCATGCCGTCCAGCAGCGCGCTGCCGGCATCACTGCCGGACGAGATCATGACGGAGGTGCTTCTGCGGCTGCCGGTCAAGTCCCTCCTCCGCTTCCGCGCCGTGTGCCGCTCCTGGGCGGCGAACCTCTCCAGCCACCAGTTCTGCACGCTCCACATGGCCAAGGTCGACGCCGACGCCGACGCCGCGTCGGCTCCACCCAGGCTGCTATTCGTCGCGCCCACGGCGGGATACAATTTCACGGGGATCTATTCCTGCTCGCCATCGGGCCCCAGCGCGGACGTGCTCCTCACCCTCGACGAGGTGCGGGGCAACTTCGTCGGCCAGGTGGCCGCGCAGTGCAGGGGGCTCAGCCTCCTGTACGACGCCGTCCCGCCGGCCTACTACGTGCTCAACGCGGCCACCAGGGCGGTCACGCGGCTGCCGCCTTGCCCCGACGCGCTGAGCTCGAGTGCAGGGCTCGGGTTTGATCCGCGGACCAACGAGTACAAGGTGGTCAGGCTGTTCCTGCACTCGTGTTACGACGGGCGGCTTAGGGACAGCAGCCTCCTTACCAAATGCGAGATATACACTCTTGGAGGCAGGTGTGGTGACCGGTGGACGCCTGCTGCCGGAGGAGTGCCGTCCTCCCAAGATGCTGAAGCTGCCGTTGGACACGCATGTTTGGACAAGCTGCCGCCCGTGTTTGCGAATGGTTCTCTGCACTGGCTCCTCCCTCCATTGCTTGGAGAAACCATGTCCATCATGTCCTTCTCCATCACAGAGGAGGCTTTCGGATGGGTCCAGCCGCCGCCCTTCATAACGTTACCAGGGAATTCACATTTGGTGGAGCTTGACGGCCACCTGTGCATGGCCCGCGACCTTCGTGCTGATTCACCTAGCATATTGGAGATATGGAAGCTGCTGCATGGCTCTACCTCTGGTGATTGGTCCCTGGATTATCGCATCGATTTGTCGGGGCAAACAACAAGAGAGGTTCTTATCGAGCTTGAAGAAATTCGTATTGAGCCTCAGGTAGTCAGAGTCCTTGGTGTTACGGGCAATGGTAGGTTGGGGAAGAAGATCATCATTGGCACGACGCAACACGACGTGCATGCCTGGGATGCCACATCTGGAACGACTGAAACCATTTTCTCAATCGAGGATACAAACCTAGGTTATCAAGCCGAGTCGTCTTCTCTCCATCTCTGCTTATTCAAGGAAAATCTTGCTCCGGTCCATAGAACAAATGACGAGACGTCATGGTCATCTCCTGTGGGTAAGGCTGTCAAGGAGATCCTGCTCCGGCTTCCTGCTAAATCTGTCACGCGGTTCAAAACTGTCTGCAGCCAGTGGCGCAGACTGGTTGAGGGCGAGGTCTTTACGCGCTCATACTTGGAAACGCATAAGAAAATGGACAAGGGGCCAAAGATCATGCTCGTGGGCAAGGGCACCCAACGGTCACCCTTCCGGTTCACTCCGCTGAAGAAATGGCTTTCTGAGGGATCCAGGTCTAGTGAAGGTGCACGATTGGAGACCAAGGTGGTTTGCTCCAAGCCTTGTCATGGCTTGAACGTGGTAAGCACTGCAGGAGAAGATTATCTTTACAACCCTTGCACAGGTTACTACTACAAGATCCCTTCCGACCCAGGACCATCTGTGTATACACCATGGGAAAGGCCCAATGATGGTATACAAAACTCTGCCTTTTCAATGGGCAATAAGAACATTGGCTTGGGTTTCAATCCGTTGAATCAGGAGCATATAGCTATATTCATCTTTTATCAGCGTAAGGACTTCAGATCTCGCAATTATCGCTTGACATGCTCAGTATGGCAGCGCAGCAGTTGGTACCTACACAGTATCTCAAACCCGCCACTTCCAGTGAATGACATGCCACCAGCCTATGTGGCTGGGGTATTTTACTGGATGAGCGATCCTTTGCTGGGTCCGAGCAATGAACAGGTCATAGTGACGTTTGACATTGCCAGAAATGAATATGACACCATCCCCTGCCCCTCACACATTGCAAAATGGTGCAGCAATGGCCGTCGGCATGGCTTTGTGACAGAGCTTCAGGGAATGTTGTGTGTTGTTCTTGCGGATTCGATGGAGGATGAGTTACAGATATGGAAGCAGGAGCATGATCAGTGGGACAGAGCATACACTATATGTTTGAAAGCATGGTCCGACTACTCTCTTCTTTCGAATGTTGTGGTTCCGCTGTCTATTGATTCCAAGGATGGCAGAATAATGTTGAGCACCGGAAGGAAGATTGGTCTCTACGATCCAATTGGTAAAACACTTGAGAGGTTGTGCGCAGTAGACGGGATGCCTCGTTGCACCGGTTAAAGGAGGGAACTTCCAAGAGCTTCGGAAGGATTGCAACGACCAAGCAAAAGGCCACGCTCGGGCCGCAACATAGGTGGATGCATGGAAGCAGCAACGGGACACGACATACTGCGGGCTTCCTCTTTGAATAAATGCAACAACGATTTGTCTACGGAGAAGCTAAATGCGGAAAGCCCTAGTGCAGTTACGTCTGCAGTTCCGTTGTTATACGAGGAGAGCCTAATGAGTTATCCGCGTGTGCTCAAAAAGAGGTTGTTAGAATGATATCTTATCACCGAGTGAATGAAGGCTTGCGGTATGTTCAGATGTAATGCTGAGATATGTTCAGATGTAATGCTATGTAAAATAATGATGATCATATCTCCAACATTATGTTTTTTAAACAAAGTGTATTGAAAGGTACTATCACTCTCTGTATCTAAGGGTGGCCACTTTTTGACAAATAAAGTACCATATATTTGTTTGTTCATTAATCCAGCTGTACAAATTAAGTGCATAATTGTGTGCTGAATAATTCAATCACTTAGTTCTATAGTTTTTTTCTTCTTGAAATAGAAAGGTAGAGCATTTTCTACCTTATGCATTTTAAGGCCTGGATGACCAATGTCAATTAGTACATCAGAGCCTGAGAGAGCATTGCACAGAAAGTGCAGCAGGCCACGGACAAGGAAAACAGAAGGAAAAGGAAGTAGAAGTACAAGCACACAATCTTGATTAACCTTCTACTTTTTGCGCCCCCGCAAGTAAAGAGAGTTTGTCCGTCCGATGATGTGCTCGATGGCTCCATAACTTTAGCATTAGCATGTCAGCGATGTGCTATGTGCATGTGCAGTTATGCATATTGTAGTGGCATTGATCATCAGGGGCTTCGCTTGAGTCAGTATTTGAATGGAAAATGTCAGTAATGTGTTACTGTGTACTGAATTTACAAATGTTATGTCAGTGTGTACTGAATTTGCAAATATTTTGATATTTGGATGCAATGCAGAAAGAAAGATGTTATATTTTGCTGATAACATAACACTTTCAGACAAATGCAAATTATAGTGTCGTGTTTTCACTCTGAATTTTCAGATTGTACAGTGTCTTGTTTCTGACTTTTCCATTTTATGTACTGCGAATATTATGTGGATTATTTTAAAATGGAAGATAATTATCATATTCCGGAAATAGAACACTTCGTACTAAAATTTAACATTGCAATTATAGTTGGATTTCCATAATATAATAATTATCTTCACAAAAGCCACCCAATACCCTGTCAGGATGTGCTTGGCCATCTGCTTCTCCTTGTCGGAGATGAGCGTGGAACTCACCTCGCCTGGAAGTCCTATGTGGCCACAAACGAACCTCCGTGCCATTTGGATGATCGCCTCTTCCACGGGGTGTTCCGCCGCCGCGACCTCGACGCGCAGCTCCATTTTAGCAACTTTTCCTTGGTAGTATATACGAATAATTACATGGTATTAAGCTGATCAAGTTGAAGAGACAAACTAGATTAAGATGATCTTACGTGGAAGCATCCAAATGCGTAATGTTGTACGAACTGTAAAATATGGCAACATGACCGGCGGCATGATGTTGTACTGCCGAGATGACCAGCGACGATACGACGAACTCATTGTTTAGATTTAATTATTGGCAAAATATCTTAAATAATTATATGTCAAACAACAAATGTTCAATACTCAAAGAACACATCACTTCGGTGCCAATGTGATGGCGAGTTGCATCGAATCACATTTGATAATACCAGTGAAAAGTAGCGTGCTATGACAAAATAGCGTCGCCCTAAAAATTACGCTATTAGCGAGACACTGTACATAGTTTTTTTAGCGAGGCATTTCTCGAAATGTTATAGCATGCTATTAGCGGCCCTATAGCATATTATTTTTTTCACTGGGTAATACCAGTAGAATAAATAATACCGAATATAACCATATAGTACACTTCAAGTTCTTCAAGGGACAAACCAATTCTTCAATGTTTCCTCAAAAACTTTAGGTGACGACATACTTCTGTCAAACCAATATCCTCTAGAACTATGCATATGTGTATACGCGACAAACATATATGTCTCTTAACCATTTGTGAAAACCCACTAGGGCCACTAGAAGCACTTACACATGCATAGAAAAGTCCGTCATAACATTTGCTTAAAATAGCAAAAATTGACCCTCGAACATTGACAAAACGTTGATAAATCAACATTTTTTTGACAAAACGTTGAAAACTCGTTGTCCCTGAAACAATAAACACCGAGCAAGAAATGTTGCCTCAGCTTGATGGCCGGTACCACAAGCAATACATGAAACCTGATGGCTCAATGGATGATCACAAAAGCTTCCACACATACATTTTTTCCATTTCATTTAAAATCCAGGAGGAGTGAGGGCCATATATATCGGATGCGTCTAGGTAGTGACTGTTGGCTTATTAGGGTATGACCAACGGTTAGCCTCAGAGGTGATGCCTTGCAGGCCAGCTAGGCTCAGATGCCAGCGTGGCGCTAAAGCGATAGTTTGCATAGCACAGCGGGATCCTGCAGAGGAGGCGACTTCTTCAAACGAAAAAGGAATAAAATGTAAGAGAATGGGGAAAGGATGTGACGCCCCCGGCTTAATCGTGCACTAACCATACACGCAAATGCACACGATCAAGCCTAAGGACTCACTTGAAGGAATCACAACACAATTCTAAAACATAAATAAAGTCATACAAGCTTTATATTACAAGCCAAGGGCCTCGAGGGCTCGAATACATAAGCTCGCATACAAGCGTCAGCGGAAGCATCAGATATCTGAGTACAGATATGAAACAAAAACAGAGAAGCCTTTAGAAAGGCAGGACAAAACAAAAGCTACGACCGAAAGACGTAGGCCTCTTGCCTGGGACCCTCCGATCCTACTCCTGGTCATCGGCAAGCTCGTAGTAGTAACCACCCTCGGGGTGGTAGTAGTAGTCGTCTGCGGGGGCAACTGGCTCCGGGACTCCGTCGTCTGGTTGCATCAAATAGGATATGGGGAAAAATAAAGCAAAGCAACCGTGAGTACTCATACGAAGTACTCAGGAAGTAAGGATCTACACTACATATGCAATATTTTTAAAGAGAGGCTGTATATGTGGACTGGGCTGCAGAAATGCCAGAATAGAGAGAAAGCCTAGTCCTATCGAAGACTAGCATTTTTAAGCGTCTTGCAGCATTAGAAGAGTGTAGATTAGTACATCATAAAGTAGTAGTAACATTAAGTATCAATCTCGGCCAGAGATCCTTTCTCGACTCCCTGCGAGAAAGCAATCCCAGAGCCCTAGTAACCATTTCTCATCACAAGTATCCAGTTCTAGTTGTATCGATCGGGATACAACTCCGAGCGTCCATTACCGAGGATCGGCTATGCATAGATTGTTTCTTCCCTGCAGGGGTACACCAACTTACCCACCACGCTCGATTAACTCCGGCCGGACACACTTTCCTGGGTCATGCCCGGCCTCGGCCAAACGATACGCCGCAACCCGACCTAAGCTTATCAGAGAGGTCAGCACGCCGGACTAAACCTATGCGCCCAGGGGCTGGGCCCCTCGCCCTGAGCGCTCCTGCACGTTACATTCACGGCCGAGAGCAGACCTAGCAGCCTCCAGCACAACGGAGGGTGCTTAACGCGGTCCAACCCGGCGCGTGCCGCTCCTTGCTGACGTCCAGTAAGCTTTGGCTGATGCCACGATGCAAAGTGCCCATAACCGTTCCCACATGATGGTTAGTGCTATCGGGCCAGAGGCCCACTCGGATCAAATATCCAAACCGTTAGTGAATTGGGAGCGCGCGATAACGAGCAGAGACTCACGATCGATGTGACCCCGTCGCCCCGTCTCGAGGACTTGCGGCAAGGGCTAAGAATGCCCGGCCACGCCTCATAATTATCTCGCGGGTACTCTCTCTGGTCACCCGACTACACATCAATCGCATCACTTGCTCGTGCGGGTATCCCTCAGGGCCGACCCGACTTTAGTATCATTGTTATGTGGTATAGTCATAGTATCCGTGTGTCCAGAACATCAAGGGGGTACCTTGAGGAATCACCCTCGATGGAATTCCACCTAGTGTAATCGTCAAGGTGAACTAAGGAGGAATCACCCTCGAGGTCCACTCTTGAGGAGTTGCATGACAACGTCGTTACCGGGAGTGGAGAAAAAGGAATCACCCTCGAGGACCACAACCGATGAACTAACCTACAAGGTTCACATCAGAAGTGCTGATGAGGTATCACCCTCGGCACTCGATAGTAACCCGGTAGTGTCGTACAACTAGGGGGGGCGATGTGCGGTGCCGGGACCTGGTCTTCAATCCCGCTGATCGGGTCTTCTGAGAATCCAGCGGGGCAATTGGGTCAAAAATGGGGTCTCTGACAGGTCTCTAACCAACCTATGCTAAACAGTTTAGGAAAGCAGATAATTATCAACAGCAGGTTACAAAATCAGGCTATGCATCAGAATAGGTAAAGCAGTAACAGCAGCAATCTCTAATGCAAGCGTAAGAGAGAAGAGAATGGGCGATATCGGAATGTTCAAAAGGGGGTGCTTGCCTGGTTGCTCGGCGGCAAAGGCAAGGTCGTCAGTGGTGTCGTCGGTCTCCGGAGCAGCGTCGGTGTCGGGGTCTACCGAAAGAGAAGAGGGGGAGGAAATAAATAAATACACAGCAATCATATGCAACACAGAGTATGCCAAGCCTACGGTGCAGTGCAGGGTTGCCTAAAGACATGTCTAAATCATATTAGTTATTTTAGGATGAAAGTTGGATTTATTAACTGGTATATATGCACTATTCATCAACCGGAAACGGGCTAAAAGTTGCGGGTTCACCTCCGTAGAGGGTCCTGATAAGGAAACAGATGGCATGATTGGATTCGTCTCGTCATTCTGAGCAACTTTCATGTAGAAAGTTATTCGATCCGAGCTACGGTTTATTTTCTATGAATTTTCAAAGATTAAAGTATTTTCTAGAATTATTTATATTAACAGAAATTCATTATGGCGTCAGCATTGCGTGGGGATGACGTCAGCAGTCAACAGGTCGGCTGACCATGGTCAAACCTGACCTGTGGGTCCAGTGGGACCCACATGTCAGCCTCTGTTAGCCTAACAGTGAGTTAAACTAAACTAATAGGCTAATTAGAGGGGTGGGCCCTAGGTGTCAGTGAGTGATTAGGTTAAACTAATTACTTTTACTTTTAAAAATGTTTATTAGACTAATTAACAGAGGGGGGGCCACATGTCAGTGATAGGAGGCGGCCTAGTCAGCGTTGACCGAGGTCAACTGGTCAAAGTGGGGCCCCTAGGCCCACCAGTCAGTGGCCCAGGCGGTGCCACGCGGGTGCCATGTCGGTGACGTCACCGGAATCACGCCAGCGACCATTCTCGCGGCGGAAGTTCGCCGGAGTTTCTCGGATTTCCAGCACAGTGCACCATTCCGCGCGTTTTTGGTGGCGTACGAACGAGTAGATCGTCATGCGTCTATCTAGAGCGATCCCAGGTGCGGGGGTGGCCGGAGTGGAGCTCAACGATGACCGCGGGCGGTGCCGGAATATGGGCATCTCCGAAAACCACGTTACGGGCTGCGTTCTAGCTAGCAAACGGCACTAGCGGGCTCTACGGACCTCCGGCAACTCGATGGAGGCCACGGCTTGGCTCGGAGATGGCCGGGGTGAGCGCAATGAGCTCGTGGATGAGGCCGCATGCGGCAATGGCGACGGTGGCACCGCGAGCCATCTACGGTGCACGAGGAGGAACCAGAGGAAGGAGGAGGGTGCGGAGGCTTACGGCGCGGCACACGGAGGCCCTCGAGTGAACGGGAGCGCAGAGGGGAGGTGGAATCGATCGCGGCGGACGACGGCGACCGAGGTTGGGGAAAAGCTCGACTCGGCCGCTGCGAGGCACTCCAGCTCGTCCTAAAGCGCGGGGTCGACGAGGACGACGTACAGGAAGCTCGGGGACACGGTGGCTCGACGAACGACGGTCGGGGGCCCTGCCTACGGCGAGGCTTCAGCGGCAATCTCTCTAGGGTGAGGTGGAGATGGAGGGGACGAGCGAGGGAGAGGAGGGGGAGAAAGGAGGAGAAGGAGTTCTTACCTGATTTGTAAGGTGTGGAGTTGAGTGAGACTCAAAGCTCGACCGCGGTGGATCAAAGAGATAGGACGAAGGTCGCCCCCTATGCTTTATCCATAGGCTCTGTATAATATGCCATGAGTCTGTCAAGGGGTACGAGAGTGATCCAGGAATGGATCACTGGACAGCGGTCAAGATTATTATTAGTAACTAGAGGACTAAGGAAATATTTCTCGGTTATGGAGGTGATAAAGAGTTCGTCGTAAAGAGTTACGTCGATGCAAGCTTTAACACCAATCCGGATGACTCTGAGTAGCAATCCGGATACGTATAGTGGAGCAGCCATTTGGAATAGCTCCAAGTGGAGTGTGGTAGCAGTGTCTACAGTATGACATAGAGATTTGCAAAGTACACACGGATCTGAATGTCGCAGACCCGTTGACTAAAGACCTCTCTCACATGCAAAGCATGATCGAACCCCAGAACTCACTGGGTGTTAGATTCATAACAATGTAAATCACATGGTGATGTGAACTAGATTATTGACTCTAGTGCAAGTTGGAGACTGTTGGAAATATGCCCTAGAGGCAATAATAAAATGGTTATTATTATATTTCCTTGTTCATGATAATTGTCTATTGTTCATGCTATAATTGTATTAACCGGAAACCGTAATACATGTGTGAATACATAGACCACAGCATGTCCCTAGTGAGCCTCTAGTTGACTAGCTCGTTGATCAATAGATGGTTGTGGTTTCCTGACCATGGACATTGGATGTCGTTGATAACGGGATCACATCATTAGGAGAATGATGTGATGGACAAGACCCAATCCTAAGCATAGCACAAGATCGTGTAGTTCGTTTGCTAGAGCTTTTCTAATGTCAAGTATCATTTCCTTGGACCATGAGATTGTGCAACTCCCGGATACCGTAGGAATGCTTTGGGTGTATCAAACGTCACAACGTAACTGGGTGACTATAAAGGTGCACTACAGGTATCTCCGAAAGTGTCTGTTGGGTTGGCATGAATCGAGACTAGGATTTGTCACTCCGTATGACGGAGAGGTATCTCTGGGCCCACTCGGTAATGCATCATCATAATGAGCTCAATGTGACTAAAGAGTTAGCCACGGGATCATGCGTTACGGAACGAGTAAAGAGACTTGCCGGTAACGAGATTGAACAAGGTATAGGGGTACCGACGATCGAATCTCGGGCAAGTATCATACCGGTAGACAAAGGGAATTGTGTACGGGATTGATTGAATCCCCGACATCGTGGTTCATCCGATGAGATCATCGTGGAACATGTGGCAGCCAACATGGGTATCCAGATCCCGCTGTTGGTTATTGACCGGAGAGATGTCTCGGTCATGTCTACATGCCTCCCGAACCCGTAGGGTCTACACACTTAAGGTTCCGTGACGCTAGAGTTGTTATGGGAAATTGTATGTGGTTACCGAAAGTTGTTCGGAGTCTCGGATGAGATCCCGGACGTCACGAGAAGTTCCGTAATGGTCCGGAGGTAAAGATTTATATATGGGAAGTCCTATTTTGGCCACCGGAAAATGTTCGGGATTTTTCGGTATTGTACCGAGAAGGTTCTAGAAGGTTCCGGAGTGGGGCCCACCTGCATGGGGGGACCCACATGAACGTGGGTAGTGGGGGCAAGGCCCCACACCCCTGGTCAAGGCGCACCAAGATCCCCCTTAGAAGGAATAAGATCATATACCGAAGGGATAAGATCAAGATCCCTAAAAAGGGGGGATAACAATCGGTGGGGAAGGGAAAGGATGGGATTTTTTTCCTCCCACCTTTGCCAACGCCCCAATGGACTTGGAGGGCAAGAAACCAGCCCCCTCCACCCCTATATATAGTGGGGAGGTGCATGGGAGCTGCAACCCTTCCCCTGGCGCAGCCCTTCCCCCCTCCAACTCCTCCTCCTCCTCCTCCGTAGTGCTTGGCGAAGCCCTGCCGGAGAACCGCAAGCTCCACCACCACGCCGTCGTGCTGTCGGAGTTCTCCCTCAACTTCTCCTCTCCCCTTGCTGGATCAAGAAGGAGGAGATGTCCCCGGGCTGTACGTGTGTTGAACGCGGAGGCGCCGTCCGTTCGGCGCTTGGATCGGATCTTCCGCGATTTGAATCGCCGCGAGTACGACTCCATCAACCGCATTCTTGTAACGCTTCCGCTTAGCGATCTTCAAGGGTATGAAGATGCACTCCCCCTTACTTGTTGCTAGCATCTCCTAGATTGATCTTGGTGACACGTAGGAAAATTTTGAATTATTACTACGTTCCCCAACAGTGGTATCAGAGCGAGGTTTATGCGTAGATTCTATGCACGAGTAGAACACAAGTAGTTGTGGGTGATGATTTGTTCAATTTGCTTACCGTTACTAGTCCTATCTTGATTCGGCGGCATTGTGGGATGAAGCGGCCCGGACCGACCTTACACGTACGCTTACGTGAGACAGGTTCCACCGACTGACATGCACTTGTTGCATAAGGTGGCTAGCGGGTGTCTGTCTCTCCCACTTTAGTCGGATCGGATTCGATGAAGAGGGTCCTTATGAAGGGTAAATAGCAATTGGCATATCACCGTTGTGGCTTTTGCGTAGGTAAGAAACGTTCTTGCTAGAAACCCATAGCAGCCACGTAAAACATGCAACAACAATTAGAGGACGTCTAACTTGTTTTTGCAGGGTATGATATGTGATGTGATATGGCCAAAAAGGATGTGATGAATTATATATGTGATGTATGAGATTGATCATGTTCTTGTAATAGGAATCACGACTTGCATGTCGATGAATATGACAACCGGCAGGAGCCATAGGAGTTGTCTCAATTTATTGTATGACCTGTGAGTCAATGTAAAAGGCCATGTAATTACTTTACTTTATTGCTAACCGTTAGCCATAGTAGTAGAAGTAATAGTTGGCGAGACAACTTCATGAAGACACGATGATGGAGATCATGATGATGGAGATCATGGTGTCATGCCGGTGACGATGGTGACCATGCCGCGCCTCGAAGATGGAGATCAAAAGCGCAAGATGATATTGGCCATATCATGTCACTTTATGATTTGCATGTGATGTTTATCATGTTTACATCTTATTTGCTTAGAACAACGGTAGCATAAATAAGATGATCCCTCACTAAAATTTCAAGAAACGTGTTCCTCCTAACTGTGCACCGTTGCGAAGGTTCGTTGTTTCGAAGCACCACGTGATGATCGGGTGTGATAGATTCTAACGTTCGCATACAACGGGTGTAAGCCAGATTTACACATGCGAAACACTTAGGTTGACTTGACGAGCCTAGCATGTACAGACATGGCCTCGGAACACGAGAGACCGAAAGGTCGAACATGAGTCGTATAGTAGATGCGGTCAACATGGAGATGTTCACCGTTGATGACTAGTCTGTCTCACATGATGATCGGACACGGCCTAGTCGATTCGGATCATGTATCACTTAGATAACTAGAGGGATGTCTATCTGAGTGGGAGTTCATCAGATGAACTTCATTATCATGAACATAGTCAAAGTGTCTTTGCAAATTATGTTGTATATAGCTCGTGCTGTAGCTCCCCTGTTTTATTGATACGTTCCTAGAGAAAAGTAAGTTGAAAGATGATGGTAGCAATAATGCGGACTGGGTCCGTGGTCTGAGGATTGTCCTCATTACTGCATAGAAGGCTTATGTCCTTAATGCACCGCTCGATGCGCCACCCCCTCAAGCGTCGTCTGTAGATATTTTGAACATCTGACAGGCACGTTCTGATGACTACTTGATAGTTCAGTGCGTCATGCATTACGGCTTAGAATTGAGGCTCCAAAACGTTTTGAACGTCAAGGAACATATGAGATGTTCTAAGAGCTGAAATTGGGATTTCAGGCTCATGCCCGCGTTGAGAGGTATGAGACCTCCAACAAGATTCTTTGCCTGCAAGATGAAGGAGAATAGCTCAATCAGTTAGCATGTGCTCAGATTGTCTGGGTACTACGATCACTTGAATCGAGTGGGAGTTAATCTTCCAGATAAGATAGTGATTAATATAGTTCTCCAAGTCACTGCCACCTAGCTACTATAGCTTCGTGATGAACTATAACATGCCAGGGATGGATAAGATGATCCCTGAGCTGTTCGCGATGTTTAACACCGCGAAGGTAGAAATCAAGAAGGAGCATCAAGTGTTGATGGTTAGTAAAACCACTAGTTTCACAAAGGGCAAGGGCAAGAAGGGAAACTTCATGGATGGCAAGTCAGTTGCTGCTCCAGTGAAGAAACCCAAGGTTGAACCCAAACCTGAGACTAGGTGCTTCTGTTATGAGGAGAACGGTCGCTGAAGTGGAACAACCCTAGATACTTGGTAGATAAGAAAGCTGGCAACGTCGACAGAAGTATATTTGATATACGTGTTATTGATGTGTACCTTGCTAGTACTCCTAGTAGCACCTGGGTATTGGATACCGGTTCGGTTGCTGAATGTTAGTAACTCGAAATAAAAGCTATGGAATAAACGGAGGCTAGCTAAGGGTGAGGTGACGATGTGTGTTGGAAGTGTTTCCAAGGTTGATGTGATCACCATCGCACACTCTCTTGGGATTAGGGATGAACCTAAATAAATGTTATTTGGTGTTTGTGTTGAGCATGAATGTGATTAGATCGTGTTTATTGCAATACGGTTATTCATTTAAGTTAGAGAATAATGGTTATTCTGTTTACATGAATAATACCTTCAATGGTCATGCACCCAATGTGAATGGTTTATTGAATCTCGATCGTAGTAATACACATGTTCATAAAAGATGCAAAATTAATAATGATAGTACCACATACTTGTGGCACTGCCGCTAAAGGTCATATTGGTGTAAAGCGCATGAAGAAACTCCATGCTGATGGATCTTTGGACTCACTCAATTTCGAATCGGTTGCGACATGCGTACCATGCCTCTTAGGCAAGATGACTGAGACCCCGTTTCCGGTATGATGGAGCGGGCTAGTAACTTATTGGAGATAATACATGTTGATGTATGCGGTCCAATGAGTGTTGTAGCATGCAGTGGATATCGTTATTTTCTCATCTTCACTGATGATTTGAGTGGATATGAGTATATTTACTTAATGAAACACAAGTCTAAAACGTTTGAAAAGTTCAAACAAATTCAGAGTGAAGTCTAAGATCATCGTGACAAGAAGATAAAAATGTCTACGATATGATCGTGGAGGTGAATATCTGAGTTACAAGTTTTGTATACAACTTAAGACAATGTGAAAGTTGTTTCACAACTCACGCCACCTGGAACACCATAGTGTGATGGTGTGTCCGAACGTCGTAGTCGTACTCTATTGGATATAGTGCGTACTATGATGTCTCTTATCGATTTGCCACTATCGTTTTGGGGTTAAGCATTAGAGACAACTACATTCACTTTAAATAGGGCACCATCTAATTCCATTGAGATGACACCGTATGGTTTGGCAGAAACCTAAGCTGTCATTTCTCAGAGTTTGGGAATACGACACTTATGTCTGATAAGCTCGAACCCAAAGCGGAAATGTGCATCTTCATAGAATACCCTAAGGAAACATTTGGGTATGCCTTCTATCTCAGATCCGAGGGCAAAGTATTTGTTGCTAAAAACGGGTCCTTTCTCGAGAAAAGGTTTCTCTCGAAAGAATTGAGTGGGAGAAAGATAGAACTTGATGAGGTTGTTGAACCTTTGTTTCAACTAAAGAGTAACGCATCACAGAAAGATGTTTCTGTGGAGCCTATGTCAGTTGAAGAGGAAGTTAATGGTGATGATCATGAAGCTTCGGATCAAGTTACTATCAAACTTTGTAGGTCGACAAAGACGCGTACTGCTCCTGAGTGGTACGGCAACCCTGTCTTGGAGGTCATGTTGTTGGACAACAATGAACCTACAAACTATGGAGAAGCGATGGTGGGCCCGGATTCCAACAAATGGTTAGAGGCCATGAAATCCGAGAAAGGATCCATGTATGAAAACCAAGTATGGACTTTGGTAAACTTGCCCGTTGAATGGCAGGTCGTTGAGTACAAATGGACCTTTAAGAAGAAGACAGACACTGATGGTAAATGTTACCATTTATAAAGCTCGACTTGCCGCAAACAAGTTTCTGACAAGTTCAAGGAGTTGATTACGATGAGACTTTCTCACCCGTGGCGATGCTAAAGTCTGTTGGAATTATGTTAGCAGTTGCTGCATTTTTCGATTATGAAATCTGGCAGATGGATTTCAAAACATCGTTCCCTTGAGGAAAGGTTGTATGTGATACAACCAGAAGGTTTTGTCGATCCTAAGGATGCTAAAAAGTATGCAAGCTCCAGCAATCCTTCGATGGACAGGAGCAAGCATCTCGGAGTTGGAATATATGCTTTGATGAGGTGATCAAAGTTTTTGAGTTTATACAAAGTTTATGAGAAACTCGTATTTACAAGAAAGTGAGTGGGAGCACTATAGAATTTCTGATGAATATACGTGGATGACATATTGTTAATCGGAAATGATGTAGAATTTCTGGAAAGCATAAATGGTTGTTTGAAAAGAGTTTTTCAAAGGAAGACCTGGATAAAGCTACCTAATTGATGGGCATCAAGATCTATAGAGATAGATCAAGATGCTTGATGAGACTTTCAATGAGTACATACCTATACAAGATTTTGAAAGAGTTCAAAATTGATCAGTCAAAGAAGGAGTTCTTACCTGATTTGTAAGGTGTGGAGTTGAGTGAGACTCAAAGCTCGACCGCGGTGGATCAAAGAGATAGGACGAAGGTCGTCCCCTATGCTTTATCCATAGGCTCTGTATAATATGCCATGAGTCTGTCAAGGGGTACGAGAGTGATCCAGGAATGGATCACTGGACAGCGGTCAAGATTATCCTTAGTAACTAGAGGACTAAGGAAATATTTCTCGGTTATGGAGGTGATAAAGAGTTCGTCGTAAAGAGTTACGTCGATGCAAGCTTTAACACCAATCCGGATGACTCTGAGTAGCAATCCGGATACGTATAGTGGAGCAACCATTTGGAATAGCTCCAAGTGGAGTGTGGTAGCAGTGTCTACAGTATGACATAGAGATTTGCAAAGTACACACGGATCTGAATGTCGCAGACCCGTTGACTAAAGACCTCTCTCACATGCAAAGCATGATCGAACCCCAGAACTCACTGGGTGTTAGATTCATAACAATGTAAATCACATGGTGATGTGAACTAGATTATTGACTCTAGTGCAAGTGGGAGACTATTGGAAATATGCCCTAGAGGCAATAATAAAATGGTTATTATTATATTTCCTTGTTCATGATAATTGTCTATTGTTCATGCTATAATTGTATTAATCGGAAACCGTAATACATGTGTGAATACATAGACCACAGCATGTCCCTAGTGAGCCTCTAGTTGACTAGCTCGTTAATCAATAGATGGTTGTGGTTTCCTGACCATGGACATTGGATGTCGTTGATAACGGGATCACATCATTAGGAGAATGATGTGATGGACAAGACCCAATCCTAAGCATAGCACAAGATCGTGTAGTTCGTTTGCTAGAGCTTTTCTAATGTCAAGTATCATTTCCTTGGACCATGAGATTGTGCAACTCCCGGATACCGTAGGAATGCTTTGGGTGTATCAAACGTCACAACGTAACTGGGTGACTATAAAGGTGCACTACAGGTATCTCCGAAAGTGTCTGTTGGGTTGGCATGAATCGAGACTAGGATTTGTCACTCCGTATGACGGAGAGGTATCTCTGGGCCCACTCGGTAATGCATCATCATAATGAGCTCAATGTGACTAAAGAGTTAGCCATGGGATCATGCGTTACGGAACGAGTAAAGAGACTTGCCGGTAACGAGATTGAACAAGGTATAGGGGTACCGACGATCGAATCTCGGGCAAGTATCATACCGGTAGACAAAGGGAATTGTGTACGGGATTGATTAAATCCCCGACATCGTGGTTCATCCGATGAGATCATCGTGGAACATGTGGCAGCCAACATGGGTATCCAGATCCCGCTGTTGGTTATTGACCGGAGAGATGTCTCGGTCATGTCTACATGCCTCCCGAACCCGTAGGGTCTACACACTTAAGGTTCCGTGACGCTAGAGTTGTTATGGGAAATTGTATGTGGTTACCGAAAGTTGTTCGGAGTCTCGGATGAGATCCCGGACATCACAAGAAGTTCCGTAATGGTCCGGAGGTAAAGATTTATATATGGGAAGTCCTATTTTGGCCACCGGAAAATGTTCGGGATTTTTCGGTATTGTACCGAGAAGGTTCTAGAAGGTTCCGGAGTGGGGCCCACCTGCATGGGGGGACCCACATGAACGTGGGTAGTGGGGGCAAGGCCCCACACCCCTGGTCAAGGCGCACCAAGATCCCCCTTAGAAGGAATAAGATCATATCCCGAAGGGATAAGATCAAGATCCCTAAAAAGGGGGGATAACAATCGGTGGGGAAGGGAAAGGATGGGATTTCTTTCCTCCCACCTTTGCCAACGCCCCAATGGACTTGGAGGGCAAGAAATCAGCCCCCTCCACCCCTATATATAGTGGGGAGGTGCATGGGAGCTGCAACCCTTCCCCTGGCGCAGCCCTTCCCCCCTCCAACTCCTCCTCCTCCTCCGTAGTGCTTGGCGAAGCCCTGCCGGAGAACCGCAAGCTCCACCACCATGCCGTCGTGCTGTCGGAGTTCTCCCTCAACTTCTCCTCTCCCCTTGCTGGATCAATAAGGAGGAGACGTCCCCGGGCTGTACGTGTGTTGAACGCGGAGGCGCCGTCTGTTCGGCGCTTGGATCGGATCTTCCGCGATTTGAATCGCCGTGAGTACGACTCCATCAACCGCGTTCTTGTAACGCTTCCGCTTAGCGATCTTCAAGGGTATGAAGATGCACTCCCTCTTACTTGTTGCTAGCATCTCCTAGATTGATCTTGGTGACACGTAGGAAAATTTTGAATTATTACTACGTTCCCCAACACTAAGCACTGCAAATGAGGATGACTTGGCATTATTAGCAGATGATCACAGAGGTTATTACACAGGGGTGTTACAAATTCTCCTCCTCTAAAAGAAATTCTCGTCCCGAGAATTCAGGAGGTAGAAGGAAAGAGGTCGGGATATTCTTCCCGAAGATGATCCTCGCGTTCCCAAGTGGCTTCATCTTCAGTGTGATTAGACCACTGCACTTTCAGGAACTTGGTCGTCTTCTAACGAGTTCGACGTTCAGCTTCATTGAGGATGCGGATCGGATACTCCTTATAAGATAGGTCATCTTGCAATTCGAGCATCTCGTGGTCCACTGCGCGGTGCGAAGATTCCTTGAAGCATTTACGAAGTTGCGACACATGGAAGACGTCGTGGATATGAGAGAATTGCGGTGGCAACTCCAGTTTATATGCCACCTGACCACGTCTTGCAATAATGCGGAAAGGACCAATGTAGCACGGAGCTATCTTGCCCTTGATTCCGAAACGACGAGTGCCCTTCATAGGAGTGACACGCAGATAAGCTTGGTCACCAGGTTGATAGGTCAAGCCCCATCGCTTGCGATCATAATTGCTCTTCTGGCGGTCCTGAGTCGCCTTGAGATTTTCACGGACGATACGAACTTGCTCTTCGGCGTGTTGGATAATGTCCGGTCCCACAAGTGGGCGTTCCCTAGTTTCTGACCAATTCACAGGGGTTCGACACTTACGTCCATACAACACTTCGAAGGGGCCATTTTCAAGCTGGCTTGGTAGCTGTTGTTATAAGAGAACTCGGCATACGGGAGAGATTCTTCCCACTTCTTGCCGAAGGAAATAGCACAAGCTCGAAGCATGTCTTCAAGCACTTGATTGACTCGCTCGACTTGGCCTTGGGACTGGGGGTGATAAGCTTAACTCCAGGTAATATGAGTTCCCATAGCTTCTTGGAAACTTTCCCAAAACTTTGAGGTGAAAAGACCGCCACGGTCCGAACTGATCTCCTTCGGAATACCGTGGAGCGATACAATTCTGGACATATACAACTCGGCTAACTGACTAGCAGTGATAGTCTCCTTGACAGGCAGAAAGTGTGCAACCTTAGAGAGTTGGTCGACGACGACAAGAATAGCATTGTGACCCTTCTGAGACTTGGGAAGGCCAGTAATGAAATCCATTTGCACTTTATCCTATTTCCACAAAGGAATAAGAAGGGGTTGCAGAATTCCAGCAGGCTTCTGATGTTCTGCTTTAACGCGACGGCAAACATCACATTCAGCAACAAGCATTGGCATTGTATGGAATCATTCATGAAGTACTCACGCACAACAGAAGGAAGTGTAGTAGATGCAACATCACAGTCATCATGACATACAGTTCCATACATAAGTTCGGTTACAGGCTAGCGTTATAACAACATGAAGGTAAGCTAAATAACTTAGGCGGCACGCAGGCACACGGTGGAGGGATACAACAACGCGGCATAGCGACATGCTACATCAACGTCAAGGAGAACCTCTGTAACGGGGTAACTGCAAGTGCAGACGACGAATGGCCGTCGCAGGAAAATCCTGCGCTCCATGTGCACTCTGATGCAGAATCCGGTCTCGAGCTAGAAGAAGAGGTCCACGTGCAGGTGTGTGACCTCCAACAGCAGGCCAATCAATACCAGCATACATCTGAGTCCTGCGCGGGTAAAGGATGTACTCTGGATCTATCCCTGCATGAACAACTGGTAGCAACTGCGTCATAGCATCGTAGAGGCGTGCTCGAGTGGTAAACAACTCGACGGCAAGAGCCCGCATAGTGTGATCCAGAGCCTGAGTGCACTGAATCAGAACCTGCGGGTCGTAACGACGACGCTCGTATGGGGCACAGATAGCTGTGTAGTACCCAGTAGCATCTCCAGCAGGGGCATACGGAATGTATCGGAACTCAGAGTCATCCAAGCTAATGCTATGCTCTCCTCGGAGACGTGCGACAGCAGAGTAGGCAGCATCATGGACTGCCATCTCAATCGTCACGACGATACCATGGAAAAGGTGCAGCTCAGTGTCTGAGTCATCGTGCTGATCATAGATACGAACATCAGCATGGTACTGCTCCTAGTTGAACTCGCGGTAATCCTCATAGACCATGTACTCGGGGTACCAGCGGTAGCCCAGTCTGGTCAGGAGGGCGATCAGGACAGTTGGAAAACTAGGGGCATCACGAGCCTAAGTGCGAAGCAAAAACTGCGTCGCAGGGCGTGGTGGAAACAAACGATCCATCTGAAACAGAGGAAATTCAGGATTGTCAAATGACAATGGGAAGTATAATACAACTCGGAGAGAAAGGTTAAACAAAACAGTGGAAAGAAAAATGGTTATCAGACTAATCAGATCAATGATAAGGAATTAAGCACAGATATCCAGCTCTCCGGGCAGACAAGAATTACGAGATCCTAAGTGTCGGCGTTAGTAAAATTTTAACCGAAAGGAAGAGAGATCAGAGTCGCAGAGTAAAGACGAGGAATAAAAGATCATTATACCACCCAATTGGCGACGTGGGCCCGTAAGCCACACAGCCATGTTAGTAAAACAGTTTTGGACCACTAGACTCAACTTCGGTCAAGGAGTTGGAAAGGGGGGTTCCTACAGGCAGTCGGCTCTGATACCAACCTGTGACGCCCCCAGCTTAATCGTGCACTAACCATACACGCAAATGCACACGATCAAGCCTAAGGACTCACTTGAAGGAATCACAACACAACTCTAAAACATAAATAAAGTCATACAAGCTTTATATTACAAGCCAAGGGCCTCGAGGGCTCGAATACATAAGCTCGCATACAAGCGTCAGTGGAAGCATCAGATATCTGAGTACAGATATGAAACAGAAACAGAGAAGCCTTTAGAAAGGTAGGACAAAACAAAAGCTACGATCGAAAGGCGCAGGCCTCCTGCCTGGGACCCTACGATCCTACTCCTGGTCGTCGGCAAGCTCGTAGTAGTAACCACCCTCAGGGTGGTAGTAGTAGTCGTCTGCGGGGCAACTGGCTCCGGGGCTCCGTCATCTGGTTGCATCAAAGTGGATATGGGGAAAAAGAAAGCAAAGCAACCATGAGTACTCATCCAAAGTACTCAGCAAGTAAGGATCTACACTACATATGCAATATTTTAAAAGAGAGGCTGTATATGTGGACTGGGCTGCAGAAATGCCAGAATAGAGAGAAAGCCTAGTCCTATCGAAGACTAGCATCTTCAAGCGTCTTGCAGCATTAGAAGAGTGTAGATTAGTATAACATAAAGTAGTAGTAACATTAAGTATCAACCTCGGCCAGAGATCCTTTCTCGACTCCCTGCGAGAAAGCAATCCCAGAGCCCTAGTAACCATTTCTCATCACAAGTATCCAGTTCTAGTTGTATCGATCGGGATACAACTCCGAGAATCCGTTACCGAGGATCGGCTATGCATAGATTGTTTCTTCCCTGCAGGGGTGCACCAACTTACCCACCACGCTCGTTTAACTCCGGACGGACACACTTTCCTGGGTCATACCCAGCCTCGGCCAAACGATACGCCATAACCCGACCTAAGCTTATCAGAGAGGTCAGCACGCCAGACTAAACCTATGCGCCCAGGGGGCTGGGCCCCTCGCCCTGAGCGCTCCTACACGTTACGTTCACGGCCGAGAGCAGACCTAGCAGCCTCACAACGGAGGGTGCTTAACGCGGTCCAACCCGGCGCGAGCCGCTCCTTGCTGACGTCCAGTAAACTTCGGCTGATGCCACGATGCGGAGTGCCCATAACTGTTCCCACGTGATGGTTAGTGCTATCGGGCCAGAGGCCCACTCGGATCAAATATCCAAACCGTTAGTGAATTGGGAGCACGCGATAACGAGCAGAGACTCACGATCGATGTGACCCCGTCGCCCCGTCTAGAGGACTTGCGGCAAGGGCTAAGAATGCCCGGCCACGCCTCGTAATTATCTCGCGGGTACTCTCTCTGGTCACCCGACTACACATCAATCGCATCACTTGCTCGCGCGGGTACCCCTCAGGGCCGACCCGACTTTAGTATCATGGTTATGTGGTATAGTCATAGTATCCGTGTGTCCAGAACATCAAGGGAGAACCCTGAGGAATCACCCTCGATGGAATTCCACCTGATGTAATCGTCAAGGTGAACTAAGGAGGAATCACCCTCGAGGTCCACTCTTGAGGAGTTGCATGTCAACGTCGTTACCGGGAGTGGAGAAAGAGGAATCACCCTCGAGGACCACAACCGATGAACTAACCTACAAGGTTCACATCAGAAGTGCTGACGAGGTATCACCCACGGCACTCGATAGTAACCTGGTAGTGTCGTACAACTAGGAGGGGTGATGTGCGGTGCCGGGGCCTGGTCTTCAATTCCGCTGATCGGGTCTTCTGATAATCCAGTGGGGCAGTTGGGTCAAAAATGGGGTCCCTGACAGGTCTCTAACCAGCCTATGCTAAACAGTTTAGGAAAGCAGGTAATTATCAACAGCAGGTTACAAAATCAGGCTATGCATCAGAATAGGTAAAGCAGTAGCAGAAACAATTTCTAATGCAAGCATAAGAGAGAAGAGAATGGACGATATCGGAATGTTCAAAAGGGGGGTGCTTGCCTGGTTGCTCGGCGGCAAAGGCAAGGTCGTCAGTGGTGTCGTCGGTCTCCGAAGCAGCGTCGGGGTCTACCGAAAGAGAAGAGGGGGAGGAAACAAATAAATACACAGCAATCATATGCAACATAGAGTATGCCAAGCCTACGGTGCAATGCAGGGTTGCCTAAAGACATGTCTAAATCATATTAGTTATTTTAGGATAAAAGTTGGATTTATTAACCGGTATATATGCACTATTCATCTACCAGAAACAGGCTAAAAGTTGCGGGTTCACCTCCGTAGAGGGTCCCGATACGGAAACAGATGGCACGGTTGGATTCGTCTCGTCATTCTGAGCAACTTTCATGTAGAAAGTTTTTCGATCCGAGCTACGGTTTATTTTCTATGAATTTTCAAAGATTAAAGTATTTTCTGGAATTATTTATATTAACAGAAGTTCATTATGACATCAGCATTGCGTGGGGATGACGTCAGCAGTCAACAGGTCGGCTGACCAGGGTCAAACCTGACCTGTGGGTCCAGTGGGACCCACATGTCAGCCTCTGTTAGCCTAACAGTGAGTTAAACTAAACTAATAGGCTAATTAGAGGGGTGGCCCCAGGTGTCAGTGAGTGATTAGGTTAATCTAATTACTTTTACTTTTAAAAAAATTTATTAGACTAATTAACAGAGGGGGGGCCCACATGTCAGTGATAAGAGCCGGCCCAGTCAGCGTTGACCGAGGTCAACTGGTCAAAGTGGGGCCCCTGGGCCCACCAGTCAGTGGCCCAGGCGGTGCCACGTGGGTGCCACGTCGGTGACGTCGCCGGAATCACGCCGGCAACCATTCCCGCGGCGGAAGTTCGCCGGAGTTGATCGGATTTCCAGCACAGTGCACCATTCCTCGCGTTTTCGGTGGCGTACGAACGCGTCGATCTTGAGCGATCCCAGGTGCGGGGGTGGCCGGAGTGGAGCTCAACGACGACCGCAGGCGGCGCCGGAATACGGGCATCTCCGAAAACCACGTTACGGGCTGCGTTCTAGCTAGCAAACGGCACTAGCGGGCTCTACGGACCTCCGGCAACTCGATGGAGGCCACGGCTTGGCTCGGAGATGGCCGGGGTGAGCGCAATGAGCTCGCGGACGAGGTCGCATGCGGCAATGGCGACGGCGGCACCGCGAGCCATCTACGGTGCACGAGGAGGAACCAGAGGAAGGAGGAGGGTGCGGAGGCTTACGGCGCGGCAGACGGAGGCCCTCGAGTGAACGGGAGCGCAGAGGGGAGGTGGAATCGATCGCGGGGGACGGCGGCGACCGAGGTTGGGGAAAAGCTCGACTCGGCCGCTGCGAGGCACTCCAGCTCGTCCTGAAGCGCGGGGTCGACGAGGATGACATAGAGGAAGCTCGGGGACACGGCGGCTTGACGAACGGCGGTCGAGGGCCACGCCTACGGCGAGGCTTCGACGGCGATCTCACTCGGGCGAGGTGTAGATGGAGGGGACGAGCGAGGGAGAGGAGGGGGAGAAATGAGGAGAAGGACCAGGGGGGAGGAACGGGGCCGGGTCCTTATCCCCTCGACGAGCCGCGGCGTCGGTGGACGTCGCGTTGTCGACGCGCTGTCGGCGCGCGCGCTTGTCCACGGCGGTGGCGACAGCGCGATGGAGAGAGAGGAAGATGGGCTGACTTAGGCACTGTGCACTTAGGCCAGTGCACAGTGGCCTTTTTCTTTTTCTCTTTTATTTTTCTGCTTTTTCTGTTTACAGAAAGGATTGGGTAATATTTTGAGCTATCAAATGATGTTGCAAAAATGTGAAACTAGGTCACATAAGTGCATTGCAATATCCAGCGCTGCCATAAAAAGTTTGAGCATTTTTGGAACCCATTTGAATTTATTCAAAAATGAATAGGGCATTTTAAATGCTGTTTTGGCTCTGTTAAAATGCATTAGGCCCATTTAGAGTTGATGATGATGTTGTGTTCCTTAACAACAAATGGTTTTGGATTATTTGCTATAAGGTGAACATTTTTCCAACAGGATTTGAGCATCTTCATTTTTGCACTTTTGAATTTGAGTTGATTTTTAGAGAAGGATTGATTTGAATCTTTAACCAATGTGACTAAGCACTGCAAATGAGGATGACTTGGCATTATTCGAAGATGATCACAGAGGTTATTACACAGGGGTGTTACAAAGGAGAAAGCTCCCGGACAGGCCAAACGCAGAAGTACGAGCTCTTGGTTGCGAGCATGGCGTGAGCGAGGTGGACCTTGATGCCATAGTCGACACCTCGAGCGCGGTGGCGCAACCATGGCGGAAGGTGGGAACTCGGGGTTGCCATGGCTGGCACTGTGAGATTGGCAACTAGGTCAAGCCCGGCGGCGTGGGCGCGGGCTCGGGATTGCGGGCTTGCGGATGATGCTGCTCTCGTAGCAGCTGATTTAATAAGATTTTTTTAAGGAGGATTGCCATTGATTTGGGCAGGATTAACAAGATTGGGGGAAGAAGATGTGTACAGATGAGAGAAGATCGGGAGTTGTGGTGGGTTAGTTTGGAGAGAGAGTGTGTGGGCCCCAAAGAGGTGGTGGCCTCACATCATTGCGTTGGGGATTAAAAAATGAATTGTATGTCTCAATTCTTTTTGCCTAGGTGGAGGGCCGGAGCAGCAGCAAGGTGCTGCCCCCATTGTACATGCCCATAGTAGTATAGAGCCAGCATAAAAAATCTCTTGATTAGAAAAAAAAAAGTATCTAAATAGGTGAACACATTTAATGCAGATTTTAATTTTTTAAAGCAATACCTTTTAACTCCAACATGGGAATTAAGATCCGTTTTCATCGCTGGAATCCTGAATTAAATGCGTTCGCACCTGTTCGCATCAGTCAAAATTGTAATTTTTTTAAAGGAATAACTTTTGACTCGAACATGAGTATCGAAATTAAGATCTGCTTTCACCGTAGAAATCTTCGCGATGTGCTCTTCAAAACTAGATCCTGCATGGGTATGTTTCAACGAACTTTTGTGTGTGAAATTTAGTCCATGTTAGGTGTGACTGTCTAGCAGTTGATGTGCAACTACCTGATAGTTGATGTGCAACTTTTTCCCTACCAGTGGACGTGCAGTTTTCACTGATAACATCTCCACCCCAAACTAGCACTATAAGTGAGATGAGCAACTCCATCTGCTGCAATGACCATGCCTAGTAGTCGATGTGCAACTTTTCTCCTGCCCGTGAATGTGTAATTTTCACTATTGGCAGCTTCGTCCCAACTACCCCTACTAGTGAGATGAGATGTGTAACTTTGTGTGCTGCCCCCGGCTAACTTTCTAATAGTCGATGTGCAACTTTACTCCTACACATGGACACCTCCGTCCCAACTACCCCCGCTAGTGGGATGCGCAAATTCGTCTACCATGCCCCGCCAATTGCCTTGTCGACAATGTGTAACTTTTCCCCCTACCCCGTGGATGTGCAATTTTCACTGTTGGCACCCCCATCCTAACTACCCTCCTCCCAATGGGATGTGCAACTTCGTCTGTTGCCCAACCAATTGCCTAGCAGACGATGCGCAACTTCATTTTTTGCCCCAGCCAACTGTCTAGTAGACGATGTGCTCCTTCCTCTGTTGCCCCAACCAACTGCCTAATAGTAGATTTGCAACTTTTTAGCTTGCCCGGTCGTGGATGTGTGGTTTTCACCACCTCAACTACCATTGCTAGTGAGATGTGCAACTTCGTCAGTTACCCCAGCCAACTGCCTAGCAACCGGTGCGCAACTCTTTTTTGCTGCCCTGGCTAACTGCTTAGCAGTCTATGTGCAACTTTTCGTTTACCTATGGACACTCTTGCCCAACTACCCCTACCAGTGGGATGTGCAACTTCAATAGCTGCCCCCGGCCAACTGCCTAACAGTCGTTGGGCAACTTTTCTCCTAACCATGTGGATGTGTTGTTTTTTCACTGTTGGCATCACACCCCAACTACCCCCTACCAGTGACATGTGCAACTTTGTCAGGTCTCCCGACCAACTTGTCAATGTGTAACTTTTCGCCCGATCCCGTGGATGTGCATTTTTCACTGCTCGCACTCCTGCCCTAACTACCCTCCCAGTGAGATGTGCAACTTTGTCCGCTACCCTGACGAACTGGCTAGCAGTCCATGTGAAACTACGTATGTTGCCCTGGCCAACTGCCTAGCGACGATGTGCAACTTTGTCCGCTGCCTTGGCCAACTGCCTAGCAGTCTACGTGCAACTTCGTCTGTTCTCCCAGCCAATTGCCTAGTGCGGTGTGCAAATTCGTTTGTTGCCTCGGCCAACTGCCTAGCAGTCGATGTGCAACTTTTCCCCTACCCGGTCGTGGATGTGTGGTTTTACCACCTCAACTACCCGGTCTCTTGCCCCAACCAACTATTTAGCAGCCGATATGCAACTTTATTTGCTTCCCTAGCCAACTGCTTAGCATTCTATGTGCAACTTTTTGCCTATCTATGAGCACCCTCGCCCAACTACCCCTACGGATGGAATGTGCAACTTCGACAACTGCTCCCAGCCAACTGCCTAGTAGTCATTGTGCAACTTTCACTGTTGCCCCGACCGACTGCATAAACATGGGTGTGCCCTATTGCTGGTTTGTCCCTAAAACACAGATTGTGGCCTGATACACTCGTGATACCATAAATGCATACCATATGGATTGCAGAGTCTCCGAGAGAGCCTGAACATGGATAAAATCTCATATCCTTGTTACTATCGTCTCTAGACCCTTAGTTCGGGACCCCCTACCCTTCGAATTTAGCTCCATCACATGTGAAGTCATTTCTCACATTAAAATGCCTGCACCTAAGCATATATCTTGTGTTTAATCTGTGGATGGGATGGGGCCATGTAGGAATGATACGATGATGCCCCTCCGCATCTTGTCAGTGTTCCAACTGGTGCCGACGAGGGGCAGGTGGCTCAGTTGTCTAGGAGACATTTGGATTGGGCGTCCCTAGGTGTTGACGCTTGATGTCTCCCTTGGGGATGAACCCCGACCAACGCGCCACAAAGTCTCGGGCTTGCCGTGTGTGGAGGATAATTCCATTGGCCGGTTAAGCATCATCGACTGTGAAGGTGTCTTGTGGTCGATGGATCCTCCCCTTAGTTTTGGTGATGGCGGTAATGCAAGGTGGAAGGCTGTTGGGGGAGGCATAACGGACTCCAAGGATCAATTTGTTGTTTTAGCCTTGTCGGGGACCTTTTCACAGATCTTTTTTGAGGTGGAAAAAACATTTTGTTATATATATAACATATATAAAAACGATTTGGTTGTCCATTTGATTTCCACATGTATACATATCTGCTTATATAGCAGAAAGAAACATTCCACACAGGGAGTGCGGACTTTTGGTGGTTGAGTGCCATTGCGGACGTTTTTTTCAAAAAACAAAAATCCATATAAATTTTTCCAAAAAAATGTAGAAAAATTCCATGGAAACTTATATGTGTTCCGCATGACCGTGTAAAAATTCGTTTGAGAATATTGTGATTTGTAGGCTGTACAAAAAGACAAAATTCTGGCCGAACAATAAAAAAGGTCGGTCCATTTTGGAAAGACATATTTGTCTTTTTTTTGTGTACTCCACTTGTGAAAGTATAATGTTATGAAATTTTGCATATACCTGGTATACATGTGTATGTATGTTCACAGAAATCTTTAGAATTTTCCACGCTGTGGAAATTCGTATTTTGAAAACGTCCACCATGGTGGTGGACCACCATTGGCATTTTGTGGTGAGAACGTCCACAGGGGGGAAGAAACGTAAAAGGGAAAAAGCCCATCATCAGAAAAGGAAAAAAAGCCCATCAGACCGGTGTGGCCGACCCACTCCACACCGGTCGTTCTCCTGCACCCCCGAACTCTTATATATTTATAGGTACCCCCTCTGTCCCCACCTGTAGGTCAGAAACGAAAAAACACTGGGGGTAGTTCTGTAAGTCAACACGAAAAAGATGGCGCTATGCGCAAGGAGCCCCCAGGTCGGGGTCGGCCTCAACCTGGGACTTGGTTGCGGTTTGCCTGGCGCTAGCCACCTGCTTCAGGCGTCACATGCGGGAGCAGGCGGCGGCGGCGGCGGCGGCGACGCTGCACCGCCGGCGCGAGCATGGCCTCCGCTCGTGCTCCCGCCGCCCGCGTCCCCTTCGCGCGAGCGGGCGGCGCTTCCTATCTCACCGCTCTCCCTACAGCTGCATCGACCCCCTCGCCCCAACAACAGGAATACGGTGAGTCCCATTGCCTGCCATCCCCATTGCTCTTGCTCTTGCTCCACCATCTTTCCGTAAAGAAATGTGGAATTCGGTGCGTATGGTTGTTGTGTAGCCGTTCTTTGGTCTGTTTGCGAGTATTTTCGTGCCCAGTTCGCGGTGGAAGTGTTCTTGGGTGTAAGGTCGGGTCGTAGTGGTGCCCAGTGCGTAGGGGGGCAGTTCTTGCCTCTAGCATTGGCCTACTTCCCAATTGGTGTAGTTCTTGGAGGGATTGAATTTCGTACTCGCTGACCCTTTTGCAAGCTGCTCTTGTTGGTGGGGACAGAACAGAAGCCCGGCGTTTTGTTGCTAATTTGCTTTCTTTGGGCAAGAAGCGCGGGGGGATGAGTGCATCGGTTCCTGGTCATCGGGTGCTGCAAGTCGTGCGTCTGGATGTCGTTCTTGGTCATAAGTCTTTCTTTGTGCCCTGTTGGTGAGGTGCGTTCTTGGGTCTTGGCTGTAGGATCGGACGATTCCGTGGGGAAAGGCTTACTTCGGATTTGATTTCGTCTTCTTGGATGGATTAGTTTAATATACTTGTGGACACTTCTGCAAGTTCTTGCTGTTCGTGGGGATGGGTGGTTTTTTTTTCTAATTTGACCAAAATTTTGTTCTGATAGTTCTTGGTATAATATGCTGGATTGGACGTTCTGGTTTACCCTGAAAAGTATTTTTCTTGTTTCCCTCTGCACCACATTTGTGCTGGAAAGCACTTATTTTACAAGGAATGCTCTACCAATTTCTAGGTGCACCTCGAACAAGGGAAGATAGAGGATGATGAAGATTCTGGGGAGTATGAACAGGATGATCAGGATGGGGAAGAGGACTACAAAGTTAGTATTCAAATCCATGCTCAAGTTAGATGAATGTAAGAATGTTACATATCATCAATCATACCTTAATGATACCTTTTATGTTCCGTATTCTGCTATTGTAGAGACTACAGTTGCAGTTGATTCCTGAATCTTCAAAAAACTACAACATCCAGGAAAAGATCAAGGTTTGTTTGCATGCAACTAATTTCATGCTAGAACCATTGTCATTATTTAGTTTATTGTGCATGTCTGAAAATCATTTTCTCAAATAGATTATCAGTAAGCATTATGTGACACAAGGAGATGGCAGCTGTTTTTACAGAGCTTTGTTGTTCTCCTACTTGCTAACTTTCAGTTTACTTACTCATGATGATGGTATTCCTTTCTTGATCTCCATAGAAGTGTAATAAAACTAGGCTTGTAAACAGGAGATCCTTAGACAAATGCAAGATAGTCAAGCTGAAGTTACTCGTCTTGTGGAACGCATGGAAATGTCTGAAGATAAATTCTCCTTTCTTAAATGGGACAAAGCATACTTCTTAAATCCTGAAGAATACTTATCAACTGTTGTTGCTGTAAGTATTGTACTAGCTTACAAAAGCATAAATCTGTTTTGCCTTATCCCTTTATTCCAAATTATTCTTACTGTTTAGCGCAGCCATCTATGGGCAAAGGAATTCTATGGGACATATATACTTGCCAACAACAGTCCCTATGCATTTTGTTGCCTGAATTGTTCCAAAAGTTAGCTGAACTTGTGCTGCCTTATCAGATTTTGCGAATTGACTATCACATGATATTTGTCATCTGTTTTAGTTCATTCTTCTTTCAGTAAATTAATTTTTAGGTGTTGCATTGAGCACTTACAATGGATGTAATCTGATGTAAGCAAAAATTAAAGGAAGATCAGTGTGAACTGTAATCCATATTTTGCACATTTTGATTTGTGCTTTTTTGAAACAAAAGGTCTCTTACCATTAAGTCCTCAAGTTTTTCCCCATGTGTGAAAACCATTATCCATGCTCAAGTTAGATGACTGTTACATATCATCCATCAAACCTTAATGCTACCTTTTGTTATTCCTATTCTTGGTATTGTAGGAACAGCTCTCGGACTTGGTTCGTGAATCTCCAGATAACTCCATCATCCAGGAAAATATGAAGGTTTGCCTGCCTAAAACTAATTTCATGCTGTGATGATTTGATGTTTTGCATATCTGAAAATCATTTTGTTATATAAGAGTCTGAGCAAGCATTATGTTCGTAGTGACTTAACAGTGTAGTTTCAACTGTTGCATAAAATTGTTGCTTGCTGTATCAAATTATAATTTGTGTGAAACTGTAAATATACTTTTCTGGATGACAGGTGTATAATTGTCTAGACGGAGATTTTTGTTTAAACTGAGAGTCTAGGGAAAGAAGTTGCTTTAGCAGACAAAACTGGCTACATTGTCTGAATTGCCTCTGCTGTTCAACATGTATAATTTGTGAAATAGATAATGTGTCTTGATCTTTTGTCAAGTATGATGATATTCCTTTCTTGATCTCCATGGAAGTGTAAAAACACTAGGCTTGTAAACAGGAGATCCTTCTACAATTGCAAGATAGTCAAGCTGAAGTTACTCGTCTTGTGGAACACATGGAAATGTCTGAAGCTAAATTCTCCTCTCTTAAATGGGACAAAGCATACTTCTTAAATCCTGAAGAATACTTCTCAAGTGTTGTTGCTGTAAGTATTGTACTAGCTTACAAAAGCATAAATCTGTTTTGCCTTATGCCTTTATTCCAAATTATTCTTACTGTTTAGCTCAGCCATCTACAGACAAAAGAATTCTGTGGGACATTTATACTTGCCAACAATAGTCCCTATGCATTGTGTTGCCTGAATTATTCCAAAAGTTAGCTGAACTTGTGCTGCCTTATCAGAGTTTGCGAATTGACTATCACATGATATTTGTCATCTGTATTGATTAGTTTATTCTTTCAGTAAATAATTTGAACTGTAATCCATATTTTGCACATTTTGATTTGTTCTTTTTTGAAACAAAAGGTCTCGTACCATTAAGTCCTCAGTTTTTTCCCCATGTGTGAAAACCATTATCCATGCTCAAGTTAGATGAATGTTACATATCATCCATCATACCTTAATGCTACCTTTTGTTATTCCTATTCTTGGTATTGTAGGAACAGCTCTCGGACTTGGTTCGTGAATCTCCAGATAACTCCATCATCCAGGAAAATATGAAGGTTTGCCTGCCTAAAACTAATTTCATGCTGTGATGATTTGATATTTTGCATATCTGGAAATCATTTTGTTATATAAGAGTCTGAGCAAGCATTATGTTGTTCGTAGTGACTTAACAGTGTAGTTTCAACTGTTGCATAAAATTGTTGCTTGCTGTATCAAATTATAATTTGTGTAGGTGTATATGTCTAGACGGAGATTTTTGTTTAAACTGAGAGTCTAGAGAAAGAAGTTGCTTTAGCAAACAGAACTGGCTACATTGTCTGAATTGCCTGTGTTGTTCAACATGTATAATTTGTGAAATTGATAATGTGTCTTGATCTTGTCTCAAGTATGATGATAGTCCTTTCTTGATCTCAATGGAAGTGTAATAAAACTCGGCTTGTAAACAGGAGATCCTTCTACAAATGCAAGATAGTCAAGCTGAAGTTACTCGTCTTGTGGAACGCATGGAAATGTCTGAAGATCAATTCTCCTCTCTTAAATGGGACAAAGCATACTTCTTAAATCCTGAAGAATACTTCTCAAGTGTTGTTGCTTTAAGTATTGTACTACTAGCTTACAAAAGCATAAATCTGTCTTGCCTTATCTCTTTATTCCAAATTATTCTTACTGTTTAGCTCAGCCATCTATGGGCAAAAGAATTCTGTGGGACATATATACTTGCCAACAACAGTCCCTATGCATTTTGTTGCCTGAATTGTTCCAAAAGTTAGCTGAACTTGTGCTGCCTTATCCGATTTTGCGAATTGACTATCACATGATATTTTTCATCTGTATTAGTTTATTCTTTCAGTAAATAAATTTTTAGGTGTTACATTGAGCAATTACAATGGAAAGTAATCTGATGTAAGCGAACATTAAAGGAAGATCAGTGTGAACTGTAATCCATATTTTGCACATTTTGATTTGTGCTTTTTTGAAACAAAAGGTCTCTTACCATTAAGTCCTCAATTTTTCCCCCATGTGTGAAAACCATTATCCATGCTCAAGTTAGATGAATGTTACATATCATCCATCATACCTTAATGCTATCTTTTGTTATTCCTATTCTTGGTATTGTAGGAACAGCTCTCGGACTTGGTTCGTGAATCTCCAGATAACTCCATCATCCAGGAAAAGATGAAGGTTTGTCTGCCTTCAACTAATTTCATGCTAGAAGCATTGTGATGATTTGATATTTTGCATATCTGAAAATCATTTTGTCTTATAAGAGTCTGAGCAAGCATTTTGTTGTTCGTAGTGACTTAACAATGTAGTTTCAACTGTTGCTTCAAATTGTTGCTTGCTGTATCAAATTATAATTTGTGTGAAACTGTAAGTATACTTTTCTGGATGACAGGTGTATAATTGTCTAGATGGAGATTTTTATTTAAACTGGGAGTCTAGAGAAAGAAGTTGCTTTAGCAAACAGAACTGGCTACATTGTCTGAATTGCTTGTGTTGTTCAACATGTATAATTTGTGAAATTGATAATGTGTCTTGATCTTGTCTCAAGTATGATGATATTCCTTTCTTGGTCTCCATGGAAGTGTAATAAAACTAGGCTTGTAAACAGGAGATCCTTAGACAAATGCAAGATAGTCAAGCTGAAGTTACTCGTCTTGGGGAATGCATGGAAATGTCTGAAGATAAATTCTCCTCTCTTAAATGGGACAAAGCATACTTCTTAAATCCTGAAGAATACTTCTCAAGTGTTGTTTCTGTAAGTATTGTACTAGCTTACAAAAGCATAAATCTGTTTTGCCTTATCCCATTATTCCAAATAATTCTTACTGTTTAGCTCAGCCATCTACGGACAAAAGAATTCTGTGGGACATATATACTTGCTAACAATAGTCCCTATGCATTGTGTTGCCTGAATTATTCCAAAAGTTAGCTGAACTTGTGCTGCCTTATCTGATTTTGCGAATTGACTATCACATGATATTTGTCATCTGTATTAGTTTATTCTTTTAGTAAATAATTTTTTAGGTGTTGCAATTACAATGGAAAGTAATCTGATGTATGCTAACATTAAAGGAAGATCAGTGTGAACTGTAATCCATATTTTGCACCTTATGATTTGTGCTTTTTTGGAACAAAAGTTCTCTTACCATTAAGTCCTCAATTTTTTCCCCATGTGTGAAAACCATTATCCATGCTCAAGTTAGATGAATTTTACATACCATCAATCATACCTTAATGTTACCTTTTGTTATTCCTCTTCTTGGTATTGTAGGAACAGCTTTCGGACTTGGTTCGTGAATCTCCAGATAACTCCATCATCCAGGAAAAGATGAAG
This sequence comes from Thinopyrum elongatum, assembly GCA_011799875.1. Classification (NCBI taxonomy): domain Eukaryota; kingdom Viridiplantae; phylum Streptophyta; class Magnoliopsida; order Poales; family Poaceae; genus Thinopyrum; species Thinopyrum elongatum. Next base: position 650,517,675 of record CM022298.1, read on the forward strand.
GTTTGTCTGCCTTCAACTAATTTCATGCTGGAAGCATTTTGATGATTTGATTATTGTGCACATTTGAAAATCATTTTGTCACATAAGATTCTCTGCAAGCATTATGTTGTTCGTGGTGAATTAACAGTGTAGTTTTGCGTAAAATTCTTGCTTGCTGTATCAAATTTAGTTTGTGTAAAATTGTAAGTATACTTCTCTCTGGATGACAGGTGTTCAGTTGTTCGGCCGGCGCGTCTGGGTCCGGGCGCTACTCTGGAAGCAGAAACACTCACAAGAGTAGTAAACCAAAGGAAGGGGCGACATTGAAAGGAAGGAGGCCAAGTAGAGCTCAAGAGGTAGAGGATGGCGAGGAGGATCCATATCCACCGCCATTCCTCAAGTGTGCTCTATGCGGGCGATTGGTGGCGACATTTTATCAGAAGTGTTGCGCCACTCCGGTGTGCAACAATTGCTGGTGCAAATGTGAAGAGAAGGCACGGAGGAAGCTGCCAAAGGTGATACTTGAAGGTACGGACCTCTTCTTGTGGAGCAAGACTGAGTACGAGGCGCTGCCGAGGAACCCTCTCATGCTGGTTTCCGCTCGCCGAGACAAGTACAAGCTTCACTATAGTTTTGCACCAATTCATGAAGTTGTCGACGAAAGCAGCCTGTTCCTTCACCTGACCATATACAGCTTCTACTCGTCGGCCACCGCCATGCCGCCCTGGTCTAGTCGAGGCTCGATTGACACACAGGTGGTCACTAAGGACTCCTTCTACGGTTAGGTTACTTGTGTAAACTTGCTATTGTATTTCTGAATCCTGCAAGTTATAATGTGGTGACAATGTATATTGTGCTTCTTTTTGATTGATGCGTCGCCGCTTAGCACCAACGAACACATAAGTTTTGCTCACGATCTGTTCTGGCTACGGACAGCTCGACAAGTGCCAGTGCCGCAGTGCTTCACGCTCACAAGCCGTGCGTCAAGCTCGACATCCGGTGTGCATTTTCCATACTTGCTTCCCCGTGCACACCTGGCCTGCCAAGGGGAATCCCAACACCACCACATAAACTGCTACGTACAAAAGTACTACCTGTCTCCATTTTTAGTACGCAATTCGCGAACCATAGCTTTATAGAAGAAGAGAATTGCAAGTACAAGACAACTACACTGGTTGCTGCGAACAACGAGCGTAGCACCAACTCCACATCCGGCTAGCCCAAAGACAGCCACCAATGACTGCAGCTTTTTCTTTCCCCTCTCGCAAGGCGACTAGGGAAAGCCTTCCTCCCTTCGATCTTCGTCGTCGAGCCCATGGATTCGCCTCCCCTTCGCCTGCCGCTCTAGCGGCCGATGGCGGGGAGGGTATTCCTCGTGCCTCGGCTTAGATAGGTAGGGCTTTGGTTCTCGCAAGGGCGACGCTTGGACAGATGGCGAAGCTGCTTCTTCGAGCCAGTCTTTCGAGCTCCGATCCTCCTCAAGTTCGTTCGTCGGGATGGATTAGACGGAACTCTGGCGTAGATTCTTGTCAGCTCCTCGAAGCGGCGAGGTTAGGGTTTCTCGTCGTGCATATGCAACGGCGAGATTTGGTGTCAGGTTCTTCAAATCGATTCAAGGATTCAATGGCGACGACTGCGGCTCCCGAATGTTGGTCCTTAGGGGCACGTGCATGAAGACTTCCTGGCTGTCGTCGACAAGGTCAAGCCGACTCCGGTATGGGAGCGGCGACAGCGGCGCGTCGTCGGCTCGTTCTGGCGGCGGCAATGGTCGTTCGGTTGTCCATGGACCTCGATGTAATTTTTATTATGTTTGAGGTGCCTTGTACTTCCGGTGAATCTTTATAATAGATCTGATATTTTCGCAAAAAAATGACAACACAACTACAAAGCAAAAGAGCCTGCCCAAGACCGAAAACCTCGCCACGTCTTGACCGACGTTGGTCACCATTGAAGAGCGGCAGCTCCCGCCAAGCTTCCCTTATCGACGCACCATCCCCTCTTAATGCCTAAAGGAGGTGGCAGGACTCGATCCGACCCGAGGAAGGCACCGTCTTGGAATCACCAGCGACGACGGTGCATTGCGCCGGCTAAGAATGATCATGGGCAGCAGCAAACACCGAAGGAGCGCAACATAGGACCTCCAGACCATGTCTCCCGGCACGATGCTCCCAACAGAGGGACGACGTCGAAGACGCCGCCATCATGCCGACTCAGCACTGAATCAGGGCTTTCGCCTGGAGACAATTGCCAACACAAGCGAGCAGGGGAGATAGCGACACACTCGGTGACTCCTCAAAGAAGGGGAACGACACCCACGGGTGCCATCGTCGCCGGCCCGGCCAAAACCGGACATGAATTTCATCTGTAATGCCATGCATCTCCGCACCTCCAAGATTTAGGCAGCACCGTCCATGAAGCCTCACACCTTCATCACTGCAACATCTTTGCCGTCGAAGCCGCACAACCGTGGTATTCCCTGCCTCTGTCCCCCACAAAACTCCCAATGACAGCATTTGACCCAATCACTGGTTGTTTCAGAAAATTTCTTTTCGGATGGGCTGCTAGGTTACTATCTAAAGGTGCCCTTTACTACTAGACCTTGATGCAAATTTCTGCATGGGAAAGCGACTCAAGTTTGAGTCATTTTGGTCGAAAGCAGAAAGATTCATGGAGACGGTCAGCATGGCATGAAACTCGATTTCCCCGTCTAGGAATTAAATTCCAGTTTACCAATAGGACCTTTAACAACGTTTTTAGGTGTAAACACTAGTATTAAAACAAGCATGGGTATGAGGTCTTGCTCTCACTACATTATATTTGTGTGCGGGATCTCATCTAGATAATCAACATGGCTCTGGAAGACAACCGTTATGATGCGCTTGCGACGCGATGTAGTCGAGGATGTGTGCAAAGTACGTCTTGATGGGTGTGCAACCTGCATCAAGAGTCAGGTGTCCAACCAACGGCCATTACCGTCTCGTGGGGTTACCTCGATTATTAAGAACAAACATTCAGACAAAAGCACTGAATGTTTAATGACTACACCTCATTTGTCCCCAAGAAATAACTTTTCACTACCATACTAAGCCCTTCTCTCATTGATATTCGGGATAGCGTTCCACGTCCTCATCGCTCTTTACCTTCTCCTTGATCGATCTACAGGATCATGGGTCCCTGTAGGGCCTTATAATGATAACAAGACAAGAGACAACTCCATTGCAACCAGACACATAAAAATAACATCAATTACACAAAGTCAATTCCAACGACCCCTTCCACAAATACATAGGGTTGCAAGGCCTTGCATCAAGCCATTGCCTTACCAAATTACTCGCACATGGCGATTGGATCGCAAGATGAACTCATTGAAGACGACATAAATATGAATGATTGATTGATAATATGTCTTACAGTAGTTCCCGGATGTGATACACCGATTACAATTATGACTAAACTAGAGAGAATGGTTCCGGTGACGATGGTGGTCACCGCTATGGAGATGAGATGGGAATGGCAGCGACTAGGGTTGGAAGATAGGTTCCGGTGCTCTGTTTCACGAATGGTGCTCTCTCTGTTGATAATCTGACGTCGACCCCATTATAACGGTTGATCAAGTGGACCATCTGGATCAAGCGGCAAGTGGTACGAGCGGGTGCACTCGCACCATGCGCCTTCTTGCACTCTGTTTCACCCGTAATGCATCATGTTGACTTGCCTCTTCCACAAATCTCTATATTCCTCCCTTGTGATGATATACTTCCAGGTTTAGGCCCCTTTTCCGCAGAAATACGTTAAACAAAGGATTTCATGATCTCTCACATGTGACAATATCAAAGAGATTTTTTGAAAATTCTGGGATTACCCAGTTTAAATAATAGTGTGATGAGTGCAAAAATATCGCCCATCAACAATTCGGCCTGGTGTGAATGCTTCAACGATCCCTAGATGGCCCGCCGAATTGGCGCCGCAACACATCACGCCGAACGTGAACATCTGCCCCATCGCAAAGATGATGGCATCAATTGTAGATCACATCTGATCTATTGGTTTGCCCAGCACAACACATGCTTGGCATGCCTTTGTTGGAGTTATTTTCGGCAGATCCCTCGATAATGTATACTGGCTAGACGAGTAGATTAGATGGGAAACATACAAGGTTTTACCCAGGTTTAGGCCCTCAAGGAGGAGTTGAAACCTTACTTCTGATGACCCACAAGTATAGGGGACCAATCATAGTCCTTTCGATAAGAGTGCCAAACCCAACGAGGAGCAGAAGGAAATGATAAGCGGTTTTCAGTAAGGTATTTTCTGCAAGCACTGAAATTGTCGGTAACAGATAATTTGATAGCAAGATAATTTGTAACAAGTTACAAGTAACAATAGTAACTAAGGTGCAGCAAGGTATCCCAATCCTTTTTGTATCAAAGGACAGGCCGTGACGGTCTCTGATAATAAGCAAAGTGTTCTTGAGGACACACGGGAATTTCATCTAGTCACTTTCATCATGTTTGTTTGATTCGCGTTCTCTACTTTGATAATTTGATATGTGCGTGGTCCGATGCTTGGGTGTTGTTCTTACTTGAACAAGCCTCCCACTTATGATTAACCCCTCTCACAAGCATCCGCAACTACGAAAGAAGAATTAAGATAAATCTAACCATAGCATTAAACATATGGATCCAAATCAGCCCCTTACAGAATAGCGCATAAACTAGGGTTTAAACTTCTGTCACTCTAGAAACCCATCATCTAATAACTACTCCACAATGCATTACCTTAGGCCAAAAGATGATGAAGTATCATGTAGTCGACGTTCACATAACACCACTAAGGGAAACAACAACATACATATCATCGAAATATCGAACGAATACCAAGTTCACATCTTTACCTAATATTAAAGGGAGGATTGTTTCTCCACTTTTTTTCGTCCATTGTGGGACCATAAGATTTTTCGTCCGTCTTATTTTATCACTATTTTTTTCATACATCGTCCCTGCTCCCGTTCGCTTCCCCCGCTTTGGTTCCCTTGCATAGAGTAAAAAAAATATAAAAAACATTTATTGGCAAGAGTGCGACTCGAACACAAGACCTCCCAAGTTGGAGCAACCCAAACTAGCCATTGCACCACACATTCAACTTGTTCCTAATTAGAGAGAGACTATATATATTCAGTGGAAAGATGGAGGCCAGATGCCCATATTCTCTATGGGCCGGCCCATCCAAGCTTTTCTTCGCTTTTGAGCTGCCTATACTCAATTCTTTCACGTTTGTTACACATAAAATAATCCCACCTTGCTCCCTTACATGCAATCAAATCAGTTTGTATACTATTGTTCTTTGAAATCAATAAGCCTCCTCAGAAACAAATAAAGAAAGGATCAGGTGTGGCTCTGAGGAGAAAAGAGACCCAAATATATGCATGATGGATTAAGGACTCAAAAAGGAAGAATTGTTGTGTGGGTATACAAGTGGAATAAAATTAATCGAAGGATCGAGGCGTCGTGTCATTAAGCTTGAGAAACCGAGCATGGACGATGCCTGAGCCAGGGTGGGTCTCTGTAGGTGTGTGACGGGTGTTGGAAGGCCGAATGTGTGATCATGTGTTGTAGTGTTGTTCTTATTTGGCTGTCTATCGAGAGAAATTATGTATGTCCATATTTGGCTTGGAAACCATCTTGATGCTCAAATAACAACAACAACGTATTTTATAGTAATAAATTAGGACTTAATAATTTTTGAAACCATTTTGATGCTTATATTCGGATTCAACCAGTATAGAATAAATAAGTGTGAAAAAGGTGTGAACTACTAAAAACAGGGGAAGACATATTTCTCCTATTAATATTGTTATTAGAGAGGTAGATATATCAAACGATGTGAACTTTTCTTGTTGAGAATGATTTTGTTAAGAATGATTCTTGATACTTTTGACTATTTTCAATTTTGTAGAAGTGGCGAACCTTTTCTGCGGAGATTGGAAGGAAATGGGGTTTATGTTTAAGCAAGAGGACAAGGGCGAGGTGTACTTCTCGGGCACATGAGGGGGCCGACGCAGAAGGTCTAAAAGCTTTGACGCCCACCGTGGATGAATAGTTGGCAACGCGGCTAAGCGCCCCCTCCCCTCGACTGCTAGATTCTCCTATCATCCAACCGCATGTGCAGTGTGCCTCCTTTTCTTGGCATGATTGGGTGCTAAAATTTATATGATTATATGACCGTACCCTAAGGAGTCATGTGGGAATATGTTCGGACACACTACGATCAGGTGGACACCATGGTCATTGCCGGCGAGGAAGGAACTGAGGGTAAGCCGTGACATAGGTGGGGCACCATGTTGAAATAGAGGAAGGAAAGGAGGATAATGAGTCTTGCTTATTCAACTACGAGTGTATGATAAAAAAAAATCACCCGTTGCAACGCACGGGCATGTTTCCTAGTGATTACTTATGACAAGACTTCTCCCATGTCCTCAAGAACGAAAGTAACTACTCACAAGTCATAATCATATCCAAGATCAGAAGGGTATTGAATAGCATAATGGATCTGAACATATAATCTTCCACCAAATAAACCAACTAGCATCAACTACAACATGTAATCAACACTACTAGCAACCCACAGGTACCAATCTGAGGTTTTGATACAAAGCTTGAATACAAGAGATGAACTAGGGTTTGAGATGAGATGGTGCTGGTGAATATGTTGATGAAGATTGGCCCTACCATGATGAGAGGGTTGTTGGTGATGACGATGGCTTCGATTTTCCCCTCCCAGAGGGAAGTATCCCCGGCGGAATCGCTCCGCCGAAGAGCAAAAGTGCTCCTGCCCAAGTTCCGCCTCGAGACGGCGACGCTGCGCCCCGAAAGTCTTCTCCTTATTTTTTCTAGGGCAAATGGGATTATATACCAAAAGATGGGCCACGGAGGCTGGCCAGGGGCCACACGAGGCACCAGGGCGCGCCCTGGTGCCTCGTGGGCACCTGGGTGTCCCCCTCTGGTATTTCTTTCTTCCAGTATTTTTTATTTAGTCCAAAATAATTCTCTGTGAAATTTCAGCTCATTTGGAGATGTGCAGAATAGGTATCTCTGACATAGCTTTTTCAGGTCCAGAATTCCAGCTGTCGGCAATCTCCCTCTTCATGTAAATCTTGCAATTTAAGAGAGAAAAGGCATTAGAATGGTACCACAAAGTATTATATTGATCAAAAACATTATAAATAATAGTAGGAAAATATGATGCAAAATGGACGTATCAAAGCGAAAACCGATATCGACAATCACGACCACATGTTTAGAGAGAGAGAGAGAGAGAGAGAGAGAGAGAGAGAGAGGTGTCGATATAAACAAAATACTGACATAGAAGCATCATGATCAATATAATAGCAGCAATATATTTAATCATAAAACTTCTCATGAGCAAGTAACAATTCATCACAACAACAAAGTATAAGGCATCAACTTTCTTGAAAACTAAGAAACTATGTTCTCAGTTAACAAGGCAACTAAAATTCATCATATTTTCGGGAAGGGCCTCATGTAAGAGCTTTTGTTTAGCAAGTCCACATACTCAACTATCATTTAGTCTTGTATGATTGCTGACACTCACGACATATATATGGAGCAAAAGTTTCAGCCAGACACATAGAGAGATAGGGGCTTATAATTTCGCCGCCAACTCATTTACCTCAAGGGCAATGTCAACAATAATAACTCATGATCACTCATATCCAACTGGATATACATGCCTAGATCTTTCCCCACCACATGATGCATGCAAAAGAGAAAAAATAAAAAGGAATAGAGGAGAATACTATTGACTCTTGCATGAAAAGTAAATACATAAAAGTAAAAGATAGGCCCTTCACAGAGGGAAGCAGAGGTTGTCATGCACTTTTTATTTTTGGATGTGCAAGCTCTTAATGTAAAGGAACACCACTTTATATTGCCCCTTGTGATAGCAACCTTTATTATGTAGTCCGTCGCTTTTATTTCTTTACCATCACAAGATCGTACAAAGCTTATTTTCCCTTTCAGTAAAAGTTCATCCATATTTAGAAGCAATTTTTATTGCCTTATGCACCTATGACAACTTACTTGAAGGATTTTATTGAATCCATAGTGAGATATAGTGGACTCCCATGACATGAAACTAGGTTTAAGGGGTTTTTGATGCACAAGTAGTATCTCTACTTAGTGCGGATTTTTGGCTAGCAAAGATATTGAGCAAGCACCACATGTTGGAGGATCTATCACAATATAATTTCTATGTGAATATAAGCAAACATAACTCATTACATTGTCTTCCTTGTCCAGCGTCAACAATTTGACATAGAATACTTAATGGGGGCTCACAATCATAAAAGATGTCCAAGATAGTGTATTTATATGCGAATCTTCTCTTCCCTTATTAATTCTTTCATGAATTGCATCATTGATCAATGCTATGTTTGTTAACTTTCAATAAATTTTACCACTTACTCTTTTGTTTATGTAATGTCATTACTTTCCATAAGATTAGCATATGATCTTCCCATTATTTTCATTGCTAAGATTGAAACATAAAAGAAAAGACGCAAAACTCAAACTACTCTTTATTATATAACTCTCAACTCGATTACATAGATAGATAGATCACGAAACTAACACTCGAAGATAGATCATACTAAACTTTTATTCAACTAAATCACGAAATAGCTAAGGATTGAATTAAAAACAGGCAAAGATAATAAAAGTGATGGTGATACGATACCGGGGCACCTCCCCCAACACTACAAAAAAAGACACATCCGTGACATTATGGCCCAAATGGAAAAAAAAATCTGTCATGGTTATGACACTTCTATGACGATAATTGTGACAAAAACACGTATCATCATTTATGTGGTGGGCTCCTTCTTCTATGATAGAAAATCATGACACAAAATGGGCTTTTCGTCCTGGGCCGGCCAGAGACGCACCTGCATGACATTCTTTGGGCCGTTCATGACGTAAAAAATCGTGATAGATGTGAGGGCGAGGAAAATATCGGGGAGTTCCCGGTTACGGTGGGTGGTCGGCGCCGATGGATGCAGTGTGGTTTGCGCGTTTCTCTCGTACGCGTGTGTGTGCGAGGCACTCGCTAACTGAACCCTCACGAGGCGTTAGCTTACTGAACCCAAGCGATTGCTACTGAACACGAGGAATCGATCCTACTATGTACTGAAACCGATCGATCCATCCCTTCACTGCTAACTGAACCCGAGCGATTCCTACGCTGCTAACTGAAGCCGGCCGATTCCTTCGCTGCTAACTGAATCCGATTGATCCTTCTCGCTGCTCACTGAAGTCGATTGAGCCCCCGTGCGAGATGTAGCCAGCCAGTGTGTTGGGTTGCCTCTGGATGAACAGTGCCCATTGCTGCCGCGCGCGCGATACGTATAAACGAGTCGAGACATGTGGTGAGTCCAGCCGGTTGGTTGGCTGTGGATGAACAGTTTCTATTGTTGCCGCCCACTCATACGTACGTGTACGCCCCATCCTAGCCGGTGGGGGTTGGATGAACATGACCCCATGGTAGTAGGCGGTTGCCGCTGGATGAACAGGACCCTGAGGAGGCCGCCACATGCGAGCCGGTTGGGGGTGGATGAACAGGACCCTGTGGAGGCTCTATGAACAGTAGCCGGTGGAGCTTGCTGGAAGACGACGGTGGATGAACAGTACCGCGTGGAGTCCTGTTTTACGGTACGCCACACCCCTCTCGATGAACAGGACCCCGTTTCGACCATAGGCGCTCCAACAGAAGTCCGTTTCCTCTGTTTTGCAGTACGCCAGACCCCTCCCGATCAGCAGGACCCCGTTTCGACCGTAGGCGCTCGAATAGAGGTCTGTTTCCTCTGTTTTCCGGTGCGCTAGACCCCTCCCGATGAACCATAGGCGGTCAAACAGAAGGCCGCTTCCTCCGTTCTGCGGTACGTCGGGCCCCGTTTCGGCTGTTCTGTCCAAGCCGGTTGGCTCCCGATGAACAGGACGCATTCCGTTGCCTCCCGATGAACACCACGTAGTTTCTCTGTTCCGACCCAGCCAGTTGGCTACCAATGAATAGGACGCCGTTGCTGCCGTCCGTTGCCTCTCCATGTACACAAGCCCTGGCCGTACATATGCGCGAGTAGGCGTTCGAGACCCCGCCCATATGTACGTGCGTGGCCGTATTTTTTGGCATGTAGCTGTACATACGTGTACACAGTTTAGAAGGGACTGCCCAAACTGCTACGTCGGGGGCTCTACTACTACACGTGTTGCTGCTTGCTCGACTACGGTTCATTGTTTTAGAGAGACCGATCGACTAGTATGTACGTACACGTTCGTGACCAGATAGACAACTCTATGTACCCTTCGACCGGGTGGGTCCCAGCTATCAAGGAGGATAAGGACGCACTTCCTTCCATGCGAAGAGATAGCTGGTGGATCCCATCTGTCAGGGGGAGGAATTATTTTTTTCCGCGTAATATGGAGGCACTTCCTTGCGTCCGAAGATGTAGCTGGTGGGTCCAGCTGTCAGCGTCACTGCGTACAGTCGTCTTCCGACGGCTGTCGTTCGTTCACCATGTTGACCACGCCGCGCCGAGAGCACCAAGGAGGTGGACGACGGCGAGGCCTAGGAAGGGAACGACTCGGAGCCGGGTAAGACTCGGTAGTGGTTGCCAACGCGGTGGGGAGTACGAGGGTTGACTGGTTCGGCTGTGGTGTGAGGCTGCCGTCGCCAAAAAATAACAGGGGGTGTGGGTGAGTAAAGGGAAGGCCTGGCCAGCGGTGGGAGCAACGTGGGGCGGTGAGGCCTGCGCGGCAACACAGCCGGCCACGGGAGGCAGGAGCAGGCGATACGACCGGCGCTGGTTTGGGCGGTTGGAGCAAGAAGATCAGAGGTTGAAGAAGCAGCATGGCCATTGGATTAACATCCAACGGTCACTGCTGCTAGAATCATTTGTTGACTAAGTTGACATGCAAATCAAACTCTTGTAATAAAAGAACCCACCTAGTTTGTCTAGGTTTAGCATCTTTCTTTTTCATAAGTTATTTAATAGCAACATGATTGGTGCGAATAGTAACTTAGAATCAACGATATAAGGTCTGAACTTATCGCATGCAAACACAACTGTTCAAAATTCTTTCTCAGTAGTAGCATAATTTCTTTGAGCATTATCCAAGGTCTTACTAGCATAATGAATAATATTAAATTTCTTATCAACTCTTTATCCTAGAACAACACAAATAGCATAATCACTATCATCACACATAATTTCAAGGGATAATTGATTTTATGCCCCTAGTTGGGTCACACTCGGCTGGTTTGCCCCTAGTTTCCGAAAACATGTGTTCCTGCCCAAACCACTTTGCTCGTCTTATGCTTTTGCCTTTTGACCATTTTACCATCATTTTTAAATGTTCATAACAAATTCATACTAACTCAGAAAAATGCAAATAATATATCAAAATGTTCAAAATACATCAACTATATGTGCATGACATTTACATTCATGAGAAAAGTGTTGGAAAGTGCCCATCTCAATTTTAGCTCATATAGTTGATGGGGACTTTCCAACATTTTTTTCAAGAATGCAAATCGCATGCACATTTAGGTGGTGTTTTTCTGAACATTATGATATCTTATTTGAATTTTTATGAGTTAGTATGAATTTTTGATGAAGTTTTTCAAAATGATCGTCAAACGGTCAAAGGGGAAAAGCATAAAATGAGCAAAGTGGTTTGGGCAGGAACGCGTATTTTCGGAAACTAGGGGTAAACCAGCCGAGTGTGACCCAACTAGGGGCATAAAACCAATTATCCCTAATTTCAAAGCGTAGTTTCCATTCAGGTGGTTGAACAATCTATGCAGAAATTAAGGTTTTCTTGAGTATTTCAAAGGCTTCTACACAACCATCATCAAAAACAAATGGAACATCTTTTTGCAAAAGATTAGTAAGAGGCATAGAAATCTTAGAGAAGTCTTTAATGAACCTCCTATATAAACCATCATGACCAAGGAAACTTCTTGTACCTTTGATATCTTTAGGACATGGCATTTTCTCAATGGCATCAACTTTAGCTTTATCTACCTCAATACCTCTTTCAGAAATCTTATGCCCAAGGACTATACCTTCATTCATCATAAAGTGGCACTTCTCCTAGTTTAAGACAAGATTAGCCTCTTCACATCTCTGCAATACTCGGTAAAGATTGATTAAGCAATTATCAAAAGAGGTTCCGTAAACAGAAAAATCATCCATTAATACCTCAACAATCTTTTCAACAAAATCAGATAATATAGCAGTCATGCATATATGAAATGTAGCAGGTGCATTACATAAACCAAAAGGCATATGTCTATAAGCATAAGTTCCAAAAGGACAAGTAAAACTAGTTTTCACTTGATCTTCTTTTGACACTGGTATTTGAAAAAACCCAGAGTATCTATCAAGGGAACAAAAGTGTGTATGCTTAGATAACCTTTCTAACATTTGATCAATAAAAGGCAAAGCATAATGATCTTTTCTAGTAGCTTTATTTAATTTTCTAAAATCAATTGCCATCCTATAACCGATTACAATTCTTTGTGGGATAAGTTCATTTTAATCATTAGGAACAATGGTAATGCCTCCTTTCTTAGGAACACAATGAACATGACTTACCCATCTACTATCAGGTATAGGATAAATAATACCTGCCTCCAGAAGCTTTAGTATTTCATTTATTACCACATCCTTCGTCTTAGGATTCAAGCGTCATTGATGATCAACGACCAGTTTAACATCTGGTTCCATATTAATCTTGTGCTGACATAAAGTGGGACAAATGCCATTAAGATCATCAAGAGTGTATCCAATAACAACACGGTGCTTCCTCAAAGTTTTAAGCAATCTATTTTCTTCCTGCTCAGAAAGGTTTGCATTGATAATAATAGTGATGGTGTCATGGACCAGGGGGGGGGGGGGTACTAACCTAGCCAGCCTAGGCTCCTCGGATGGGCCGGTGGGCCTTCATTCTTCTCAAGATGGACTCCGGAAGTGATACGTCTTCTTCATATCTATAATTTTTTATTGTTTTATGCCAATATTCTACAACTTTCATATACTTTTGGCAACATTTTATATTATTTTTGGGACTAACATATTGATCTAGTGCCCAGTGCCAGTTCCTGTTTGTTGCATGTTTTTTGTTTCGCAGAATACCCATATCAAACGAAGTCCGAACGCGATAAAAATTTACGGAGAATTATTTTGGAATATATGTGATTTTTGGGAAGCGGAATCAACATGAGAAGATGCCCTATGGCTCCACAAGCCCTAGGGGCGTGCCCCCTACCCAGGGCACGCCTGGCAGGCTTGTGGCCACATCGTAGGTCAGTTGGAGGTGTCCTTAGGCCGCAAGGAAGCTTATATTCGTATAAAAGTCGTGTTAAAATTTCAGCCTAATCGGAGTTACAAATCTCCGTATATTTAAGAAACGGTGAAAGGCCAGAAAACAGGAACGCAGAAACAGAAGGAAACTGAGAGAGAGATCCAATCTCGGAGGGGCTCCCACCCCTCCGCTGCCATGGAGGCCATGGACCAGAGGGGAAACCCTCCTCCCATCTAGGGGAGGTCACGGAAGAAGAAGGAGAGGGGCTCTCTCCCCCTCTCTCCCGAAGGCGCCGGAACGCCGCCGGGGCCATCATCGTGACGACGATCTACACCAACAACTTCACAGCCGTCATCACCAACTCTCTCCCCCTATATGCAGCAGTGTAACACCTCTTCTCCCCGCTGTAATCTCTACTTAAACATGGTGCTCAATGCTATATATTATTTCCCAATGATGTATGGCTATCCTATGATGTTTGAGTAGATCCATTTTGTCCTATGGGTTGATTGATGATCATGATTGGTTTGAGTTGTATGTTTTATTATTGGTGCTATCCTATGGTGGTCTCCGTGTCGCACAAGCATGAGGGATCCCCGCTGTAGGGTTTGCAATATGTTCATGATTCGCTTATGGTGGGTGGCGTGAGTGACAGAAGCACAGACCCGAGTAAGTAGGTCGTTTGCGTAGGGGAGTAAAGAGGACTTGATACTTTAATGCTATGGTTGGGTTTTATGTTAATGATCTTTAGTAGTTGCGGATGCTTGCTAGAGTTCCAATTATAAGTGCATATGACCCAAGTAGAGAAAGTATGTTAGCTCATGCCTCTCCCTCATATAAAATTACAATAATGATTACCGGTGTAGTTATCGATTGCCTTGGGACAAATAACTTTCTTTTGTGACATAAAGCTCTCTACTAAAACTAACTTAATTGTTTCTTTATCTAAACAGCCCCTAGCTTTTATTTACGTGTTCTTTATTATCTTGCAAACCTATCCTATCATCTACAAAGTACTTCTAGTTTCATACTTGTTCTAGGTAAAGCAAACGTTAAGTGTGCGTAGAGTTGTATCGGTGGTCGATGGAACTTGAGGGAATATTTGTTCTACCTTTAGCTCCTTGTTGGGTTCGACACTCTTACTTATCGAGAAAGGCTACAATTGATCCCCTATACTTGTGGGTTATCAGGAAGTTGCACGATGGGGCGTGATCAGGACTGCATCTGCCGAAGGCTTGCCGTACACTCCAAGACTTCTCCTGCCGCCTCCATGCGAAGATACTGACCTTGTAACCCTAGATGCCCTGCTTGGCATGTATATAAGCCAAAGGGTTTAGCCCGTAGAGGGGACATCAATGCAATCTCATTCACCTAGCCCTAGAGCTAGAACACATCTCACGATCTCAAGGTAGATCAACTCTGTACTTGATACGTCTTCATCAATATAAACAAGAGCAGGACGGAGGGTTTTACCTCCATCAAGAGGGCCCAAACCTGGGTAAAACACCGTCTCTTTGTTCTTGTTACCATCTATTCGAGATCCACAGCTCGGGACCCCATACCCCGAGGTCTGCCGGTTTCACACTGACACTGGTTCTTTCATTGAGAGTTCCTCTATGAGATTGACAGAAGGATCGATGGCTCATCTACAAATCAACTGTGGCAACGGCAATGGGAACGTTTACGTCCCAGCCAACTTTTTGTGTTCGGTAGCATGATCTTCTGTGCCGACTTAGCTGGCCATCTGGCCTCCATCGAAAACTATGCCCCTGGTCAGATCGTGACCTTTGCAGGCCTAGAGTACATCGCGGATTCTTGCAGAAAACTCATCCTGTCAGGTTGTACGCCCAACCGGGTTGAGGGTTTATCACACATCGGATGTTTGACACCGAAAAATATCTCCTTTGAGGACATCGTCTCAAAATCCTCGGCGCTGCCAGAGACTCCCGACGTAATAGCTCCAGGCGATCGCGCCTCGACCCACTAATCAGATTCTAGTTCGGCCCCTATCTCTGAAGCTACATCGGATGTAGAGCTGGCGCCAATGCAGGATCTGGAATTGCTCTCAGATCCTCCCCACGCCAAAAATGTGTCGATCTATACGCCGGGCATACTTCGAGTCAGCCCCGCCTATAGTCAGGCCATGAACCCCGAAGATCTATCTCACCTGAACAAGATGCTTGACCGTATCCAGAGTATGTCAATCTCGGATGACAAGACTTCGGTTTATGACAAGATCGGACTTAAAGCCGACAACCGAGAAATTTACATCCCACCCACCACCCACCTAGTCGCTACGATCGATGACTTAACTGACGTGCTAGACTATGACGGTGCCACGGACATGGATGAAGATGCCGATGGCCCCGCAGAAAACACTTCACCATTAGTAAATACTAGCAAGTGGACGGCAACATCCACCTATGCTGTATACATGGTGGACACCCCCAAATCACCCACAAGACGTCGACGCAGACACAAAAGAGGTACCAACGGGGAACCTAGCGGCAACAATGCTACCGCCGATAATGGCGACGCGACTGCTGGTGATGCCGACTACACTAGAGAGTACCTTCAAGCCTCCCCAGCACGGAACAGCAGTCCCGAAGAGTAAACTTAATACTCATGGAGATGGGGAACCTCCTAAAACCCTCGATGCTCGTTATGTGAAAAATATTAAACACTACTTTGATAATCCTGAGAAAACTAAAGGAAATATGCCCTAGAGGCAATAATAAAGTTGTTATTTTATATTTCCTTAATTCATGTTAGGAAACCTAAATACATGTGTGAATACATAGACAAACACTATGTCCCTAGTGAGCCTCTACTTGACTAGCTCGTTGATCAAAGATGGTTAAGGTTTCCTAACCATGGACATGAGTTGTCATTTGATAACGGGATCACATCATTAGGACAATGACGATGATCGTTCAGTTTTATTGCTATTGCTTTCTTCATGTCAAATACATATTCCTTCGACTATGAGATTATGCAACTCCCGGATACCGAAGGAATGCCTTGTGTGCTATCAAACGTCACAACGTAACTGGGTGGTTATAAAGATGCTCTACAGGTATCTCCAAAGGTGTTTGTTGGGTTGGCATAGATCGAGATTAGGATTTGTCACTCCGAGTATCGGAGATGTATCTCTGGGCCCTCTCGGTAATGCACATCATAAGAAGCCTTGCAAGCAAAGTGACTAATGAGTTAGTCACAGTATGATGTATTACGAAACGAGTAAAGAGACTTGCCAGTAACGAGATTGAACTAGGTATAAAGATACCGACGATCGAATCTCGGGCAAGTAACATAACGATGGACAAAGGGAATAACGTATGTTGTCATAACGGTTCGACCGATAAAGATCTTTGTAGAATATGTGGGAGCCAATATGAGCATCCAGGTTCCGCTATTTGTTATTGACCGGAGAAGTGTCTCGGTCATGTCTACATAGTTCTCGAACCCGTAGGGTCCGCACGCTTAACGTTCGATGACGATTTAGTATTATATGAGTTATGTGATTTGGTGACCGAATGTTGTTCGGAGTCCTGGATGAGATCACGGACATGACGAGGAGTCTCTAAATGGTCGAGAGGTAAAGATTGATATATAGGACAATGGTATTCGGACACCAGAAGTGTTCTGGAGGGTACCGGGTACATATCGGGTCACCGGAAGGGGTTCCGGGCACCCCGAGCAAAAGATATGGGCCTTATGGGCCAAGAGGGGAAACACAACAGCCACCAGGGGCTGCTGCGCCCCCCATATGGGCCGCACTAGAGGAGAAGGAAAGAGGGGAAGAGATAAGGAAGGGGAGGGGTTCGGCCTCCCCCTTCCTTCCCTCCTCCCTCCTCTTTCCTTCCCCCTCTGGCAATTATGGAAGGGGGGGGGGGGAAGGCCGAATTGGGGAGGACCCCAAGTAGGATACCTCCTACTTGGGGCGCACCCTTGCTGCTCCCCTCCCCCTCCCACCTATATATACATGGGGAGGGGGCGCCTAGAACACTCAACATCAACTGTTAGCCGTGTGCGGCGCCCCCTCCACAGTTTACGCCTCCGGTCATATCTTCGTAGTGCTTAGGCGAAGCCCTACGCGGATCACTTCACCATCACCGTCACCATGCCGTCGTGCTGACTGAACTCATCTACTTCCTCGACACCTTGCTGGATCAAGAGGACGAGGGACGTCATCGAGCTGAACATGTGCAGAACTCGGAGGTGCCGTACGTTCGGTACTTGATCGGTCGGAGCTAGAAGAAGTTCAACTACATCAACCGCATTGTCAAACGCTTCCGCTTTCGGTCTATGAGGGTACGTAGACATACTCTCCCCCTCTCGTTGCTATGCATCTCCTAGAGAGATCTTGCGTGAGCGTAGGAATTTTTTTGAAATTACATGCTACGTTTCCCAACAAAAACCCCGTTCAACTTGATAATGGGAGACACGTTGGATCAACATGAATACTTTAGGGATTATCGCTTGACTCAAAAAGGGAAACTCTTATGGGATCAAATTGAAATGTTGCAATGGTATGCTTGGAATTTATGCTTCAGATATGATTATACTTGTTGCTCTAGGATGAAGGCTCCACACCTTCCCTTTTCATGTTAATTTAATGATAATGAAACCTTGGCTTCTTATGCTAATGATATATATGATTACTATGATGTGGAACAAATAGAAGAATTTGCCGCTTTTAAGGGTGCTTATGAAATTGAATCTTTGTTTGAAAAATGTGAAAATTATGATGATGTTGTTTACATACCTGAAAATTATGCTATACTTAAATATTGATATGAGAATTACGAATATAATGCCGATATTAATGAGTTTATTGAGAAAGTCTCCGCTGTCCAAGAAGAGACTAATATTTTGCAGGAATCTACGGAAGAAGAAATTGATGACATTGTGAGCTCATTGGATGAAAAAGATGAGGAGGAGAGCGAAGAACAAAAGGAGGAAGAGCGGATTGATCACCCGTGCCCACCTTCTAATGAGAGTAACTTTTCAACTCATACATTGTATAATTTCCCTTCATGCATGCCGAAGGATGAATGCTATAATAATTGCTATGATCCCTTGGATTCATTTGAAATATCCCTTTTTGATGAAATTGATGCTTGCTATGCTTGTGGCCATGATGCCAATATGAATTATGCTTATGGAGATGAACTTGCTATAGTTCCTTATGTTAAGAATGAAATTGTTTCTATTGCACCCACACATGATAGCCCTATTATCTTTTTGAATTCTCCCAACTACACTATATCGAAGAAGTTTGCGCTTATTAAGGATTATATTGATGGGTTGCGTTTTACTACTACACATGATGATTTTGATGAATATAATATGCATGTGCTTGCTGCTCCTACTTGCAATTATTATGAGAGAGGAACTACATGTCCGCCTCTCTATGTTTCTGATAACCCACAAGTATATGGGATCGCAACAGTTTTGGAGGGTAGAGCATTCAACCCAAATTTATAGATTCGACACAAGGGGAGCCAAAGAATATTTGTAGGTATTAGCAGCTGAGTTTTCAATTCAACCACACCTGGAGGTTAATTATTTGCAGCAAGATAATCAGTAGCACAGTAATATGATAGTTTTGATAGCAGTGGTAGCAGTAATATATAGTAAAGGTAACAATGATAGCAATGATTTTGTAGCAAGTGTAACAGTAACATCAACAGTAGTAACTTAGCAAGAACAATATATGGAAAATTCGTAGGCATTGGATCAGTAGATTCATTGGATGATATTAATCATATAACAGTCATAACCTAGGGCGATACAAAACTAGCTCCAGTTCATAAATATAATGTAGGCATGTATTCCGTAAATAGTCATACGTGCTTATGGAAAGAACTTGCATGACATCTTTTGTCCTACCCTCTCGTGGCAGCGGGGTCCATTAGTAGAGAACCGGAACAAAGCATTAACACATAGTGAATACATGAACTCCTCAAACTACGATCATAACCGGAAAGTATCCCGATTATTGTCACCCCGGGGTTTACGGATCATAACACGTAATAGGTGAATATGACTTGCAAGATCAGATCTAGAAAATAGATATAATGGTGAAAACATAAATGGTTCAGATCTGAAATCATGGCACTCGGGACCAAAGTGATAAGCATTAAGCATGGCAAAGTCATAACAACATCAATCTCAGAACATAGTGGATACTAGGGATCAAGACCTAACAAAACTAACTCGATTACATGATGAATCTCATCCAACTCCTCACCGACCAGTGAGCCTATGAAGGAATTACTCACTCCCGGTGGGGAGCATCATGGAATTGGCGATGAAGGAGGGTTGGTGATGACGAAGACCAAAGATTCCCCTCTCTGGAGCCCCAAACGGGCTCTAGATCTGACCTCCCGATAAAGAACAGGAGGCGGCGGCGGCTCCGTCTCGTGAAACGTGATAATTCTTTCTCCCTGATTTTTTCTCCGAAAATAGGATTTTATAGCATCGGAGATAGGGTCTGTGGGGCCACCAGGTGGGCACAACCCACCTGGGTGCGCCTGGAGGGGAGGGGGGCACCCTGGTGGGTTGTGCTCACCTTGGGGCCCCCTCCGGTGGTTCTTGGCTCCAGTATTTTTCTATTATTGCACAAAAATTCTCCAAAAAGTTTCGTTCCATTCCGAGAACTTTTATTTCTGCACAAAAACAACACCATGGTAGTTCTGCTGAAAACAACGTCAGTCCGGGTTAGTTTCATTCAAATCATGCAAATTAGAGTCCAAAACAAGAGCAAAAGCCTTAGGAGAAGTAGATACGACGGAGACGTATCAACTCCCCCAAGCTTAAACCTTTGCTTGTCCTCAAGCAATTCAGTTGATAAACTGAAATTGAAAAAGAAAAACTTTTACTAACTCTTTTGTTCTCGTTTACATAAATAAGCTTAAGTAGCACCCAGGTTATTAGCAAAGATTATGACTAACCATGTCAACAATAACTCTTAGAAATTATATTAACTCATATCAATGGCATAAGCAACTAGCGAGCAACAATAAAATATCTCAAATGACAACACTTTGTCAAAACAACCATGATATAATATGACAATAGTGGTATCTCGCTAGCCCTTTCTGAGACCGCAAAACATAAATGCAGAGCTTCTCCAAAGTTCAAGCAGCGACTAAACATTGTAATTCAGGGTAGAAAAGATCCAGTCATGATGCACCAACATTAACTATACACAATGCATGAGGATGAAAATAGTGCTTTCAGATCTGGCACTTAATTGAGAAGGTGATGACTCAACATAAAATTAAATAGATAATCCCTTCGCAGAGGGAAGCAGGGATTTGTAGCGGTGCCAGAGCTCAAGGTTTTTAAAACAAAGGTAAATGTAATTTTGTGAAATGCACCCTTCCAGTTTACATCACGACCAAAAGTTATCAATATCTTCCATGCTAAACACGTTAGTGGTGGTTCCCAAGCGATAAAAGTAAAGGTTTACTCCCCCTACACCAAAAAACACACTCCACGGCTAGCCAAATCCATGAGTACCGTCCATACCAACATCATTCCTGGGGGAGTTTTGTTTAATTATTTGCAATTTTTGATTTCGGGACTGGGAATCCCTATTACCGCCCCTCTCGTGCAAGGACGAGTGTGTGGCACACCGGCTCAGAGTAAACCGGAACGCCCCGTATTCCAGCCCAAGGACAAGTCTTCTGGAATACGGCACTGTTGGCATAGAACAAATCAGCTCTTTATTGCAATAGATATGGTTACAACGGTACAAGGATTACATCGGCACGACAACACTATGCCTGCCCGGGGTAGCTCTATGCTAACAGCGGAGTAACTCTCTCGGCAGCGGAACAATGACGACGGTGATGGACTCCACTCCGCAGGGACTCTGGCTAGAACGCGTATCCTAGATCGCAAGCACAGGAACCTCGGCAAGCAAGCAATCACGGCATGACCTGCAAACTGGCATGACACGCCAGGTGAGTACTTTGAATGTACTCGCAAGCTCACAGCAAACATCAGCATTAAAGCAAGACAACATCATAGCAATCCAAAATTAACCAGCATGGTTATCTAGCAAGGTAGCTACTGAAATGACTGCAGTAAGGAAAGCGTATTAAATCCATACTTCAAATAATCTCAGGCTCCAATCCGAACCTGTACCAAGTCCAATCCCCAAGCATGTGGTCATCCGACCACTCAACTCACAGCCATCCCATGGCTAACATATCAAATACCTGATTCCATCTGCACGACAAGTCTGACAAACTTACTCTCCTCCGGGTTGTCTCACAACCCTCAGAATACTCATGAACCACCGAGTACTTCTGATCATACGACGAGTTCTTCCATCATTATCATCACTACCATGGTTGACCACCTAGTGAGGTCTGGACGGACTGTCCAATACCGTGGACACGGCTATTCGAATAGATTTTACACTCTGCAGAGGTTGTGCACTTTACCCACACTATGGAGCACTGACCTCGTGATCCCATTCGGGTGGATCAGCGTTGCTCCAACAAAACCTGCTTGACTCGTGACTCTCCCATCGTACCACCGGCAATCATCCTCCCCCGGAGTCAAGCCCTGGGTGGCCCCTGTGTCACCTCGTGACACCTGCCACTGTCGTGGCCAAACTGAACTGTCCCAAACAGGGACACCGGCACAAAACTCAACTGGGCTCACAAGGTTATCGCCGCCTACCAGGCCAGGGTAGCGCGCACGCATAACCTTCCCTGTCGGGCGGTACCGGTGAAAGAGCATGCGATCAGACCAAGTCAAGGCCGTCCCATACCGGCAAATGTGGCTGCACGGATAAGTCCGGACAGGTGACTCAAGGTCAACCATGAAATATCTAATCCCCGAATAAACAATCCAAGAACCAATATGCTTAAGCCACTGCTACTAATTCATCTCTACGAACTGCCGGATGAACTCCAAAATAATCATAGACAGTGATCTCAACATCACAGTATCAACAAGTGGGTAGGCTACTAGTCACTAATAATCCGGTACTCAACATGGTAGTCACCTATCCGAGAATTAACTCGATCATTGCATAATCCAATTCATTTCACAGATACTCATACTTACTGATAAAGCAAATAGTCAAACTATGACATTGCAATGCGATGATGCAGATGAGAGTTGTGGCTTGCCTGGAGATGAAGGAACCATCGGGAAGAAGTGCAGAATGGTCGCGGAGGAAGTTGCCGGAAACAGTTCTCTCTCGGAGGGGCTGTTTACGGACAAGGGCAAAAGGGTCATTTTCACAGTGGGACCACATAGTGAAAATGATACCAACACGACGGGCTCGACGAGACGAAGACGTGGGCGTTGGATTCACCTCGATCGGAGTCTCGGTTGAAAAGTTATAGAGGGTGGAAGATCAGGGACCAATCTGTAATAATATTACTACAAACAAGTCCCTGAGAGGAAAATAGAAAGCGTATTCCAGTAACTACGCTTTCGGGACAGTGAAAACGCATTTCCGGCCGAAGCCGTAGAACATTACGCTTTCACTGAAATGAAAGCGTAAACTCAGAACTACGCTTTCACTTAAAACACGCGCGGGCCCGGGGCGGAGTCAACGCCTGAAGCTGACGGGCGGGTCCCGCGCTGACAGGACCATCTCCCTCCTCGCGCTCGCTCGCAGAACAGAGGAGGCGCGCGCGCTGGCGCTCGTCCCGGCGGCTCCGGCCACCTCCGGCCACCTCCGGCGGAGCCCAGGCCACCGGAGTGACCAGCGTGGAGAGGCGCACCCGCCAGTGGCTTTGCCCTCGCCGGGAGGCAGCAGGGCCAGCGAGGCCTTGGCCGCGGCGGGCGGCGGCCACTGCGACCTCGGGCACGGTTCTGCGGCTACTGAGAAGAGGGCGGCGAGCTGCGGGGAGGGTCTAGGTGAGGGTGGTGGTTGGTTACGGTGGTTCGGTTGAGCTACGGGGGCTGGGGATGGACGAATTTAGCCGAGGCCGTGCGGCGGCCATGGCGGCGATGGGTGGCGAGGAGCAGCTCCGGCGATGGTTGAATGGGTCGAGGAGGACCAGTGGAGGGAGGTGGGGGTGGTGGTGAAGACAAGAGGGGCTCGGGGCCCTTTTATAGGCGGGGCGACGAGGGTGGCCGGGCTCGGCCACGGCGACACGTCCACCACGCGCCGGAGCCTTCGGGAAGCCGCGGGGAGGAGGGGAGAGACATCCACGAGCTTCAAGGAGGATCGGGGAAGGCTCAGGCGAGGTCGGGAAGACTCGGGAGCTCGCGGGCGACTGAAACAGGGAGGAGCAGAGGAGGTTTGCGGCACGGGCACCGTCGGTGCACCGCGTCGGATGGGACGGGAGAGGGGGAGAGGGGTCCAGCGCGAGGGCGACGACAAAACGAAGTCCCTAGACATAGCTAGGTGTCGAAAGAGAGGAAGAAACCGACGAGGCCGAGGGCCCCAATGCACAGAGCGCGCGTACTGCACACCAGCCGCATGGTCACCGCGTGCACTGGCGCACGCGGTGCACTCTGCTACCTAATTTGATGTCTAGTGGGAAGTCCTTGCTCCCCAAGGCAGCTTGGGAGAGAAATCCCATCACAAGAGGCCAGGAGATGACTAGAGGGAGCTTGGATACAATGCACCAGCAAGCTGTTTGATGTGAGCTGAGAAAAGTTGAGAAGGAACTAGACTCAGATATTTGGCTGAGAGTGATCACTCACTAGGGTGATCATCACTGCAAATTTGCAGACCATTTGGATGGATATAAATAGCACTTGCAATTCAATGGGCTTTACTGAACAGAAATGCAAAATATGAAGTGGCACTCACATACTTGCTTGGATTGAGCTGAATTTTGAAGGAGATGAATAATTTGATCATATGAGGGTACTGTATAAATTTCATACCATTTGGATAAACCAAAGTGGTACTTCCTTCACACAGCACCCCACTGGACAGAATCTTAGGGAAATTCTAGGGAATTATTGGGTAGATGAATTGAGCCCAAATTTTGTGGAGAGGTGTTATATAGATAGTTTAATGTCCTGGTAAAATTTCAGGAGTTATGGAGCAACATAAAACATAGTTGCTTCACAACCCAGAATAATGACCAGAAACAAAGATTTGATGCTATGCTCACATAGTTGAAGGGATGATGCTCAAATTTGGTGGAGAGTCAGGATTTGAGCATATTAAGATGCTTGCAAAATTTCAACTCATTTGGATACTCCTAGCTAGCACTTGCTTCACAAAGATTCCGGTTGCCCAGAAACTTTGGAAATTAGCCAAGAGAGATTTAATATCCAAATAAAGTTGAATTTTGGCATGTGGAAATGATATGGATAGGAAAGAGTGCACAAAAAGTTTGAGAGCAAGCAAGCAAATATAAAGGGTACTTGCTTCACAAACTGCCAGCTGGGGCAGAATCAGAAAAGGAATATTTGGGAAATATTTTTGGGTATGGCAAGGAATATTTTGACATATCTATATAAGATATGTCCCAAAGGATTTATGGGAATTATTTGAGAATTTTGGGAACGATAGAAATATGAGTTGCTTCACAACTCAGGGCAAACAGAGTTATTCCTTTAATAGAAAAAGGAATATTCCCAAGAAAAAGAATATTGGGAGTTGGTCCAAGATGGAAATGACATGGTCTTGGGATGGTTTGGAAGTTGACAAGCCACTGGGGAGAGGAATCAAAGGTGATCTCTCCAGGTTTCAAGACCACTAAGTCACAGAAAAGCAAATCCGGACCAAAATTAAAAGCAAAAGAAAATGGGCAAAATCCAGGGTGTTACAATCCTACCCCCCTTAAAGAAATCTCGTCCTCGAGATTTGGTTGCTCAGGGATCAAACAAGAACATTTCCTCTTGAGGAAACCGTTTCCAACTCGGGTTTCCTTTTTACCTTTGTATAATGCTTCCACTGAGTTTTATATGACGGCATGCCTTGCTTCGGGGTGGTTTGCTTTACTGGGCCCTTTTTCTGGCCAATCTTACCTCATATGTTACTCTGACTCCAATCCTTTTATATCTGCTGACCTGTCTGGGGCAATAAATTATCCTGACCAAACAATGTGCCATGCTCGTAAGTCCGAGGGTGATTCCTCGTGGATGTGTCGTGACGAGGTCCAATATGAACGATTGTTCACTGAGTTGTGAACAGGTTCTCTTGGTGGACACAAAATCTTTTACTCATTTCAGTGGGTGACTTCAAATGGATGTGTGTCCTCCAGGCTAAAAAACAGTATTGTAAATCGTACCATTCTCCTGGCGGAATCTGACTTCTCACACGGATTGCTGGGTCATCTTGGGTATCTTCACTGTCTTGGGTATAAGGCTCCTACCAAATATTTGACTGTCACCTGTCATGACCAGCATAGAGGTGTACGGTCTTATTGTGATATTATCCATGGACTTGACTGACAGGAGTCCTAGCAGCAGAATCTTGTTCCCGGCAGGTTAGTCTTTAACTGATTCCCATCTGTGAGGACACATGCTTCGAGACTGACCAGCTTGGTTGCCCTCTTCTGACAATTCTAAGCATATCTGGTTGGTGGGGCGAGTTGTCTTGATATGGGGTCCTTGCAAATAGAATAGACCCCGTGGGTGTGTACCCATGGTGACTGGTACCGAGCCAGGCTTCTCTGAGTATCTATACCATGTTGATCTTGCCACCATTACCATATCTGTATGGCCAATCTTGCTTTTTCATTATAGTTCTCTTTGCCTGGATCCTTTACTGAAAGAACTTGGCTTTATGTGTTCTTGATTCTCCGTGTGACCATAGGTATTATCGGGTGCGACATTCCGGCAGGCATATTACTTTATAAGTTGTAGCTGTAGGTAACGATCGTCTGAACCCTTGGATAAAACCGGCAAATAAACCAGTATCCACCAGAACGGTCTTTACAACTCAGATCTGGGACTTTTACTGGAATAACTCAACCCCAACTCAAGACAGCTGAAAAGCAGCTCAGAGCATGAGACGGTGTTGATAAGAAGAAAGTAGCAACTCCCTAAGACGGCCGAAAAAAAAACAGCTCAGAGCATAGGGTCATTGCTACGAAGAGAAATTCAACAGCTGCCCGAGACGGTTGAAAAGCAGCTCAGAACACGGGCTAGTTGCTCACAAGAGAAATAAAAATCGGCATCCACCCCGGACGGCCGAAAACAGCTCAGAACACAGGCGTGGTGCCGTCACCAAAGAAAAATAGGCAAGGGTTCATCCGTGTCCCATACAGCTCACTATTATGTATATACCTTACCGTTTCTGCTGTCGGTTACTTGTTGTATGCAACAGGGTATTCGGCTATCCTTCTCGCTGAACTCTAAGTTCATAGCACATTATGGCTTGCTTCCAAGACATAGCAGGGTTCAAATTGTACTCGTAGCAGACTCAAACCTTGTATATATATGAATCATACCTTTGGCACGGAATGCACTGTGGATCATATACACAATTTGCCTTCTTGCTGATGTGATCTTTACTGCTGTGAAAGTTGCACTGATGCATACTTGATGCTGATAACCAATCCAACCAGGATATCATTTATATTCAGGCTCGATATTCCCGATATAACACAGTCTGCTAAAAACTTCATATTGCTGAGCTGTGCTTCCAAATGGCTGTCTCTTCACTGATTCTTTGGGTTTAGGGTCGGTGAGCAACTTCCATAAGGGGAAAATAAGGTAACACCAAGGGCCCAAAAACAACAAAAGAAACGACTAAACAAAAGCACACAAAGCAGCAAGATCACACACACAAGCAATATCACATTCTAAAGCTATTCACGGCAATAATATGCATTCCTAGTTAAGCACACAAATCTCGCAAGAACTCCGGTATTACGGTCTAACATGCTGTGGCGATGTGCAGAAAGTGAATCAATGTGTGGAAGGAAGTTGGTGTAAACAAGGCTACACCAAACACGGGCTTAACACGGATGGAACCGGTGGCGAGGACGAACTTGGTGGTCGGGGGTCGGAACACAGAGGTTACGACCACATCATCATCAAGCGTACGGAAGAAAACCGTACACGTCCAAAGAATAGGTGGCGGAATAAGATAGTGGTGGAGAGAAAGGCTTGCAGGCATTGCCCTTTTCTGATAGCAAGGATCAGTAAGGGTTGCCAAAGCGGCTAGTGGAATGGCATGATCCGGGATAGAACTTGTCTATCACCGAAACGATAGGGTGACTGAAGAGAATATATTGGTGTGGTACCGGTGCATCAATCTTGCTAGTGATCGCCACCACCAAGCACCTGGGCATCACTCCGCTGGGACGAAGATGACACCACACCAAGGAACAAATATGCAAACTGGAGAGCGCAGGTAGTGAATCGAAACCAATGCCATCCACACTCGCCAGATCCATCGTTGGTGACAAGATATCTAGTCTATATGCATGCTATGCACAAACAAATGCAACAAACAAGTGCAGCAAACCAACCGGGTCCTAAACTACCGGGTACTAACGCTCGCACCTAGACCGCGCGTCCTATAGCCAGACCTGCTCTGATACCAACTTCTGTGGCACCCCGGCTCAGAGTAAACCGGAACGCCCCGTATTCCAGCCCAAGGACAAGTCTTCTGGAATACGGCACTGTTGGCATAGAACAAATCAGCTCTTTATTGCAATAGATATGGTTACAACGGTACAAGAATTACATCGGCACGGCAACACTATGCCTGCCCGGGGTAGCTCTATGCTAACAGCGGAGTAACTCTCTCGGCAGCGGAACAATGACGATGGTGATGGACTCCACTCCGCAGGGACTCTGGCTAGAACGTGTATCCTAGATCACAAGCACAGGAACCTCGGCAAGCAAGCAATCACGGCATGACCTGCAAACTGGCATGACACGCCAGGTGAGTACTTTGAATGTACTCGCAAGCTCACAGCAAACATCAGCATTAAAGCAAGACAACATCATAGCAATCCAAAATTAACCAGCATGGTTATCTAGCAAGGTAGCTACTGAAATGACTGCAGTAAGGTAAAGCGTATTAAATCCATACTTCAAATAATCTCAGGCTCCAATCCGAACCTGTACCAAGTCCAATCCCCAAGCATGTGGTCATCCGACCACTCAACTCACAGCCATCCCATGGCTAACATATCAAATACCTGATTCCATCTGCACGACAAGTCTGACAAACTTACTCTCCTCCGGGTTGTCTCACAACCCTCAGAATACTCATGAACCACCGAGTACTTCTGATCATACGACGAGTTCTTCCATCATTATCATCACTACCATGGTTGACCACCTAGTGAGGTCTGGACGGACTGTCCAATACCGTGGACACGGCTATTCGAATAGATTTTACACTCTGCAGAGGTTGCGCACTTTACCCACACTATGGAGCACTGACCTCGTGATCCCATTTGGGTGGATCAGCGTTGCTCGAACGAAACCTGCCTGAACCCTGACTCTCCCATCGTACCACCGGCAATCATCCTCTCCCGGAGTCAAGCCCTGGGTGGCCCCTGTGTCACCTCGTGACACCTGCCACCGTCGTGGCCAAACTGAACTGTCCCAAACGGGGACGCCGGCACAAAACTCAACGGGGCTCACAAGGTTATCGCCGCCTACCGGGCCAGGGTAGCGCGCACGCATAACCTTCCCTGTCGGGCGGTACCGGTGAAAGAGCACGCGATCAGACCAAGTCAAGGCCGTCCCATACCGGCAAATGTGGCTGCACGGATAAGTCCGGACAGGTGACTCAAGGTCAACCATGAAATATCTAATCCCCGAATAAACAATCCAAGAACCAATATGCTTAAGCCACTGCTACTAATTCATCTCTACGAACTGCCGGATGAACTCCAAAATAATCATAGACAGTGATCTCAACATCACAGTATCAACAAGTGGGTAGGCTACTAGTCACTAATAATCCGGTACTCAACATGGTAGTCACCTATCCGAGAATTAACTCGATCATTGCATAATCCAATTCATTTCACAGATACTCATACTTACTGATAAAGCAAATAGTCAAACTATGACATTGCAATGCGATGATGCAGATGAGAGTTGTGGCTTGCCTGAAGATGAAGGAACCATCGGGAAGAAGTGCGGAATGGTCGCGGAGGAAGTTCCCGGAAACAGTTCTCTCTCGGAGGGGCTGTTTACGGACAAGGGCAAAAGGGTCATTTTCATAGTGGGACCACATAGTGAAAATGATACCAACACGACGGGCTCGACGAGACGAAGACGTGGGCGTTGGATTCACCTCGATCGGAGTCTCGGTTGAAAAGTTATAGAGGGTGGAAGATCAGGGACCAATCTGTAATAATATTACTACAAACAAGTCCCTGAGAGGAAAACAGAAAGCGTATTCCAGTAACTACGCTTTCGGGACAGTGAAAACGCATTTCCGGCCGAAGCCGTAGAACATTACGCTTTCACTGAAACGAAAGCGTAAACTCAGAACTACGCTTTCACTTAAAACGCGCGCGGGCCCGGGGTGGAGTCAACGCCTGAAGCTGACGGGCGGGTCCCGCGCTGACAGGACCATCTCCCTCCTCGCGCTCGCTCGCAGAACAGAGGAGGCGCGCGCGCCGGCGCTCGTCCCGGCGGCTCCGGCCACCTCCGGCGGAGCCCAGGCCACCGGAGTGACCAGCGTGGAGAGGCGCACCCGCCAGTGGCTTTGCCCTCGCCGGGAGGCAGCAGGGCCAGCGAGGCCTTGGCCGCGGCGGGCGGCGGCCACTGCGACCTCGGGCACGGTGCTGCGGCTACTGAGAAGAGGGCGGCGAGCTGCGGGGAGGGTCTAGGTGAGGGTGGTGGTTGGCTACGGTGGTTCGGTTGAGCTACGGGGGCTGGGGATGGACGAATTTAGCCGAGGCCGTGCGCCGGCCATGGCGGCGATGGGTGGCGAGGAGCAGCTCCGGCGATGGTTGAATGGGTCAAGGAGGACCAGTGGAGGGAGGTGGGGGTGGTGGTGAAGACAAGAGGGGCTCGGGGCCCTTTTATAGGCGGGGCGACGAGGGTGGCCGGGCTCGGCCATGGCGACACGTCGACCACGCGCCGGAGCCTTCGGGAAGCCGCGGGGAGGAGGGAAGAGACATCCACGAGCTTCACGGAGGATCGGGGAAGGCTCAGGCGAGGTCGGGAAGACTCGGGAGCTCGCGGGCGACTGAAACAGGGAGGAGCAGAGGAGGTTTGCGGCACGGGCACCGTCGGTGCACCGCGTCGGATGGGACGGGAGAGGGGGAGAGGGGTCCAGCGCGAGGGCGACGACGAAACGAAGTCCCTAGACATAGCTAGGTGTCGAAAGAGAGGAAGAAACCGACGAGGCCGAGGGCCCCAATGCACAGAGCGCGCGTACTGCACACCAGCCGCATGGTCACCGCGTGCACTGGCGCACACGGTGCACTCTGCTACCTAATTTGATGTCTAGTGGGAAGTTCTTGCTCCCCAAGGCAGCTTGGGAGAGAAATCCCATCACAAGAGGCCAGGAGATGACTAGAGGGAGCTTGGATACAATGCACCAGCAAGCTGTTTAATGTGAGCTGAGAAAAGTTGAGAAGGAACTAGACTCAGATATTTGGCTGAGAGTGATCACTCACTAGGGTGATCATCACTGCAAATTTGCAGACCATTTGGATGGATATAAATAGCACTTGCAATTCAATGGGCTTTACTGAACAGAAATGCAAAATATGAAGTGGCACTCACATACTTGCTTGGATTGAGCTGAATTTTGAAGGAGATGAATAATTTGATCATATGAGGGTACTGTATAAATTTCATACCATTTGGATAAACCAAAGTGGTACTTCCTTCACACAGCACCCCACTGGACAGAATCTTAGGGAAATTCTAGGGAATTATTGGGTAGATGAATTGAGCCCAAATTTTGTGGAGAGGTGTTATATAGATAGTTTAATGTCCTGGTAAAATTTCAGGAGTTATGGAGCAACATAAAACATAGTTGCTTCACAACCCAGAATAATGACCAGAAACAAAGATTTGATGCTATGCTCACATAGTTGAAGGGATGATGCTCAAATTTGGTGGAGAGTCAGGATTCAGTATTGAGCATATTAGATGCTTGCAAAATTTCAACTCATTTGGTACTCCTAGCTAGCACTTGCTTCACAAAGATTCCGGTTGCCCAGAAACTTTGGAAATTAGCAAGAGAGATTTAATATCCAAATAAAGTTGAATTTTGGCATGTGGAAATGATATGGATAGGAAAGAGTGCACAAAAA
Source organism: Thinopyrum elongatum (assembly GCA_011799875.1). Classification (NCBI taxonomy): domain Eukaryota; kingdom Viridiplantae; phylum Streptophyta; class Magnoliopsida; order Poales; family Poaceae; genus Thinopyrum; species Thinopyrum elongatum. The sequence continues at coordinate 650,549,227 of CM022298.1, forward strand.
GTTTGAGGCAAGCAAGCAAATATAAAGGGTACTTGCTTCAACAAACTGCCAGCTGGGGCAGAATCAGAAAAGGAATATTTGGGAAATATTTTTGGGTATGGCAAGGAATATTTTGACATATCTATATAAGATATGTCCCAAAGGATTTATGGGAATTATTTGAGAATTTTGGGAACGATAGAAATATGAGTTGCTTCACAACTCAGGGCAAACAGAGTTATTCCTTTAATAGAAAAAGGAATATTCCCAAGAAAAAGAATATTGGGAGTTGGTCCAAGATGGAAATGACATGGTCTTGGGATGGTTTGGAAGTTGACAAGCCACTGGGGAGAGGAATCAAAGGTGATCTCTCCAGGTTTCAAGACCACTAAGTCACAGAAAAGCAAATCCGGACCAAAATTAAAAGCAAAAGAAAATGGGCAAAATCCAGGGTGTTACAGAGTGAATAGACACTCATCATGAGAATAACCCACTTTGCATGGAAGATACTGACTACCCCCTGTCGCTCTATGGAGAATCCAGGCACACAAAAACGGATATTTACTTGAAGTTTTTTAGAGGTGGCACATGCAAATTTACTTGGAACGGCAGGGTAATACCGCATATAGGTAGATATGGTGGACTCATCTGGAATAACTTGGGTTTTAGGATTTTGATGCACAAGTAGTATTCCCACTTAGTATAGGCGAAGGCTAGCAAATAGGTTGAGAAGCGGCAAGCTAGAGAGCGAAAACGGTCATGAACATGCATTATGCATAATAAACATTGGAAACTAGCATGAGGAGGATATGGACACCATGAACATAAATATCGTAGAGGCTATGTTGTTTTTGAGTCAACTACATGCATGAACATGTGCCAAGTCAAGCCACTTGAAGCATTCAGAGGAGGATACCATATCATCATACTACATCACAATCATTTTAATGCATGTTGACACCCAAGATAAATCATTATCCAGTCCTAGCTACTTAAGCATGGCATGGGAAACTATAATCTCTAATTGTCATTGCAAACATGTTTGATCATAATATGTTGAATCATGGATACTAGGTTAAACATATTTACAAAAATAGAACAAGTTGAGTTCATACCCGTTTCTCTCTGCCACAGCCAGTTCATCAAATATCATCATTATTGCCTTTCACTTGCACGACCGAATGATATGAAAATAATAATAGTGCAAGAGTGTCGTGGACTAAGCTGGAATCTAAAAACATTTTATTCAAAAGAAGAAGACAAGGTAATATGGGCTCTTCGTTAGATCAATAGCAATGCATATGAGAGCCACTCAACATTTTCATCGTGGTCTTCTCCTTGGTATGACTCAATAAAAAGAAAAGAATTTCAGAGAAACACACTGAAATATTTTTGGAGTTTTTAGTTTTTCTTGAAGTAGGCAAATTAAAGAGAAAGAAAAACAAAAACGAGAAAAGCTATTTACACGGGAGAGCTCCCAACAAGCAAAAGAAGAACAAGGAAATCTTTTTGGGTTTTCTTTTTAATACTACAACTAACTAAACTAGAAAGAAAAACCGAAAAGAAGCAAGAATTTTTTTTTGGATTTTCTCAAAGTTTTTTCAAACACACAAGAAGAAAGCAAGAAAATAAATCTAGCATGGATAATACAATGAAAAAGTGTGGACACCGACAACTGGAATGAAATGTGTGAACATGAATGTAATGTCGGTGGGAATACATACTCCCCCAAGCTTAGGCTTTTGGCCTAGCTTGGTAATCACCATCCGCGGCCTGCATAATAATCAGAGTGATAGCTCACGGAGGCTCTTGGTGCAGCCTCCTCAACCTGCCAAGCAGCCACGACCTCCGCGTTGTGCACGCGGGCCTCGCTCTCAAAAACATAATACCTTCCTTTGCTGTGATAATCAAAGAGAGCAGGCGCAGGCAAAAAGGTATGCACAATGGTTTCTTTATTGAACCGCAACTTATAAGTATAATCAGTGATTTTGCCCTTAAGGAACTTATGGCGCTTCATGGCCTCAAAGTCTAAATACTGAGTAGGTAGGATGGGGTCATTAGGCCAAGGGTATACACCTGGCTCCTTTGCTAAATTTGAAGCGTAAATCCCACCATAAAAATATCCACTACCAGCGTTGTGTTGCAATCTGCGTGTAACAATTTCTCCAAGGTTATAACATTTAATACCGGTGAGAGCAGTGTGTATGAGGCTTAAGTCAGGAGCACATAGTGTACTACAATCTTGTTTGCCTACGATGCATTCCTACGATGCATTTGCCATTAAACAGTGCAAAGTATTGAATTGATGGGAAATGAATACTTTTTATTCTACCTTGTGTCACTCCTCTGTCCTTGCCATAGCAAAGATTGATCAAGAATGACTCATACTCAAATCTTGGTGGCTCGTCCAGCGAACCCCAAATTGGAATTTTACACACACCAGTAAACACACCTAGAGGCATGGTAAATGGACAGTCATAAAGTTTAAAAGAAACTCTAGACTCACGAGATGAAATTTAAATTCTTTAGTAGACATTTCTGTGAGGCTGAGATGATGGATGAACTTATCTTCAATGTAGAGACCGAGCTCGGCATTGTGAACATATTGCTCAAATTCTTCTTTAATACCTGCACTCACCATGAAATCATCGCACGACCATAAGCATGATTTGGTAGCGGCATTCCGTGTTGAGCTTGCACTTGGTTCAAGATAAGACCGACGAGTTGAACCACTACTAGACGATGCCTCCGAGGACCTCCTCCTCGAAGAACTCCTTCAAAAAAGGTACATTTTATTCGCGTACAAATTTCTGAAATTTTTGGGTCACAAAATTTTGTCAACAAAACTTCACAAGATTGATAGCAACTACTCATAGGGATGCATAGAGGCCATATTAAGCATTCAAACTACTTAGAAGTCTAAGAATTCAACATGCAAGCTCATCTACAGCAGCACCAAGAGTAGCTAATTATTCAAAATATAAACCACTAAAGCAAAAACTAATTGGAGCAATGGAGGAGTCACATACCAAGTAGCAATCCCCCAAAACAGTTTCGGAAATGGAGCTTCGAGCAAAGAGATCGAAATCCGCGGGTTTGAGAGCAAGAACACGATAGAGAGAGCAATGGTGATTTTTTTCTGGAGGTAGGAGATGACATGGGCTAAAGAGATAAGTGAGGGGGCCCACATGGGGACCACAACCCACCAGGGCTCGCTTGGGGCTGCTGGCGCGCCCATGTGGCTTGTGGCCACCTGGTGCTCCCCCCTCTAATGTTATTTGCATCAAAAATTCCGAAAAATTCAGAAAACATGTATTAAATTTTCCGGGCATTCTGAGAACTTTTATTTTTGGGTCATTTTTATTGCACGGGAAATTCAGAAAATAGACAAAACATGGCATTTTATTTTATTTAAATAAGAAAAATAGAAAAAAAAGTTGGGAGTAGAAGGTTGTGCTTACTAAATTCATCAACTTCATACCTCTCAAAAATGATCCATTAATAAGGTTGATCAAGTCTTATTAACAACGACCTTCGATTAGCATGAAACCGAAGAACTTTCGTAAAACACTAACTTACCTCAACGGGGATATGCATGTCCCCAACAATAAGCATTTCATATTTCTTTTCGACAGTAGTTAGAGGTAGTTGAAAACTTCCAATAGTGAGGGTCGGAGATTTTTCAATAACATTAATACCATTCACTTGGAATTGTTTCTTCGGAAAGTGCACTGTATGCTTATTACCATTGATATGAAAAGTGACCTTGCTTTTATTGCAATCAATAATAGCCCCTGCAGTATTCAGGAAGGGTCTACCAAGGTTAATCGACATATTGTCGTCCTCGGGCATCTCAAGTATAACAAAGTCAGTTAAGATAGTAACATTTGCAACAACAACGGGCACATCCTCACAAATACCGATTGGTATGGCCGTTGATTTGTCATCCATTTGCAAAGATATTTCAGTAGGTGTGAGTTTATTCAAATCAGGTCTTTTATATAAAGAGAAAGGCATAACACTAACACCAGCTCCTAAATCACACAAAGCAGTTTTAACATTATTTGTTTTGATGGAGCAAGGTATGGTTGGTATTCCCGGTCTCTAAGTTTTTTAGGTACTCCATCCTTAAAAGAATAATTAGCAAGCATGGTGGAGATTTCAGCTTCTGGTATCTTTCTCTTATTAGTGATGATGTCTTTCATGTATTTTGCATAAGGGGGCATCTTTAAAATATCAATCAAGCGAGTGCGCAAAAAGACTGGCCTAAGCATTTCAGCAAAGCGTTCAAATTCTTCATCATCTTTTTTCTTAGTTGAGGTGGAAAGGGCATGGGTTTTTGAACCCATGGTTCTCTTTCTCTTCCATGTTTTCTAGCAACAAAGTCTCTTTTATCATATATTTTATTTTTGGGTTGTGGGTTATCAAGATCAACAGCTGGTTCTATTTCAACATCATTATCTGGTTGTTTATCATTGTCTGGTTGAGTGTCTTCATGAACATCAACATTATCATTTTCATTATCACTGGGTGAATGTTCATTACCAGATTGAGTTTCAGCATCAGAAATAGAAACATCATTATTATTATCAGGAGGTTTTTCTATCTCAGGTTCACTAGAGGTATGCAAAGTCCTATCAGTTTTCTTCTTCTTATTCTTCTTAGAAGGACTAGGTGCATCAGTATTAATTCTTTGAAAGTCTTGTTCAATTCTTTTAGGATGTCTCTCAGGATAAAGTGGTTCCTTACTCATTTTACCTCCTCTAGTTGCTACTCTAACAGCAAAGTCATTTATATTATTATTCATTTCATCAAGCAATTCTCTTTGAGATTTAGCAACTTGTTCTAACTGGGTTTGAACCATAGAGGCATGTTTTCCTACACCTCTAACATCATTGGAGATTCTAAATAACAAGTCACTCAAGCGAGCAATCATATCAGAATTATATTTCAATTGTTTCATAACATTTTCATTGAAGTGATCGTGTTTTCTAATGTAGTTGTCAAACTCATAAAGGCATTGACTAGGATGTTTATTGTAAGGGATGTCACATTCATCAAACTTCATTAAATAATTTACATCTACCACCCGTGGGGGTGGTGTGTCAAGTCCATGTATTTCTTCAATAGGAGGTAAATTTTAAACATCCTTTGCTTTAATACCTTTTTCCTTCATACTTTTCTTTGCCTCTTGCATATCTTCAGGACTGAGATATAAGATACCCCTCTTCTTTGGAGTGGGTTTAGGTGGTGATTTAGGAAGATTCCAATCATCATAATTTTTTAATATGTTATTCAATAATTCCTCAGCTTGTTTCACAGTTCGTTCCCTGAAAACACAACCAACACAACTATCTAGGAAGTCCCTAGAAGCATCGGTTAGTCCATTATAGAAGATATCAAGTATTTCATTTTTCTTAAGTGGATGATCAAGCAAAGCATTAAGCAATTGGAGAATCCTCCCCAAGCTTGTGGGAGACTCTCTTCTTCAATTTGCACAAAGTTAAATATTTCCTGTAAGGCAGCTTGTTCTTATGAGCAGGAAAATATTGTTCAGAGAAGTAATAAATCATATCCTGGGGACTACGCACACAACTAGGAGCAAGTGTATTGTACCATATCTTAGCATCACCCTTTAATGAGAACGGAAATAATTTTAGGATGTAGTAGTAGCGAATTGTCGTGGGAAACCATAGCCACCTATGGGGCCATGAGCCCCTTTTGGTTCGGCGGGGGGATGGGCACGTTGCACAAAGAGCGGAGAAGCATCGCGCAGCACGACAGAGATCACACGGGCAGTCTTTACCCAGGTTCGGGCCGCCGTGAGGCGTAAAACCCTACTCCTGCTTTGGTGGATTGATGGTGGATAATGCTGGTGAACGTAGCACACTCGCCCGGCAAGGTTGCTCTGGGGGCGAGAGTGGCTACGCGCGTATGGATATGCGAGGGTCCAACCCTTTCCACCATTGCCACGGGCTTCCTTTTATAGATTAAGGCGTCACCACAGTGGCAAATCAGTCTTTGCGTCCTGATTAGATAGCGAACAGTGCTATCATATCTAACTCTGCAGGCTGACAGAGCGCATTAAATGTGCCGCTCAGTGTCACATCACAGCTCGCCCGGCAGGCCCTACCGGGCTGTTTTGCCAGCTTCACGCCTGCTCGCTTGACACGTCTCAGGACGGGTGTCATATGGAGGTGTTTGCTGTAGGAAGTGGCTGCCATGTGGCAGAAAGCAGCCACTTAGTCACCTTGGAGCTCGACACCGCTTTGATTAATGACTTGCGTCGCTTCTGAGGTGGAGTAGTGGAGTGGCTTGCCTCCGCCAGTCCCGGCAGGCCTGCCTGGACGATCTGGGAGCTTGCTTCTGGGGCAAAACCCAACCCTGCCAGGCTCGCCTGCCCGGCAAGGTAGGTCCTTCCCTTAGCGATGCCTTGCTCCTCTGGTTCACCTTGGAATTCTTGACTTGCACTTGGATCCTTTAAAGGAATTGAACCTCCTTGTTTGGTCTGATCTTGGTCTTCTAATCTTGTCTCTGGCCTGTGCACAGTCCATGCAATGGACCCAGGGTCTGTTGCACCGACAGGAGCCCCCGGGCCTGGCACAGACGCACCGCTGGGCGTCGTCGGGGTAGGCCCTAACCAGTGCACAGGCAGAAATGTAAGGGTGGCTCCGCCCCTTGAGATCTTCTTTGCTTATTCATTAACCTGAGCCTGGGTCAGTTTCCATTTTTCCGCACGCCATGCAACGCCAATTGTGGTGGGGCCATTCTTGTAATGGCCCGTGAATGACTTTAACGCACGGGCGGATAACTGCCAATTCACTCTTCCCACTGCGCCCTTATCCTTAGCCATGTATGCCGCATGCATTGAGTGGGGTAGGTAATGGAGCCGCGTGGTGCGGGAGAGCATCAAGGCAGGGGCCCCATCTTCTTGGATTGGTGGAGGAGGACGGCGGGTACTCGCCGGGGAATCAGCCCCCACCCCCAGCTCGCCTATAAAAAGAGGAGCGGGGGAGGAGCGAAGGCATTCATCCATGTTCCTCTCCTCCTCCGCCTTCTGCTTCTTCTGGGTAGGCTGAAAGGAAGAGCCCGGGGTCAGGCCCCGGGTCCTAGCTTGGAGTTGCTGACGATGTCAAATGCTCGTGCTGATGCTTGGGGAGTGAGTCTGGTCTGGTGCCGCGCGTCGCCGGGGGTCGCCACCCTGTTGGCAAGGTGTCTGGGGCTCTTGATGCTCGCCTGGGATGCAGTATATGGGGTCCTTGGTAATCCCAGCACTGCTCCTTCCGGCGGATCTCGCATTCTTGCTAAGGACGGCGGCGTCTTCCTGCCCGCCAAGGTGGGGAGCGGCGCGCCTCGAGTGTCCTGCTCATCGCAGTCACCCACCGTCTCTTCGGGGGAGGTGCCGGGCTGGAGGCCCGGCGTCTTCCTGGAGCGGCGATGATGGAGAGAAATCGAGGGAAGGCGGGGGAGGCAGGAAGCAGGGCGTCAGGTCGAAGTACGATGGCACTGACGCCTTCGTCTCGTATTGGCGACCTGCTGCCTTGTCTTTCTGCTCTTTCCCTCCCTCTTGGCACCATCATCACCAGTCTCTTCGGGTGATAGCCGGGGAGGGATGTTCCCTTGGTGCCTTCCTCCTCCTCCAGCAGTCTTGCAGCTGGGCGTCGGTGGTTGATCCCTCCGGTGCTCGAGCTGGGGCTTCTTGCTGGTCCTGGAGGTGGTGACCAAGGCACCGCCGAGCTGCTCTTTGTGTCTCTCCTTCGCAGCCTGGCCACTCCCGATCTTGTCAGGCCGCGCCCGACAGGCCATGACGAGATCGGGGGTGGGTTCCTTCTTGGGTGCTCTTTCAGCCGTCTTCTCTTCCCACCGCAATACCTGGTGGAGGGAAAATGAAAAGAGGAGATCATGGGGCACTTATCTTTTTTTAATCTGAAATCTGTAGGCACTTGCCAAATTTTAGTTCAAATAATGTAATCTCTTGTATCCATGTTTATGTTCTGTGAGATTTGTACTTGTTGATCAGCATATTAATGAAAAAGATAAGCTTTGCCGGGTACGTGCATGTATGATATCCATGCAGAGGTGAAACGCCTCCATACTTTCATGTAAACAAGTGGATCCTGGTAAGCTACCTTGCCGGTACCCCATAGGACTGCTGCCGTGAGGCTGAACCTGCCGGGCGCAGAACCCATTGGGAGAGACCAGCCCCCCGCCAACCCCTTTCAGCCAAAGGCCACTACGACCATCCTGACCGAAGCAGCGTTCGTGTCAGTAGATGGGAGCACCTTTATTTCCGAGGCGGCGAGGTTTTCATATGCACTAGTACTACTCACGGAACATGTATGGATAAGAGATGGAACTTATCTGTTTGGCTTGCCGGAGACCGCAGTGCCGGCTTGTCTTCGCATCCTCTTCCTAGGACTAAGTCCACAGCAGGAGCCTGCAGTTTATGCAAATGAAGATGATGCCAGATGCAATCTATCTACATGATCATGCAACCTATCTACATGAATCATGCAATGCTTATGATATGCTTATGCATGCATGCAACTTGTCGGGGGCCCCCAGCGCTTCATTTATTTCTCTGTTGCTCAAGGTCTGCGCCTGGCTTTGTACAAGGGGTTACATGCAGCTGATGCAAGGCCTGTACAAAAGGGTGGCTGCCGGGCTTCATTTATTTCTCTGTTGCTCAAGGTCTACGCCTGGCTTTGTACAAGGGGTTACATGCAGCTGAGGCAAGGCCTGTACAAAAGGGTGGCTGCCGGGCAGGGCCCGCCAGCCGCGCCTTACGGGTAGAACTCGCGGAGATGCTCAATATTCCATGAGTTTTGCAATTGAATGCCATCTCCAGTCTCCAGATGGACTGCGCCAGGTTTGGTGACTCGTACTACCCGGTAAGGGCCTTCCCACTTCGGTGACAGCTTGTTTGTACCCTTGGCGGACTGAACGCGCCTAAAGAGAAGGTCGCCTTCCTCAAAACACCGGGCATGAACCCTGCATCTATGATAGCGATGCAGGGCTTGCTAATAGCATGCATCACACGTAGCAGCCCGGAGACGGTTCTCCTCGAGAAGCACGGCGTCGTCACGCATGTGCTGTTCCTGCGCTACTTCATCGTAGGCAAGCACTCGAGGTGACCCGTAAATGAGTTCCGTGGGGATAACTGCTTCTGTCCCATAGACTAGGGAGAAGGGAGTCTACCCGGTAGTTTGGTTTGGTGTCGTTCTGAGGGACCAAAGAACCACCGGCAGCTCATTGATCCATTACCTGCCGTGCTTCCGCAGCTTATCAAACGTTCTTGTCTTGAGTCCTCGCAGCACTTCAGCGTTCGCCCTCTCAGCTTATCCATTGCTTTTGGGATGTGCGACAGAGGCAAATGAGATCTTGCTTCCGAGGGCATGAACATATTGCATGAAGGCGCGGCTCATGAACTGGGTGCTGTTGTCGGTGATGATCCGGGCTGGGACCTCGAAGTGGCACACCAACCCTTTCAAGAACTTGATAGCTGACTGAGCAGTCACCTTTGTCACGACATCTACTTCTGGCCACTTTGTAAACTTGTAGATTGCAACGAACAAGAATTCAAAGCTCCCGGCAGCTCGGGGGAAAGGGCCAAGGATATCGAGCCCCCAGACCGAAAACGGCCATGACAAAGGGATTGTCTAGAGTGCTTGGGCAGGTAGATGGATATTTTTGGAATGGAACTGGCAGGCTTCACACTTGGTGACGAGCTCAACCACATCTTGGAGGGCTGTGGGCCAATAGAATCCTTGCCGAAATGCTTTCCCAACCAAAGCCCTTGATCCAATGTGGGAGCTGCACATGCCTTTGTGTATCTCTGCCAGCAGTTCCTTTCCTCCTTCCCGGCAAATGCACTTCAATTTCACACCGTTGGGCCTTCTTCTGTATAGTGTGTCATCGACAAACTGATACATACTGGCCCTCCGGGCTACTCTTTCAGCTTCTTCTTGCTTTTCGGGAAGTTCTCCGATTTGGAGGAAGTGGACTTTGTGCCTTGCCCAAGTTGGAGCCTGAGGCTCGGCAATGAGGACTAGCGGCACCTCCTCATTTGTGTGGGCGCATCCCTTGACTGCGGGGACCAGTGGCCCGGCAGGAGGGTGCAGCCCGGCAATCGAAGGGGAGTTGTTCCCGGCAGGGTCCCTGCGAGGAGCCCCGAAAGGCTCTACCGAGAGAGGCTTACCGGAGTCCAATTTCCTCCTCTTTCAGGCCATTATTGTCGGGGATACGGAGGGCTGAGTAAGATGGAGAACAAAAGTCCCTGGTTCCACAGGAAGCTTCTACGCAGCGCACTTTGGCAGGTGATCAGCAATGTTGTTTTCTGCACGGGGTACGTGCTCTGTTTGCAACCCGTCAAAGCGCTCCTCCAATCTTCTCACTTCCTCGACATATGCCTCCATCAATGGGCTTTGGTAGTCCTTGTTGACTTGTCTCACCACCAGTTCTGAATCTCCTTGAATGATCAGCTTCTTGATTCCCAACTCTGTAGCAATCCTGAGCCCGGCAAGAAGCCGTTCATATTCTGCTGTATTGTTGTTCGCCTCCTCCCGAGGAAAGTGCATCTGGACGACATACCTCAGGTACTCTCCAGTGGGAGCCATGAGAAGCACGCCAACCCCTGCACCCTGTAGGGAGAAGGCACCATCGAAATACAGGATCCATTCTTGGGGCGCTTCCTTGCCTGGGATAACTGTTTCATGTACTTCTTCATCAGGGGTTGGCGTCCATTCTGCAATAAACTCTGCCAACGCCCTGCTCTGGATTGTTGATGTGCTTTCAAACTTCAAACCAAAGCTGGATAACTCCAATGCCCACTCCACTGTCCTGCCGATGGCCTCTGGGTTTCGAAGTATCCTTTGCAACGGGAAGTGGGTGACAACCGTGATCTCATGGGCTTGGAAGTAGTGGCGCAGTTTTCCTTGAGGCCATGACAAGGCCAAAGATCAACTTTTGCACGCCAGAATACCTGGATCTAGCCCCCTGCAACAGGGAGCTGATGAAGTATACTGGGCGCTGCACCACCTTCTTCCTTGCCGTGTCCTTGGGGTTGCTTCCGCTGCCGTGCTCTTCTTTGTCGTGATCCGTATCTGGTCTTGCCGGGCCGCTCTCTTCCTCTTCCCCAGGCGGGACACTTGCTGAGGTGGCTGCTTCTTCCACTTTCCGCTGCGCTACTAGGGCCGCACTAACCACTTGATTAGTTGCTGCCAGATATAGCAGTAACGGATCTTGTGGTTTGGGTGCGACCAAAGTAGGCATAGAAGACAAGTAGGCCTTCAAATCCTGCAGTGCTGCATCTGCTTCCGGGGTCCACTTCATGGGTCCTGCCTTCTTCAAAATCTTGAAGAATGGCAAGGCGCGCTCGGCAGACTTGGAGATGAATCAGCTAGGCGCGACAACGCATCCTGTCAAACGCCTCACATCCTTAACTATCTTGGGTGCCTGTATCTAGTCAATAGCCTTGATCTTATTAGGGTTGGCCCCTATCCCACGGTGGGACACAAAGAAACCAAGTAGCTTGCCGGAGGGAACGCCAAACACACACTTCTCCAGATTCAGTTTCAAGTTGATCTTGCGCAGATTAGCAAATGTCTCTTCTAAATCCAGGATGAGGGTTGATCTGTCCTTGGTCTTGACCACAATATCGTCCATATAGGCTTCGATGTTCCTATGCAACTGTGGTTCAAAGCCAATCTGGACTGCTCTTGCAAAAGTGGACTCGGCACTCTTCAACCCAAAAGGCATGCGCACAAAGCAGTACGTGCCGCATGGGGTGATGAATGAGGTCTTTTCTTCGTCTTCCTTGGACATAAAAATCTGATGGTATCCAGAGTATGCATCCATAAAAGAGAGCAACTCACATCGTGAAGTAGAATCCACGATCTGGTCGATGCGCGGCAAGGGAAATGGGTCCTTTGGGCATGCCTTGTTCAGATCTGTGAAATGTATGCAAAGCCTCCATTTTCCATTAGACTTGCGCATAATCACTGGGTTTGCTAACCATGTTGGATGCAGTACTCCTCTGACCAAACCAGCTGCTTCAAGTTTCTTGATTTCCTCGGCAATAAACTGCTGCCGCTCCAAGGCCTGCTTCCGAACCATCTGCTTGACGGGCCGGGCATGTGGGCAGACAGCAAGGTGGTGCTTGATTACCTCCCTGGGAACACCGGGGATATCAGATGGTTGCCAGGCAAACACATCGATATTCACCCGCAGGAAGGCCACGAGAGCGCTTTCCTATTTGTCATCAAGGGTGGCGCTGATAGTGAAAGTACCATCAGCGCCAGCTAGCCCTGCCGTGACCTTTTTCACTTGGGGTGGAGCAGCCTTGGATCTCTTGCTGTTGGAACTCTCTGGCATGTCATCAACGGGCGCGGCACATTCCACAGAGGTACGCTTCCCAGATTCCTTGCCAGTGCCTCTGTTATGCTTTTCCTTGGTGGAAACTGTGGCTTCCGCGACCTCTGCCGCTACCGCGTCCCGGTACATCTTATCCACGCAAATAATTGTGTCTTTCTTGTTCGACGGAACGGAAATGACGCCCATCGGCCCTGGCATCTTCAAGGTGTTGTAGGCATAGTGGGATGCTGCCTTGAATTCGGCCAGGGCCGGACGCCCAAGGATCCCGTTGTACGGCAGGGGGAGGTCAACCACATCAAACACAACTTTCTCAGTCCTGTAGTTCAACTCTCCTCCAAATGTCACTGGCAACGTAACCTTTCCCTTAGGATGGCTCCTGCCGGGATTGACTCCTTGAAACGTGCCTGTGGCCTTAAGTTCTTCCTCTGCTATCTGGAGTTTGCTGATAACCTTTGGGGAAATCAGATTCAACCCGGCCCCGCCGTCAACCAGCATCTTTGTGACCTTGAGGTTGTGAATTGTTGGAGACCAACAACGGCAAGCACCCTACCGCAGTAATGTGGTCGGGGTGGTCATCTTCATCAAAGATGATGGGCGTGCGTGACCACTTGAGCGACTTTCGAGAATCTGCCGCTGGCTCCACGACATTGACTTCACGCGCCCACTGTTTAAGTTGGCGGTGAGAGGAGTGCAAAGATGCACCCTCGTCAATGCACATGGCGTCAGTAGCTTTCTGGAACTCCTGCTCGCTGGTTTCCTCTTCATTCCCTCCATCACTCTCATTACTGCAATCCTCCTTCTCTCGGTCCTTGGCGGGTTTCCCTTGGTTCCGAGGAGCCTTGCCGGGGCGATTTGCTTTACCACCCCGGCCCTTCCTGCCAGCGCCATTCTGACCTTTTTCCTTATCGCACTTCTCATACTTAGCCTTCTGTCTCTTGACGAGCTGCTCAACCTGATGGCACTCCTGGAGATCATGGCCCTTGGTTCGATGAATCTTATAGTACGGCCCACCACTTTTCCCAGCTTTCTCGGCAGCCGCCGCCTCCCGACAGTCAGCGCATGCAGGAGCCTCCTTGCTGGGGGCTTCAGCCTTGGCCTTCTTGCTGGTACTAGGCGTGCCTGACCCCTCAACAGCCATCACTGTCTTATCCTTACGCTTCTTGTTGTGCTTCTTGTTCTTCTTCTTCTTACTGATGGTTTCATCGTCATCTTATGAGTCGATGTCGATGCAATCTTCCTCTCCAGGAAGTTTCCTCCCCTCCTCCACCCGAGCACATTTGTCCACTAAAGTGTAGAGCTCCTTCACATTCTTGGGCAACCGAACGTTCATCTTGGAACGTATCCTGCGGTTGCGCATGTTGGATTGGAAGGCAGCTATCATGGCGGCTGGGTGGATATCTGGGATATTTCTATGGACTCGACTGAATCTCTGCAAGTACTTCCGTAGAGTTTCTCCTTCTTTCTGCTGGAGAAGCTGCAAGTCGCTAGGCCGCCCTGGTTCTTGATGGCCGCCCGTGAAGGCACCAATGAACTCGTGGCACAGGTCAGCCCAGGTCGAAATGGAGTTCTCCGGCACGTGCATCAGCCAATACTTCACATTTGACTTGAGGGCCAAAGGGAAGTAGTTGGCGAACACCTTCTCATCTCTTCCCCCGGCAGCTTGAACATCGATGGTGTAGATGCTCAAGAACTCTGCCCTGTTTAGTCTCCCATCATACTTCTCGGGTATCTCTGGCTTGAACATGCGAGTAGACGGCCAACGGACTTGCCGCAGCTCATGGGTGAAGGCAGGGCACCCAACCTCGAAAGGCAGGCACCCGCTATCTCCGAGAGCGGGCTCGTCGACGTCGGGGCCATCACACCCATCGGACCGGTGGGGGTTGTCGCGGCGCCGCTCGTCGATGACGCGCGCGCCTTCCCTTTGCCTGCCCTCCGGGGCACGCTGTCGGCCTTGACGTGCTCGAGTGTCTGACGAGGCCATCGAGACGTCATCGGGCGCTTAGTTTTGTGGCTCCCGGGCGGCTTGCCGTGGTGGGGATTGCACCGTGAGGGTGGCCCCTCCCACACGACCTGCCGCACGAGCCGTCGTTGCTGCTGGGAAGGCCATGGTGGTTCGACCTGCTGTGATCCTTCCGCCTTGGCAAAACCAAGGAAACTTTGGATGGTGGCTCGCCACTCATCCATTTGGTCTGCCACCGGTGGAAATCTCAACAGCAATTGGGCTCGCGCCATGGCCTCTGAGGCAGTGCTTGGCATAGGTGATGATGATGTAGATCGTAGTGTCATTCGGCTACTAATGTTGCCGGTGGCGACTGCGCCACGCCCTTGCTGCTGTGAACCAGCCGTTTGGACGGCATGGTGACACGACGGAGGCACCTGAGGGCCAGCGGCTCCGTTGGGCATAGTAGCTGGGTCAGCCCTCCCCGGAAGTGGCGCGTGCCTTGCGATCGCGCCCGCAACGAGGGCGGCCGGAGGGTTGCGGTTCGCCCCAGAGCCAGCATCATCGCTGCGGCTGTGCCAGTTGGCGAGGAGAAGGGGTTCAGGCGGAATGATCCCTCCATCCGTACCTCATGGAGCATGGCCATCGGGATGTTGCTGATACTGCGCTTCCCCGGTACCTCCCGTTCCTGCTTCGGCCATGGGGAAGGTGGTGACGGCGCCGCCTGCGCCGACCACGTCCCCTGCAGCATCCACACCCTCGCGAGTCCCCGTATTCCCCGCGACATCGGCGGTCATGGGTGGCAGAGCCTTCGAGGTGGATGGGTGATTTGCAGCTCCGGGCTTCCTCTTGGGCGCCATAATCGATGACGCCGTCGACGACGAAAATGTCGATGAAGATGACACGCAGCGTACGCTCTCGGTTTCACGCAAGTGATCCCCCTACCTGTTGCGCCAAAGATGTCGTGGGAAACCACGGCCACCTATGGGGCCATGAGCCCCTTTTCGTTCGGCAGGGGGATGGGCACGTTGCACAAAGAGCGAAGAAGCGTCGCGCAGCATGGCAGAGATCACACGGGCAGTCTTTACCCAGGTTCGGGCCGCCGTGAGGCGTAAAACCCTACTCCTGCTTTGGTGGATTGATGGTGGATAATGGTGGTGAACGTAGCACACTCGCCCGGCAAGGTTGCTCTGGGGGCGAGAGTGGCTACGCGCGTATGGATATGCGAGGGTCCAACCCTTTTTACCATTGCCACGGGCCTCCTTTTATAGATTAAGGGGTCACCATAGTGGCAAATCAGTCTTTGCGTACTGATTAGATAGCTAACAGTGCTATCATATCTAACTCTGCAGACTGACAGAGCGCATTAAATGCGCCGCTCAAAGTCACATCACAGCTCGCCCGGCAGGCCCTGCCAGGCTATTTTGCCAGCTTCGCGCCTGCTCGCTTGACACGTCTCAGGACGGGTGTCATATGGAGGTGTTTGCAGTAGGAAGTGGCTGCCATGTGGCAGAAAGCATCCACTTAGTCACCTTGGAGCTCGACACCGCTTTGATTAATGACTTGCGTCACTTGTGAGGTGGAGCGGTGGAGTGGCTTGCCTCCGCCAGTCCCGGCAGGCCTGCGGGGATGGTCTGGGAGCTTGCTTCCGGGGCAAAACCCAACCCTGCCAGGCTCGCTTGCCCGGCAAGGTAGGTCCTTCCCTTAGCGATGCCTTGCTCCTCTGGTTCACCTTGGCCTTCTTGACTTGCACTTGGATCCTTCAAAGGAATTGAACCTCCTTGTTTGGTCTGATCTTGGTCTTGTAATCTTATCTCTGGCCTGTGCACAGTCCGTGCAATGGACCCAGGGTCTGTTGCACCGACACGAATTTTCTCATCATTAGCAAAAAGGGTGGCTATATCATTTAATTTAGTAAGGTGTGCCACAACAGTTTCAGTTTCATAGCCATGGAAAGGATCAGATTCAACTAGAGTAATTAACACTGGGTCGACTGAGAATTCATAATCCTTATCGGTAACAAAGATAGGTGAAGTAGCAAACTTAGGATCACATTTCATTCTAGCATTCAAAGATTTTTCTTTCAGTTTGTATAGTAATTTCTTAAGATCATCCCTATCATTGCAAGAAAGAAAGTCTCTAGCTATCTTTTCATCCATAACATAACCTTCAGGTATCTTAGGCAATTCATATCTAGGAGAGCTTGGTCTAATAGGTGTTTCAAGATTTTCAGTTTCAAGTACTTCATCAGTTTCAGTAATTTCATCAGTTTTAGCATTCTCAATATCTTTAGCTCTAGCAAGTTGTTCATCAAGAAATTCACTTAGTGGCACATTATCATCAAGCAAGGTACTAGCATCATCATGAGTAGCATTCATAGCAGAAATAGCATCATCAATAACTTGCGACATATCAGGATTAATAGCATGTGGTGGTGTTGCAAGTCTACTCAAAATAGAACGTGAATCAAGTGCAGAGCTAGATGGTAGTTCCTTACCTCCCCTCGTATTAGAGCGAAAAATCTTAGTCTTGGTCTCCTTCATATTCTTCATAGTGATAAATAGATAATAATCCCAAGTGACTCAACAAATATAGCTTTGCTCCCCAGCAACGGCACCAGAAAAAGGTCTTGATAACCCACAAGTATATGGGATCGCAACAGTTTTCGAGGGTAGAGTATTCAACCCAAATTTATAGATTCGACACAAGGGGAGCCAAAGAATATTTGTAGGTATTAGCAGCTGAGTTGTCAATTCAACCACACCTGGAGATTAATTATCTGCAGCAAGATAATCAGTAGCACAATAATATGATAGTTTTGATAGCAGTGGTAGCAGTAATAGTAACGGTAACAATGATAGCAATGATTTTGTAGCAAGTGTAACAGTAACAACAACAGTAGTAACTTAGCAAGAACAATATATGGAAAATTCATAGGCATCGGATCGGTAGATTCGTTGGATGATATTCATCATATAACAGTCATAACCTTGGGCCATACAAAACTAGCTCCAGTTCATAAATATAATGTAGGCATGTATTCCGTAAATAGTCATACCTTCTTATGGAAAGAACTTGCATGACATCTTTTGTCCTACCCTCCCATGGCAGCGGGGTCCATAAGGAAACTAAGGGATATTAAGGCCTCCTTTTAATAGAGAACCGCAACAAAGCATTAACACATAGTGAATACATGAACTCCTCAAACTACGGTCATCACCAGAAAGTATCCCGATTATTGTCACCCCAGGGTTTACCGATCATAACACATAATAGATGAATATGACTTGCAAGATCGGATCAGGAACACAGATATAATGGTGAAAACATAAACGGTTCGGATCTAAAATCATGGCACTCGGGCCCAAATTGACAAGCATTAAGCATGGCAAAGTCATAACAACATCAATCTTAGAACATAGTGGACACTAGGGATCAAGCCCTAACAAAACTAACTCAATTACATGATGAATCTCATCCAACTCCTCACGAACCAGCGAGCCTACGAAGGAATTACTCACTCCTGGTGGGGAGCATCATGGAATTGGCGATGAAGGAGGGTTGGTGATGACGAAGACCGAAGATTCCCCTCTTCGGAGCCCCAAACGGGCTCCAGATCTGGCCTCTCGATGAAGAACAGGAGGCGGCGGCGGCTCCGTCTCGTGAAACGCAATAATTCTTCCTCCCTGATTTTTCTCTTCGAAAATAGGGTTTTATAGCATCGGAGATAGAGTCTGCGGGGCCACCAGGTGGGCACAACCCACCTGGGCGCGCCTGGAGGGGAGGGGGCGCGCTCTGGTGAGTTGTGCTCACCCAGGCCCCCCCTTCGGTGGTTCTTGGCTCCAGTATTTTTCTTTTATTGCACAAAAATTCTCCAAAAAGTTTCGTTCCATTCCGAGAACTTTTATTTCTGCACAAAAACAACACCATGGTAGTTCTGCTGAAAACAGCATCAGTCCAGGTTAGTTTCATTCAAATCATGCAAATTAGAGTCCAAAACAAGAGCAAAAGCGTTAGGAAAAGTAGATACGACGAAGACGTATCAGTTTCCAAAACTATAAAATTGGAAGAAACTGCTTATGCTATGTATTGGCCTTTACTTGATGTGCATGAATTGTTCTTTTATAACATGTCAATGCATAGGAAGAGAGTTAGACTTCATCATTGCATGATATATGTTACTTTGTGCTCACTACTAAATTACAAATCATTGCTAATTAAAATTGGCTTTGATATACCTTGGGATCCGGGTGGATCCATTACTTGAGCACTATATGCCTAGCTTAATGGCTTTAAAGAAAGCGCTGCCAGGGAGACAACCCAGAAGTTTTAGAGAGTCATTTTTTCTGCTGTGTGCTTTTAAAAAAGTTTAAAAACAAAAAAATATAAAGGGGAACCTACAAACTTTTTCACAAAGAAAAGTGAAACTGAGAAAGACGAGCATTGTTAAAGTGGGAGCTAGCCTTGAACTTTGTTCATGCCCATGGAAACTTTGTGAACTTTGATTACAGAAGCTTTTCAAAAATAATAATTATCTCCTTGTACAAATCCATTGTATTATAAAAATAATGTGCCAAGATTTGCCTTTAGGATGATTAGATTGCTTGTTTGGTTTGTGAAGTGCAAAACCAGAATCTTTGTTTGTAGTGCATGAATTTACATTTTTTACTGGAATGTCAAAAGTTTATGAAATTTCTACACAGTACTCCTATGAAAACTTTTTATTTTGTCCTAATATTTCAGAATTTTTGGATTACAGAAGTATGGTCAATGTTCAGATTGCTACAGAATGTTCTGTTTTTGACAGATTCTGTTTTTGATGCATTGTTTTGCGTGTTTTGTTGAATCTATGGATTGTATCAGTAATATAAGCCGTGTTGAAGTTAGAGTATAGTAGTTATAATGCAAAAATAAAATATGAATGGGTTTGCAATAGTACTTAAAGTAGTGATTTGCTTTATTATACTAACGGATCTCACGAGGGTTTTGTTAAGTTTTGTGTGATTGAAGTTTTCAAGTTTTGGATGATATCACGATGGATGAAGGAATAAGGAGTAGCAAGAGCCTAAGCTTGGGGATGCCTGAGGCACTCCAAGGTAATAGTCAAGGACTCCGAAGCAACTAAGCTTGGGGATGCCCCGGAAGGCATCCCCTCTTTCTTCTAACGAGTATCGGTAATTTTACTTGGAGCTATATTTTTATTCGTCACATGATATGCGCAAATTCTTGGAGCGTCTTTTATTTTTATTTCCTTTTTCTTTTATGCACCATGCTGGTATGAGATAGTCCTTGGTTGATTTATAGAATGCTCTATGCACTTCACTTATATCTTTTGAGTATGGCTTTATAGAATGCTTCATGTGCTTCACTTATATCTTTTGAAGTTTGGATTGCCTGTTTCTCTGCATAGGAAAACCGTCATTTGTAGAATGCTCTTTTGCTTCACTTATATTTGTTAGAGCATGGGCATATCTTTTGTAGAAAGAATTAAACTCTCATGCTTCACTTATATCTATTTAGAGAGTTAACAAGAATTGGTCATTCACATGGTTAGTCATAAAATCCTACATAAAACTTGTAGATCACTGAATATGATATGTTTGATTCCTTGCAATAGTTTTACGATATAGAGATGGTAATATGTGTGAGGTACTAGTGAATGATTGTGGTTTAGTAAGAATATTGGTGTTAAGGTTTGTGATTCCCAAAGCATGCACGTATGGTCTCTCGTTATGTGATGATATTGGAGCATGATTTATTATTGATTGTCTTCCTTATGAGTGGCGATCGGGGACGAGTGATGGTCTTTTCCTACCAATTTATCCCCCTAGGGGCATGCGTAGTAGTACTTTGCTTCGACGACTAATGAACTTTCGCAATAAGTATGTGAGTTCTTTATGACTAATGCGAGTCCATACATTATACGCACTCTTTCCTTTTCGCAAATTGCTAGCCTTTTCGGTACCGTGCATTGCCCTTTCTCACCTCGAGAGTTGGTGCAAACTTCGCCGGTGCATCCAAACCCCGTGATATGATATGCTCTATCACACAAAAGCCCCATTATATCTTCCTCAAAACAGCCACCATACCTACCTATTATGGCATTCCATAGCCATTCCGAGATATATTGCCATGCAACTTCCATCATCATCATATACATGACTGGAGCATTCATTGTCATATTGCTTTGCATGATCGTAAGATAGCTAGCATGATATTTTCATGGCTTGTCCGTTTTTTGATATCTTTGCTATGCTAGATCATTGCACATCCTGGTACACTGCTAGAGGCATTCATATAGAGTCATATTTGGTTCTAGTATCGAGTTGTAATTTTGAGTTGTAAGTAAATAAAAGTGTGATGATCATCATTATTAGAGCATTGCCCCAGTGAGGAAAGGATGATGGAGACTATGATTCCCCCACAAGTCGGGACGAGACTCCGGACGAAAATAAAAAAAAAGGAAAAAAGAAACACTACTGGAATCAGAGAATTTGCCATCAGCCAGTTCTTTGCCGTCTGCTAACTGACGGCAAAGAAGGTCTTTGCCGTCAGCTTACAAAAAACAGACGACAAAGAAAGGGCTGATGGCAAAGATACTATTTGCCATCAGCCACCTCTTTACCGTCTGCTAGCGGACGGAAAAGAAACTTTGCCGTCGGCTAGCAGACGGCAAAGAGGTGGGGTGGGGTCCAGTGGAGGCCAACAGCTTACTGTAACGGCCCACCCCCACCTCTTTGTCGTCCGCTAGCAGATGGCAAGATCCTTTGCCGTCTGCTAGCAGACGGCAAAGAAGCCACTACCTAACGGCCCTAACGGCCGACCCCCCTCCACTCGCTGTTCTCTCTCTCTCTCTCTCTCCCCGACCGCACCCGCCGCACCCCGCCGCCGCCGCCGCCCCCACGCCACCCTGGCCCGCCGCCACCGACGCCCCGCCACTCCGACCCCCGATGCCCCGCCACTCCTGCACATTGCCCCGGCCCGCCGCACGGCCCCCCGCCGCCCCGCCGCCCTGGCACCCCACGACGCCGGCGTCCCGCCGCCCCGACCCACCGCGGTGAGTTTTTTCTCTGTTTTTTCAGATTAGTTAGTTTAAATAGTTAGTATAAATAGTTAGTTTAAATAGTTAGTTTAAATAGTTAGTATAAATAGAATTAGTTAAATAGTTAGTATAAATAAGTATAAATAGAAAGTAGTGGAAAAAGTAGAAAAGAAGAAGAAGTAGAAGAAGAGGAAAAGGAAGAAAGAAAGA
Source organism: Thinopyrum elongatum (assembly GCA_011799875.1). Lineage (NCBI taxonomy): Eukaryota > Viridiplantae > Streptophyta > Magnoliopsida > Poales > Poaceae > Thinopyrum > Thinopyrum elongatum. The sequence goes on from CM022298.1 coordinate 650,570,769, forward strand.
AGAAGATGGTCGAGATGGTCTCCCCCAATCCTAAATCAGCCCCCACATTCCTTTCCCCAAGTGAAGAAGAAAGAAAGAAGATAGACAGAGGAGAAAGAACACAGAAGAAGACAGAAGAAGAAGAAGCAAGAAGAAGAAGATAGAGGGCGCAGGAGAGAGAAGGCAGGAATGTTAATGAAAACGAACACGAGAAAAATAAAACGAGGAGGAGAAACAAAGCACAGAACCGAGAACGACACGAAGAAGAAGATAGAAGAAGAAGAAAAGAAGAAGAAGAGAGAAGAAGAAGAAGACAGAGGAGAATGCACACAAGCAAGAAGCAACGCCATAACGAGAAGAAGAAGAAGAACGAGCAACGAAGAACGAAGAAGGAAGAAGAAGATAGGTATAGAGAAACACGAAGTAAGAATGAAGAAGCAAGAAGAATAGACAGGGTACGAAGAGAGAAGGGCAAGTAGTGCGGCGAGCCCAGAGTTAACAGAGAGATCCAGGACCAGACCTCCCCCAAGCCGCTTGAAAGCGAACCGGAGCGAGGGGCTTTGACTTCCCTCCCGCCTGTCAAATTCGCACCGTGCATGCGGCCACATGCGGCCTCCAGGATCAGTCACGCTCCGCTTTAACCACAGGTCTCTAAATCGCTCCTGCAGGGGCCTCGTATATGCCTGAAACTGTCACAGCTCTCGTCCACCCTTTGAGACGAAGTCCGGGCACGGAGATTCCTTTACGCGAAGTGAGAGCCGTGAAGGCGAGGGATAGCCCGATGAATCGTAAGTTAGATCACGAAATGAGACAGAAGAAGCAAAGAAGACAGAAAAATATAAAAGGGAGAAGAAAGAAGAAGAAGAAGAAGAAGAGAACGAGAAGAAGAAGAAGAAGAAGACAGAAGAAGAAGAAGAAGAAAGAAGAACGAAGAAAGAGGCAGGAGGCAGGAGGAGGAGGAGGCGAGGAGGAGAAGAAAAGAAGAAGAATAGAAGAAAAGACAAAAAGAAGCACAGAAGAAGAAGAAGAAGAAGAAGAAGAGAAGAAGAAGAAGGAGCGAAGAAAGAAGAAGAAAGAGAAGAAGCAAGAAGGGAAGATAGAAAGAGAAGGAGATAATCCGACCGAAAAGAAGGAGAAAGAAAAAGAAGAAGACGGAAGAAGAGAGAAGATAGAAGAAGAAGAAGAAGAAGAAGAAGAAGAAGAAGAAGAAGAAGAAGAAGAAGAAGAAGAAGAAGAAGAAGAAGAGGAGAAGAAACACAGGAGAAGAGGAGAAGAAAAGAAGAAGAAGAAGAAGAAGAAGAAGAAGAAGAAGAAGAAGAAGAAGAAGAAGAAGAAGAAGAAGAAGAAGAAGAAGAAGAAGAAGAAGAAGAAGAAGAAGAGGAAAAAGGAAAAGAAGGAAGATTTTTTTTAGAAAAGTAGTTATATATAAATATAGATTTTTTATCGGGACTGATTATTCGTGTTGATAGGGTGCATTTAAATGTGCAGTTGTTTCGTCGCTGCAAGGGTCTGGTGTTTGACGACCTCCCCGTGAGTTTGACGAGCGCCCCTGCGTTCGTGAGCGAGCACAAATGACATCTCCTCCTCTGCCTTCATTATTTGCTCTATTCCGGTCTTCATGCCGATGAAACTTGCTAGCTATAAGTGTCTTCAATCATCAGTATGCGTAACCAGTATGCGTCTCCCGTTCAAAAGGGTTACAGTTATAAATATGAATGCATTTGCATATTTATAACCATAATTCTTTCGAATTGTCCAACGTTATCCATGGACAGCCCGAGTATGTGTAGATTGGGTTTGTTTTCCCATATGCTCTGCTCTGGATCCGACGCATAATTTCGTCAGTGCCTCTGTGTTGTCCTCCGGGTACACATCCTCTCTATTTATTGACGAGACGTGTATCAGGAGAACAGTAGGGAGGTGCTGCCGAAATTTTGCGTCGGATCCGGAGCAGAGCATGGGAAAACGAACCCAATCTACACATACTCGGGTGGGATTAGGACCTATCTTTACCTATTAGAGTGTAGGTTGCATGGATGTAATAAAATTGACAAACTAGATTAACTGATGAATATACATGCTGAATTATATATATATATTTCTTGTGTGTCAAGTAGCTAGGCAAGATGAGTGATCGTGCGTGGATGTACACCGGTCACACTAGTCTGAAAGACATGACCAATGAATGGTTAACAAAAACCAAGGGTTTTGTGAGAGCCGCATTTGCAAATGGCCAGAGAAAAACCTGGTGCCCCTGTGTTCGGTGCGACAATTGGCACAAGAGGGCAGAGGATGAAATGGGTAAACACCTGCAGAAGAGTGGTTTTATGCCCGGTTATACGGTGTGGACATTTCATGGTGAGTCTGCCCAACGTGCCAGAGCTGAGGTGGTTCGTCGTCGCACCAACGAGCATGGTACCGGGATGGAAGACATGGTGCAAGACTTTGATGATGCTCGGGATTCGGATGATGAGATGGAGGAATCTGCAAAGGCCTTCAATGAAATGTTGGAGTCTTCAAAACGTCCTCTCCACGAGCACACTGACCTTTGTCAGCTGGATGCCATCTCACAAGTAATGGCTCTGAAGGCTCAATTCAACTTGGGCAGAGAATGCTACGACGCGATGATGACCGTATTTGGACGCTTTCTACCCAAAGGCCATGTAATGCCTGCTAACCTGTACCAGTCGGACAAAATCCTCTGTGCACTTAAGATGCCCTATGAGAAGATAGATGCCTGTGAGAAAAATGTGCCTTATTTAAGCTTGAGTATGCGGACTTGAACTATTGTCCCATTTGCAAGTCTACCAGGTATGTTGTGGTAGACAATGGTATGGGTGAAAAGATGCAGACCAAAATCCCCGTTAATGTTCTTTGGTATATGCCAATCGTACCAAGACTTCAATGTCTTTTCATGGTCGAAGAGACGGCCAGACAGATGACATGGCACAAAATGGGCAAAAGAACCGAACCAGATGCAGATGGGAATCTGATGATGGTACACACATCGGATGGTTCCACATGGAAGCACTTCGATGCATTACATGATAAAAAAAAAGCGGCAGATCCAAGGCATCCTCGAGTCGCCATCAGCACGGATGGGTTCAATGTGTTTGGTCTGACGGCAACCCAATACAGTTGTTGGCCTTTATTTGTCATTCCACTCAATCTCCCCCCCGGACAGATTATGCAAAGAAAGAACATTCTCCTGACGTTGATAAATCGAGGGCCTAACTATCCGGGGAAGAATATGAATGTGTACATGCAGCCGCTTAAGGATGAATTGCAAGAAGCTTGGGATAATGGGTTCAAGACATACGACACCGCTAGCAAACAGTACTTCATAATGCGTGTCTGGTACATGTACTCGATACATGACTTGCCGGCGTATGTGCTATTCGTTGGCTGGTGTGTGTGTGCAAGGAAGGTTCTCGTGCCCCACATGCAAGGCAGCTCTTCAGTTTCGTTGGTTGCAGGCGGGTCGCAAGTTTTCTTGCTTCGACTTGCATAGACAGTTCCTGGATCCTCGCCATAAGTTCAGAAAAGACAAGAAGAACTTCATCAAATGTAGAATTGTCAAAAACTCTGCACCACCTGCGTTGACAGGCCAACAGACCCTGGATCAGTTAAATGCTCTTGAGCCAGATCTAGAGCATCCAGGGTATTTCAAGGGGTATAATTCAAAACACGTCTGGACTCACAAGACATGCTTGTGGGATCTGCCTTACTTCAAAGACCTCCTTTTCCCACACAACATTGACGTGATGCACACTGAAAAGAATATCGCCGAGGCCCTTTTTGGTACATTGTTCGGCATAGAGGGGAAGTCAAAGGATAATACTAAGGCTAGAGTCGATCAGGAGGCGCTATGTGATAGACCATTACAAAACATGCAAGAACCGAAAGGAAAGCAGAACTGGACGAAGCCAAAGGCTTGGTTAAATCTTGGAAGGCCAGCTATGGGGGAAATTATCTTGTGGGTGAAAATGCAGTTGATGTTCCCCGATGGGTATGCAGCGAATCTAAAGAGGGGAGCGAGCCTTGAAAAATTGAAAATATTTGGTCTCAAGAGTCATGATTGGCACATATGGCTTGAGTGGGTAATGCCGGTGATGTTGTGTGGCTTCATCCCTGAGGATGAATGGCTAGTACTGGCAGAGCTGAGCTATTTCTTCTGTGTTCTTTGTGTGAAAGAACTATCGCCTGGCGTGCTAGAAGAAATGGAAGAGTTGGCGCTGTAGTTGATATGCTAGTTAGAGAAGATCTTTCCACCAAGCTTCTTTAATCCCATGCAGCATTTGATTTTGCATGTCCCGACCGAGGCAAGATTGGGGGGGGGGGGCGTGCAAAATCGTTGGAGCTACGCAACTGAGAGGATGAAGAAGACGCTTCGAGCAAAATGTAAAAATAAACATAGAATTGAAGCATCGATGGCCGAGGCATTCAATACTAAGGAGGCGGCAAACTTCGTGACAGCACACTACGAAGCCAAAAATCATCATTTGCATAATCCGAAGCCTCGGTACAATGCTGGCGACCCTAAAAAAGGTGGATCCAACCTCAGCCTATTCAAAGGGAAGCTCGCACCAGCCGGTGCTTCGAAACCAATATCATTGGATGTCGAAGAATGGCGGACCATTTCGTTGTATATCTTCAACAACCTAACAGAAGTGCGGCCATACATTGAGTAAGTTCTCGGTACATTGTTTCGCAACTTCTAATTCCTTTGAACTGCTCTTATTCCCAGATATTTGATACAGTCGATACATCCCCAAGTTCTCGGATGGAGCGGTGATCCAAAAGGAATCCATCGAAGAGTATGAGCTTCTGGCAAAGCATGGAGGTGGCTTTCGCGGTTTCATCTCTTGGTTCAAACAAACGGTAATTTCCATTAGACCATTTCATTTCTTCGTCTAATTTGCGGCTAATGCAACAATCCTGTCGTATTAAACCTGTAGGATAATTCAGAGTCTATGGACGCCAAATTGAGACAAGTCGCTAATGGTTTTGACTATAAGGTTCGTTCATTTGACAAATACGACATCAACATGTATCGCTTTCGTACCTTTGGCAAAGAGCTATCTATGTTCGACCGAAAGTCTACAAATTGTTGTGTCTCTGCTATGGGCGAAGGAGGTACCGAGTATTATGGGAGAGTTGAAGCAATTTATGAACTTCTATTCTATGGTGAAAACCCACCGAATGTCGTAGTCTTCAAATGTTATTGGTTCCAGCCGAAGTAGACTAGAAGGACTCATGAACATATAGGGCTAGTCAAAATCAAACAAAGCACCCATTTAGATGTTCCTGATGTCTATATTATGGCTTAATAGGCGACCCAAGTTTTCTATCTATCGTGGGCTTGCCAAACTAATCCAAATCTGAATGGTTGGGATGTCGTTTATGAAGTGCCGCCAAGTGTTAGACCACCTCCACCCAATGAAGAGGATTATGAACCTCACATTAACCTAGACACATATGAAGGAGAATTCTTCCAAGAAACACGTCTTTCGGAAAAACGTTTCAAGAACCACTCTACTTCACCCCAGAACATTGAAGTAGATAGCGACAGTGAATTCGACTTCACCCCTGACTCGGAACAAGAAGAGGTTACTGCTGCAGATGACCTTTCACTGCTTGACTGATTATATAAAGGTGGCCTTCCACATGTTGAGGCCGCTGAACCCAATGAGCACGTCATTCATGATAGTGATGATGATGATGCATTTATTGATCCCGGAGCATATATAGACGATCAAGATTATTATTAGTTCATGTCAGGTATTCAATTTGTATTATATACATATATATTATTAGTTCATGTTAGGTATTCAATTATTTTATGTTGTACTTGATGATGATACACTTAAGTTATATACATATTATTATTCTTGTCGGTATTTTTTTATGTTGTACTAATTTCATTTACTCTTTGTCATGGCAGGTGTTGAAAGATGGTGGGTGCAGGTAAGGAGCGCTCCGAAGCTCCTTCTTCGTCGGCGCATGGTGGGAGGGGTACTTCCATTCCACCCGTACCTCTCCGGAGAGCGTTGTTAGACAGTTTGGGGACACCGGCGGGCACTTCTTCGTCGACGTCGTTGCCCACCGGGAGAGGTGGTCGGGGAGGGAAGCAGAGAGGAGGTAGATCAGGATGTGGCCGAGGGAGAGGTAGGTAGGCTCCTACGCCTTCCTCACCACCCCCCAGCTGATTCACCTGAGCACATGACTGCTAGGGTGGACCCGTCTGAGGAGGAGGCTACGCGGACTCCTGTCCACGAGCCTCGGGTCGACGGGACTTCGGCCCACGAGACTTCAGCCCATGAGACTCCGGACCAAGCTACGTCCCAGGAGACGTCCGGATGGGGTACCTGGCCCGATCCGCCTGAGGGGCCGAGTGGCCATGCTGATGGTGGGGGGGGGTCAGATTTCTGATAGCGAGGGCGAGGTGGTTGAGGGGGCCACCATCTACCAGCGTGGTAGTACACGGCTCCCGCCCGTGCCGGCGACCCGCGAGTAGAGGTGGTTGATTTGGCCTGATGGGGAGAGGTAAGTGCGTTTACTCTTTTTGTACCTTTTGCCATCATGTTTCTTTAAATATCTAATGTGTTGGCCTTGTCATACTACATGGGTTGGGACCACGCTCAGGATGTCCGCAGGCCCAACACCGTCCTTGGTGTGATTTGCCGGCAAAACTTCCCGGGATTTGTCACGTTGCCCGGTGAGGGTCAGCTTCCACAGCTAGGATTGAGCTGGGAGCACTACTTGGCTGCCCCGGCCCCGCCGGAGGAGATGATCGATGGTGTCTTGTGCCACATGAGGGCCGAAATGGTAATCAAAAAGTTTTGGGTAATTTCTCCTTTACATAATTAAAAATCTTCAAATAGCTAGTTATTGTACTAATCAATGTTGTCTCGTTTGATTGCAGACCTTCTACAGGTGTGAGGACGGATATAAGGAGGTCGCAGCACAGGTTATCAATGCCGAGTGCAAGCGCCTACTGCTAGGGAAATGCTTATAGGTAGGACATCAGTTGTAGCGCTGGAAAATAGCACGTACTGCTGCTAATTAGCAATAGCGCTGGTTCAGGGCAGCGCTGCAAGTAATGCTTTAGTAGTAGCGCTGGAAATGGAAAAAGCGCTACTACTAAGTGGGGCCCAACAAGCCCACCAACGCTAGCTGTAGTAGCAGCGCTGTCCAGAAAACAGCGCTACTACTAATAGCAGTAGCAGTAGCGCTTTATTTGACATCACCGCTACTGCTAATGGGCCCCACTTAATAGTAGCGCTTTTCCTGGAAAGCGCTACTACTAATTACCATAGCAGCAGTGCTTTCTAGAAAACAGCGCTACTGCTAGTTGCGGCTGGTGCCACCTTTTCACCCCCCTCTCCCCCTCCTCCCCCCTTTGCCCTCCTTTCCCCTCTCCCCTCTCTAAGTTAGTTCTCCACCATTGTTGCCCTTCTTCTCTCTTCCTCCTACCTCTCTTCTCTCCCCATTAATGTCCCCCTCCACCATAACTCTCCTCCATAAATGGCCTTCTCATCTCTATCTAGCTACCTCATTCATTTGGCTCTCCCTCCATTCCATAGATATAGATCTAGCTAGCTCATCTCTCTCCCTCTCCATTAGTTAGCTAGAGTCATCTCTCCTCCCCAACAACTAGATCTAGCTAGCTATTTAGCCATCCACACTTTTGATCCCTATAGGTAGCGAAAGGCCTCATCTAACCGTGCTCGGTCTCTCTCGGGAGATAGGTGAGTAAAAAGTTGTGCATTTCAAGAATGGGAATATGTGTGTTTGGGATATGGAGAGATTTGTGCGAGTGAAATGCCCCCGAGTTGCTTATGTTTTGCCGAAATGTCGATTTATTTTTGTTTCAGTGAATTTCGAGCAAACTCAATATGTCCTATTTTTAGGCAAGGTCATGCCAAACTTCTATATGACTTTGATGCATGCATGCATTTTGTTTATAACCCTTTTGCTTGTTATACCGTTCAATCTCGGTCATGAAGGTGAGTGGATGGAAGGTGGAGCGATACATGCAATCCGCAGTGATGGACATGTATGCAAATAATCGGACTAGGATTAGATGTCAGTGTACAAGATGCAAAGAAGGAGTCCTTTTGGACCCTTTTGATCGTGGCAGTTTGAAGGCGCACCTGTTGATGAATGGTTTAATGGATGGCGATACTCGGTGGATAAGTGAAGATGATGATGAGGACGTCCACATGGCAGGGAATAACGACATGGGGCTAGACGAAGAGATGACCGATCGACACGAAGACGATGATGCCGGACATGGCGGCGGGGAAGAGTCCGGACATGATGGTGGCGGAGAAGATTCTGAACACGGCGAAGAAGAGTCCGGACATGGCGGAGAAGAGGCGGCGGTCACGCCGCAGTCTTTGATGCTACTAAGTGCAGTCGTGCAGGACCCAAATGTTTGAGACCTCCTTCGCAAGAGTATGACTAGCGAGAGAGCTGCTTCTAGAGAGGAGGCCAAGCTGGCGCAACTTGAAGTAGACTCGAAGACTCATTGTATGACGGTTGCGATCCCGAGGTGACCCGCTTGAGTTTTACGCTCGAACTTCTAAAGACGAAGGCCAAAAACAAATGGACAGACAAAAGCCTCAATGAGCATTTGAAGTATCTACATAATAAAGTTCTCCTCGCGGGGAACCTGTGTCCTACTAGTGTCGAAGAGGCCAAGAAAATCGTTTGCCCTTTTGATTTGCCGCACATTAGGTACCACGCATGCATCAATGATTGCATCATTTATCGGGGGGAGCACGTGGAAAAAACCAGCTGTCCAGTGTGCAATGCTTCTCGATACAAGAAGGCAGGAAGGAAAGCTCCTCAGAAAGTTGTATGGTACCTTCCGATCACTCCCGGTCTGCAGCGATATCACGTAGATCCTAAGGAAGCAAAGCTCATGCGCTGGCACGCAGAGAGGAAGAAGCCCGACGATGGAGATGATCCGAAGCTGAGACACCTCGTAGATGGTAGCCAGTGGAGAGCATTCAACGCCGTATATGGATTTGCTGCAGAAGATCCAAGGAACATCATGCTTGGTGCGAGTACCGATGGCATGAATCCGTTTGGAAACCAGAACACCAACCACAGCACATGGCCCGTCTTTGTATGGATGTACAACCTCCCCCCATGGAAGTGCATGAAGACAAAGTACATACACATGAGCATGCTGATTCAAGGGCCGAAACAACCGGGAAATAATATTAACCTGTATATGGGGCTTCTAAAAGAGAAGCTAGACACATTATGGAAAACACCGGCATGGACATGGGACGCCAGCAAAGGAGATTATTTCTATATTAGAGCCGCGCTGATGACGACGGTGCACGACTATCTCGGTTACGGGTACACCTCAGGCCAGGTGTGCCACGGATGCATGAGCTGCATGGATGATACAATGTCTCAGCAGCTTACGTCAATGAAAGATGGCTGGTCTGGGAAAATCGTGTACATAGGGCATCGTAGATGGCTCGAGAAGGATGATCCATGGAGAAAGCGTGGAGATCTATTCAATGGGTTGGCTGAGCATCGAGGACCTCCACAGCGGTGCCGAAATCAATGAGCTGTTGAAAAACTAGGAACAATGCCCCGCGCGGAAAATGAGGTCTATTTTCTGGGACTTGGAGTACTGGCCCAATCACGACACGCCTCATTGCCTTGATCAAATTCATATCACGAAGAATGTCCTCGAGAGCTTGGTTGGCACACTGATGAACATGCCGGAGAAGACCAAGGATGGACCGAAGGCAAGGAAAGACTTGGAAGATTTGAAGATCGGGAAAGATCTCCACATGTCGCCCCATAAAAAGTCGATGGAGGAGACGAAGACGGAGACGGAGGAGGGGGAAAGGGGCAGAAAAGTCAACAAGAAGGAGGAGAATTATTGCCCCCCCCTTCTTGCTTCACCTTTAGTGCGAAGGAGATCAATCAATTCATCAAGTGCCTTACGGCAATCAAAGTCAGTTCGGGTTACTGTGGGAAGATAAGCAGATTTCTAGACACCAAGAAGAAAAGGTTCAGCGGGATGAAGTCTCATGAATGTCACGTGATGATGATGCAGATACTCCCGGTTGCCATTAGAGGGATAATGGACAACCACGTCCATGACACGCTTACTGGTCTCTGCAACTTCTTCGACGTTATCTCTCGAAAGTCCATCAGTGTGAAGCAGCTCCGAAGGCTACAGGAAGAGATCGTTGTCATACTATGTGAGCTTGAGATGTACTTCCCGCCCGCGTCCTTTGACGACATGGTGCATCTATGTGTCCACATCATGGACGACATCATCGACCTCGGGCCAACATTCCTTCACAGCATGATGTCGTTCGAGAGGATGAATGGGGTCATCAAAGGATTCGTTCATAACATGTCCCGTCCCGATGGGAGCATCGTCCAGGGGCATCTGACGCATGAGTGCATCTCCTTTTGCGAGAATTATATATGCGTCGGAGACCTTGTTGTTGGTTTGCCCATCAAGAAGCACGATGTGAGGCTCGGAGGAGAAGGTCACGACAACGGCCAGAGGGAATTGCACGTGGACTACTAGGATCATCGGAACGACTTTGACAGGGCTAACTTAGTAGTGCTACAAAACCTAGATGTGGTAGATGATTATGTGACACGGCACAAAGAAACCATCTCAAAGAAGTACCGTGATAAGGGGATGCTCAAGATGGACGACGAAGTTACTGTAGAGCACAACGCTACTTTCTTGCGTTGGTTCAAAGAGGAAGTTCTTGCTAATCCCCCGCAAGAGGGTAGTTTGGACGGATTGCTCATACACGCCTTAGCACATGGCCTCGCGCCCAAACTCGCGACCTATCAAGTATACGATATCAATGGGTACACATTCTACACGGAGGCCAAAGACATGGACAGTGATTACCAGAACTCAGGGGTGACGATTGAATGCGTGACCGACGCCAACGGCACAACTGAAAGATTCTACGGAAGGGTCGAAGAGATCTGGGAGCTTGACTATGCTGGAATGCACGATGCGACGATGTTCCGTGTCAGATGGGCTAAGGACATCGTAAGATAAAACAAGTATTTCACTACCATGTCTATACCCGACGCGAAGAGCACTACCATGAACGTTAACATCATTGCCAAAACTGAGCCATGGGTACACGCTAAGCACGTGACACAATGCTTCTTCATAACCGACCAGACCAATCCCAGCCGTGTTGTCGTGAGGAGAGGCAAAAGGAGCATCGTCGGAATGGATGGAGTCGCCAACGAGGAAGACTACGACCAATACGGCATCCCGATGAGGGAAGATGATGATGACGATGAAGCATACATGAAAATAATAATCAATACTACATTACTTAAGAAAGATCGTACTCCATGGTACTGGAACAGTCACAAGGAGGGGCTCAATTTTTCTTGAACGAACAAGAAAGGGAAGAAGCTCAATGTGAAACGTATTCGACGCAGCTGAGAAACCATCATTTATATATATGTATATATTTTGTGTACGCACTTAAGTAACCGTTATCGGTCAAATGATGTATACATCGTATCCCCTTCAGTTACCACCACATGCATGGTTCCGGTGATGTTCGCGCAGTGTGGGAGGGAGACGCCGTCGTCGGGAGAAAAACCAAAAAAAACAAAAACAAAAGGGAGAAAGCAATACAAAATAAAAAGAAAAGTAAACCGAAAAGAAAAGGAAAATAATAAAAAGAAAAGAAAACTAAAAACTAGAAAAGGAAAATAATAAAAAGAAAAGAAAAATAGCGATAGCGCTGGATTGGGAACCAGCGCTATAGCTAAGTTAGCTATAGAGCTGGATCCTAAACCAACGGTACTGCTATTTGTATTTTAGAATTAAAAAAATAGAAATTGGAATAGTTAGCAGTAGCGCTGGATTTGGAACCAACCCTATAGCTAAGTTATCTATAGTGATGGATCCCAATCCAGCGCCACTGCTAGTTTGAGTTAACCCCCCGCCGCGCGGGCTCAAAATTTCACCATGTCATTTCCCCCCTCTCATCCACCTCTCCCCCACTCTGTCACCGGCCGTCATCCCTGCCCGTTGTCGACCTCGACGCCGGCCGTCGCCCAAGCCCTCCCTCGACCTCACTGTCGCCGCGCGGGCCCGCCCTCGACCTCGCCACCGCCGCCCTCTCCCCTGCCCTCGACCTCGCCGCCACCCCGTAAGCCTCTCCCTCTCCTATCCCCTGCCCTCCTCTCTCTGCTCTCTGCGCTCTCTCTGCTCTCTGCTCTCTCTCTCTAATATGAACCCTAGCCTAGCTAGGAGTCGGATGTATGAACCCTAGGAGATGTAGCAGAGAGAGAGAAATTTAGTTTAGGGCAATTTAGCTTAGTGCAATTTAGCAAATTTGTTTAGGGCAATTTAGTTTAGGGTATATAAAATACCTGTAAATAAAAAACAGTAGGAAATTGCACTAAACTAAAAAACAGTAGCAAATTGCACTAAAAAATAGTAGCAAATTTTTGTTTAGGGCAGTAGCGGAGAGAGAGAGAGAGAGAGAGAGAGAGAGAGAGAGATCATTTAGGAAAAAAATAGTAGCAAATTTAGTTTAGGGCAATTTAGCAAATTTAGTTTAGGGCAATTTAGCAAATTTGTGTAGGGCAATTTAGTTTAGGGTATATAAAATCCTAGATGATGTTTTAGGAGCATGATATGCCCTGTGGTGACTAGCACAAGCATGCAAAGTAGCCTATACAATGTTGCTGTTTTTAACACTTGGTTAATTTGCTAAGTCCTGGAAATCTATTATATGATGTTGCCATGTTCTCTTGATGATAGCATCAAATCCATGCTCCGTTTGGATATGTTCAGTAAACATGTTTCCTCCCTTGCTGTTTGCTCTATCATGCTATGCCCTTTTCTGCCACATTAGAGTCCTGTAGCATGTACTTTCTTTGCTATGAAAATGCCTAAACAGTAATTCCGTCTGCTGTCAACATCATGATGCTATGTTGTGAGCTTGGTGGTGTTAAAACCATGACTCTATTGAACTTGTGCCAATTGTATGAATTGTAGTATGCCATGTGTAATATAGCTGCATGCCAAGATCTTCCATTTTAGAGTTGATATGCATACTATTACAAGCTTGCCAAGTTGCTATGTTGCTGTAGTTTTTAAAAAACATGGTGAAAGCAAAGGTTTTTGGTTTTGGAAAAGACCACTATTTTGCAATGTTTAGTGAGGTCATTTCACTCTATGTACTTGCTTGAATGATATATTTTGCAAATGATATATGTCATTGATGTTATATGATTTTGCAATGTTGGTTGAATGTCGAAGAATATCCGAGTGGTCTATGTTTTGCCGGAATGTCGATGCATTTCCGTTCCGGCAAATTTCAGGCGCTCCATATGTCCACTTTTTAGCAAAGGTCATGCCGAAAATTTCCGTGATTTTTTGCATGACTCGTGCTAGAAACTAGGACATATGGAGTGTCCGGGATTTGCCGGGGGGAATGAATCAACATTCCGACCTAATATAGGCCCCTTTTTTCTCTTCATTATATCTTTTATTTACAATTGTTGAATAGGAAACATGTCTAGCCACGCCGAAGCCGGGGGTTCTGGTCGCCTCGAAGAAGACCCCGTCGAGGCAGCAAATCATTATTTCGACTACCTGGACGAACACCAGTTGCGGGTGTAGGGTGGCGGCAGTGGCACCAACACCGACACCAACGCCGACACCGGCACCGGCACCGACACCACCCCCGAGACCGGCAACGATGCTGTCATAGCCGGTAAAGCACCAAAGAAGAAGAGGACATGAAGACCAAACGAGCTCGGCATCGGACAAATTGTGGTCACGGAGATGCACTCCAAGAAATTAGAGCCAACGGCGCCGGAGGAAGCGCGCCCGTGCTGGGGCAATCAACTAGGATGCATCCTCAGGGAAACCGCCAACATCAACGACGACAAGTTGAAGAAGATACCACATATGGAGCACATGCTCCTAAAGAAGTTGCACAATAGGTTCCTGTTCCCCGACCGGGATGAAAGCAAACATCCGTGGGATGATGACGCCATGACAAAGATAAACAGCAAGGCGATGGTGACGTTCACCAACAACTTGTCCGCCTGGAAAGTTCAGGTGAAAAAAGCGATTGCGAAGAATGAACCGTGGTCCAAGATTCATGCTGACAATCCGTCACTAAAGGAAGAGGACTTTGAAAAATTCAAGGAGACTTGCGCTAAAGAAGAAGTCAAGGCAAGGTCGGAGAAAATGAAGGCGCTCCAGGCCAGGAACACGCCTCCCCACCGCCTCGGAAGCCATGGTTACGAGGGAAGAGGCACGTATGGGCCAAGGAGGACGCCGAACGTGAAAGTCACGGAATCCTTGACCCCTTGGCGGAGTTCACTGACCCGCTGGAGAGTGACTGGATCAGGGCCCAGTACAAGTGGGACCGCGTCAAAAAGATCTTTTACACAGACCCAAACACGAGGGAGTTCATGAGACTTCTGGTAATTGATATATTACCACCTTATGATATTAGCTTCCAATCAATTAGACTACAAGTTTTGTCACATTAGTAAACCATCCACGTTCCTTTTGCAGAAAGAGCAGCACCAAAAGGCAGCTAAAAGCGATGAGTCATCACAGTCATCGGCGAGGCCCAAGTGGGACACCCCATTCAACCGGGCCCTGAACATACTGAAAAGGTCCTGGAGGACAAACCGCCATCCTATGAACATGTGCACGGCATCGGAGATGGCGCCTCGTGGAAGACATGCTACCACGAGGAGCCAGAGGAAAGAAGGAAGAGATGGTTGCTCACTCAATAGACAATCGACGAGAAGGTCGTGATTGCGGTCAATAAGACCAAAGCTAAGACCAAAGAAGAGTTTCTCGGGGTAGTCAATGTAGCGGTCAATGACGTGGTGGCTGGCGTCACGGCTCACTTCCAATCTTCAATTATTACCAGCTTGATTCCGGCAATTATCGATTGGTCTAAGAGCAATCCAAATAAAGGGCCAGCGGACTTTCCCCTTCCCAGCTACGACGGGAGCAATTCGGTGAACATCACACCACCAGCACCTGCTCAAGCAACCGCAAAAGGTCCCGCTCCTGTTCATAGCAGCCCGACCTCCGTCTCTGGCATGCTCGGCGGGGCTTCGTCTATGGCTGAGCTCGACGCCCTCACGGTAATTACGCATCATACCCTTTTCACCAGCATGTCTATAGTCTTCTGTTTCAGTTGCCTTTCGGATGTTTGACGTCGCAGACATGTCTTCATAGGCCGACGATACCCCGTGCACCCTACTGTACGACATCAAGGGCCAGATGGTGGCCGTGGGAAAGGCAACGATCATGAAGCTGAAGGACCACATGTTCCACAACCGAGAGATGCCCCATGGCATCTTCAAGGTTAACGTGGCCAGTGTCTTAGCGGGCTTCGAGGATTTGCCTCCTCCGATACCATTCGATGATGAGGAGACCCCTAAACGGATTGGCGCATGCAAGAGCTGGTTCTTGCCTTGGCCGAAGACTCTTCTTTGTGTCGAGGCACCCAGTATCACACCAACGACAGCTTCTCAAGAAGGTATGAACACCACCCCACCTACCCAATTACCTGCACCTGTCGTGGCGGGTGATAGCGGACGATGTGAGGGAGAGCCTCCATTAGTACCAGATAACATCGCCCCCGTCGAAGAAGCAAATGCTGATGATGTCATGGAGGAGGATGATGATGACCCTCTCAATTATATCAATACCGCCTATGACGATGGAGAATTCATGGCTGGGGACTATGACTCAGGCTATGAGCGTGGAGATGATGACTTGATGCTGCCTGATTTGCCGGAGCTGGAACGTCCTAAGGCGGATTGCAAAAAGTCTCTCTTCATGCGATCCTTGCAGTAGAAGCCTCCAGATGCCGCCTCTACCCAGCAACAACCCGAGGGCCGTCCACTGATTAGCCCAATGACACAGGGGGTGGTGGTTAGGGAAGGTATGGTGGGCTCACTACCGCCACCCGCCAAGAAGCAAAGGAGGAGACCGGATAAGAAAAGCCCTAAAGGCGCCAGAGCTGCTTCAAGCAGCCAACCGCCTGTGAAGCCCCGGGTGGTAGACAGAATACCTGTCGAAGGTGCGCAGCATTTCCATGTCGTCGGTGACCCGATCCTACCTCCGAAAGTGCTAGAGCACATACTGAACAATGATCTAAGGAGACTTCATGAAGATGTGTTGGCCAGAGAGAAAAGCCTTCTCATCTCAGAAAAACCAGGATACCCGCTTTACGTGGCTCAGGTGCCGGGCCGGAAGTTGTACGTCGAGAGATGGCCCGTAGATAAATTCATCCTGCGATTTGACTACATCTATGACATGTTCCACATGACCAAGCTGGATTTCCAGTTCATCCGCATGTATGCGCTGTATCTCAACTACTTCATCAGGATCGAGAACATAAAAATATATCTGCATCGCCGACCCGTACTATATGCACGAGAGCTTCTTGGCAGTCTACAAAGAGCACCGTGACTATGCAAGCAAGTACATCGGCGACTTCATGATCGCTAATAAGGACAAGGAAGCGATTCTCCTGCCTTATCATCCCATGTAAGTCATCCGCGCATATCCTTTCGTAAGTTTTAATCATTCCTTTGCGAGCATGGAGGCTAATTTGAGGTGTACTTATTTTGCGCAGCGGGGGGGCGCCGTCCTCATCATTCTATACCCAGAATACTCCCATGCTATGTACTTGGACTCATCGAAGAACATCAAGAAAAATGATAGTGCCCTCGATAGTGCCATGTTAACCTTCAGCCTGTCTGGTGGATATATCAAGGTGAAAAACTACAGGAAGAATGGGCTGGCTTTCAGTCATAAGACCGACTTCTGCTGCATCCAGCAACCGTACACCAGTAAGGCTGATGGATTCTACCTCATGCATCACCTGCTCAAGTACGGAAGGGATAATCAACGCCTTCGCATGTTAACTACTACCAACGATGCCGAGATTGTGAACTGGGCCACAAGCATAGGGAAGACACCAGATCATTGAATCCAAGCTGAGTTTTATAACGTACAGTGTGAACTTGCCCAAGTGATCATGAAGCAGGTCCTCGAACCAACAGGGATGTTCTACCATGGGCCAATCACGCGGGATGATGTCCGAGCACTACTACTCGCTCAGCGTCTGGACCTGAAGCCTTTCAAGAAGCTCGGGTGCTTCCTCCCTGACTATGAAGATTGGACCGCCGACATGGACGACTAATTGTCGATGACAATGTGTCACTACTGTCTTTCTATGGCAAAACTTTGAATTTATGCACGGTAAAACTCTGTGATGTAATTAAACCGTCCTCCTGAACTAGCGTTGATCGCTCTAGTTAATTAGTTTGGGTATGAGGAACTTCATTATTTATGTTTACTATAGGTTGCTTGTATTTTGCTAATTATGCCTCTTTGTTTTCTTAAGTACATTATGTTGCATATTATCATTGAATTCATCAACTGACGATGCAGGTACATAGATCAGAGATGGCGAAGGATTGCTATGCCGTGTTCGTTGGGAGGGTTCCAGGAGTGTACGACCACTGGCTAGACGCTCAGGACCAGGTGGACAAGTACCCGGGTGCTAGCCACAGAGGGTTCGACAGCAGAGCCAAAGCGAAAAGTTGTTACTTGAGGTGGACGCTCCGGCAAGAGTGGGAGCGAAACCGCCGGTGCCTCAAGAAGTACTACATAGTCGCGCTCTTGCTCATGCTGATCGCTCTTCTCTTCTACATCATGGTTTAGAAAGAGATGATGAAACTTGTGCATGTGCCATGACCATGCAGTTGCATTTATTCGAGACAAGACATGACTTGTGTATCGTTATTTTTGAGATGTGATGATATTTGTGTTGAATGATGATGATGATGGTATGACGAGACTACTGTATGTGTATGATATGATGAGAATAGTGTCTGTTTATTATGATCTGACGAAACTACTGTATAGAGCATGCACAAATACATCACAAATACGTAGAGGGGGAATAAATCTGTGAAAGTAGGAATACTAGCAGTAGCGCTGGAAGGCATCTAGTGGCAGCGCTGGATTAGCAGTAGTGCTTGTCCGGGCAGCGCTACTGCTAACCATACTTACCAGTAGCGCTGGTCAGGAAAGCGCTACTGCTACAACTTAGCTGTAGCGCGTTAGCGGTAGCACTGGACCCAGCGCTACTGCTATAGATATTTCAAGCGCTACTAGTAGGCTTTCTCCTAGTAGTGATACCTTCTTATGGAAAGAACTTGCATGCCATCTTTTGTCCTACTCTCCCGTGGCTGCGGGGTCCATAAGGAAACTAAGGGATATTAAGGCCTCCTTTTAATAGAGAACCAGAACAAAGCATTAACACATAGTGAATACATGAACTCCTCAAACTACGGTCATCACCGGAAAGTATCCCGATTATTGTCACCCCAGGGTTTACGGATCATAACACGTAATAGGTGAATATGACTTGCAAGATCAGATCAGGAACATAGATGTAATGGTGAAAACGTAAACGGTTCAGTTCTAAAATTATGGCACTCGGGCCCAAATTGACAAGCATTAAGCATGGCAAAGTCATAACAACATCAATCTCAGAACATAGTGGATACTAGGGATCAAGCCCTAACAAAACTAACTCGATTACATGATGAATCTCATCCAACTCCTCACCGACCAGCGAGCCTACGAAGGAATTACTCACTCCTGGTGGGGAGCATCATGAAATTGGCGATGAAGGACGAAGACCGAAGATTCTCCTCTCCGGAGCACCAAACGGGCTCCAGATCTGGCTTCCCGATGAAGAACAGGAGGCGGCAGCGGCTCCATCTTGTGAAACGCAATAATTCTTCCTTCCTGATTTTTCTCTCCGAAAATAGGATTTTATAGCGTTGGAGATAGGGTCTGTGGGGCCACTAGGTGGGCACAACCCACCTGAGCGCGCCTGGAGGGGGGCGCTCTGGTGGGTTGTGCTCACCCAGGGCCCCCCTCCGGTACTTCTTGGCTCCAGTATTTTTCATTTATTGCACAAAAATTCTCCAAAAAGTTTTGTTCCATTCCGAGAACTTTTATTTCTGCACAAAAACAACACCATGGTAGTTCTGCTGAAAATAGCGTCAGTCCGGGTTAGTTTCATTCAAATCATGCAAATTAGAGTCCAAAACAAGAGCAAACGCGTTAGGAAAAGTAGATGCGATGGAGACGTATCAGTTTCCAATACTATAAAATTGCAAGAAACTGCTTATGCTATGTATTGGCCTTTACTTGATGTGCATGAATTTTTTTTATGACATGTCGATGCATAGGAAGAGAGTTAGACTTCGTCATTGCATGATATATGTTAATTTGTGCTCACTACTAAATTACAAATCATTGCTAATTAAAATTGGCTTTGATATACCTTGGGATCCGGGTGGATCCATTACTTGAGCACTATATGCCTAGCTTAATGCACTACTGGAATCAGCAGATTTGCCATCTGCCCCCTCTTTGCCGTCTGCTAGCGGACGGCAAAGAAAGGCTTTGCCATCAGCCAGTAGAAAGCAAATGGCAAAGAGGCAGCGGACGGCAAAGGAAGGCTTTGCCATCAGCCATCTTTTTGCTGTCCGCTAGTAGACGGCAAAGAAGCTTTGCCGTATGCTAGCAGACGGCAAAGAGGGGGTTTGGCCCACTGGCTGTCAAACCCTAACGGGCCTCCTCTTTGCCGTTTGCTAGCAGACGGCAAAGGAGAGGTGGACGGCAAAGCTTTAAAATAACTTAACGGCCGCGCCCCCGCCGTCGCCCTCTCTCTCTTTCTCCTCTCCTCTTTCCTCCCTGCCACCCCGCGCCGTCGCCGCCGCACCCATCGCCGCCCCCTCCCCGCCCTATCGCCGGCCCCTCCCCGCCCCGTCGCCGCACCTTTCCAGCACCATCGCCGCCCCCTCCCTGCCTCCCACCCCCTCCCGAGCCTCCCCGCCGCCACTTCCTCGCCGCGGCTGCGGTCGGCCGCTGAGCCCCCCCGAGAGCGTCTGCCCGCCCCCCCCCCCCCCCTTCCCCCCCCCCCCCCCCCCGTTGCCGCCCCCTCCCCGCCCCATCGCCGCCCCCCACGGTGAGCCCCTGCCACCCCCTTCTCCTGTTTTTTTATGTTTTGCTTTTCTGTTTTAGATATTAGATTAGGCTAAAGAGCTATGTATACCCCTGCTTGTGTTTGGTTGGAGGCCTGGAGCAAAATTAGATGTTTTTTTGGCGAGTAGATGTATATCTTTTTAACTAGCTTTTGCTAATTTTGAGTTGCTTGAATTTTTAAAAAGTACTCAGCCGACTAAAATTGCACATTAGTTAGTGTATAATTCATCTTTGAAAGTTCACAATCCAAATGGACTATGGGTAAATTCAGTACCTGTTTAATATGTGAGAAAGAAGATTGCGATGGTTGGATGTTAATCCGACGGACAAGGAAAGTATCCGACATAAAATCAATTCAACTTACAAACTGAGACTTGACATATTGTGGTGTTCCAACCATCGCAATCTCATTTCTTACATATAATTCATCTTTGAAAGTTGACATTCCAAATGGACTGTTAGAGAAAATTTAGTCCATGTTTAATATGTGAGAAATGATATTTCGGTGGTTGGATGTTAATCCGAAGGACTATAAAAATATTGGAGATAAAATAAATTCAACTGACACTTGATATATTGTGATGTTCCATCCATTGTATGTTCATTAATTAGTTTATGTTTTTTAGTTTAGGTTTAGGTTTAATTAGTTTAGGTTTTTCAGTTTAGTTAGTTTAGGTTTAATTAGTTTAGGTTTTTTAGTTTAATTAGGTTGAAGCAGTGAAGTGTGTTATGGAAAACGAAAAGGAAAAAGCTTAGTTTAGTTTAATTAGTTTAGGTTTTTTTTTCTCTTTTTTAAGAATAAACAAGAAAGATGAAAAAAAAAGAAGTAAAAGAAGAAGAGGAGGAAGAAGAAGAAGAGGAAGAAGAAGAAGATGAAAAAAAAGAAAAATAAGTAGAAGAAGAAGGAGAAGAAGAAGAAGAAAGAAGAAGATGAAAAAAAAAGAAGTAGAAGAAGAAGATGAAAAAAAGAAGTAGGAAAAGTAGAAAAAGAGGGTCGCCGATGGTCGAGGGTCGCCGAGGGGTCGAGGGTCGCCGAGTGGTCGAGGGTCGCCGAGTGGTTGAGGGGTCGAGGATTGAGGGGAAAAGGAGTCGAGGGTCTAGGGGTCGAGGATCGAGGTGTCGAGGGGTCGAGGGGAAAAGGGGTCGATGGGTCGAGGATCGAGGGGAAAATGAGTCGAGGGTTTAGAGGTCAAGGATCGAGGTGTCGAGGGGAAAAGGAGTCGAGGGTCTAGGGGTCGAGGATCGAGGTGTCGAGGGGTCGAGGGGAAAAGGGGTCGAGGGTCGCCGCCCCGACCCCCTGACCCCGACACCCCGACCCCGACATGACACCCCGACCCCGCCTCGACACCCCGACACCGCAACCCCGACACAGCACCCCGGCGGTATTATGTTCATGATGATGATGATACACACTTAAAGATTTTATTATGTTTATGTTGTACTAATTTCGTTTACTCTTTGTCATTGCAGGTGTTGACAGATGGTGGGTTCGGGTCGAGAGCGCTCCGAGCCTCCTTCCTCGGCGCGTGCTGGGCGGGGTGCTATTATTCCACCCCAGCACCTTCAGAGAGCGCTGGTAGACAGCATGCAGACACCGGCGGGAGCTTCTTCTTCGGCCGGGAGAGGTCGGGGGAAGACGAAGAGGGCTGCTAGAGGTGGACGTGGCGGCGGGAGAGGTAGGAAGGCTGTTGTGCCTTCCTCGCCGCCACCCCTAGCTGATTCTCCGGACCACCGGAGTGCTCTGTCTCAGGTGGACCCGTCTGACTTGGACCCGTCTCGGACTCCGGTCCATGAGCCTCGGGCCGACGAGCCTCGGGTCACCGAGCCTTCGTCCGACGAGACTCGGGTCCCAGAGTCTTCGTCCCAGGAGACTCCGGTCCCAGAGTCTTCATCCCACGTGACTCCGGAGGCTAGTGGCCATGCTAATGGTGGCAAGGACACCTTTTCTGACGATAGCTATAGCAAGGGCGAGCTGGTTGAGGGGGGCAAGAAGGTCTACCAGCGTGGTGGTACAAAGCTCCCGTCCGTGCCGCCGACCCACGATCAGAGGTGGTTGATTGAGCCTAACGGGGAGAAGTAAGTGCATTTACTTTTTTTAACATTTTGCCTTCATGTTTCTTCAAATTAATATCTAATGTGTTGGCCTTGTCATACTGCAGGGGTTGGAAACACGCCCCTAGTGTCTGCAGGGCCAACCAGGTCCTTGGTGTGCTTTGCCGGCACCACTTCCTGGGGTGGTTCACGTTGCCCAGTGAGGGTGAGGTTCCACAGCTAGCACTAAGCTGGGAGCTGTACGTGGCTGCCCCGGCCCCGCCGGAGGAGAGGGTCTATGGTGTCTTGTGCGAGACGGTGGCCGACATTGTGATCCGGCGGTTTTGGGTAATTTCTCCTTTACAGAATTAAAAATCAACAGGACCTAGTGATTGTACTAATCAGTGTTGTCTTGTTTGATTGTAGACCTTCTACAGGTGTCTTGAGGAACACGAGGTGGACGCGGCTATGGTTCTCGAAGTCGAGTGCAAGCGCCTACTTCAGAACTTACGGCACAAGGCTCGGGTGCAGGCTGTTCGAGACTACTATGCCTCGACTAACATTAAGAGGGCCAAGAAGAAGTGCCGCGCCAAGTATCTGAGTAAGGAGAAGTACATGAAGGTAATTACCTATTCTTAAGGCCTTGTACTTAGTTTCCTTGATTTGATTCATAGGCGTAGCGCTGAAATTTCTCTTTGTCTAACTTAGGTGCCCCTGAGATAGTGTGTAGATAGGATGGACTGTTGGGAGGCGTTGGTGGATGAGTGGTGCTCTCCCCAATGGCTAGCCGTCCACGACAAGGCCAGGGATAAGCGTGCCCAAATGCAAGGTGTGCCACACCATCAAGGGAGCTCCAACCTGTTTGAGTACGGGGATCACTGGGTATGTTGTTTGCTTCACGATTCATGCAATTTCATTCTTCATGCGAGCTTGAGCCCTTAAGTAATATTGTGTTCCTCTCTTTTAGGCGCGACACAACAAGAAGGACGTGCCACCGCTGTACAACCTCTATGCCATGGCCCATACTGCCCCGTACAAGAAGGCCAAGGCATTCTCTGAGGATGACCTCGATCATCCAGAGAGCTTCACCAACATCTCCTCCCACAACAAGCTCGTGAGGTACAGAGACATTGGGAAGATGAGGAAAGGGGAGGACTTCAACCCGAGCCAGAGTCCTTTTGATCCAGAGATCGTGATGCTATCTGGTGGCGGGAGGTACCATGGCTCGGTAGCCATTGGGGATGGACTCATACATTATCCTAGAACTCTCCCGGAGATCAAGAAGCGCCAGACGAGCTCTGATCCTGAGATAAGGCCTCGTCCACGGCCAATGGAGCTCGCCATGGAGGCTAGGGCCCAGGAGCTTCTGGCGGAGGCAAACAGGCAGGCGGCGCAGAGGGAGAGGGAGTTGGAAGAGAGGACGGCTAGTATGTTGGAGGAGGAGAGGAACCGGAATGACACGTCTCACCGGGCCCTATACGAGCTCCTCGTGGTAAGTTTCTCCTGCATATTAGCCAAATCATGCACGTAATGTTCGTTTCATTACTAACTAATATGACTGATTCGTGAAAACAAAATGTGCAGTCCGTGTGCGAGAAAAACGGTCAGATCCCTCCGCCGATGCCCCAGATTGGTATAGCGGACACGGTGAGTTTCATTTGAATGGTCATTAGTTACTAGTATTCACATTTTAGTTGCATCATGCTAACGAGACATTGCAAATGATCTTTGGTGCAGCATGCCTCTCGACAAGCATCGACCGATCCTTCTCCGTCTCGCACTGGCACAACCCCGACCGGTCCTTCTCCGTCTGGCACTGGCGCAAACCCGACCGGTCCTTCACCTCCGTGATGATGGTAAGTTTTCCCAAGTGTTTTGCTTAACAAATGCATACTTAGCTAAAGAAATGACCAACTTAGCTCCAAAATGACCTATATTTAGCTTATTTTCCTCGAAAATGACATAATAACCTTACTTAGCTCCAAAATGACATATTTTGCCTAGGATAGCTATAAAATGACCTGTACTTAGCATTTTTTCCTCCAAAATGACTTGATATGCTTAGTTAGCTAAAAAATGGCATAACTACCTAGGATAGCTCAATAATGATCTATAATTAGCTTAGCTAGTTCATTTATGACATAATTAGCTCACTTAGTTAAAAAATGGCATAATAACCTTGGTTTAGCTCCAAAATGACCTATATTTAGCTTATTTTCCTCGAAAATGACATAATAACCTTACTTAGCTCCAAAATGACATATTTTGCCTAGGATAGCTATAAAATGACCTGTACTTAGCATTTTTTTTCCTCCAAAATGACTTGATATGCTTAGTTAGCTAAAAAATGGCATAACTACCTAGGATAGCTCAATAATGATCTATAATTAGCTTAGCTAGTTCATTTATGACATAATTAGCTCACTTAGGTAAAAATGGCATAATAACCTTGGTTTAGCTCCAAAATGACCTATACTTAGCTTATTTTCCTCGAAAAAGACATAATAACCTTACTTAGCTCCAAACTGACATACTTTACCTAGGATAGCTATAAAATGACCTATACTTAGCATTTTTTCCTCCTAAATGACTTAATATGCTTAGTTAGCTCAAAAATGGCATAACTACCTAGGTTAGCTCAAAAATGACCTAGACTTAGCTTCTTCAGTTTATTTATGACATACTTAGCATACTTAGGTAAAAAATGGCATGATAACCTTGGCTTAGCTCCAAAATGACATAGACTTAGCTTATTTTCCTCCAAAATGACATAATAACCTTACTAAGCTCCAAAATGACCTATTTACCTAGCTTAGCTCTAAAATGACCTATTTACCTAGCTTAGCTCTAAAACGACCTACACTTAGCATTTTTACCTAGCTTAGCTAAAAATGGCATTTTTACCTACCTTAGTTAGAAGAAGAAGAAGAAGATCAAGAAGAGGAGAGGAGAAAAAGAAAGAGAAGAAAAATTCCGCTTCTTCTTCTTCTTCTTTTTCTTCTTCTTCTTCTAGCTAGTCTTCTTCTTCTTCTTCTAACTTTCTTCTTCCCCAATTTGCAGATTTCCTTTAGATGAGGAAGCTTGCATTGATGGAGTCTACTCTTCTCCTTGTGCTTCCTTTATGTTTTTGGAAACTTGTTGCAAACTTGTTGTTGGATATGTATGTATGGATGAAACCATTTTATGTTGGATATGTTGTTGGATAACTTGTTGTTGGAAACTTGTTATATATATGTTGTTGGAAACTTGTTATATATTTGTTGTTGGAAACTTGTTATATATATATATATCTGTGAAATTCTGTGAAATTGAATGAATTTAAGAAAAAATAGAAAAAGGGGCTGTACAGGCTCTTTGCCGTCTGCCAGCAGACGGCAAAGCTGCCACGTGGCAGCTACCTGTGCAACCTGGGGTGTACTGGGCTGGCCTATTTGGCAGCTTTGCCGTCTGCTGGCAGACGGCAAAGACCTTTGCATCTTTGCCGTCTGCCAGCAGACGACATCGCAAGCCACGTGGCAGCTACCTGGGCTGGCCTATTTGGGCACTTTGCCGTCTGCTGGCAGACGGCAAAGCACGCCGTTAACCCCCTAACGGACCTAAGCTACCACGTGTGCCGTCTAGGCTCTTTGCCGTCCGCTGGCAGACGGCAAAGGCCTTTGCATCTTTGCCGTCCGCCAGCAGATGGCAAAGAGCTCGTTGACGTAGTCTTTTCAGCCGGATGTGTTGCCGTCTGCTGGCTGATGGCAAAGGCCTTTGCCGTCTGCCATGGCAGACGGCAAATCTCCTGATTCCTGTAGTGAAGGCTTTAAAGAAAGCGCTGCCAGGGAGACAACCTGGAAGTTTTAGAGAGTCATTTTATTCTACTGTGTGCTTTTAAAAAAGTTTAAAAACAAAAAAAAAATAGAGGGGAACCTACAAACTTTTTCAGAAAGAAAAGTGAAACTGAGAAAGACGAGCATTGTTAAAGTGGGAGCTAGCCTTGAACTTTGTTCATGCCCATGGAAATTTTGTGAACCTTGATTACAGAAGCTTTTCAATAAAAATAATTATCTCCTTGTACAAATCCATTGTATTATAAAAATAATGTGCAAGATTTGCCTTTAGTTTGATTAGATTGCTTGTTTGGTTTGTGAAGTGCAAAACCAGAATCTTTGGCTGTAGTGCGTGAATTTACATTTTTTACTGGAATGTCAAAAGCTTATGAAATTTTTACACAGTACACCTATGCAAACTTTTTATTTTGTCCTAATATTTCAGAATTTTTGGATTACAGAAGTATGGTCAATGTTCAGATTGCTACAGAATGTTCTGTTTTTGACAGATTCTATTTTTGATGCATTATTTTGCATGTTTTGTTGAATCTATGGATTGTATGGGTGATATAAGCTGTTTTGAAGTTAGAGTACAGTAGTTATAATGCAAAAATAAAATATGAATGGGTTTGCAATAGTACTTAAAGTAGTGATTTGCTTTATTATACTAACGGATCTCACGAGGGTTTTGTTAAGTTTTGTGTGATTGAAGTTTTCAAGTTTTGGATGAGATCATGATGGATGAAGGAATAAGGAGTGGCAAGAGCCTAAGCTTGGGGATTCCCAAGGAACCCCAAGGTAATACTCAAGGACTCCCAAGCAACTAAGCTTAGGGATGCCCCAGAAGGCATCCCCTCTTTCTTCTAACGAGTATCGGTAATTTTACTTGGAGCTATATTTTTATTCGTCACATGATATGCGCAAATTCTTGGAGCGTCTTTTATTTTTATTTTCCTTTTTCTTTTATGCACCATGCTGGTATGAGATAGTCCTTGGTTGATTTATAGAATGCTCTATGCACTTCACTTATATCTTTTGAGTATGGCTTTATAGAATGCTTCATGTGCTTCACTTATATCTTTTGAAGTTTGGATTGCCTGTTTCTCTGCATAGGAAAACCGTCATTTGTAGAATGCTCTTTTGCTTCACTTATATTTGTTAGAGCATGGGCATATCTTTTGTAGAAAGAATTAAACTCTCATGCTTCACTTATATCTATTTAGAGAGTTAACAAGAATTGGTCATTCACATGGTTAGTCATAAAATCCTACATAAAACTTGTAGATCACTGAATATGATATGTTTGATTCCTTGCAATAGTTTTACGATATAGAGATGGTAATATGTGTGAGGTACTAGTGAATGATTGTGGTTTAGTAAGAATATTGGTGTTAAGGTTTGTGATTCCCAAAGCATGCACGTATGGTCTCTCGTTATGTGATGATATTGGAGCATGATTTATTATTGATTGTCTTCCTTATGAGTGGCGATCGGGGACGAGTGATGGTCTTTTCCTACCAATTTATCCCCCTAGGGGCATGCGTAGTAGTACTTTGCTTCGACGACTAATGAACTTTCGCAATAAGTATGTGAGTTCTTTATGACTAATGCGAGTCCATACATTATACGCACTCTTTCCTTTTCGCAAATTGCTAGCCTTTTCGGTACCGTGCATTGCCCTTTCTCACCTCGAGAGTTGGTGCAAACTTCGCCGGTGCATCCAAACCCCGTGATATGATACGCTCTATCACACAAAAGCCCCATTATATCTTCCTCAAAACAGCCACCATACCTACCTATTATGGCATTCCATAGCCATTCCGAGATATATTGCCATGCAACTTCCATCATCATCATATACATGACTGGAGCATTCATTGTCATATTGCTTTGCATGATCGTAAGATAGCTAGCATGATATTTTCATGGCTTGTCCGTTTTTTGATATCTTTGCTATGCTAGATCATTGCACATCCTGGTACACTGCTAGAGGCATTCATATAGAGTCATATTTGGTTCTAGTATCGAGTTGTAATTTTGAGTTGTAAGTAAATAAAAGTGTGATGATCATCATTATTAGAGCATTGCCCCAGTGAGGAAAGGATGATGGAGACTATGATTCCCCCACAAGTCGGGACGAGACTCCGGACGAAAATAAAAAAAAAGGAAAAAAGAAACACTACTGGAATCAGAGAATTTGCCATCAGCCAGTTCTTTGCCGTCTGCTACCTGACGGCAAAGAAGGTCTTTGCCGTCAGCTTACAAAAAACAGACGACAAAGAAAGGGCTGATGGCAAAGATACTATTTACCATCAGCCACCTCTTTGCCGTCTGCTAGCGGACGGAAAAGAAACTTTGCCGTCGGCTAGCAGACGGCAAAGAGGTGGGGTGGGGTCCAGTGGAGGCCAGCAACTTACTGTAACGGCCCACCCCCACCTCTTTGCCGTCTGCTAGCGGACGGCAAAGAATCTTGCCGTCCGACGGCAAAGATGCCACTACCTAACGGCCCTAACGGCCGACCCCCCTCCACTCGCTCTTCTCTCTCTCTCTCTCTCTCTCTCTCTCTCTCTCTCTCTCTCTCTCTGACCACACCCGCCGCACCCCGCCGCCGCCCCCGACCCCACGCCGCCCTGGCCCTGGCCCGCCGCCATCGACGCCCCGCCACTCCGCCCCCTAATGCCCCACCGCTCCTGCATGCCGCCCCGGCCCACCACCCGGCCCCCCGACGCCCCGCCGCCCCGGCGTCCCGCCACCCCGGCCCACCGCCCCGACCCACTGCGGTGAGTTTTTTCTCTGTTTTTTTCTGATTAGTTAGTTTAGATAGTTAGTATAAATAGTTAGTTTAAATAGTTAGTATAAATAGAATTAGTTAAATAGTTAGTATAAATAAGTATAAATAGAAAGTAGTGGAAAAAATAGGAAGAAAGGAAGAAGAAGTAGAAGAAGAGGAAAAAGGAAAAAGAAAGGAAGAAGAAGAAGAAGAAGAAGAAGAAGAAGAAGAAGAAGAAGAAGAAGAAGAAGTGTCGGAGTATTCTCGCGTCAGCCGCCAGGGGGCACCACGAGACGACAGATGCCACGGGGTGGATTGAGGTGACGGCAAGACCGCCGTGGCATATCCGGGACGGGTGTGCGAATAGCGCGCGGTGGTTTACCCAGGTTCGGGGCTCTCCGGAGAGATAACACCCCTACTCCCGCATGTCTGAATATATGTGGAATATACGTAGCAGTACAGAGGGCTCCTTGAGCTGTATCCGGATGAACGCTATATGCTGCTAGCCTCATGTATGTGTATGTGTGGCCGAAGTGAGCAGGCATGCTCTAGTGGCCGAATGAGTGTGGCGTGGTGTCTGAGTCCATCCTCCTGGATGGATGGATGGGTGGCTTTATATAGTGCAGTGGGCATGGGACATGGCGTTGGTTGTAAGCTACCTGGGGTAGCTTACAAACCAAGCCATGTATGAGGCATGGTGGGTGGTGGCCCACCCACCAACTACACTATGCGAGGTGATGCGTGTATAGTGCTCCACTATTTGCCAACAGTGCCGGGTACAGCCATCTCATCGGTGTCTTGTCGGATGGGACGCCGCAGTTGACTCCAAGCAGCCGGCTGGCTGGCGCAGCCGGTAGCCGGCCAGGCAGCCGGCCGGGTGGAGCGGCCGGGTGGCGAGTCGGCCGGAGTAGCCGGACTGAGGGGCTTTGGCCACCCCGATGTCTTGAAGCGTTGGTTCCCCATCTTTGGGGTACCCGTGGTCCATTACTCCGACAGTAGCCTCCGAGCCTCCGGGCAACTTGGTAAAGTTGGGCGGAGTTTTTTAGCGGGCGTTGATGTAGAAGATGTCGATGACGGCCGGCTGCGGACCGTAGCCGGCGCGGCTTGCTTCTGGAGGGGGCGCGCGAGCGCACCCGCTGGGTGTAGCCTCCGAGCCTCCGGACAACTTGGAAAAGTTGGGCGGATGGTTTTCGCGGTTGTTGGTGCAGACGATGGCGTCGAGGGGCTGGTTGCAGCCGGCGGCGGGCATGCAACAGGCGCGGCATGTTCCGAGCGGGGGCGCGCAAGCGCACCCGCTGGGTGTAGCCTCTGAGCCTCCGGGCAACTTGGAAAAGTTGGGCGGAGGGTCTTGTTGTTGATGATGAAACCGACGGCGATGTCGAGGGTGTCGAGCACGGACACAGAGTCCGCCGGCTGGTGGGCGCGGGGCCCTGCCGGCCGGGGACACGGAGTCCGCCGGCTGATGCTGTCGGGCGCGAACGTGGGGTCCGCCGGCTGAAGCTGTCGGGCGCGGACGCGGGATCCGCCGACTAAAGCTGCCGGGCGCGGACGCGGGTTCCGCGGACTGATGCTGCCGGGCGCGGACACGGGGTCCGCCAACTGATGGTGCCAGGCGCGGACGCGGAGTCCGCTGACTGATGGTGCCGGGCGCGGACGCGGAGTCCGCCGACTGATGCTGTCGAGCGCGGACGCGGAGTCCACCGACTGATCGTGTCGGGCGTGGACGCGGAGTCCGCCGACTGATGGTGTCGGGCGCGGACGCGGAGTCCGCTGACTGATGCTGTCGGGCGCGGACGCGGAGTCCGCCGACTGATGGTGTCGATGACAGCCGGTTGCGGGTTGCAGCCGGCGCGGCTTGCTTCCAGTGGGGGTGCGCCAGCGCACCCACTGGGTGTAGCCTCCGGGCGAGGAGGGGGGTTCCCCACGGAAATGATCATGCAAAAGACAAAGTTAGTCCGCGCAGATATATCAAATGTTTGCTTTTAGCATTGCAAGTTTTATGCGGAGGGTGTCGACTCGATTTCGTCCGAGCCCCCTTCAATCTTTTTCATGTTCCCTCCGCTCTTTGGCTTGTGCTCTCGCTAGCCGGACAGCCGCGTGACGGTATGTGGCTGAGAGTGGGGCCGCAGAACGAAGCACATAGTACTCAGACTCTGGGAGCAGATTCGACCGAGCAGATACTCATAAAGCAAGCAGCCGGGTCGCCCGAACCGTTTTCTTCCCGGACGTTTTTCACGTGGGTGGCCTCCAGCGTTTGCTCTTGCTAGCCGGACAGCCGCGCTGCGGTCTGTAGCTCAGATGAAGAGTGAGCCTTCAGTACCGCGCACGCTACTAAGTCGTCTGTGGGAATGATTGTCTCAGGCCAAGCGGCCAGCATCCGGGCCAACACTGGCTGGCACCTGGGCAAACAGTAGTGCAACTGTAATAAAGGCGGAGGTGGTCCCCGAGTGTCGCTCGAGGTTATCCGTGCTTGCGCGGTGCAAAATTATGCTGGTGAGGAGCTCACAT
The DNA here is from genome assembly GCA_011799875.1 of Thinopyrum elongatum. Taxonomy (NCBI): domain Eukaryota; kingdom Viridiplantae; phylum Streptophyta; class Magnoliopsida; order Poales; family Poaceae; genus Thinopyrum; species Thinopyrum elongatum. The sequence continues at coordinate 650,601,976 of CM022298.1, forward strand.
TGGTTTTCGTGTAGATGAGGCGGAGGTTGCCGAAGACAGCCGGCGCGGCTCGGCGCTTGCGGAGCGCGCCGACGCACCCACTAGGGATAGCCTTCGAGCCTCCGGGTGCTCGAAGGGGGACCAGCCGGTCGAGCCCGACCGGCCAGGCGGCGGAACGGGACGCGGCCGAGCCGGCTTGGCACACCTGGCCGTGGGGCGACGCGGACAGGGCGGGTCACGGCTGGCCGTCCGAGTGGCGAAGCAGGTGGACGGGCCAGCCGGACGCCTTTTTCTTTTGCTTCATTTTCTCGTCTAGCGGCTGTTAGCAGCCGGACTCTTTTTTTTTAGCACCCGGCCACTTTTCTGTTGACTTTTCTTTCTTTCTTTTCTCAGCCGGCTGGGGGCGCTGCGAGCAGCGGGGGCAGCCGACGCGCGTGTGCAGAGGCTGGCTGGGGGCGGGAGCCGGCGGCCAGCTGCGGAGCAGGCGGCCACGGACGCACCCGGCGAGGGCGGCGCGGGAGGCGGCCGGGGAACAGGCGGCGGGCGAAGGCGGAGAAGGCCGGGGCGGCGGAGCCGGCTCGGCCGGGTCCGTAGTCGGCGGCGGTTGCAGGGTGGGATGCCGGAGCTGCGCGAAGGGAGCGGAGGAGAGGAGGCCGGGGCCTGAGCGGTGGTCAGGGACGGCCGGCGCGAAGCGGAGGGGGCGAAGCCGGCACGGGGCCGGGCGAAGCCAGCAGGCGGCCGGGCCGGACGGATGGCAGGTGGAGCCGGCAGGCGGCCGGCGCGCGGAGGAGCGGAGGCGAGGCGTCGGCGACCCGGCGGCCAGGAGCTGGCGAAGCCAGCGGGCGCATGCAGACGGGCCAACGCGGGAGCAGCGCGCTTGGGCGCGGACGAGGCACGGCGACGTAGGATGGCGACAGGCCATACCCGGCCAGGCGCGGGAACGGCCGGGAGCTGGGGTGCGGACGCGCGGCATGGGTGGGACGAGGCGGAGCAGAGGGGCCGCGGGACGGTGCGGGCGTGCTCGGGACAGCAGCCGGCTGCGGTGGCGAGGGCGCAGCCATGAGCCCAGCGGAGCAACAGAGGAGGGCGAAGGGCGGCGAAGCTCGCGGACAGAGCAACAGGCGCCCGAGGTGGCGCCATGGCCGCGAGCAGCAGAGCCGACGGCAGGGCCAGCTGAGGGCGTGGGAGGAGCAGCCGAGCCGGCGGCTTCGCGGCTGGGAGGTTTGTGGCGGCGCCATGGACGAGCAGAGGCAGGCCGACGAGGCCGCGGAGCGCTAAATGGAGCGGAGGCGGCAGGGGTTCGCTGGTGCGTGCTCGCGCGTGCAGATGGACGCGCAGCGGAGCAGAGCAGCACAGCGGCCAGAGCGGAGCCGGAGCAAGGTGGAGGAGCGTGCGGAAGCGGTGTGGCTGGCCGGAGCGAGCCTCTGAATGGCTAGAATCCTGGCAGCGTCCGTCTCGCATCCGGCCAGTGCCCTTGCAGAAAATGGCCATTGTCTGACTTGTGTATGGCTATGGTTTGACCATTGTATATACGGGGATTATCTGACTTGTGTATGGCTATGGTTTGACCATTGTATGAATTGCATCTAGCTAGCTTGTATAGATGATATACGAAGGAGCGAAAGCGCGTTCCGGCCGGAGCAAGGCGCAGCGCGGAGCGGCGCAGACGCGAGCGGCGCGTGGGTGGATACGGCGGACCGAAGCGAGGCGATGCGACGCACGCGCGCGCTGACGGAGGCGGCGTGGAGCAGGGGCTGGAGCGGCGAGCGCGCAGACGACGACGCGTCGCCACGCGCGGCCGTGCCGGGGGCGGAGCCGGCGCAGTGTGGTGGTGATGACGAAGAGGCCGAGGCCAACGACGAGGATGCGCCGCCCCGCGCGGTCGTCCTGGGGGCGTGTCGATGTCGAGCCCCCCGGCGTTATCGGAGAGACGGCGGCGACGCCGCGGTGATAATGATGAAAAGAGTCCCGCCCGGACCGCGGTTCCAGCAGCAGCTTGCCCCACGGTGGGCGCCAACTGTCGGAGTATTCTCGCATCAGCCGCCAGGGGGCACCGCGAGACGACAGATGCCACGGGGTGGCTTGAGGTGAGGGCAAGACCGCCGTGGAATATCCGAGACGGGTGTGCAAATAGCACGCAGTGGTTTACCCAGGTTCATGGCTCTCCGGAGGGATAATACCCCTACTCCTGCATGTCTGAATATATGTGGAATATACGTAGCAGTACAGAGCGCTGCTTGAGCTGTATCCGGATGAACGCTATATGCTACTAGCCTCATGTATGTGTATGTGTGGCCGAAGTGAGCAGGCATGCTCTAGTGGCCGAATGAGTGTGGCGTGGTGTCTGAGTCCATCCTCCTGGATGGATGGGTGGCTTTATATAGTGTAGTGGGCACAGGACATGGCATTGGTTGTAAGCTACCCAGGGTAGCTTACAAACCAAGCCATGTATGAGGCATGGTGGGTGGTGGCCCACCCACCAACTACACTATGAGAGGTGACGCGTGTATAGTGCTCCACTATTCGCCAATAGTGCCGGGTACAGCCGTCTCGTCGTGGTCTTGTCGGATGGGACGCCGCAGTTGACTCCGGGCAGCCGGCCGGGTGGAGCGGCCGGGTGGCGAGTCGGCCAGAGTAGCCGGACGGAGGGGCTTTGGCCACCCCGATGTCTTGAAGCGTTGGTTCCTCGTCTTTGGGGTACCCGTGGTCCATTACTCCGACTAGAAGAAGAAGAAGAAGAAGAAGAAGAAGAAGGAGAAAAAGAGGAGAAGAAAAAGAGGAGGAGAAGAAGAAGAAGAAGAAGAAGAAGAAGAAGAAGAAGAGAAGAGGAGAAGGAAAAAACAGGAGATGAAAAAGAAAAAGAGGAGAAGAAGAAGAAGAAGAAGAAGAAGAAGAGGAAAAAGAAAAAGAGGAGAAGAGGAGAAGAAGAAGAGGAAAAAGGAAAAGAAGGAAGAAAAAAAATAGAAAAGTAGTTATATATAAATATAGATTTTTTATCGGGATTGATTATTCGTGTTGATAGGGTGCATTTAAATGTGCAGTTTTTTCGTCGTTGCGAGGGTCTTATGTTCGACGACCTCCCCGTGCGTTTGACAAGCGCCCCTGCGTTCATGGGTGAGCACAAATGACATCTCCTCCTTCCCCTTCATTATTTGCTCTGTTTTGGTCTTCGTGCCGATGAAACTTGCTAGCTATAGGTGTCTTCAATCATCAGTATGTGTAACCAGTATGCGTCTCCCGTTCAAAAGGGTTGCATTTGCATATTTATAACTGTGATTCTTTTAAATTGTCCAACGTTATCCATGGACAGCCCGAGTATGTGTAGATTGGGTTCGTTTTCCCATATGCTCTGCTCTGGATCCGACGCATAATTTCGTCAGTGCCTCTGTGTTGTTCTCTGGGTACACATCCTCTCTATTTATTGCAGAGACGTGTACCAGGAGAACAGCGGGGAGGTGCTGCCGAAATTTTGCGTCAGATCCGGAGCAGAGCATGGGAAAACGAACCCAATCTACACATACTCGGATGGGATTAGGACCTATCTTTACCTATTAGAGTGTAGGTTGCATGGACGTAATAAAATTGACAAACTAGATTAACTGATGAATATAGATGCTGAATTATATATATATTTCTTATGTGTCCAGTAGCTAGGCAAGATGAGTGATCGTGAGTGGATGTACACTGGTCACACTAGTCTGAAAGACATGACCAATGAATGGTTAAAAAAAACCAAGGGGTTTGTGAGAGCCGCATTTGCAAATGGCCAGAGAAAAACCTAGTGCCCCTGTGTCCGGTGCGACAATTGGCACAAGAGGACAGAGGATGAAATGGGTAAACACCTCCAGAAGAGTGGTTTTATGCCCTGTCGGGGATATACCCCGCGGTATGACCCGGACGGACTTGGTGACTCACTAGTGACCCGCCCGAAGACTGGCGACTCACTAAGTGACCCACCCGGATCTCTCCACTCACTGATGACCCGGCCGGGCCTGGTGACTCATTGGTGACCTGGCAGGCGGGTCAGAGGAATAACAAGGCCCAAGGCCTAGTAGGCGGCTTATGAGAAGACCGGCTCAAGGTGCGTGTCCGGTGGACCGGCTTAAGAGGAAGGCATAAGGAATATTCCCTTACACACAACGCGGGTCAGAGCTGCACAGTTTAGTACCACCTCGCGGAGCGAACAACAATGAGATGGGTGGATGGCTATAAAAGGAGGGATGATGGGAAGGATAAGTGGATAACTCAGCACTTCGGTTGTTGAACACACAGCGGAGCTGGCTTCGGTTTTTTTGGTTTAACCGAAAACCGTTCGGTTTCTAACCGAAAAAACCGAGTGTTAAACGGTTTTCATATTTGGGAACTGAAACTGAACCTGAAACCTGAAAAAACCGAAAATTCAGTTCGGTTTGGTTTTTTTGGTTCGGTTTTTGGTTTCCGGTTCGGTTTTGCACACCGTGACTTCTGCCGCGTGCGGCCGCAGCCTTGAACCGCCGCCTGTGAGCCGCCCCTCTGTTCGCCCCTGTTTCACTGCTCCGGGCCGGCCTGCCCTTGCCGCGAGTTCTTGCTGGTCGGAGCCGCCGCTGCCGTCTTCCGAGCGGCCTTGACTCGGCTTTGTCACACCACCTCCTCTGCAAGACGCCATCGACCCGAGCCGCTGCAACTCGGCCGCCTCCGCACGTGCCATCGTGAAACTACCTCAAGTGTATCAGCTTTGTTCATGTTGACTCGGAAGTTTCTTCTAGGCCAAAACTCAACTACATCAGCCTTTATAGTGATGGCTTTGAAGTAAGGCGAGTGATTTTTGACCCGTCTAAGATGTCATTGTCGGAGCGATGCTACCTTCGTAAGAGGTTCTAAGCAGAATTTGGTTCAGTTCGAGATCTCCTGAAAAAGCCAGAATTTTTGTCCGTGTCAGTAGATCAACCGCGTTCTCGTTCATAACTTAAGCTACTTGATTGCTAGCTTCAGAAGCTAGCTAGCCTTGCAAATACGTGGAGTTCACGGAGGATTTGATCTAGGGTGCAAAACCAACAGACGCTTCTTGTCAACAAAATACCGGTATGCGGTGTTGCCTGACGGTACAATTGTGAAGCAGTGCAAAACAATTCGGAAAAGAACTTCCCCTCAAGCCGCCGTAGTAGCGTTGAGCCAGCCCGAGCTGCCTCTTCCCTGCGCCGTCTCTGCCATTCATCACCGAGTCGTCCGGCTTCGTGCGCTCCTGTTGCAGTCGTGTTTCAGAGCAGGAAAGACAGATGCGAATAAGGCTGGACGCCTGAACTGGGTGTTTGTGAAGAAAAAAAGCGACCAAGTTAGCCATGAGGAAATACTATTAGTACTAGCATGGAAATTGATGGTGGATGGATATGGCATTTTTCGAAGACTACACCTTTGCCCAAATCAAGCTCAAAAAAGGAATAAGTGTGTTTTGCTGTTGCGGTTGCTGGGTCCATCATAAAAAAAAATCCATCGACACGTCGAAGGTTGCGCCAGCACTGACCCACATGGCACTGCCCAACGGACGCGGCACCAGTCACTGAGCCGCCGTGTTCCGGGTCACCACTTGCCGTGCGAAGCTGCCGGCCACCTCCATTGCCTTTGCCGCTCCGACCGCGCCTGCGTTGATGGGATTCACGGGATAAAGCATGCGTTGGGCAGGCCCACGAAGAGACATGCGTCACCTGATGGAGTTGAATAAAAAAAAGGCCAGGCAAAAAGAGCAGTTTTAAGCGCCTGCGTATTACCTTCCGGCTCTGAGGCCGCATTGGGAAAAGCGGTTACTGACCACGTGATGACCAGAGTCGGGCAAAAAAGGACAAAGTCAAAAGGAAAGGGGAAATCACGCGATAGATGAATCGATTGGTGCTGATAGTCTGCGTATGGATCATCTGTCATCAAAGTACATCAAGTGATATCCCTCCTATCTATTTCATTTATATACAGTAATCTGTCTGTGAACAGTTACTTTGGCTTGCAATATTTTTATGCAGGGCAATTATTTGTGACAAAAGTGTTGTTATACCATGGATATGGGGCGCATCAACATCATTACACACTGACGTTCGTCCGTGCCGTGCTAATTAATGGAAGTGCGCAAACCGCCGCCCGTGCAGCTCGGTCTGCATCAGCTCACCGGGACCGCGCCTGCGGTTAACTCACCCGTCTGTGCTGGTTTACAACACCGCGGCCGACTCTCCCGTCCGCACCGGCTTATAACGCCACGGCCGACTCACCCGTCCGCACCGGCTTACAAATGCTACGGTCGACTCGCCCGTCCGCACCGGATGATTCAATGGATAGGGCGCACAAGTCGCCGCCACTGTGGTTTATCTTCAACAACCAGCTGGGATGAACCACTGGCCGGATTACTGATACAAATCATACGGGGTCATTTATAACCCGCCGAGCTTCAACATTTTACAGCGTTCCGCTGTTCAACTATATGCCGGTTTATATCACGGCCAAGTATGAAGAATCTCAACCCAGCTCTTCGAGTCGTCTTGAGACTCGGGGGCTACAATGACATGACTTGACAAATTTGGCCGGTTTCAGTGAATTCAAGAACTCCGGATCATTGGAGGGAAAATAACCCGGTCCCGGAGGCTACTGCCACATTGGTGCAAATTTACAAGCCATCAGAAAAATTTCCGGCTCAAGAGAAAGATTCCGGGTTATCAGAAAAAGTTCCGGTTCAACATCCGGCTCGAGAGAAATCCGTCTCACAAAGCTTTGAAGCTCTCAATATCTGGTTTAAAATTTCGGCTCAAGAAGAATCCATCTCTCGCAAGTTCGAGTTCTCCGAAAAATTAAGGGTTGCCAAAGAGAACTTGCTTGTGGTGCGTAGTTCAAACATGGGTATCCTGCCTTATTGGCTTATCACATTATGGATCACTTGGGGGCTTCCTGCTCATTGAGCATAGCTATGACTACCCTCTTGATCCAGCTTGCACGCTTTGTTACAAATTACTTGGGGGCTTCATGCTCATTGAGCATAGCTATGACTACCCTACTGATCCGGCTTGTACGCCTTGATTGCAAATCACTTGGGGGCTTATTGCCCAAATAAAAGGTTACCAAAGAGAACTTGTTGCAGTGCACAGTTCAAACATAGGTATCCTGCCTTGAGGGCTCATTATATATCACTTGGGGGCTTCCTGTTCAATGAACATAGCTTTATTTACCCTTTTTCGGCTTGGACGCCAGGTGTATTCACCAAAAATCCGGGTTATCCTGCCTTTGTATGTCTGCCACTCCGCCCAGGTAATCCTAGAATGACCCGCCGTACTCTTGACAGTCAATCTTATAAAGACCCTGAACTTGTCAAAGTTAAAACGGCGGCTGGTCATGTGAGGCCCGGCTTACAGGTTTGAATAAAGGATTAACTCAGTGGTTGTGCGACCCTTGAACAACACTTGATATTGAGGCTTGGCGGCCTATGAAGGCCTTGTTTTTTCTGATTTGTCATTTTCTCTGAACATTGTTTGGGTTCATATCCTTGTACCATATTGACATATGGTTTAAAACGATTCAGGCCATGTAGCCTTTATCCTTATGGCTCATATTTGAGCATATCTGGGGTTTTGATAACCCGTTCTGGCTTTGGACGTTAAGTCGCCAGTATACTTGGATTGTGCACTTGGAGTTATGCGCTCTAAGTCTTTGGGCTGTCATCCTCACCGGATATGGCGATGTAAGCCGGCAGTATGAACCAATTTCACAGGCCATGTAGCCTTGATTATGACTCATCATTGAGCATCTTTGGGTTTGGTAACCCGCCCTGGCTATGGACTTTAAGTCGCCAGCATACTTTGGATTGCGCAATTGGAATCATGCGCTTATAAATCTTTGGGTTGTCACCCTCATTGGATATGGCGATGTAAGCCGACAGTATAAGTCAATTCTACAGGGATGTTTTCCTGGTTATATAAATATGCGAGGTTTGATAACCCGCCCTGGCTTTTGATTTTAAGTCGCCAGTATATTTTGGCTTTGATAGCCTTAATTCTAGTCTTTTCCATAATTGCATAAGACTATATTGTGTTTGGGTTGTTACCCGCCCTGGTTTTTGACGTTAAGTCGCCAGGGCATATGTTGTTTAAGCTTTATGCGGGACATGCAGAGCTATGGTTTACATAAATGATTTAAGTTCAAACCCATCATCAAGGATTAAAATTGGTGTTTCAAAAGGGTTATCAATTCTTGATTTTTACAAAGGCTATAAGCCGCCGGGTTGCAAAAGTCCCGGATTACAATGAATGTGCATTAAGTCGCCATCGGCCAAGAGCCACTGAGTATTTAAACTCTGGATTTACTCGTCAACAGACAAGATCTTGTGATTGTTTTCACACCAGATTATATTATTCCAATCTTAAATAGCCAATGTGGCTGGATTTTTATTATGGTTATCAATAACCAGTATTATGATTGAGGTTTTCAAAGCCGCTTCAATGCAATGGCTATTATTTCTTTATCCAAGAATACCGGCTCACAGCGGAGAGCACGGTTCAATATTGATATGCAAAGGTTTTCAGCAACATCAACCGGACAATGGATATGGTTTTATTTAGTCCCGAGTCGCTGCAGGCATACGACCCGGCACTTGGGGGCTACATTATTCAAATTGAGATTACTTCAAGTATGCAAGTCCCATGTCGCTGCAAGCATGCACCATGACACTTGGGGGCTAATGCAATGTTGTTTTTTAACTCACCTTATTGAAGACCCGACTCATCACATCGTAATGAGCCGGCCCTTGGGGGCTACTAATTGCTCCTGTCAAAGGTAACCCGAAACTTGGGAGCTACATCATTTGGTGTTATTTTTTGAAGTACACATAAAGTCCCAGCTCAGTATTATCTTACTGAGCCGGCCCTTGGGGGCTACACGTTGCTGCTTAAATCTACATGATCATATCTACAAAGTCCCTGCTCATTATTGCATAATGACCCGGCACTTGGGGGCTACACATGGGAAGTACAAAGGGTTCAGTTTATGATTGGCGACTTACATGAACAACCCGGATTTCTCCAAAGTTGCAGCATTTATATTAAAGCAAGCCTTAAGCTATCACTACGTTCTTGTCTTAAGACATGGGGGCTACAGGTGATATGCTTATAAGGGAGGAACATCTTCAAATTTTTAGTTTTGAGCAAACCAGCAACAATCATGACCCGGTATCATCTGTTTATAACCCGACAATTTTGGCAATCATAAATCGGCAAGATCTACATCTTTAAGCTGGCAGAATATCAGTTAAATATTTCAAGACCAATATTTTTGTCAAGTCAGAGCATTGACGGCCGACTCAAATGGATTCTTTTTTACAATATTTCTTCTACAAGCAAATTGACTATGAAGTTGGTCTATTGACCCGGACTTTCCAGAAGGAGGAAATGACAAGGACTTAAGGATGATCAGGTGCCGGCTCAGAATTTTTTTAATCCAGAGCACAATCTGTCAAATTTGTTCTTGTGTTTATTTTGCAGGATCAGTTTAACATGGATAAATCCAAATTAAACTGGGGGCTAATGTCGGGGATATACCCCGCGGTATGACCCGGTCGGAAGCATGACCCGGCCGGACTTGGCGACTCACTAGTGACCCGCCTGAAGACTGGTGACTCACTAAGTGACCCACCCGGATCTCTCCACTCACTGATGACCCGGCCGGGCCTGGTGACTCATTGGTGACCCGGCAGGCGGGTCAGAGGAATAACAAGGCCCAAGGCCTAGTAGGCGGCTTATGAGAAGACCAGCTCAAAGTGCGCGTCCGGTGGGCCGGCTTAAGAGGAAGGCATAAGGAATATTCCCTTACAAAGGAAGCAAGGCTAGGACTCCACTTGTAATAGAATAATCCTAATCCTACTAGGACTAGTCATGTAACCCGCCCCTTCAACTTATATAAGGAGGGGCGGGGCACCCCAAGAGGGACGAGAAAAAAGAGACAAGTCGATTGCTCTCAAGAGAGAGGTAGCCAAAGAGCTCCATTGTAATCATGAGCACCATGATCAATATCAATGAAGCAGGATGTAGGCTTTTACCTCCACCGTGAGGGGCCGAACCTGGGTAAAAAACCTCGCGTCTCTCGTCCCACTCAACCCCTCTCAAGCTACCACATAGATGCATTGGCCTCACGACTAAGTCCCCCCACTAGGACATCTGCCGTGACAAATCCGCGACATGCCCGGTTATACAGTGTGGACATTTCATGGTGAGTCTGCACAACGTGTCAGAGCTGAGGTGGTTCGTCGTCGCACCGACGAGCATGGTACCGGGATGGAAGACATGGTGCAAGACTTGATGATGCTTGGGATTCGGACGATGAGATGGAGGAATCTGCAAAGGCCTTCAGTGAAATGTTGGAGTCTTCAAAACGTCCTCTCCACGAGCACACTGAGATTTGTCAGCTGGATGCCATCTCACAAGTAATGGCTCTGAAGGCTCAATTCAACTTGGGCAGAGAATGCTACGATGCGATGATGATAGTATTTGGACGCTTTCTACCCAAAGGCCATGTAATGCCTGCTAACCTGTACCAGTCGGACAAAATCCTCCGTGCACTTAAGATGCCCTATGAGAAGATAGATTCCTGTGAGAAAGGATGTGCCTTATTTAGGCTTGAGTATGCGGACTTGAACTACTGTCCCATTTCCAAGTCTTCTAGGTATGTTGTGGTAGACAACGGTATGGGTGAGAAGATGCAGACCAAAATCCCCGTTTATGTTCTTTGGTATATGCCAATCGTACCAAGACATCAACGTCTTTTCATGGTCGAAGAGATGGCCAGACAGATGACATGGCACAAACTGGGCAAAAGAACCGAACTAGATGCAGATGGGAATTTGATGATGGTACACACATCGTATGGTTCTGCGTGGAAGCACTTCGATGCATTACATGATAAAAAGCGGCAGATCCAAGTCATCCTCGAGTCGCCATCAGCACGGATGGGTTCAATGTGTTTGGTCTGACAGCAACCCAATACAGTTTTTGGCCTGTATTTTTCATTCCACTCAACCCCCCCCCCCCGGACAGATTATGCAAAGAAAGAACATTTTCCTGACGGTTATAATTCCAGGGCCCAACTATCCGGGGAAGAATATGAATGTGTACATGCATCCTCTTAAGGATGAATTGCAAGAAGCTTGGGATAATGGGTTCAAGACATACGATGCCGCTAGCAAACATAACTTCATAATGCGTGTCTGGTACATGTACTCGATGCATGACTTGACGGCATAGGCGCTATTTGTTGGCTGGTGTGTGCATGGAAGGTTCCCGTGCCCCACATGCAAGGCAGGTCTTCAGTTTCGTTGGTTGCAGGCGGGTCGCAAGTTTTCTTGCTTTGACTTGCATAGACAGTTCCTGGATCCTCGCCATAAGTTCAGAAAAGACAAGAAGAACTTCATCAAAGGTAGAATTGTCAAAAACTCTGCACCACCTGCGTTGACAGGCCAACAGACCATGGACCAGTTAAATGCTCTAGAGCTAGATCTAGAGCGTCCAGGGTATTTCAAGGGGTATAATTCGAAACACACCTGGACTCACAAGACATGCTTGTGGGATCTGCCTTACTTCAAAGACCTCCTTTGCCCACACAACATCGACGTGATGCACACTGAAAAGAATATTGCCGAGGCCCTTTTTGGTACAATGTTCGGCTTGGAGGGGAAGTCAAAGGATAATACTAAGGCTAGATTCGATCAGGAGGCACTATGTGATAGACCGTTACAAAACATGCAAGAACCGAAAGGAAAGCAGAACTGGACGAAGCCAAAGGCATGGTTCAATCTTGGAAGGCCAGCTATGAGGGAAATTATCTTGTGGGTGAAAATGCAGTTGATGTTCCCCGATGGGTATGCAGCAAATCTAAAGAGGGGAGCGAGCCTTGAAAAATTGAAAATATTTGGTCTCAAGAGTCATGATTGGCACATATGGTTTGAGCGGGTAATGCCGGTGATGTTGCATGGCTTCATCCCCGAGGATGAATGGCTAGTACTGGCAGAGCTGAGCTATTTCTTCCGGGTTCTTTGTGCGAAAGAACTATCGCCTGGCATGCTAGAAGAAATGGAAGAGTTGGCACTGGAGTTGATCTGCAAGTTAGAGAAGATCTTTCCACCAAGCTTCTTTAATCCCATGCAGCATTTGATTTTGCATCTCCCGACCGAGGCAAGATTGGGGGGGCCCGTGAAAAATCGTTGGTGCTACGCAACTGAGAGGATGCAGAAGACGCTTCGAGCAAAATGTAAAAATAAACGTAGAATTGAAGCAACGATGGCCGAGGCATTCATTACTGAAGAGGCGGCAAACTTCATGACAGCACACTACGAAGCCAAAAATCGTCATTTGCATAATCTGAAGCCTCGGTACAATGCTGGCGACCCTAAAAAGGGTGGATCCAACCTCAGCCTATTCAAAGGGAAGCTCGCACCAGCCGGTGCTTCAAAACCAATATCATTGGATGTCGAAGAATGGCAGACCATTTCGTTGTATATCTTCAACAACCTAACAGAAGGGCGGCCGTACATCGAGTAAGTTCTCGGTACATTGTTTCGCAACTTCTAATTCCTTTGAACTGCTCTTATTCCCGGATATTTGATACAGTCGATACGTCGCCAAGTTCTCGGATGGAGCGGTGATCCAAAAGGAATCCATCGAAGAGTATGAGCTTCTGGCAAAGCATGGAGGTGGCTTTCGCGGTTTCATCTCTTGGTTCAAACAAACGGTAATTTCCATTAGACCATTTCATTTCTTCGTCTAATTTGCGGCTAATGCAACAATCCTGTCGTATTAAACCTGTAGGATAATTCAGAGTCTATGGACGCCAAATTGAGACAAGTCGCTAATGGTTTTGACTATAAGGTCCGTTCATTTGACAAATACGACATCAACAGGTATCGCTTTCGTACCTTTGGCAAAGAGCTATCTATGTTCGACCGAAAGTCTACAAATTGTTGTGTCTCTGCTATGGGCGAAGGAGGTACCGAGTATTATGGGAGAGTTGAAGCAATTTATGAACTTCTATTCTGTGGTGAAAACCCACCGAATGTCGTAGTCTTCAAATGTTATTGGTTCCAGCCGAAGCAGACTAGAAGGACTCATGAACACATAGGGCTAGTCGAAATCAAACAAAGCACCCATTTTGATGTCCCGATGTCTATATTACGGCTCAACAGGCGACCCAAGTTTTCTATCTACCGTGGGCTTGCCAAACTAATCCAAATTTGAATGGTTGGGATGTTGTTTATGAAGTGCTGCCACGTGTTAGACCACCTTCCCCGAATGAAGAGGATTATGAACCTCACATTAACCCAGACTCATATGAAGGAGAATTCTTCCAAGAAACACGTCTTTCGGAAAAACGTTTCAAGAACCGCTCTACTTCACCCCAGAACATTGAAGTAGACAGCGACAGTGAATCCGACTTCACCCCTGAGCCGGAACAAGAAGAGCCGGAACAAGAAGAGGTTACTGCTGCGGATGACCTGTCACTGCTTGTCCGATTATATAAAGGTGGCCCTCCATATGTTGAGGCCGCTGAACCCGATGAGCACGTCATTCATGATAGTCATGATGATGATGCATTTATTGATCCCGGAGCATATATAGACGATCAAGATTATTATTAGTTCATGTCAGGTATTCAATTTGTATTATATACATATATATTATTAGTTCATGTTAGGTATTCAATTTTTTTATGTTGTACTTCATGATGATACACTTAAGTTATATACATATTATTATTCTTGTCGGTATTTTTTTTATATTGTACTAATTTCGTTTACTCTTTGTCATGGCAGGTGTTGAAAGATGGACACGGGTAAGGAGTGCTCCAAGGCTCCTTCTTCGTCGATGCGTGGTGGGAGGGGTGCTTCCATTCCACCCGTACATCTCCGGAGAGCGTTGTTAGACAGTTTGGGGACACCGACGGGCATTTCTTCATCAGCGTTGTTTCCCACCGGGATAGGAGGTCAGGGAGGGAAGAAGAGAGGAGGTCAGGATGTGGCCGAGGCAGATGTAGGCAGGCTCCTACGCCTTCCTCGCCGCCACCCCCAGCTGATTCACCCGAGCACATGACTGCTAGAGTGGACCCGTCTGAGGAGGAGGCTACGCGGACTCCTGTCCACGAGCCTCGGGTCGACGAGACTTCGGCCCACGAGATTTCAGCCCACGAGACTCCGAACCAAGCTACGTCCCAGGAGACGTCCGGATGGGGTACCTGGCCGGATCCTCCTGAGGGGCCGAGTGGCCATGCTGATGGATGCGGGGATCAGATTTCTGATAGCGAGGGCGAGGTGGTTGAGGGGGCCACCATCTACCAGCATGGTAGTACACGGCTCCCGCCCATGCCGGTGGCCCGTGAGCAGAGGTGGGTGATTTGGCCTGATGGGGAGAGGTAAGTGCATTTACTCTTTTCGTACCTTTTGCCATCATGTTTCTTCAAATATCTAATGCGTTGGCCTTGTCGTACCACAGGGGTTGGGACCATGCTCAGGATGTCCGCAGTCCCAACACCGTCCTTGGTGTGATTTGACGGCAAAACATCCCGGGGTTTGTCACGTTGCCCGGTGAGGGTCAGCTTCCACAGCTAGGATTGAGCTGGGAGCACTACTTGGCTACCCCGGCCCCGCCGGAGGAGATGATCGACGGTGTCTTGTGCCACACGTGGGCCGACATGGTGATCAAAAAGTTTTGGGTAATTTCTCCTTTACACAATTAAAAATCTTCAAATAGCTAGTTATTGTGCTAATCAATGTTGTCTCATTTGATTGCAGACCTTCTACAGGTGTGAGGAGGGATACGAGGAGGCCGCGACACAGGTTATCAATGCCGAGTGCAAGCGCCTACTACAAAAGTTATGGCACAAGGCTCGGGTGCAGGCTGTTCGAGACTACTACGCCTCGCGTGGTATTAAGAAGCCCAAGCCGGCGTGCCGCGGAAAGTTTCTGAAGAAGGAGCATTACATAAAGGTAATTACCTATTCTTAAGGCCTTGTACTTAGTTTCCTTTATTTGATTCGTAGGCGTAGCGCTCAAATTTCTATTTACTAAATTAGGTGCCCCCGAGATGGTGTGCGGATAAGATGGATTGTTGGGAGGTGTTGGTGGATGAGTGGTGCTCAGACCAATGGCTAGCCCTCCACAACAATGCCAAGGACCGGCATGCCCAAATGGAAGGTGTGCCACACCATCAAGGCAACGCCAACTTATATCAGTTCGGGCGGAACTGGGTATGTGGTTTGCTTCATGATTCGTGCAATTCATTCTTCATGCTAGCTTGAGCCCTTTAATTACTAATTTACTCTGTTCCTCTCTTTTAGGCGCAATACAATAAGGTGGACGTGCCAGAGGTGTACAACCTCTATGCCATGGCCTATACTGCCTCGTACAAGAAGGCTAAGGCATTCTCTGCATCTGACCTCGATCATCCAGAGAGCTTCACCACCATCTCCTCGCACAACAAGCTCGTGAGGTACATAGATGAGGGAAGGCGAGGAAAGGGGAGGACTTTAACCTGAGCCAGGGTCCCATTGATCCAGAGCTGGTGATGATATCTGGTGGCGGGAGGTCCCATGGCTCGATAGCCATTGGAGATGGACTTATACGTTGTCCTAACACTCTCTCGGAGATCAAGGCGCGCCAAACGAGCTCCTCCCCTGAGATAAGGCCTCGTCCATGGCCAATGGAGCTCTCCATCGAGGTTAGTAATACGGACTCAGATTTCTTTCCTCTCCATTACATTGTGTGTGCGGCCATCGATAATTACAATGCTAATGAGGAGTGGTGTTGCAAGGTGCTCTTCAGAGAGAGAGAGAGAGAGGCAACCAAGGAGCTTTTGCGGGAGAGGGACCGGTAGGTGGCAGAGAAGGAGCGTGAGTTGGAGGAGAGGACGGGTAGGATGTTGGAGGAGGAGAGGGCACGAAATGACATGGCGAACCGGGCCATGTACGAGCTCCTCGTGGTAAGTTTCTTCTGCATATTAGCCAAATCATGCACTTAATATTCATTTCATTACTAACTAATATGACTGACTCGTCAAAACCAAATGTGCAGTCTGTGTGCGAGAAGGCCGGTCAGACCCCTCCGCCGATGCCAGTCATTGCTCCGGGGACCACGGTGAGTTTCATTTGAATGGTCATTAGTTACTAGTCTTAACATTTGAGTGTCATCATGCTAACGAGAAATTGCAAATGATCTTTGGTGCAGCATAAGTCCAGACAAGCATCGCACAATCCTTCTCCAGGTGGTACCGGCACTAGCAACCCTGGTGCTTCACCTCCGTGATGACGGTAAGTTTTCTCTAGTGTTTTGCTTAACAAATGCATAATGACCTATACTTAACTTTATTTCCTCCAATATGCTTACCATAATGACCTAAGTTAGCTCTAATATGCTTAGTTACCTAGGTTAGCTCAATAATGACATATACTTAGCTTACTTATGTCAAAAACGGCATAATTAGCTCACTTAGGTAAAAAAATGGCATAATAACCTTGGTAACCTCATAAATATCATATACTTAGCTTATTTTCCTCCAAAAATGACATAATAAGCTTACTTAGCTCCAAAATGATCCATTTTACCTAAGTTAGCTCTAAAATGACCTATACTTAGCTTTGTTTCCTCCAAAATGACCTAAGTTAGCTCTAATATGCTAAGTTAGCTGTAATATGCTTAGTTACCTAGGTTAGCTCAATAATGACATATACTTAGCTTACTTATGTCAAAAATGGCATAATTAACTTAATTAGATAGTAATGGCATAATCACCTTGGTAATCTCATAAATATCATATACTTAGCTTATTTTCCTCCAAAATGATATAATAAGCTTACTTAGCTCCAAAATGATCCATTTTACCTAAGTTAGCTGTAAAATGACCTATACTTAGCTTTTGTTCCTCTAAAATGACATAAGTAGCTCTAATATGCTAAGTTAGCTATATATGCTTAGTTACCTAGGTTAGCTCAATAATGACATATACTTGCTTACTTATGTCAAAAATGGCATAATAACCTGGTAACCTCATAAATGTCATATACTTAGCTTATTTTCCTCCAAAATGACATAATAAGCTTACTTATCTCCAAAATGATCCATTTTACCTAAGTTAGCTCCAAAATAACCTAAGTTAGCTCTAATATGCTAAGTTAGCTCTAATGTGCTTAGTTACCTAGGTTAGCTCAATAATGACCTATACTTAGCTTACTTATGTCAAAGATGGCATAATATGCTTAGTTAACTAAAAAATGGCATAATACCTAGGTTAGCTCAATAATGACCTATATCTGCTTATTTAGTGCATTTATGACATAATTAGCTTACTTAGCTCATAATGGCATGATACATTGGTAAGCTCATAAATGTCTATACTTAGCTTACTTAGGTAAAAAATGGCATGATAACCTTGGTAAGCTCATAAATGTCATATACTTAGCTTACTTAGCTAATAAATGGCATGATAACCTTGGTAAGCTCATATATGTCATATACTTCTTCTTCTTCTTCTTCTTCTTTTTCTTCTTCTTCTTCTTCTTCTTCTAGTCTTCTTCTTCTTCTTCTTCTTCTTCTTCTTCTTCTTCTTCTTCTTCTTCTAGTCTTCTTCTTCTTCTTAGTCTTCTTCTTCTAACTTTCTTATTTCCCATTTTGCAGATTTCATTCACTCCACGGAAGCTTGCATTGATGGAGTGCTTCTTTTTACTTTCTGTTTTGATTTTGTATCAATGAACAATGTGGAACTTTGCTACCTATGGATGAAACTATTGTAATATGGATGGAACTATGTATGTATGGATGAAACTTATGTGTTGGATATCTCATATATTTGCTGTGAAACTTGCCCTGTGAAATATATATATATATATATATATATATCATATTTTTTGTTGTGAAAATGCTTGGATATAGCAAAAAAACAGAAAAAAATGGGGCAATACAGGCACTTTGCCGTCTGCCACAAACAGCAAAGGGCTTTTTGCCGTCGGCCACAGACGACAAAGTGGACACGTGGCAGCAACCTGTGCAATCTGGGGGCACTGAGGGCTGACCCATTTGGTCACTTTGCCGTCTGTGGCAGAGGGCAAAGGATGGTGTGGTTTGCCGTCTGTGGCAGACGGCAAAGAATAAGAGCGATAGACGGCAAAGAGCAGGGAGGAGTGACGTTAACCAAGGGTCTGCTGACATCATGAAGTAGACGACAAAGGGGAGGGCACGTTTGGCGTCAGCCGGCAGACAGCAAAGTCTCCCGTTAGCCACCTAACGTGGCTAACGTCTATTCGTTGCCATCCACCTTATTTGTTGTCTGCTTGGCTAGGAAAGCTGACGGCAAACATCTTTGCCATCAGCTATGCAAAAATAGACGGCAAAGAAGCTCATTACCGTAACTTCCAGTGCCGGAAATGTTTGCCGTCCGCGGCGGACGGCAAAGACCTTTGCCGTAAGCTTTCTGGTCCTTTGCCGTCAGCCGTGGCAGACGACAAATCAGCTGATTCCTGTAGTGAAAGAAAAAAGAGAGGCCAAAAAGCGCCCAACAAAAAAAGGGAAAAAAGAGAAAAAAGAAAAGAGAAAACAAAAAATGAAATGAGAGAAAAAGAGAGAAGGGGCAATGTTACTATCCTTTTACCACACTTGTGCTTCCGAGTAGCACTGTGTTTTTCATATAGAGGGTCTCCTATGTTGTCACTTTCATATACTAGTGGAAAATTTTCATTATAGAACTTGGCTTGTATATTCAGATGATGGGCTTCCTCAAATGCCCGAGGTCTTCTTGAGCAAGCAAGTTGGATGCACACCTACTTAGTTTTCAGTTTGAACTTTCATACACTTATAGCTCTTAGTGCATCCGTTGCATGGCAATCCCTACTCCTCGCATTGACATCAATAGATGGGCATCTCCATAGCCTGTTGATTAGCCGCGTCGATGTGAGACTTTCTCCTTTTTTGTCTTCTCCACACAACCTCCACCATCATATTCTATTCCACCCATAGTGCTATATCTATGGCTTGCGCTCATGTATTGCGTGGAAGTTGAAAAAGCTTAAGCGCGTTAAACAGTATCAACCAATTGCTCAGCTTTGTCATCGGGGTTGTGCATGATAAATACTTTGTGTTAAGAAGATGGAGAATGACAAGGCTATATGATTTTGTAGGGATAATGTTCTTTAGCATTGATATTTTGAAAGACATGATTGTTTGTTGGGATGCCTGAGTATTAATGTCTTTATGTCAAACTATAGACTATTGCTTTGAATCACTCGTGTCTTAATATTCATGCCATGATTAGATTATGTGATCAAGATTATGCTAGGTAGCATTCCACATCAAAAATTATTTTTTTATCATTTACCTACTCGAGGACGAGCAGGAATTAAGCTTGGGGATGCTGATATGTCTCCATCGTATCTATAACTTTTGATTGTTTCATGCCAATATTCTACAAATTTCATATACTTTTGACAACATTTTATATTATTTTTGGGACTAACATATTGATCCAGTGCCCAGTGCCAGTTCCTATTTGTTGCATGTTTTTTGTTTCGTAGGATACCCATATCAAATAAAGTCCAAACACGATAAAAATTTATGGATAATTATTTTGTAATATATGTGATTTTTGGGCAGCGGAATCAACGCGAGACGATGCCTGAGGGCCCCACAAGCCCTAGGGGAGAGCCCGCTACCCAGGGCGCGCCTGCTGGCTTGTGGCCACCCCGTAGGTCGGTTGGAGGTGTCCTTCGGCCGCAAGGAAGCTTATATGCAGATAAAAATCGAGTTAAAATTTCAGCCCAATCGGAGTTACGAATCTTCGGATATTTAAGAAACGGTGAAAGGCCAGAAAACAGGAACGCAGAAACAGAAGGAAACAGAGAGAGAGATCCAATCTCGGAGGGGCTCCTGTTGGGGATATAACCCCGCGGTGTGACCTGCCCAGGAGGGGCTGGGTTACACTGTTGGCGACTCATAGGAGAAAGCTTAAGTAAGCCCAAGAAGGAGACATGAAGGCTGAAGGCAGCTCACGAGGTGGGCCTGTTGAAGGCCCAAGACCAGGTGACAGTGCTATAGCCCGAAGATGTGAGCCGCCCGATGGCGACTTACCTAAAAAGGCAAGGTGACTTAGAAACCAAGTTGGACACGTTGTGTGATCCAACTTGGACTCTTGTAAACCCAGGGCCTCGACCTGTGTATGTAAAGACGAGACCCTGCGGTGAGTTAGGACAGAAAAACAACTGATCGATAGCTAGGTTAAGCGATTCTGCTCCCTTGTAATCGATATTCAAGCGATACAACTCAAAGTAGGACGTAGGCTTTTACCTCGTTGTGAGGGGCCGAACTTGGATAAACTCGTGTCTTTCATCCCGCTCAATCCCTTCAAGCTACCAACGTTGCGATGGCTCCACACCTAAGTCCTTTCACAAGGGCATCTGCCGTGACAAAACCATGATAGTTGGCGCCCACCGTGGGGCCAGAGAACGGTGGTTTCAAGTTCTTGAAGGGCACTTTCTCAGGGATCGAGGGATACGCCGTGGGTCGGATGACTAAGAGTCACTGCGGTAAGCTTTACATCGACGATGCTAGCTGGGGCCCCGAGGCCGACTCAATCGAGTACGAGTACCAGGTCCCCTTCGGCGGAATTCACATCTTCATCGGCAAGATCGGCGGATCTGAGCCTGAGATGGACGCCTCCACCGACCTCATCAAGTCGGCTCGGCGTGTACAACCCGCCCGGGTTCAACCCGACCGGAAACATGTTTTCGTTGGTTTCGCGCAAGGCATGGAGCTTGCGGATGGTTCTAAATCTGGAGGAGAGACAACCATCTACTCAGGTGATGAGTCCTCGACCGGAGAGACGGAATCAATCTATCAACTTCAAGGTGGTAGGCTTGGGGGCTGTTCCGATGGTGATAGTATTCCGGACCCCTATGAGCCGCCGCTTAGGGCTGTGATCTTCATGGCTGGCACTGGGCTGGTTCCACATTCATCAACAACTGCTGCTATGACATCTGGATCAGCTGCCGCTGCGGCGGCAGGAGCTGCCGGGTCAGACACCCCACCGGCTCAAGCTTTGTCAGAGCTCCTGGGCACTTTGACAACCCTATTAGCAACAGAGGTTACTCCGGCGAATCTGGCAGAGCATAACGCAGTGGTCGCAAAGGTGCGAGACCAGGTGGCTAAGGCCCAGGAGGAGCTTAATGTGGAGAGCGCTAGGATGGCAACAGAGCGAGCGCAGATGGAGGACGAGTCATAGCGTATAAGGGCGGAAGCTTGGCGTTTAAGTCTGGATTAGAATGCTTCTAATGTGGTTCTCCGTAGGAGGTATTAGACCCGCCTGCCTTCGCATTATGAGCCTATGAACTTATTTAATACACCAGGGGCAGGGTCAAGCACTCCAGATGCAAGGGTGAATCCTCAGTTAAACCCGGACATGCTTGGAAGCTGGGCAGCGGCTCAGCCTCGTCAACCTGAGATGCCACGGAGGGAAGAGCAGGGCCGTAACCCGCCCCCCAATCAGACACCGCCGCAGCGCTTCATGATGCCACCACCGAGACACTTTTCTAACCCAGTGGATAACATGTTAGCCGCGGCTACCCGGCTTGCAGCTATTCCAATTAAGAGTGAATCACCACCTGCGGTGGAAACCTGGAATGCGGTCGAGCTTCTTCAAATGGCTGTTGCGCAGCAGGCGTCTTACTCCTACAGTCGTGATCGTGTTCACTCAACCCCTCACCAGAGTCGAAGCTACAGCCGGCGTATTGAGTCGCCCGCAGTTTCTAGCAGTGAACGACAACGTTGACCACTTCAGGATAACCCGCCCCGCACTAATAACCCGCCCCGTGATGACAACATATTGGTCAACGTTCAGGCAATTGTGGATGAAGCCAGAGCCCGTCGAGAGGCGGAGGCGGCGGCGGCTCAGATTACGGCGGCTCAACTGGGGGCTTATGAGCAGCCTCCAGCAAC
Organism: Thinopyrum elongatum; assembly: GCA_011799875.1. Lineage (NCBI taxonomy): Eukaryota > Viridiplantae > Streptophyta > Magnoliopsida > Poales > Poaceae > Thinopyrum > Thinopyrum elongatum. The sequence continues at coordinate 650,623,913 of CM022298.1, forward strand.
CCCTTCAACCTCGATGGGAGCTGGGACAATTTCTAGGATAGTGGGAGTACCATGTTTAGTACTGGCGCTACATAATGAACGTCTGCCCAAAGACTTTAAAGGTCCTCGCAAGGTGCCCAATTATACAACTGATCTCCCTCCTAAGGCTTGGATTGAGAGTTATGAGTTAGCCATGGAGATGTTGGATGTCAATGGTGTTGTATGTGCTAAATACTTCACTATGATGTTGGATGGGCCTGCTCGCACATGGTTAAAAGGGTTACCCCTAATTCCATCAATTCATGGGCGGAGTAGAAGGCGCGGTTCATTAAGAACTTTAAAGGGACATGCAAACAGCCCCTGACAATTATCAATCTTGATAACTGTGCACAGCATGAGGATGATTCGGCCCACCATTGGGTCCGGCGGGTCTCAGAGATCATTCACTCATCAGATTGTATTGCGGCGAATCAAGCGGTCCTGGTCTTGGAGGAGAACTGTCACTTTACCCCCCTTAAGCAGAAGCTTGGGCGACTCAAACGTCACTGTAATGACATGGGTGAGCTAATGGCGGCTCTCATTAAATATGCCGACTCTGACACTACCAAGGACCTTGGGTCTGATGAGGAGAAATCCAATAAGGGCAAGAAGAGTAGCAATGGTAAGGGTCAACAACAGGGTGTGACAGGAGGCAATGGTAATAATCAAGGCAATGGTGGTAAGCGAAGACACCCGGATGGCGGGTCGGATCTAGTAGCTAATACCAACGCCGGGTCTAAAAACCAGCGCCGTAATAGCAATGGTAAGCCGTCCTTTGGAGGGAAGAATTTTAACATTGAGGCAATGATGAATGAGCCTTGTCCAAAACACAGTCTGCCTGAGAAGCTGGCCACTCATGCTTGGAAGGATTGTTTCATCATGCGGGAGTACAGAAATTACAGCTTTAACCAGAATCACGGTAATAACAATGGGCCGCCTAGCAGGTCAGGATCTGGTCCCCAAGGATCCGGCTTTGGGGGCGGCGGCTCAAATTCTGGTTATCAAGGTCAAGGTAACCATGGAGGGTACAGTCAGCAGTCTGGTCAGAATAACCAGCAGCAGAATAATCAATTAGGGTAGCAGAGTAACCCGAAGCAGCTCAATGGAGGCCAATATCACGTTTTCACCACAAGTCTATGCAAGCATGATCAGAAAGTTCATAAGCGTACAGTTAACGCTGTTGAGCCGGCAGTGCCACAGTACTTGCGATGGTCAGAATATCCGATCACATGGAGTCGGGAGGATCACCTGTCCCGGGTTGAAAATCCGGGTCATTTGGCATTGGTGGTAGCCCCTCAAGTGGGCGGTTATAAGTTCACTAAAGTACTTATGGATGGTGGCAATAGTATCAACATCTTGTATTATGACATGTTTCGACGCATGAATTTAACTGACAAGGATCTTAAGCCGTCTTCCACGGTTTTCCATGGTGTGGTGCCTGGTATGTCGGCATATCCTGTTGGAAAAATTGCCCTGGAAGTCGCCTTCGGTGACGATTATGACTACAGATCAGAGACATGTGGTTCAAGGTGGTCAAAATCAAGAGTCCATATCATGCCTTGTTTGGGTGACCGGCTTATGCTAAGTTCATGGCTCGCCCTTGCTATGTTTATTTATAGCTCAAGATGCCAGGACGCAAAGGTATAATTACGGTCCATGGTGATCGGAAAATCGCTTTGGAATGCGAGGAAGGAGATGCAGCTTATGCAGAGTCGGTTTGTGCCACAGAAGAGCTGAAATTCTATAAAGATAATATTGACCTGGCAGATATGACCTCTTTGAAGAAGCCCACCACTGAGCAAGATCCTTTGTTGAAGTTTATGTCGGCTAATGATACAAAGCAGGTTGACTTTGTCCCTGGCGACTCATCTCAATAGTTCAAAGTGGGGGCTAATATGGATCCTAAATAGGAAAGCGCACTCATCGAGTTCATCCGTGAGAATCTGGACATCTTTGCATGGAAGCCTTCTGACATGCCAGGTGTACTGAGAGAATTCGCTGAGCAAACTCTTAATGTGGATACTAAGTTTAAGCCGATCAAGCAGTTCCTTCGTTGTTTCAATGAAGAGCGACGTAAGGCTATTTGAGAAGAGGTGGCACGGCTCTTGGCAGCTGGGTTTATCGTAGAAGTTTTTCACCCTGAGTGGTTGGTTAACCCTGTGCTTGTACTCAAGAAGAACGACACTTGGCATACGTGTGTTGATTACCCATATCTTAACAAGGCTTGTCCAGCTGATCCGCTTGCTCTCCCCCGTATTGACCAGATTATTGATGCAACAACGGGTTGCGAGAGTTTATGCTTCCTGGATGCTTATTCGGGTTATCATCAGATCAAGATGGTAGTGAAAGACCAATAGAAGACGTCCTTTATCACACCTTTTGGAGATTTCTGCTATGTTTCTATGCCTTTTGGGCTCAGCAGTGCCCAGGCGACTTATCAGTGTTGTGTTCATAATTGTTTTCACAGTCAGATTGGGCGCAACGTTCATGCTTATGTGGATGATATTGTGGTCAAATCAAGAAAGAAGGAGACTCTCCTTGAAAACTTGAAGGAAACTTTTGATAATCTCCGGGTCTACAAAATGATGCTTAACCTGGCCAAGTGTGTCTTTGGTGTGCCTGCAGATTAAAGCCATCACATCACTTTCTAAGCCGGCGTGTATTAATGACGTCCAGCATCTGGCAGGTTGTATTGCGGCTTTGAGCCGGTTTATAAGCCGCCTGGGAGAGAAGGCACTTCCTCTATATCAGATAATTAAAAAGGCGGATCATTTTGTTTGGAGTGATGCTGCTAATGAGGCATTTGAGGCGCTCAAGAAGCAGTTGGCTGAGCCACCTGTTTTAGCTGCTCCTATCGACAAAGAACCTTTGCTCCTGTATGTGGTGGCTAATAATAAAGCTGTCAGCGTGGCAGTTGTTGTAGAACGCAAGTAGGCGGGTAAGGAGTAACCTATTCAGCGGCCGGCTTACTATGTTAGTGAGGTTTTGACTGAATCTAAGCAAAGATACCCACATTGGCAGAAGCTGTTATTTGGGGTGTTCATGGCAAGTCGCAAGCTAAAGCATTATTTTCTTGGTCATCCTATTTTTGTGGTTAGTTCTGCTCCTTTAGGAGATATTATTCAAAACAGAGAAGCCACTGGCCGGGTTGCTAAGTGGGCAATTGAGCTTGGGCCTCATAACTTGAAGTATGTGCCAAGAACAGCCATTAAGTCTCAGGCTCTGGTGGATTTCATCAATGATTGGACAGAGTTACAGACCCCAGAGAGAAACCTGATAACACGTATTGGACAATACACTTTGATGGGTCCAGGCAGTTGGAGGGCTCGGGGGCTGGAGTTATTTTTACCCCCACACAAGGTGAATTTTTTTGTTATGTGTTAAGGCTAATGTTTCCTTGTACTAACAATGCAGCTGAGTATGAAACCTTGCTTCATGGCCTCCGTATGGCTAAGGAGATGAACTTAAGCAGGGTCAGGTGCCTGGGTGACTCAGACCTTGTGGCACAGCAAGTCTCTGGCAAGTGGTATTCTAAAGACCCACTCACGGCGGCTTACCGCCGGGCGGTTGATAACATTGCTGATCACTTTAAGGGTTATCAGGTGGATCATCTTGATTGGCGAATGAACGAGGCAGCTGATGCCTTGTCCCAACTTGGATCTCAACGTAAACCGGTGCCTCCTAATGTGTTCCTTGATGTTTTGCACAATCTTTTTGTCAAGTTACCATCTGAAGAAGACCTTGCTGTCCCTGACCCGGAGCCGTAGTTGGTGGCGGCTCTTCATGCTATTCTTGACTAGACGCTACCTTATCTGGCTTATCTGACTCAGGGCGAGTTACCCGAGGATGAAAATTTTGCAAGGCAGATCATAAGGCGTTCCAAGTCTATGACTATCATCAATGGCGAGTTACATCGATGTAGTGTGACTGGTGTTTTTCAACATTGTGTTTCTCCTGAGGAGGGTCGTGCGATTTTGCAAGAGATACATGCAGGTGACTATGGGCACCATGCCGGCTCACGTTCCTTAGTGGCTAAGGCCTTTCGCCATGGTTTTTTCTGGTTGACGGCTTATGCTGATGCGGAGGATTGTTAGCAAGTGTGATGGATGTCAAAACTTTGCAAGACAAGCTCATGTGCCGGCTCAGCAGCTGAGAATGATCCCAATAACCTGGCCGTTTGCGGTCTGTGGGCTTGATATGGTGGGACCGTTCAAGAGGTCCAAGGATAAGAAGACCCACCTTTTGGTGGCGGTTGACAAGTTCACTAAATGGGTTGAGGCAGAGCCAGTTAGCAATTGTGATGCGGCGACTACAGTTTAGTTTGTTAACAAACTGATCTTTCGCTTTGGTTACCCTCATAGTATTATCACAGACAATGGCACTAATCTGTCTAAAGGAGCTATGAAAGAGTTCTGTCAAAGAGAGCATATCCGGCTTGATGTTTCATCAGTGGCTCATCCATAGTCTAATGTTCAGGCGGAACGGGCTAATCAAGAAATTTTGAGAGGTATTAAGCCCCGGCTTATGGTTCCTTTGGAACGAATGCCAGGTTGTTGGGTTGAAGAGCTTCCATCCGTGCTTTGGAGCATCAGAACTATCCCCAACAAATCAATAGGTTATATGCCTATCTTCATGGTTTATGGTGCTGAGGCGGTTCTCCCAAGTGACATCCATCATCACTCGCCCAGGGTGGCGGATTATGTTGAAACTAATAATGAGATGGCGCGTAAGAATGCACTTAATGCTTTGGATGAGGAACGTGACCTTGCAGCAGCCCAGTCGGCGATTTATCAACAAGACCTGTGCCGCTATCATAGCCGCAGAGTTAAGACTCGGGCATTTCAAGAGGGCGATTTAGTGCTCCGACTGATTCAGGATCAGATTGATATGCATAAGCTGTTGTCGGTGCAACAGACCCTAGGTCCATTGCACGGATTTTGCACAGGCCAGAGACAAGATTGCAAGACCAAGATCAGACCAAACAAGGAGGATCAATTCCTTTGAAGGATCCAAGCGCAAGTCAAGAAGGCTAAGGCGAGCCAGAGGAACGAGGCATTGCCAAGGGAAGGACCTACCTTGCCGAGCAGGCGAGCCTAGCAGGGTTGGGTCTTGCCTCGGAAGCAAGCTCCTAGATCATCCCGGCAGGCCTGCCGGTGCTGGCGGAGGCAAGCCACTCCACCGCTCCACCTCACAAGCAATGCAAGTCAGTAATCAAAACGGTGTCAAGCTCCAAGGTGACTAAGTGGCTGCTTTCTGCCACATGGCGGCCACTTCCTACAGCAAACACCTCCATATGACACCCGTCCTGAGACGTGTCAAGCGAGCAGGCGCAAAGCTGGCAAAACAGCCCAACAGGGACTACCGGGTGAACTATGATGTGACACTGAGCGGCGCATTTAATGCGCTCTGTCAGCCTGCAGAGTTAGATATGATAGCACTGTGGGCTATCTAATCAGTACAAAAAGACTGATTTGCCACTGTGGTGACCCCTTAATCTATAAAAGGAGGCCCATGGCGACCGTAGAAAGGATTGGATCCTCACATATCCATACGCGCGTAGCCACTCTCGCCCCCACAGCGACCTTGCCGGGTGAGTGTGCTACGTTCACCACCATTATCCACCATCAATCCACCAAAGCAGGAGTAGGGTTTTACGCCTCACGGCAGCCCGAACCTGGGTAAAGACTGCCCGTGTGATCTCTGCCGTGCTGCGCGACGCTTCTCCGCTCTTTGTGCAACGTGCCCATCCCCCTGCCGAACCAAAAGGGGCTGATGGCCCATAGGTGGCCATGGTTTCCCACGACATCTTTGGCGCGCCAGGTAGGGGGATAACTTGTGCAAAACCGAGAGCATATGCTGCGTGTCATCTTCATCGACATTTTTCGTCGTCGACGGCGTCATCGACTATGGCACCTAAGAGGAAGCTCGGGGCTGCAAACCACCCGTCCACCTCGAAGGCTCCGCCGCCCGTGACCGCCGACGTCGCGGGGAACACGGGGGCTGACGAGGGTGTGGATGCTACGGGGGACATGGTTGGCGTAGGCGGCGCCGTCACCACCTCCCCCATGGCCGAAGCAGGAACAGGAGGTACCGGGGAAGGACAGCATCAGCAACATCCCAATGGCCATGCTCCACGAGGTACGGATGGAGGGATTGTTCCGCCTGAACCCCTTCTCCTCGCCAACGGGCACAGCCGTAGTGATGGTGCTCGTTCTGGGGTGAATCGCAACCCTCTGGATGCCCCCGTTGCAGGCACGATCGCAGGGCGCGCGCCACCCCCGGGGCGGGCTGACCCAGCTATTGTGCCCAATGGAGCCGCTGGCCCTCAGGCGCCTCCGCCGCGTCACCATGCCGTCCAAACGACTGGTTCACAGCAGCAAGGGCACGGCGCAGTCGCCACCGGCAACGTCAGGAGCCGAGCGACACTACGATCTACATCGTCATCACCTATGCCAAGCACTGCCTCAGAAGCCATGGCGCGAGCCCAACTGCTGTTGAGATTTCCACCGCCGGCGGACCAGATGGATGAGTGACGAGCCACCATCCAAAGTTTGATTGGTTTTGCCGAGGCGGAAGGATCACAGCGGGCCAGACCGCCATGGCCTTCCCAGGCAGCAACGGTGGCTCGTGCGGCTTGTCGTGCGGGAGGGGCCACCCTCACTGTGCAATCCCCACCATGGCAAGCTGCCCGAGAGCCGCAAGTCCAGGCACCTGATGAAGTCTCGATGGCCTCGTCAGATCATCGAGCGCGTCAAGGCCGACAGCGTGCCCCGGAGGGCAGGCAAAGGGAAGGCGCGCGCTTCATCGACGAGCGGCGCCACGACAACCCCCGCCGGTCCAATGGGTGCGATGGCCCCGACATCGACGAGTCCACGCTCGGAGATGGCGGGTGCCTGCCTTTCGAGGTTGGGTGCCCTGCTTTCACTCGTGAGCTGCGGCTAGTCCGTTGGCTGTCCACTCGCACGTTCAAGCCAGAGATACTCGAGAAGTATGATGGGAGACTAAACCCGGCAGAGTTCTTGAGCATCTACACCATCGCTGTTCAAGCTGCAGGGGGAAGAGATGAGAAGGTGTTCGCTAACTACTTCCCTTTGGCCCTCAAGTCAAATGTGAGGTCTTGGCTGATGCACCTGCCGGAGAACTCCATTTTGACCTAGGCTGACCTGTGCCACGAGTTCATTGGTGCCTTCACGGGTGGCCATCAAGAACTAGGGCGGCCCAGCGACTTGCAGCTTCTCCGGCAGAAAGAAGGAGAAGCTCTGCGGAATTACTTGTAGAGATTCAGTCGAGTCCACAGAAATATCCCAGATATCCACCCAGCTGCCGTGATAGCTGCCTTCCAATCCAACATGCGCAACCGCAGGATACGTTCCAAGATGAACATTCGGTTGCCCAAGACTATGAAGGAGCTCTACACTTTGGTGGACAAGTGTGCTCGGGTGGAGGAGGGGAGGAAACTTCCTGGAGAGGAAGATTGCATCGACATCGACTCAGAAGATGATGACGAAACCATCAGTAAGAAGAAGAAGAACAAGAAGCACAACAAGAAGCACAAGGATAAGACAGTGATGGCTGTTGAGGGGTCAGGCACGCCTAGTACCGGCAAGAAGGCCAAGGCTGAAGCCCCCGGCAAGGAAGCTACCGCATGCGCTGACTGCTGGGAGGTGGCGGCTGCCGAGAAAGCTGGGAAAGGTGATGGGCCGTACTGCAAGATTCATCGAACCAAGGGCCATGATCTCCAGGAGTGTTATCAGGTTGAGCAGCTCGTCAAGAGACAGAAGGATGAGTATTAGAAGCGTGGTAAGGAAAAAGGTCAGAATGGCGCTGGCGGGAAGGGCCGGGGTGGTGAAGTAAGACGCCCCGGCAAGGCTCCTCGGAACCAAGGGAAACCCGCCAAGGGCCGAGAGAAGGAGGATTGAAATAACGAGAGTGATGGAGGGGATGAAGAGGAAACCAGCGAGCATGAATTCCAGAAGGCTACTGACGCCCTGTGAATTGACGGGGGTGCATCTTTGCACTCCTCTCACCGCCAACTTAAACAGTGGGCGCGTGAAGTCAATGCCATGGAGCCAGGGGCAGATTCTCGGAAGCCGCTCAAGTGGTCACGCACGCCCATCATCTTTGATGAAGATGACCACCCCGACCGCATTACTGCAGTAGGGTGCTTGCCATTGTTGGTCTCACCAACAATTCCCAACCTCAAGGTCACAAAGATGCTGGTTGACGACGGGGCTGGGTTGAATCTGATTTCCCCAAAGGTTATCAGCAAACTCCAGATAGCAGAGGAAGAACTTAAGGCCACAGGCACATTTCAAGGAGTCAATCCCGGCAGGAGCCATCCTAAGGGAAAGGTTACGTTGCCAGTGACATTTGGAGGGGAGTTGAACTACAGGACTGATAAAGTTGTGTTTGATGTGGTTGACCTCCCTCTGCCGTACAACGGGATCCTTGGGCGCCCGGCCCTGGCCAAATTCATGGCAGCATCCCACTATGCATACAACACCTTGAAGATGCCAGGGCCGATGGGCGTCATTTCCGTTCCGTCGGATAAGAAAGACGCAATTATTTGCATGGATAAGATGTACCGGGATGCGATCGCGGCAGAGGTCGCGGAAGCCACTGTTCCCGCCATGGAAAAGCATAACAGACGCACTGGCCAGGAATCCGGGAAGCGTACCTCCGTGGAATGTGTCGCGCCCGTTGATGACACGCCAGAGAGTTCCAACAGCAAGAGGTCCAAGGCTACTCCACCCCAAGTGAAAAGGTCGCGGCAGGGCTGGCTGGCGCTGATGGTACTTTCACTATTAGCACCACGCTTGATGACAAATAGGAAAGCGCGCTTGTTGCCTTCCTGCGGGCGAATATCGATGTGTTTGCCTAGCAACCATCTAATATCCCCGGTGTTCCCAGGGAGGTAATAGAGCACCACCTTGCTGTCTGCCCACATGCCCGGCCCGTCAAGCAGAAGGTTCGGAAGCAGGCCTTTGAACGACAGCAGTTCATTGCCGAGGAAATCAAGAAACTTGAAGCAGCTGGTTTGGTCAGAGGAGTACTGCATCCAACATGGTTAGCAAACCCAGTGGTTGTGCGCAAGGCTAATGGAAAATGAAGGCTTGGCATAGATTTTACGGATCTGAACAAGGCATGCCGAAAGGACCCATTTCCCTTGACGTGCATCGACCAGATCGTGGATTCTACTTCAGGATGTGAGTTGCTCTCTTTTCTGGATGCATACTCTGGATACCATTAGATTTTCATGTCCAAGGAAGGCGAAGAAAAGACCTCATTCATCACCCCATGCGGCATGTATTGCTTTGTGCGCATGCCTTTCAGTTTGAAGAGTGTCGGGTCCACTTTTGCAAGAGAAGTCCAGATTGGCTTTGAGCCACAGTTGCACAGGAACATTGAAGCCTATATGGATGATATCGTAGTCAAGACCAAGGACAGATCAACCCTCATCCAGGATTTAGAAGAGACATTTGCTAATCTACGCAAGATCAACTTGAAGCTGAATCCGGAGAAGTGCGTGTTCAGCATTCCCTCCGGCAAGCTACTTCGTTTCTTTGTGTCCCACCATGGGATAGAGGCCAACCCCGATAAGATCAAGGCTATCAAGCAGATACAGGCACCCAAGATGGTTAAGGATGTGAGGCGTTTGACAGGATGCGTTGCCGCCCTTAGCAGATTCATCTGCAAGTCTGCCGAGCGCGCCTTGCCGTTCTTCAAGATTTTGAAGAGGGCAGGACCCATGAAGTGGACCCCGGAAGCAGATGCAGCGCTGCAGGATTTGAAGGCATACTTATCTTCTGTGCCTACTTTGGTCGCACCCAAACCACAAGAGCCGTTACTGCTATATCTGGCAGCAACTAATCAAGTTGTTAGTGCGGCCCTGGTAGCGCAGCGAGAAGTGGAAGAAGTAGCCACCTCAGCAAGTGTCCCGCTCGGGGAAGAGGAAGAGAGCGGCCCGGCAAGGCCAGATACGGATCAGGACAAAGAAGAGCACGGTAGCGGAAGCCACCCCAAGGACACGGCAAGGAAGAAGGTGGTGCAGCGCCCAGTATACTTCGTCAGCTCCCTATTGCAGGGGCTATATCCAGGTATTCTGGCGTGCAAAAGTTGATCTTTGGCCTTGTCATGGCCTCAAGGAAACTACGCCACTACTTCCAAGCCCATGAGATCACGGTTGTCACCCGCTTCCCGTTGCAAAGGATACTTCGAAACCCAGAGGCCACCGGCAGGATAGTGGAGTGGGCATTGGAGTTATCCAGCTTTGGCCTGATGTTTGAAAGCACATAAACAATCCAGAGCAGGGCGTTGGCAGAGTTTATTGCAGAATGGATGCCAACCCCTGATGAAGAAGTACAGGAAACAGTTATCCCCGGCAGGGAAGCGCCCCAAGAATGGATCATGTATTTCGATGGTGCCTTCTCCCTACAAGGTGCAGGGGCTGGCGTGCTTCTTGTGGCTCCCACTGGAGAGCACCTGAGGTACTTCGTCCAGATGCACTTTCCCCGGGAGGAGGCAACCAACAATACAGCAGAATATGAAGGGCTTCTTGCCGGGCTCAGAATTGCCACAGAATTGGGAATCAAGAAGCTGATCATTCGAGGAGATTCACAACTGGTGGTGAGACAAGTCAACAAGGATTACCAAAGCCCATTGATGAAGGCATACGTCAAGGAAGTGAGAAGATTGGAGGAGCGCTTTGACGGGTTGCAAACAAAGCACGTACCTCATGCGGAAAACAGCATTGCTGATCACCTGTCAAAGTGCGCTGTGCAGAAGCTTCCTGTGGAACCAGGGACTTTTGTTCTCCATATTACTCAGCCCTCTGTATCCCCGACAACAATGGCCCGAAAGAGGAGGAAATTGGAGTCCGGTAAGCCTCTCTCGGTAGAGCCTTTCGGGGCTCCTAGCAGGGACCCTGCCAGGAACAACTCCCTTTCGCTTGCTGGGATGCACCCTCCCACCGGGCCACTGGTCCCCGCAGTCAAGGGATGCGCCCCCATGAATGAGGAGGTGCCGCTAGTCCTTGTTGCCGAGTCTCAGGCTCCAACTTGGGCAAGGCACATAGTCCATTTCCTCCAAACCAGAGAACTTCCTGAAGAGCAAGAAGAAGCTGAAAGAGTAGCCCGGAGGGCCAGTATGTATCAGTTTGTCGATGACACACTATATAGAAGAAGGCCCAATGGTGTGAAATTGAAGTGCATTTGCCGAGAAGGAGGAAAGGAACTGCTGGTAGAGATACACAAAGGCATGTGCGGCTCCCACATTGGATCAAGGGCTTTGGTTGGGAAAGCATTCCGGCAAGGATTCTATTGGACCACGGCCCTCCAAGATGCGGTTGAGCTCGTCACCAAGTGTGAAGCCTGCCAGTTCCATTCCAAAAATATCTATCTGCCTGCCCAAGCACTCCAGATAATCCCTTTGTCATGGCCGTTTTCGGTTTGGGGGCTCGATATCCTCGGCCCTTTCCCCTGAGCTGCCGGGGGCGTTGAATTCTTGTTCGTTGCAATCGACAAGTTTACAAAGTGGCCGGAAGTAGATGCCATGAGAAAGGTGACTGCTCAGTCAGCTATCAAGTTCTTGAAAGGATTGGTGTGCCGCTTTGGGGTCCCTGCCCGGATCATAACCGACAACGGCACCCAGTTCACGAGTCGCACCTTCATGCAATATGTTCATGCCCTCAGAAGCAAGATCTCATTTGCATCTGTCGCACATCCCCGAAGCAATGGACAAGCTGAGAGGGCGAACACTGAAGTGCTGCGAGGACTCAAGACGAGAACATTTGATAAGCTGAGGGAGCACGGTAGGCAATGGATCAATGAGCTGCCAGTGGTTCTTTGGTCCCTCAGAACGACACCAAACCGAGCTACCGGATAGACTCCCTTCTCCCTAGTCTATGGGGCAGAAGCAGTTATCCCCACGGAACTCATTTACGGTCACCTTGAGTGCTTGCCTATGATGAAGTAGTGCAGGAACAGCACATACGTGACGACGCCGTGCTTCTCGAGGAGAACCGTCTCTGGGCTGCTATGCGTGCTGCACGCTATCAGCAAGCCCTGCGTCGCTATCATAGCCGCAGAGTTCATGCCCGGTGTTTTGAGGAAGGCGACCTTGTCCTTTGGCGCGTTCAGTCCGCCAAGGGTACAAACAAGCTATCGCCGAAGTGGGAAGGCCCTTACTGGGTAGTACGAGTCACCAGACCTGGCGCAGTTTGTATGGAGACCGGAGATGGCATTCAATTGCAAAACTCATGGAATATTGAGCATCTCCGCAAGTTCTACCCGTAAGGCGCGGCTGTCGGGCCCTGCCCGGCAGCCACCCTTTTGTACAGGCCTTGCCTCAGCTGCATGTAACCCCTTGTACAAAGCGAGGCGCAGACCTTGAGCAACAGAGAAATAAATGAAGCGCTGGGGCCCCCCGACAAGTTGCATGCATGCATAAGCATTTCATAAGCATTGCATGATTCATGTAGATAGGTTGCATGATCATGTAGATAGATTGCATCTGGCATCATCTTCATTTGCATAAACTGCAGGTTCCTGCCGTGGACTTAGTCCTAGGAAGAGGATGCGAAGACAAGCCAACACTGCGATCTCCGGCAAGCCAAATAGATAAGTTCCATCTCTTATCCATACATGTTCCGTGGGTAGGACTTGTGCATACGAAAACCTCGCCGCCTCAGAAACAAAGGTGCTCCCATCTACTGGCACGAACGCTTCTTCGGTCAGGATGGTCGTAGTGGCCTTTGGCTGAAAGGGGTTGGCAGGGGGCTGGTCTCTCCCAATAGGTTCTGCACCCGGCAGGCTCAGCCTCACGGCAGCAGTCCTATGGGGTGCCGGCAAGGTAGCTTACCGGGATCTACTTGTTTACGTGAAAGTATGGAGGCGTTTCACCTCTGCATGGATATCATACATGCACAAGTACCCCGCAAAGCTTATCTTTTTCATTAATATGCTGATCTACAAGTACCAATCTCACGGAACATAAACATGGATACAAGAGATTACATTATTTGTACTAAAATTTGGCAAGTGCCTACAGATTTAAGACTGAAAAAAGATAAGTGCCCCATGATGCCTTTTCCCTTGTCCATCTCCTTCAGGAAATCGCAGGAAGGAACGGAGAAGGCAGAAGGCGGGCCTAGATTCGGCGCCTCCCCAGGATCAGGAGAACACCATCGACGAGCTAAGAGGAAGAAACCGAAAGGCAGGCGCGAACGGTGGCACTGCCGGGAACCCAGACGGAGTCACCAGCAAACACGACTCATCGGAACGGTCGCCCCGTTCTTGACGCGTCATGTGTTGCCGCCACCTTTGATGCGAACGCCGCGCACCCCTGGAGACCCCCACAGAGAGCATGGGCGTCCCCGACGGCCCGGCGACACGAAGGCCCCGCCCATTGAGGAAGCGTGCACAAGGACTAGAGGCTCTCCCATGCGCCGGACGGGCAGGCCGCAATCGACTATCACACCTTCTGCCCATTATGGGCCTCGGCATGGTGTCGTTTGCATCGCCTCTCACTAAAGTTGAAGCCACGGGCGACCCGGCGACAAGCACACCAGAGTCGCCACCTCTGGTGCTACCGCCACGCCGCCCGAGCACCCCCATGGGGCTCACACGAAACTCCAAGCTAGGGCCCGGGGGCTGGCCTCTCATTCAGCAGGCGACCGCCTTGCTCCTCCAATGCGGTTCCCCTTTGCGCCTCCAACGGCTCGGGGAATCAAAGCCGCCCCTCTACACCACTCGGTGATGCCTGGCTTTCTGCCATGGCGACCGTTCCCGCGCCCTCCGCGTCCACCACCTACCCTGGGTAATGCATGCGGTACATGTGGCGGAGGCGCTCCGGGGCAGGAGGCAAGTGGGATGGCAGTTTCCTACCCCGTGATCATGGGGCATGGGCTGCCCATAGATTGTGGTTCAGTTTCTCCCCTAAGCATTGCATGACGTGCAGGAAAACCGGAAACTGACCCGAGCTCAGGTTAATGAAGAAGCAAAGAAGATCTCAAGGGGCGGAGCCGCCCTTACATTTCTGCCTATGCACTAGTTAGGGCCTACCCCGACGATGCCCAGCGGTGCATCCGTGCCAGGCCCGGGGGCTCCTGTCGGTGCAACAGACCCTGGGTCCATTGCACGGACTGTGCACGGGCCAGAGACAAGATTGCAAGACCAAGATCAGACCAAACAAGGAGGATCAATTCCTTTGAAGGATCCAAGTGCAAGTCGAGAAGCCAAAGCGAGCCAGAGGAACGAGGCATCGCCAAGGGAAGGACCTACCTTGCCGGGCAGGCGAGCCTAGCAGGGTTGGGTCTTGCCTTGGAAGCAAGCTCCCAGATTGTCCCGGCAGGCCTGCCGGGGCTGGCGTAGGCAAGCCACTCCACCGCTCCACCTCACAAGCGACTCAAGCCAGTAATCAAACCGGTGTTGAGCTCCAAGGTGACTAAGTGGCTGCTTTCTGCCACATGGCGGCCACTTCCTATAGCAAACACCTCCATATGACACCCGTCCTGAGACGTGTCAAGCGAGCAGGCGCAAAGCTGGCAAAACAGCCCGGCAGGGCCTGCCAGGCGAGCTGTGATGTGACACTGAGCAGCGCATTTAATGCGCTCTGTCAGCCTGCAGAGTTAGATATGATAGCACTGTTGGCTATCTAATCAGTACACAAAGAATGATTTGCCATTGTGGTGAACCCTTTATCTATAAAAAGAGGCCCATGGCGACCGTAGAAAGGGTTGGATCCTCGCATATCCATACGCGCGTAGCCAATCTCGCCCCCAAAGCGACCTTGCCGGGCGAGTGTGCTACGTTCACCACCATTATCCACCATCAATCCACCAAATCAGGAGTAGGGTTTTACGCCTCACGGCGTCCCGAACCTGGGTAAAGACTGCCCGTGTGATCTCTGCCGTGCTGCGCGACGCTTCTCCGCTCTTTGTGCAACATGCCCATCCCCCGCCAAACCAAAAGGGGCTGATGGCCCCATAGGTGGCCGTGGTTTCCCACGACAGTTGTCACCGCCTTGGGAAGGGCCTTTTGTGGTTAGCAAGAATCTCAACAATGGCTGGTATTATCTCATTGATATACGTGAGCACAAGAAGTCACACACCTCTGAGAAGGAGACCAACAGGCCATGGAACGTTGCTCATCTTTGGCCTTACTATACTTGAGCCACCGGCTCTCGTCCTTGTACATACATTTGTCAATGTATATATCTTTTTATGAGCAATATAATAAAGCCGACATCCCTGGAAAAATTCAGGGCCTCTGTCGTTTCATTTTTGTGTATCTGAGTCTTTATTAATTGGTCATATGGTCACTTGGGGGCTTCCAACCCACCGGGTTTAGCTTTCATACCCTCTTGACTGGCCTGAGTCGCCAAATTATGAGTTACACCTGCCTGTTTGCAACTTGCTACTCCACCAGGTGATCCTCCGAACTCTTAACAGTCAATCTTTTTTAAGACCCTGAACTTGTTAAGGTTAAAATGGCGGCTTGTGTTACGTGAGAGCCGGCTTACAGTGAGCTAGGATAAACTCAACGGCTATGCGGCCTTGAAAGCAAACATGAGGCCTGTGAGCCAACTTTTTGATTGAATTTGAAAAACTAGTTTTTTCGATTGGTATATTTTCTATTTTTTAGATGTTTGTTATGCCCTCAATGTTTTTTGCTTTTTGTGCAAATATTGAATACCCGGGTTATGTTGCTCATGGTTGAGTACTTTTGGTTATAACTCGCCCTGGCTTTGGACTTTAAGTCGCCAGTATGACTTTGGTTATAAGCCGCCACTTGAATCTTTTGGGTTCTCATAACCCGCCCTGGCTATGGACGTTAAGTCGCCAGGTTGTTTTGGCTTGAATAGCCGTATTAATGCTTTTTCAGCAATGGTATGAGACGACAAGTCTTTGGGTTGATTACCTGCCCTGGGTGGTTGAACTTTCAAAGTCACCAACGCATATTGATGATTGGTCTTCTGCAAAGTATACAAGACCTCAAGTGAAGAGCACAGTTATTGCACGGTTCATATATATGATTAGAACGAGCATGCAACAAAGTTAAGCTACTTGGTCAAAAGCTGAGATAAACATGCACGAAGGCATGACAGGGCGGAGCATTGTTTTAAACTATCCTATTACAAGACTGCAACTGAGCCCAAAAGGTTTTGTATCAAGAGTTTCTGGAGCTGCACTCCTATGACCCGGCCTGAGAGTCGCCTGGATCATTGTTGCGATGATCAATTTTCTTCTTGCTGCCTTGAAGCTTCCAGGTCATCCCGCGCCGGCTCTTCGTCTTCGGCCATCTGAAGGTCATCCGATGTCCAGTCGATGCCCGTTAAGGCCTCGAATGTGGCATCATCATTAAGAATAATGGAAGGATCAAGGCCAGGAGCGAAGATGTGCTTACGCCTTGGCGGAATGAGATCTACAACTGCATGAGATGGCGGCTTAATCTTGTTGTTGTTGTCATCATAAGCCGGTGTATACTGGTTCAAGTTCAGCTCCTCTATGAGCTTGCATGCCACGGGCCGCATCTCTCGGACACATTGGCTGAAATCGTTTTCTTCAAAGAATGTTTTGTCATCTTTGAACTCCGGGTAGCCAGTTGCTATTTCATCTGGGTCAAGTTCAGATTGCCATGCTTTGGCCCGGCCAAGAGCAACAATGGCTCCTGCATGGGCGGCTGATAACTTCAACTCTTCAATTTGAGCCGGCATAGTTGAGAGCTGCTCTAACATAGTCTTGATATGTGCTGCGGGTTTTCTGCCACCTGACAAAGTGACAAGACTGTGCAGTGTTCCAGCATATAACTGTTCGGTCAATGAATAAACCGCCTTCAATTTCTGAAGCATGTTCTGACCAAGGCTAGTGCTTCTGGTGCCTGTTCAAATTTTGTACAAGAGTCGCCAGGCGGGTTAGATATGATATATAATGACTTGCTGGGTGAGTTCTCGAACTTTACATGCATATATGAAGTGCAAGTTTTCCACTTACCAAAGATGGTGGCTGTCATGTGGGTTACATGTTGTTTTAAGCCGGCAAGCTCATCAGCGACCGGCTTAAGCTGAGCTTCGGCGTTTTCGGCGTGTTTTAATAAAGTGGCCTTTTCAGTCTCCCAGGCAGCTCTCTCAATGGCAAAATTGGCCTTGAGCTTTTCATTCTCTTCTAATGTAAATTTGAACTTGGACTCAGCCTTCAGAGTTTCAGCCTCTTGGTGTTTGATGGCTTCCGTAAGTCACCCAGTTCAGATTCTTTAAAAATCAGACTTTCCTGCAATAAGGATTTGAAATCATGGAGACAAGTTAACATGGTGGTGATTCATGAGGGAAAAACTGTTCAAGTCCCAACCACATTGCAAGCAATGGGCCTGGCACTTGGGGGCTAATGTAGGTCATTTTCAAAGTTAATAATCTGAAGACCCGGCTCATCCTTGTTATGATAAGCCGGCCCTTGAGGGCTACATATGGTTTTGTTCAAAGTCAATGATTTGAAGACCCGACTCATCCTTGTTAGGATAAGCCGGCCCTTGAGGGCTACATATGGTTTTGTTCAAAGCAAATGATTTGAAGACCCGGCTCATCCTTGTTAAGATAAGCCGGCCCTTGAGCGCTACATATGGTTTTGTTCAAAGTCAATGATTTGAAGACCCGACTCATCCTTGTTAAGATAAGCCGGCCCTTGGGGGCTACATGACTATGCATATATATGAATCAGTGGAAAGAGGTTTAATTTGTACCTCATACTTCTGCCTCATCAGATTAACCAAGCCAGCCTCCATATCGCGGCTTGTGTGCAGGCGGCTTAGGTAGCATGCGTGCAACTCGCCTGCGCTAAAATCTGCATAGTTGTGCAAGTCCAGTTTTAGCTTGCCCTTGTCTGCGGCCGGCGGCTCTTCTTTGGCACTATGTTTAGCCAAGACAGTAGGGTTTCCTGGCTCTATATAGCCTATGCCAGTAATGCTGACTTCTTCAATGGTCTTCTCAGGAGGAATCTCTTCAGTTAACATGCCAGTAACGCTTGGGACTCGGCGGGTCATGACTGGCAGTTGGGTTGATTTCAGTATGCACTGGCTCAACAACCGTGGCATCAATTTGAGGAGGCGGGTCATTGGCAAGATCTTCAGGATTTAGAACTGAAGCTTTAGGGGCCTCTGGTGCTTGCCTCTCCGGCTCAGCAGCTTTGGGATCTTTTGAAGAGCCGCCTGTCTTGGCTTTCTTACCTGCCTTTGCTACGCCTCTGTAAAAAGAGTACAGGAAGACATGAGCATATTATTACAAGTCATTTATGAATAAATGAAAGTACTTACCAATGGACAACCTTGAAAGCAGGCATTTGAGTTTCACTAGAGTCGCCAGAGGAGGGCGGTGATCCCTTATATTTTGAGTTAGAAGAATTAAGAGGTTGACGTATGTGACCGGCTTGTGGAAAAGATAAGCCCATCTGGCTGTGTGGCACCTCGTTGCGACATTTCCGAGGAGCTGGGGTGTTGGGTCAGCTGGATATGAGATCTTCAGTACCATCACTCCGGGTCTTATGCTTTGATTCATGTTGCAGTTTCTTCAAAATAAAGTTGGGATCCAAATAAGCAAGAGGATGTGAAAAGCTTACTTTTCGGCTAACCCGCCAAATTTGTTGTCTTGGCAAGGGTTCCGAGTCGGAGGAAATTATAATTACCTCTGCTACGTCAGCATGACTGGTCTCTAACTCCTCCTAAGAGGGATCAGCGTTAATAAGTTGTACAAAGAAAAGGACAAGAGAGTCAAGTTCTACCTCTGACTCATCATCAAGGGTGAGCATTTCTTCAGCTGTTGGCTTCTTGCGGTGAGTCAGAGCACGAGACTTTCCTTTAGACTTCTTAACAGGAACGACAACTTGTAATTTCTTCTTCCAAAAAGGAGAGCCGGCCTGTATGAGAATACATAAGTGCAATAAGTTAAGGATATGAAATACGAGGGATAGATATATAAGGTCAAGGTTCATCCGAAATACTTACAGGCGGAACCGGGTTAAGCGTGCAGAAGGGGTTCACTCCCACTTTGCGGCAATTCTGCGGAGGCTCTCCAAGCAATGTTTTAACCGTATCAACAATTTCCTTATCAGTCAAGGATGTCTGGTTATAGCGCTGAGGATCTTTCTGATCACCTGTGTATTGGCACATTAAGCCATTGCGCCGGCTCAATGGCAAAATTCTCCAAGAGACCCAACAGCGGACCAGATCAACCCCAGATAAACCATTGGCTACCCGGGCCCTTATCTTTGAAAAGATGGATGAATATTTAGCCCGTTCTGTAGCAGTGATACGATCTGGAAGCTCGTGGCTGGGGCTGAGCCGGTAGGAGTGGAAACTCGGCAGGGGATTCTCATCGGTTGGAGAGGTGTCTAGATATAGAACCAAGTATAGTTCCAATCTTTGGGGTGACTAGGAAGTACGGCTGCAGGGAAAACAACATCTCTTCGCCTCTGGATGGAAATCCCACCAAGCTCGAGACTAGGCCCATCTGTCATCTCAGTTTGGTGGTTGAGATAAAAATACTCTCTAAATAGATCAACTTCAGGCTTCATCTGAAGGTATACTTCACAGAAAACATAAAAGCTGCAAATGTTGGATATGGAGTTGGGGCCAATATCTTGAGGATGAAGGTTGTAGAAATGGAAAACATCCCGGAAGAACTTTGACCAGGGTGGCGAGATGCCACGGAGGAGGTGATCCGAGAAGACAACAACTTCACCTTCTTTAGGTTGAGGACTAGTATCAAGACCTGGAACTTGCCAGTGGATGCCATTTTTTGCTGGTAAGACTCCCATGTCAACATACTCATTCAGAGAGAGCTCAGAGACTCTAGAAGCAACCCAATCGCAAGAAGTGGGAGTCTTAGTCATTGTTGGCGGGTTAAAAGCTACGGCCCAAGAACAAAAGTATGGCGGGTTAATGTTAATGTTATAGTAATAAGCCGCATAAGGGTTACAGATTCATGGTTACAACGGCGAGGTGCTGGCGGGTTACAAATTCATGGTTAAGCCGGCCAGGTGCTGGCGGGTTACAAATTCGTGGTTAAGTCAGCCAGGTGTTGGCGGGTTACAAGGTCATTATTTAAGCCGCCAGAAAAAGGTATGATAGGTCAACCATCTACTGATCTAAGATTGTGGATTTCTGCTAAGTGCGGGGCAAACAAGTTCCACAGATTGTGCCTATAATTTTGGATCTATGGTAGTTCAATAAATTGAGAACAATTGCTAAAACTAAGGTATCATAGTGGAGGAACTAATGAACTGGGTACTGATTTGTGATAAGATGGGTCTATCCAGGGATGGAGTAAAGGGCCGAAAACTATCACCGCGGTGCTTCTGCCTAGATTTGGATTGCACTACATTTTCTAAGCGACAGATGGATGAACTTGGATGAACTATGATGAACTACGATGAACTCCGTGAACTAGGGCATCCTAATGTGGATCTGAATAAAGAAAGGAGTATTACCTGAAGATTTGAGTGAAGGGCGGATGAGCACCGCGGTTTTCTGGTCACAATCAGGTTGATGCAGTGGCCTTGATGGAGTTGTTGCTGAAGATTGGTCGGGGCGGCGGAGCTCCGGCAGCGGCAGACAGCGTGAGGAAGAAGAAGGGGAGAAGGGGTAAAAGTGAAAAAAGGGGACCCCCCGTCCCTATTTATAAGGGAAAAAGTGAAATAGTGAAATGACAGGCGCAGAAATCAAGGAGACGGCATGATTATCTCAACAGCGAAGGCGCCTCGATTCTCGCATGATTAATTAATGCGAAAAGATCCGTTGTGATGTCATGGATTTTTCTGAATTTATTTTATGTGATGTCATGGCGGGTTATAGTGATCTGTTCAAACATTAAATATTGGGAAGGATCAAAGAAGACTCGCCAACAAGACATAGAGACGATTGACATGAACAAGTTCAAATCAATCTGGGGCCTAATGTGGGGGATATAACCCCGCGGTGTGACCCGCCCAGGAGGGGCCGGGTTATACTGTTGGCAACTCATAGATGAAAGCTTAAGTAAGCCCAAGAAGGAGACATGAAGACTGAAGGCGGCTCATGAGGTGGGCCTGTTGAAGGCCCAAGACCAGGTGACGGTGCTATAGCCCGGAGATGTGAGCCGCCCGATGGCGACTTACCTAACAAGGCAAGGCAACTTAGAACCCAAGTTGAACACATTGTGTGATCTGACTTGGACTCTTGTAAACTCAGGGCCTTGACCTGTGTTTATAAAGACGAGACCCTGTGGTGAGTTAGGACAGAAAAACAACTGATCGATAGCTAGGTTAAGCGATTCCGCTCCCTTGCAATCAATATTCAAGTGATACAACTCAAAGCAGGACGTAGGCTTTTACCTCGTTGTGAGGGGCCGAACCTGGGTAAACTTGTGTCTTTCGTCCCGCTCAATCCCTTCAAGCTACCTACGTTGTGATGGCTCCACACCTAAGTGCTTTCACAAGGGCATCTGCCGTGACAAAACCACGACAGCTCCCGCCCCTCCGCCGCCATGGAGGCCATGGACCAGAGGGGAAACCCTCCTCCCATCTAGGTGGGAGGTCAAGGAAGAAGAAGAAGGAGGGGGGCTCTCTCCCCCTCTCCCGGTGCCGCCGGAACGCCACCGGGGCCATCATCATGACGGCGATATACATCAACAACTTCGCCGCCGTCATCACCAACTCTCTCCCCCTCTATACTGCGGTGTAACACCTCTTCTCCCCGCTGTAATCTCTACTTAAACATGGTGCTTAATGCTATATATTATTTCCCAATGAGGTATGGCTATCCTATGATGTTTGAGTAGATCCGTTTTCTCCTATGCAATAGTGGAGAAAAGCCTAGCTACGGCGTGCCAAAAACAGCCTTGGTGGCGTGGACACCCGACGCCACCAATATGGCGCCAGTGTTAAAAATTAGCGCTGGCGTTGGCACCTACGCCATCAGTATTTTGGACAGTAATGGCGTGGCACGTATTCCACGCCAGCAGTATTAGTTATCAGTTGTGACGTTCCATGTTTTCTCGACGCCAGTATTTTGATTTTCAAATTTGAAATAAAAGCTGTATAGCAGCGATTTCAGCAACAATGACAGCATAATCCAGTTTCAGAACAGTCACTAAATCAACTATATATAAATAGTCCCAATGACAGCATTTAAGTTCAACAATGCACTTATTGATATAGTTCAACAAAGTAGGCAAAGTAACACAGATATGAATGTACAAGTTCAAATAAATAGAGGTGATAATAACATGATATATATCTGCCATGCAAGCCAACTAGCTAACTACGACTTTTCGGCGGGCGGAGTCAGGGTCATAGTCCGGAGGAAGTGCACCATCATCGCTGTCAGCAGACTAGTAGTAGATCATGATCTCGTCACGATCGTAGTCGAGGTAGAACGTGGGTCTCTCCCCAGCTTCCATCTCGTAAGCATCTGCAAAGGCTTTCCAACCAGGGCAACCGAAGTAGGTGCGGTTTGCGTCGTTGGTGACAAGACAATTGAATTTTTGGGCCGTCAGCATCTTCATGAGGGTGCACTGGAATGTGATGGTGGCATCAACTGGAACTTTAAACTTTTCTAAGAAGTCACGCCTTGCCCCGCAAGGGATGACCTGGGCAAAATTGACAGAAATAAGTAGCTAGCTAGTTACACAATTGTCTTGTCATGGATGAAACTCAATCAAAACATGTTCAACTAAAACATACCGTCCTAGTGAGGAAGTCATTCGGTAGATCTATGAAGAACTTCTTATCCCTTTGGCTTCTCACCGAACCGCAGGTCTCACATGGGGCATCCATTTACTGCTTTCATGCATGAAGTTGAGAAAAATAAGCATACATAAGATGCACATAAATATAATGCAACATAATAAGTAGTTAGTACGAACCAGCGCTATCCGCCCACAAGTTATTAACACATACGTACTTGTAATAAAAGATTTCTACAAACCATGCGTAGTTCAAACATAAAACATGCATAAAGTTAAATAGTTCATATGAAATAGGTAGCGTGCACTAAGCTAGTGGCCAGAGGGACCGGCCTTGTGGTCGTGCCTAGTTGACCTACGACGACACCCCTCCTGACCCTCCTCCTCACGCTCCAAGGCATCCCAGTCTATGGGATCCTCCTCTGCGCTCTTCCTGGCTGCATATTGAAGTAACATCATCTTGTTGGCCTCCACGAGTTTGTCATCTCTCGCAAGCTCACTCACCAATGGGTCGAAGAACTGCATCTCGGCCTCTTTGCTCTCCTTCTCCTCAACCCTAGTGCATATCCTCATGTCCTCCGGCGCGAGGAACATCGCAAACCCACGACACTCAGGGAAGTTCAGATTCTCCCCTTCCTGAAAGAACTCTACTGCCATGGGATCATAAGCGCGCGCCGCTAACTCCGGGGTGTCCCAATGGCCAAGTTCGTGGACGACATTGTCCTTCCGAATGGTGGCATAGTACTTATTTCCCTTCTGTCGCACACCACGAAACTTCGGGGCCATCTATGACGATGCATATATATAACTAAACAAGTTAGTAAAAAATGGGCATATTAACGAGAAATACAATAGTGTACAACTACACTATACATTCTTTCACCACAAGTACACTACTAGAAATACAATAAAATTACACTATCTAAAATCATAGTCTACAACTACACTACATTCTTTCACCACAAGTACACTACTAGAAATACAATAAAATTACACTATCTAAAATCATAGTCTACAACTATTCTACATTATTTCACCACAAGTACACTACTAGAAATTTAATAAAATTACACTATCTAAAATCATAGTCTACAACTACACTAAAATTTTACACTACTCGTATACACAAAACTCGATATTTTTCTAACTACTATTACACTACATTAAGTAGAACTCACCCGCGGCGGCGGTAGACGAAGAGGAGGCATTGCGGGCGATGGGACCGGGGGCGGTGGCAGGGGTGGATGTGGAGGCGACGGCGACGGGGGCTTCGACGGAGGCGACGGCGACGGGGATGGGGACGGCGGCGAGGATAGGGGCGGTGGCCGGGATGGATGCAGAGGCGACGGCGACAGGGGCGGGGACTTCGGCGGTGGAGGTGGAGGCGACGACGACGGGGACTTCGGCGGTGGAGGCGGAGGTGACGGCGACGGGGACTTCGGCGGTGGAGGCGGAGGTGACGGCGACGGGGACTTCGGCGGTGGAGGCGGAGGCGGCGGTGGAACTAGCGGAGGCGAGGGCGACGGTGGCGGCGATTTAATGGGGATTGACGGTTGTGGGTTTGGGGTTAATTTAATCAATATCTCCTACGGGGGGGGGGGGGGGGGTAATTGCTGGCGTTGGCCTACGCGGCCAACGCCATTGCTATCTGTTACACATATTGTTTTTTATATTTATATAGATGTTTAGTTTATTTTTTTATTTTCCTATTATTTATTATATTGTTATTCTTACTAATTATTTTGTGTAAATATGTAACCATATACAAGGGAAATCAATATTTAGAGAACACCGGCCAACATCGATCGATCTCATTAATCTAGCATAGATACATAATAGTTGAAGGATGAAAATAATAACACATATATATATATACAACTTCTAGTACTACACACACTCTTGATCTAGACTAAGAACATCATCAGTGTAATGATTCCCACGAGAAAAAAAGCTGCCACCGATCCAGCAGGGAGAACAACGCCAAGCATAACACCAGCTAAAAGGGCATATCGAAGCATCTTGAATTTTTGGATTTGGCCGCGCATCACATCAGTCTTCAGCTGCATCTCATCTATCTGTTGTCATAGTTCACCAATGGAGTACTCAAGCAACTCGCTCGCATACTTCTGCACGAGATCAACCCATATCCATGTGTAGCAATATTTTGTCCCTAACGCCTATGGATCACAATATACACACACATATATTAATGATCGCGAATTGTGCAAATTAGCAGAATATCGAGGTATTTTCTATCATATTACGTACCTTTCCATGGTTACCGTAGATGTAGAACTCTCGCTCCGGATTACTTTGTGTGTGCGACATATGCTTATCAGTAGGGCGTCCACAACCGCAAAAAAGCAGCACAGGTGCCCTCGCTCGATTCCTGGCAGCTTCGGCGCCGGTGGCATAGCTGCCGGATCGTCGAAGGGACGTCGCGCTGCAGCAGGATGATTTGCCAGATAGGGCTGGATGCATTGGCCGTGGCGAGCGCATGTCATGGCCAACGGGGCCAGATGAGAGCTCAGCTAAGGCGGCGGAGACCCAAACTTGCGACATGCCACGCCGACATGGACTCGAACGGGCGGCTCGTGCCGATTCGACAAGCTCCAGTGGGTCCATTGTCACCAAAGCAGTTGACTAAGAGGGAGTAGAATTTTGTGGAGAATGGGAGTGAATGTGATAAGAAGGGGCTGCCAACACATCTTTATATAGGCACAACCTAGTGCTGGCATTCCAGGCGAAGACACAACAACACAAAGTTAAGTATCTATGGCGTGTTTATAAATCGCACGACAACAATATACTGCAACTTGTCACGACAACTGGGCGCACATAGTAGTGGCATAGGATGTATTGCCAGCGTCAGCAATAGCAACTTATAGCTGGCGTACCAATTTCGCATACGCCAGCACTATTTGGAAAAAATAGTGCAGGCGTTGATGAGAAATGGCGCGCCACAAATGGAAGTTGTGGTTAGCTGTTTTTCCACTAGTGATGGGTTGATTGATGATCATGATTGGTTTGAGTTGTATGTTTTATTATTGGTGTTGTCCTATGGTGCTCTCCGTGTCGTGCAAGCGTGAGGGATCCCCACTATAGGGTTTGCAATATGTTCATGATTCACTTATGGTGGGTGGAGTGAGTGACAGAAGCACAGACCCGAGTAAGTAGGTTGTTTGTGTATGGGAGTAAAGAGGACTTGATACTTTAATGCTATGGTTGGGTTTTACCTTAATGATCTTTAGTAGTTGCGAATGCTTGCTAGAGTTCCAATCATAAGTGCATATGATCCATGTAGAGAAATTATGTTAGCTCATGCCTCTCCCTCATATAAAATTACAATAATGATT
Source organism: Thinopyrum elongatum (assembly GCA_011799875.1). Lineage (NCBI taxonomy): Eukaryota > Viridiplantae > Streptophyta > Magnoliopsida > Poales > Poaceae > Thinopyrum > Thinopyrum elongatum. The sequence continues at coordinate 650,649,994 of CM022298.1, forward strand.
ACCGGTCTAGTTATCGATTGCATAGGGACAAATAACTTTCTTGTGTGACAAAAAGCTCTCTACTAAAACTAACTTAATTGTTTCTTTATCTAAACAGCCCCTAGCTATTATTTACGTGTTCTTTATTATCTTGCAAACCTATCCTATCATCTACAAAGTACTTCTAGTTTCATACTTGTTCTAGGTAAAGCAAACGTTAAGCGTGCGTAGAGTTGTATCGGTGGTCGATAGAACTTGAGGGAATATTTGTTCTACCTTTAGCGCCTTGTTGGGTTCGACACTCTTACTTATCGAGAAAGGCTATAATTGATCCCCTATACTTGTGGGTTATCAAGAAGTTGCACGATGGGGCGTGATCGAGACTACATCTGCCGAAGGCTTGCCGTACACTCCATGACTTCTCCTGTTGCCTCCATGCCAAGATACCGACCTTCTAACCCTAGATGCCCTACTTGGCATGCATATAAGCCAAAGGGTTTAGCCCGTAGAGGGGACATCAATGCAATGTCATTCACCTAGCCCTAGAGTTAGAACACATCTCACGATCTCGAGGTAGATCAACTCTGTACTTGATACAACTTCATCAATATAAACAAGAGCAGGACGTAGGGTTTTACCTTCATCAAGAGGGCCCGAACCTGGGTAAAACACTGTCTCTTTGTTCTTGTTACCATCTGTCCGAGAGCCACAGCTTGGGACCCCCTACCCCGAGGTCTGCCGATTTTCACACTAACACTCGTTCTTTCATTGAGAGTTTCGCTGTGAGATCGACAGAAGGATCGATGGCTCATCTGCAGATCAACTGCGGCAACGGCAACGAGAACGCCCAACTATTTGTGTTTGGTAGCATGATCTTCTATGCCGACTTAGCTGGCCATCTGGCCTCCGTCGAAAACTACGCCCCGGGTCAGATCGTGACCTTTGGAGGCCTAGAGTACATCACAGATTCCTGCGGTGAACTCATCCTATCGGGCTGGATGCCCAACCGGGTTGAGGGTTTATCAGACATCGGATGTTCGACGCTAAAACTGATCTCCTTCGAGGACATCGGCTCAAACTCCTCGGCGCCGCCAGAGACCCCCGATGTAATAACTCCAGGCGATCGTGCCTCGACCCACGGACCAGACTTTAGTTCAGCCCCTATCTCTGAAGCTACGTCGGATGTAGAGCTGACGCCGACGCAGGATCTGGAATTGGTCTCAGATCCTCCTCACGCCGAAAACGTGTCGATCTATACACCAGGCATACTTCGAGTCAGCCCCGCCTATAGCCAGGCCATGAACCCCGAAGAACTATCTCACCTGAACGAGATGCTTGACCGTATCCAGAGTATGTCAATCTCGGATGACAAGACTTCGGTTTACGATAAGATCAGACTTAAAGCCGACGATCGAGAAATTTACATCCCACCCACCACCCACCTAGTCGCTACGGTCGATGACTTAACTGATGTGCTAGACTATGACAATGCCACGAACATGGATGAAGATGCCGATGGCCCCACAGAAAACACTTCGCCATTAGTAAATACTGGCAAGTGGATGGGAACATCCACCTACGATGTATACATGGTGGACACCCCCAAATCCCCCACAAGACGTCGGCGCAGACACAAAAGAGGTACCAACGAGGAACCTAGCGGAAACAATGCTACCACCAATAACGGCGACGCGACTGCTGGTTATGTCGACAACACTGGAGAGGAGCTTCAAGCCTCCCCAGCACGGAATAGTAGTCCCGAAGGAAATCCCGAGGACTTGGATCCCGATGACCTCTTTGAAGGGGCCGACGACACCTACATGCTAGAGTCCGAGGAAGGCGAGAGCCTCGGCACCGAGGACTACATTCTCCTCGAAGACCCCTTCGAGCAAGAGCGCTTCCAACGGCATCTCATCGCCACCGCTCGAAGTATGAAACGCAAGCAGCAGCTGCTACAAGCCAATACAGATGCATTAAATGAAAGTGGGTTGAAGTAATCTTGGCCGAACAAGATCTCGAAGACCGACTCCATAGCGCACCCAAATAATATCATCGCAAGAGTTTGCTGCCGGAGTTCGATGACGAATTAACCGCCGATGCGCCTGACCGACCCCGTAGAGGCCGGGACAGGCCAATGTGGGAAAACCTCAAAACCTGATCAGCTTCGCGCTATCATGGCAAGGACCCTGTGGATTACCTAGGCCCCCGTGACGCTCAACGACACATCGAGGCAAACCGAGCACCTCCTCGGTCCATCTATGGATCAAGAGGATGCGCACCTACCGAGCTCGATGGCTACGATGCCGGGTTAGACAGGAACGGCTGCACCAGAGATCAAGCCTATGCACGGATCTCCCCCGACCTCCGACGCGATACAGCTTGGTTCCGTGGTCCAGCCCACCCGATCTGTTTCACAGAAAGAGTAATGGAACATCAGTTCCCAGAAGGGTTTAAGCCCATCAATATAGAAGCATATGATGGCACTACGGACCCAAAAGTATGGATCGAGGATTTTCTTCTCCATATACACATGGCTAATGGAGATGACCTCCACACCATTAAATACTTGCCGGTCAAGTTAAAGGGGCCGGCCAGACATTCGCTCACTAGCCTACCTCCTCATTCTATCGGTAGCTGGGAAGCCCTTGAGGATGCCTTTCAGGCAAACTTCCAAAGCACTTACATCCAAACTCCGGACGAAGATGACCTAAGTCGTGTTACTCAGCAGCCCGGCGAATCAGCTCGGAAGTTCTGGAATCGGTTCCTCACTAAAAATAACCAGATCATAGACTGTTCCGACGCGGAGGCCATTGCTGCATTCAAAAACAACATCCAAGATGAGTGGCCCACCCGCCAGCTCGGACAGGACAAGCCGATAACCATGGCATGCCTCACCTTGCTAATGACCCACTTTTGCACGGGAGAGGACAGCTGGCTTGCCCACAGTACCCATAATGGTGAGGCAGGCACCTCGGAAACCCGTGACGCCAATGGGAAGCCTAGGCATAATAAAAACAAATGCACGCATAAAAATGGCGGGAGCGACAAAGAGGATGCCACAGTAAATGCGAGGTTCACCGGACGTAGATCCGGACAGAAAAGAAAACCCTTTAAAGGGAACAAGGATGGACCTAGCCAGCTAGACAAGATCCTGGATAGACCGTGCCAAATTCACGGCACCCAGGACAAATCAGCAACCCACACTAACAGGAACTGCTGGGTCTTCAAACAAGCTGGCAAGGTGGCGACAGAGGGTCAGAATAAAACCCAACCTCGCAGCGAAGAAGAGGATGAACCTCGGTGGCCCAACAATGGAGGCCAAAAGAAGTTTCCTAACGAGGTAATAGAAGTAAACATGATTTACGTTACCCACATCCCCAAAAGGGAGAGGAAGTGCGTACTTCGGGACATCTATGCACTGGAGCCAGTCGCCCCAAAGTTCAACCCGTGGTCCGCTTACCCGATCACATTTGACAAACACGATCATCTGTCCAGCATCAGGCATGGCGGATCGGCTGCACTCATCCTAGACCCAATCGTCGATGGCTTCCATCTAACACGCATCCTTATGGATGGAGGCTTAATCTATGAGGACACGGTTAGGAAGAGCGGCATCGACTCATCTCGAATCAATCCGAGCACCACCACCTTTAAAAGTGTAATACCAGGCATCGAGGCCCGCTGTACCGGAATGGTGACATTGGAGGTAATCTTCGGGTCACCCAAAAACTTTAGGAGTGAGGAGTTCATCTTTGACATCGTCCCTTCCCGAAGTAGATACCACATGCTCTTAGGGCACATAGCGTTTGCTCGCTTCAACTTTGTCCCACATTATGCTTACCTCAAGCTTAAAATGCCAGGACTAATGGTGTTATCACAGTTAATGGTAACACAGAACACTCCCTCCGGATAGAAGAGTAGACCGCGGCCTTCGCAGCCGAGGTGCAGGCGTCCGAGGAGGGGGCCCATGGTAGTAAATGCATCCCTAGCTCATCGAAGTGCACGTGGGCTACGCCAATCGACCTTGGACAGGCACCCCCACACCCCAAGTACGGGTACAGGCTCCTCGCGCGTTCCCCTTGGGAGGGGCAATATGTCCCCAGGGTGCACAATTTCGCCTTAAAAATTCCCTGGACCGCCGAGGAGCCATAACAAATGGAAACGTTGGCTCGGCTAAACCAAGCATCAACGAAACTTCGGGCTTATACTTCAACCAAGCTTTATCAAAAAGCTAGCCGATAATAGTATGCCTACGTGGCCTCGAGCACACAACGGACATTTGCAGACCTCTTTCAAGGGACTCGATCAGCAAACGCTTCGTACACATGCAGGGCCGAGGTTGCATACAGTCCGTCTTATTCTTCGCCATCAACAAGGACGAGCTGGTCAACAGCATGAAGATGCAGATGTGCAATAGGAAGCGGCCCGGGCTCAACAACCCGATGACAAGATTCGCCTTGTTTTTTATCCGCTCCTTTATTTACTTTTTGCATTGTATCTTTTTAGTTTCTCTCGTTACAGCTCGGCATGTAAAGCTTGAACTTATGAAATAAAGAAATCATGCCCTTCAAGGTCCTTAATGTATTTCTGTACAAGCACTGCCCGTGAGCTACAAGAATGTCTTTAAAGATACAACTGCTAAAGGGCTCTGTTTCCCTGAGATATAAGTCCGAAGTACTCGGCGTCTCGGATGTTGCATTATATGCATCAGTTTTGAACCTAGATTTTGGTCAATAGTTGGGTTGCCCGGTTCCTATGTGTACCCCTTACGTTCCCGACAAATTCAGCTAAGGGTGTAACAGGAGAACCACTATGATAGTGCCTCCAGTTTAATTGGCAGAGCGCCTCAGTGGAGAAAGCCGAAAACTGACTATCTGGGCAAGCGAAAACTGATCGGCAATCCGAAGACTGTGTTAAGCAACGTGACGATAGCGATCACCCGTGTTAAAAGGAAGGGTTTCTTTATAGAATTAGCCGAAGTAAGTAATGGCTTAGACCTCAGCTACCCAGGCCGACCACTTCGCACACTGGGGGCTCGTCACCAGCCCCCACCGTCAAACTCCTAGGACTAAGTGAAAGTTATAAAGCTGTTATAGTTCGATTGCCTAGTCCCTATGAGCACAGACTGCCTCCGGGCACTGAGACATCGGCCAAGGGTCATAAATAGCCTCAAGGAGCACCCTCTGTATATTCTATAGTGGGCTAGAAGCCGATGACTGGCCACTTTCAGTTCAATATCGTCAAACAGGAGGAATGTTAAGTAAATAACAACACAATCATATGAGAGAATTTAAAAGCCATTCTCATTAAAACAAAAGAAGTTTTTATCCATCCCAAACACTTCAGCTTTCCGAAGTGCTATCTAAAAATGCAAATTGTCTTTTGGACACATGGCCTCGGTAACCCGGGCACCCTCTTCCACCACGGTGAAGAACTGCTCCGCAGTGCGCTGCTTCCCTTCGGCGGGATCCGCCGCAACGATCATCGCGTCGACCTTCAAGAAGTGTGTCTTCACGCAGGTGTACGCCCACCACACTCCCTCCGGGCACGCAGATCGCTTCCAGCAATCCACCTGTGGAGATGCAACTCGCAGCCGAGCCAGGAGACTTTAAAGGTTGGTCGGCAGGGCTTCAGCAGGCCACAACTTGATGCAGAGGTCATGGAGCGCTGGCCTGGCCACGCGGAATAGCTCGTCCAGCTACTTCATCTGATGATTCAGCAGCTGTGATGATGGTAACTCCTGGAACTGCCGCCAAAATGCCTTCTCCTCCTCAGGGCCCCCCCAACTGGTCGAAGTGTTTGACGGCATCCACCACACTCTTCGAGAGATCCTCGAAGACCTCTGTGGAGCGCCACAGTTGGGTGAGCTCGATGCACCCTTTGCTGCCAAACACACATGAAAGTAAAAATGGCTTACTCACGGCTATTTGCTCCACTTGTTGGAGCACATCACAGTCAGCCCGAGCCTTGGTCTGGTGCTCAGAGTACGCAAGGTGAAGCTTCTTGAGCTCTTCCTTCTCCTTCTTCTCCTCAGCCTGAAGTTTATCGCGTGCTTCGGACATGCCTTTCAGGGTCTCCTCGACCTCCAGGACCCCCGCCTGGTCTTTCTCCCTAGCCACCTTCTCGGCGGCCAGGTCATTCTCCACCTTGGGTGCAGCAGCCTTCTGCTGCTTGGCCTCCTGCCGAGCCTTCAGAAGCTCGGCCTTGAGCCCCTCAAGCTCGGCTAAACCCACTGTCATAAAAATAGTTCGGCATCAGCCTATACTCTAGCAAGAAATTTATTATTTGCAACATTCAAGGGTGTATCGCCTCGGTCATTTACCTTGAGACTGCTCGAAGCGCTTGTTTGCTAGATCGAGGTCCTTTTCGGACCTCTTGAGCTTCTGATTCATCACCGCAATCTCCTCGAAGACGAAGCTCGGAACTGAGGATGAAGCTTGCACGTAAGAACACCTTGGTTAGCCCCATAATCAATCTATGGACACTACAAACAGGTACCCTACAACATTGGGCGGAGTCCTGGGGGCTATACATTACGCTCCTATTTTTATTCGACCCCAACACCGATTTCTTGAAACCAGCCTTGGACTCGGGCGCGACTCACTGCCCATACTATCTAGAAGGCCATGAGAAGATGTCCTCGGAGAGATGCATGGATTTGTAAAGTAAAATCAAACAAAGAAATTATTTTGGCACGAGGGCAAAAAATTACCTCGAAGCTCCCTTGAAGCCCCCCCCCCCCCGCATTCCGGCTTCCGCAAACCGGAAGCCCTGAAGCATCGCACCTATCACGGTGCGGTGGTCTTCCTTGAGGGAGGCGCCCGTTCAGGCTGGCTCTGTTTCTTCAGTCCACTCCGTGCTAGTCCGCCCTTGGATGGAAGGCGGGGGTGGAGCCTCGGAGCCCCGCACCGGAGTGCTGGGCACGAGGGTCTCCGGCTGCGGCGGTGGAGCCAGAGCGGACTTTGGCTGTGCTGATGACTGGCCCAGCTCCTCTTTGACGACCTCGGGGACCTCGTCCCTTGGCCTTGTGGGGCCGAGGTCTCAACCTCGGCCATAGCTGCTGACTCTCCGGCCTCGTCGTGTCAACCTGGGGGGCCAGAGTAGATGTTGCTTCCCCTAGCCCGTCTTGAGCTAGGGGAGGGTTGGCGGGATCTGGCGACCCACTGGCAGAAGGTAGCCCGCTGGAGGAGTCACTTGGGCGCACCTTTAGTGGGTTTTGTAAGGAAGCTCGTATGAGCTTACTCTTGCTAAAAGAACCTGACAAAATATAAACACAAGAACAGATAACGCACCCTCGGGGTGCCGGTTTCTTCCTCCCCGTAGCAAGGGGATCATTCTCTGACTCATCGAATAGCACGATCTTCTCCGATGACTTGCCAGCTGCCTCGGTCGAGGTTCTCCTCAACCTCTTTTGGCCCTTGGGCCGCATCCCGGCTTTGGCGTCCTCCGACGCCGCCCTCTTCCCTTTAAGGGAGGGTTCTCCTTCTCCTCCTCCTCCTTCCCCATGTCGTCTTCATGGGTGGCGGAGGTGTGGGTCTCCTCGGACCGGGTGACCGAGGTCTCCCAAGTCCGAAGACCCGCCCTGTCCTGCTGGGACTTCGGCCCCTTGGGCACCACCACGTGCGGCTCCTCGACCAGGAGCGCCATGAGTAGGGGGTCTTGCCTCCTCTAGCAGTGGGGCCGGGCACTGCATTCGCTGCATCCTGGCTGACCACTTCTGCAATTATAAAAAAGGACGATTCATCAAAATCTGTCTCACCTTTCACGAAAAGAAGGATATGAATGTGTGTGTTAAAAAACTTACCTGTGGGGCTTCGTAGCCGACCTCGAAGCCGAGGTTCTCACCTTCTTGGGGATCTTGTCCTTGGCCATCTTGAAAAGTCACGTCCACATGCCGGCTAAGGTGGTGTGGAAGAAGTGGAGAATGGGCCCCATGTCCTAGGATTTATGCTCCCACATCAGGTTGGACTGGAGTTGGATCGGGAGAATGCAACGGTTGAGCATGACATTGACTACGTTAGCGAGCTAGAGGTCCTTCTCGATGGACCACCACTTGATCTTCTTGATCAGGGGATCCACCTCCTCTGGGATCCCCCAGATGACGCCCTTCTCCTTCCAGGACTTGAGCTTCCTTGGGGGTAAGTGGAATTGAGCTTCCTTGGTTGAAAAGGCTGGGACTTTGGTTTGGCCAGGGGTAAGTGGCTCAGTGATATAAAACCACTCGTGTTGCCATTCCTTTACTATCTCCATGAAGGTGCCTTTGAACCAGTCAGCATTTTGGTTCTTGTTGACCATGGCCCCTCCACACTCTGCCAGATCGGAGCCGGTAGACTTCGGCTTGACGCCGAAGGTCTTCAGCCACATGACGAAGTGTGGTTTGATGTGGAGGAAGGCCTTGTAGAACGTGATGAAGGAGGCGAGGTGCGAGATGGAGTTCAAGGCCATGTGGTGGAAGTCGAGCCCATAATAGAACATCATCCCACGCACGAACGGGTGCAGCGGGGACCCCAAGCCTCGAATGAGGTGGGTGATGAAGACTACCCGCTCCCCAGGGTTAGGAGCGGGCACCTGCTCATTGGTACCAGGAGCACGGGCTATGACGTTGGCGGGGATGTATCCTGCATCGCACAGCTTTGTGATGGTGGCCTCCGTCACGATGCAGCCACCCGAGTGCCTTTTAAGGGTACCGGCCATGGCTGGGTGGAGGAGCTTGGATTCACTGAGGGAGGAGAGTGCGAGATTGGATCTGGGCATTGCAGCTCGACGAAGTAGTAGGCGGGGGAAATGAGAGCATGATTGCTTGCAGTATTCTCTTTGTTACTCTTATAGGCTGCGGAAAGGCCAAGAGTCCCCCTTGCCGCGCCGATAAAAATGCCACTCCCGCAAAAGATGTCGTTATGCGCATAGGGAGAAACAAAATCTTGATGATATCCCTAAGAAAATGGGCACGATCTCCACCTTGATGGAACGCCGCCTCAGGCCATGATTTGGGGTGAGTAGTAACTGCCCGACCCGTCGTGGGGTGTGCATCTTCGATAAAGTTGTCAGACTAGGTGGCACTATTCACACCTACGTGGTCGGCCTTCGAGGCTAAGTTACCCTGCCTCCTCGGGCCAGGTGTGAGCTCGGCTGGGTTTTGTTTTAAGACACTACTCCTTTAAAGAGGGGTTCGGGAGTTTTGAAATCATAAAGGGGAACTCGTCTGTCAAGCGAACGACTTTGGATCTGAGGTTATCTTCAACAAGGAAATCATCCTCGGCATAGAAGACCAGTTCAGGGGCTACTGACGGTGTCATGGACCAGGGGGTACTATCCTAGCTGGCTTAGGCTCCTTGGATGGGCCAGTGGGCCTTCATTCTTCTCAAGATGGACTCCGGAAGTTGCATGATGGGGCGTGATCAGGACTGCATCTGCCGAAGGCTTGCCGTACACTCCAAGACATCTCATGCCGCCTCCATGCGAAGATACTGACCTTGTAACCCTAGATGCCCTGCTTGGCGTGTATATAAGTCAAAGGGTTTAGCCCGTAGAGGGGACATCAATGCAATCTCATTCACCTAGCCCTAGAGTTAGAACACATCTCACGATCTCGAGGTAGAATAACTCAGTACTTGATACGTCTTCATCAATATAAACAAGACCAAGACATTGGGTTTTACCTCCATCAAGAGGTCCCGAACCTGGGTAAAACACTGTCTCTTTGTTCTTGTTACCATCTGACCGAGATCCACAGCTTGGGAGCCACTACCCCGAGGTCTACCGATTTTCACACCGACAAATAGGATATATCTTCTTTTCATCAAGATATGCATATTTTAGTGTATTAGGTAGTTTCCTTAATTCAAACACAAGGTTGCCCTTAGGTGGGACAGGATCTCCCAAAGTGTCAACATGCAAATTATGCTTAAGGACAGGTGCTTCACTGGTACGGTGAGGTGCTATACACACGGTTTTTAACCCCTTTCTGCGACGGCGTTTTGAACTGTCGCCAAGTGAGTGACTGCGATAGGGGGGGTCCTTCCCACATGACCCAGAAACCGTTGGGGATAGGGAGCCTTGATGCATACAGTTGTCCCTATCAAACTGTTTCTGATATCTCGATTATCCAAAATGCTTCATCCTTGCAATTCGTTTGTGCCCGCATTGCCATCGCAGTCGGTATTCTGTGGTGCTATGTTTACGATGCGCGACCCATCACAAACAGTTCATGATTATAGAGATAAGCAGACAACCACACACATTTACTTTTCCTCGACTGTATGCGATTCAATGTAAGAGCGCATACAGTTGTCCCTATAAAACTATATGCGAAGCTTGAATACATCCCACACGATTCATCCGTCATACCCGCATCGGATGAAGACCTATCGCACGCGTTCTTCAATAACCAAACGTTTGCAGTGTGCACAACATTGTAAACAGTCCATAATTGCCAAGCGTGTGTGATAAGGTGACATTCGCAAACATTTAATAAGAAGGAACTGTGTGCGATGCTGTTGTTAATCGCACATGTTTTTTCTTGGCTGATCGTGTGTGCAGTAGAGATTGATCGCACACGTAGTGGATCCGAGAAATGTGTCTGATCTTCACGTCTATCACAGATGTTTCATTTTGGCAAACCGTGTCCTGTGTAATCCCTAATTTATCCCTAATTTAATCCCTGCATTTAAAAATCACAGATTTTGAATTTGAAAGTAGGCAATCACTTATTTCATATCAAACCATGTTTATTACAAATATAGGTTCAACCACGAATGCATAATTCGATGCACAGGTACATATAGTGAAGAACTACAGAAGCACCAAGTAAAGAATGATGAACCAAGTCCACAGTTGTACTAAAGAATTTAAAGAGAGAGGCGAAAGACATTCTGGTTGCTGGAGAAGGTGAAGCGGAATGCCCATATTGTGCCCTCTGATACGTCTCCAACGTATCTATAATTTTTGATTGTTTCATGCTATTATATTATCTGTTTTGGATGTTTTATACGCATTAATATGCTATTTTATATTATTTTGGGGACTAACCTATTAACCTAGAGCTCAGTGCCTGTTTCTATTTTTCCTTGTTTTTTAGCTTCGTGGGAAAGGAATACCAAACGGAGTCCAAATGGAATAAAACCTTCGCGATGATTTTTATTGGACTAGAAGACACCCAGGAGACATGGAGATGAAGTCGGAGGAGCCACAAGGCGGCCACAAGGGTGGAGGGCGCGCCCGGGGGGGTAGGGCACGCCCCCTACCTTGTGGGCCCCCCGTGACTCCCCTGACCTAATTCTTTTGCCTATATATGCACATATGCTCCAAAACCACCAGAGGCATCCATGAAAAGACTTTTCCACCACCGCAACCTTCTGTACTCGTGAGATCCCATCAAGCGACTTTTTCCGGCACCCTGCCGGAGGGTGATTCGATCACGGAGGGCTTCTACATCAACTCTATTGCCCTTCCGATGAAGCGTGAGTAGTTTACCTCAGACCTACGGCTCCATAGCTTGAAGCTAGATGGCTTCTTCTCTCTCTTTGATTCTCAATACCATGTTCTCCTCGTTTTTCTTGGAGATCTATCTGATGTAATATTCTTTTGCGGTGTGTTTGTCGAGATCTGATGAATTGTGGATTTATGATCAGCTTATCTATGAATATTATTTGAATCTTCTCTGAATTCTTATATGCATGATTTGATATCTTTGTAATTCTCTTCGAATTATCGGTTTGGTTTGGCCAACTAGATTGGTTTTTCTTGCAATGGGAGAAGTGCTTAGCTTTGGGTTCAATCTTGCGGTGTCCTTTCCCAGTGACAGTAGGGGCAGCAAGGCACGTATTGTATTGTTGCCATCGAGCATAAAATGATGGGGTTTACATCATATTGCTTGAGTTTATTCCTCTACATCATGTCATCTTACTTAATGTGTTACTCTGTTCTTCATGAACTTAATACTCTAGATGCAGGCAGGAGTCGGTTGATGTGTGGAGTAATAGTAGTAGATACATAATCGTTTCGGTCTACTTGACACAGACGTGATGCCTATATTTCATAATCATTGCCTTGGATATCGTCATAACTTTGCGATTTTCTATCAATTGCTCGACAGTAATTTGTTCACCCACCGTATTATTTGCTATCTTGAGAGAAGCCTCTAGTGAAACCTATGGCCCCCGGGTCTATTTTCCATCATATTATTTTCCGATCTACTATTTTGCAATCTTTTATTTTTAGATCTATAAACCAAAAAACCCAAAAATATTTACTTTATCTTTTGTTTAGTTTTACCTATCTCTATCAAATCTCGCTTTTGCAAGTAACCGTGAAGGGATGGACAACCCCTTTATCGCATTGGGTGCAAGTTGTTTGATTGTTTATGCAGGTGCTATGTGATTTGTGCGTTGTCTCCTACTGGATTGATACCTTGGTCCTCTAACTGAGGGAAATACTTATCTCTAATTTGCTGCATCACCCTTTCCTCTTCAAGGGAAAAACCAACGCAAGCTCAAGAAGTAGCAGGAAGAATTTCTGGCGCCGTTGCCGGGGAGATCTACGCCAAGTCAAGACATACCAAGTACCCATCATAAAACTCTCATCTCTTGCATTACATTATTCTCCATTTGCCTCTCGTTTTCCTCTCCCCCACTTCTAAAATGATTTTCGAAAAGATTTGCCTTTTTATTCGCCCTTCCCTTTGCCTTTTCTTTGCCTCTCTTCAGTTCGTCTTCTTCGTTCGCTTTCAGTTCGCTCGTTTGCTAGATTGGTTTGTTGCCACAATGTCTGAATTTGGGGAGGTTATTGTTGAAAATCTTGAGGAAAAACTTGGATCTCGTTCTTTGGATCATGAAACTGAAACTCCTCCTAATTACAAAACAAAAACTTTTCATGTGGGGGATGGTAATATTATTGGAAAAGGTGTTATTCAAGAATTCTTTGATTGTACGGGATCTATGCCCATTAATAAGAGATCTATTCTTCCCGATACAAATTGCTATGAGGATGCCATTGTTATGCTCGTTGAGAAATTAGAAAGAAAATTTGTGCACATTCATCCTGCTTTGCAAAAGATGTTTTACGAACTTCCCAACATTAATTATCCTATAGCTAAAAAGATCGGCACCATCATCCTTATGCTAGAATTTGATTTTATAAGAAAAGAAGCTAGGGATATTTTTGCTTTCTATAATAAATATGTTGCACACCCTCCGATTGAAGATATCCTCCATGATAAAGAAACTATGCGTAGTTTGGAATCTATGGATTATCAATCTTATAGCGAGAATCTTAGGACGAGAGTTCCCTATTCAGAAATCTCTCAAGCTTTGTACCTTGAAACCTCCGAGGAATTTGATTGGATTACAAGGGAAATTTATGTAGGATTTAATAAGGATTTGTTGAATAAGATGATGAAAGAACACGTTAGAAACGAGATAAGTGTTCTATATGATGATATATATGGTGATGATCCTGATTACGGGTTTACGAATGTCAAAATCACTAGTCAAAGTCCTTTTCATGATTTAAGTTCATCTACTAGAAAGGAAATAAAAGAGAGGATAGGCTTGTTAAGACGAGTTTTGGAGGATTTGATGAGAAAAGAATTGCATACCAAAGATGACAATACCTAGATCTATTTGTGTTTTTATGCCTAGCTAAGGGTGTTAAACAATAGCGCTTGTTGGGAGGCAACCCAATTTTATTTTTGTTTTTTGCTTTTTGTTCCTGTTTTGCTTTGAATAATTCATCTAGCCTCTGGTTAGATGTGGTTTTGTGTTTTAATTAGTGTTTGTGCCAAGTAAAACCTTTGGGATGGCTTACGGTGATAGTTGATTTGATCTTGCTGAAAAACAGAAACTTTTGCGTCCAGTCACAGAATTTTCATAATTCACTGGAGTGTTGAAAAACCCTGGATTTTTTACATGAGATTATATACAAATTTCCTCTGTTTTCCTAAGTTTTCAGACGTTTTGGAGTTAAATAAGTACTAGAACAATTCAGCTCTTCGCAGACTGTTCTGTTTTTGACAGATTCTGTTTTCTTTGTGTTGTTTGCTTATTTTGATGAATTTATGGGTAGTATCGGGGGGTATGAACCATGGAGAAGTTAGAATACAGTAGATATTACACCAATATAAATAAAGTATGAGTTTACAGCAGTACCAAAAGTGGTGATTTATTTTCTTATACTAACGGAGCTTATGAAATTTTCTGTTGAGTTTTGTGTTGTGAAATTTTCAAGTTTTGGGTAAGGATTTGATGGACTATGGAATAAGGAGTGGCAATATCCTAAGCTTGGAGATGCCCAAGGCACCCCAAGGTAATATTCAAGGACAACCAAGAGCCTAATCTTGGGGATGCCCTCGAAGGCATCCCCTCTTTCGTCTTCGTCTATCAGTAACTTTACTTGAGGCTATATTTTTATTCACCACATGGTATGTGTTTTACTTGGAGTGTCTTGTATGATTTGAGTCTTTGATTTTTAGTTTGCCACAATCATCCTTGCTTTACACACCTTTTGAGAGGGACACACATGAATCATGATTTATTAGAATACTCTAGGTGCTTCACTTATATCTTTTGAGCTAGGCAATTTTGCTCTAGTGCTTCACTTATATCTTTTTAGAGCACGGCGGTGGTTTTATTTTATAGAAATCATTGAACTCTCATGCTTCACTTATATTATTTTGAGAGTCTCTAAACAGCATGGTAATTTGCTTTGGTTATGAATTTAGTCCTAATAAGATAGACATTCAAGAGGGATATAATAAAATCTTTCATATAAAGTGCATTGAATACTATGAGAAGTTTGATTCCTTATGATTGTTTTGAGATATAAAGATGGTGATATTAGAGTCATGCTAGTGAGTAATTGTGAATTGGATAAATACTTGTGTTAAGGTTTGTGAGTCCCGTAGCATTTACGTATGGTGAACCGTTATGTAATGAAGTTGGAGCATGAGATATTGTTTGATTGTCTTCCTTATGAGTGGCGGTCGGGGACGAGCGCTGGCCTTTTCCTACCAATCTATCCCCCTAGGAGCATGCGCGTAGTACTTTGTTTTGATGACTAATAGATTTTTGCAATAAGTATGTGAGTTCTCTATGACTAATGTTGAGTCCATGGATTATACGCACTCTCACGCTTCCACCTTTGCTAGCCTCTCTAGTGCCGCGCAGCTTTCGCCGGTATCATACACCCACCATATACCTTCCTCAAAACAGCCACCATACCTACCTATTATGGCATTTCCATAGCCATTCCAAGATATATTGCCATGCAACTTTCCACCGTTCTGTTTTATTATGACACGCTTCATCATTGTCATATTGCTTTGCATGATCATGTAGTTGACATCATATTTGTGGCAAAGCCAGCTTACATAATTCTTTCATACATGTCACTCTTGATTCATTGCACATCCCGGTAGACCGCCGGAGGCATTCATATGGAGTCATATTTTGTTCTAAGTATCGATTTGTAATTCTTGAGTTGTAAGTAAATAAAAGTGTGATGATCTTCATTATTAGAGCATTGTCCCATGTGAGGAAAAAAAGAGAGGCCAAAGAAGCCAAGCCAAAAAAATGAGAGAAAAAGAGAGAAGGGGCAATGCTACTATCCTTTTTCCACACTTGTGGTTCAAAGTAGCACCATGATCTTCATGATAGAGATTCTCCTATTTTGTCACTTTCATATACTAGTGGAAAATTTTCATTATAGAACTTGGCTTGTATATTCCAACGATGGGCTTCCTCAAATTGCCCTAGGTCTTCATGAGCAAGCAAGTTGGATGCACACCCACTTAGTTTTCTTTTGAGCTTTCATACACTTATAGCTCTAGTGCATCCGTTGCATGGCAATCCCTACTCACTCACATTGATATCTATTGATGGGCATCTCCATAGCCCGTTAATACGCCTAGTTGATGTGAGACTATCTCCTTCTTTTTTGTCTTCTCCACAACCACCATATTCTATTCCACCTATAGTGCTATGTCCATGGCTCACGCTCATGTATTGCGTGAAAGTTGAAAAAGTTTGAGAACACTAAAAGTATGAAACAATTGCTTGGCTTGTCATCGGGGTTGTGCATGATTTGAATATTTTGTGTGATGAAGATGGAGCATAGCCAGACTATATGATTTTGTAGGGATAAGCTTTCTTTGGCCATGTTAGTTTGAGAAGACATCATTGCCTTGTTAGTATGCTTGAAGTATTATTGTTTTTATGTCAATATTAAACTTTTGTTTTGAATCTTGTGGATCTGAACATTCATGCCACAATAAAGAAAATTACATGGATAAATATGTTAGGTAGCATTCCACATCAAAAATTCTGTTTCTATCATTTACCTACTCGAGGACGAGTAGGAATTAAGCTTGGGGATGCTTGATACGTCTCCAACATATCTATACTTTTTTATTGTTCCATGCTATTATATTATCTATTTTGGATGTTTTATATGCATTAATATGCTATTTTATATTATTTTTGGGACTAACCTATTAACCTAGAGCCTAGTGCTAGTTTCTGTTTTTTCTTTGTTTTTTAGCTTCGTGGGAAAGGAATACCAAACGGAGTCTAAACGGAATAAAACCTTCATGATGATTTTTCTTGGACCAGAAGACACCCAGGAGACTTGGAGATGAAGTCGGAGGAGCCACGAGGCGGTCGCAAGGGTGGAGGGCGCGCCCCCCTGCCTTGTGCGCCCCGTGACTCCCTGACCTAATTCTTTCGCCTATATATTCACATATGTTCCCAAACCACCAGAGGCATCCATGAAAAGACTTTTCCACCGCCGCAACCTTCTGTACCCGTGAGATCCCATCTAGGGACCTTTTCCGGCACCCTGCCAGAGGGGGATTCGATCACGGAGGGCTTCTACATCAACTCTATTGCCCTTCCGATGAAGCGTGAGTTGTTTACCTCAGACCTACGGGTCCATAGCTAGTAGCTAGATGGCTTCTTCTCTCTCTTTGATTCTCAATACCATGTTCTCCTCGTTTTTCTTGGAGATTTATTTGATGTAATATTCTTTTGCGGTGTGTTTGTCGAGATCCAATGAATTATCGATTTATGATCAGCTTATCTATGAATATTTTTTGAATCTTCTCTGAATTCTTATATGCATGATTTGATATCTTTGTAATTCTCTTCCAATTATCTGTTTGGTTTGGCCAACTAGATTGGTTTTTCTTGCAATGGGAGAAGTGCTTAGCTTTGGGTTCAATCTTGCGGTGTCCTTTCCCAGTGACAGTAGGGGTAGCAAGGCACGTATTGTATTGTTGCCATCGAGGATAAAAAGATGTGGTTTACATCATATTGCTTGAGTTTATTCCTCTAAATCATGTCATCTTACTTAATGCGTTACTCTGTTCTTCATGAACTTAATACTCTAGATGCAGGCAGGAGTCTGTCGATGTGTGGAGTAATAGTTGTAGATGCAGAAACATTTTGGTCTACTTGACACAGACGTGATGCCTATATTTCATAATCTTTGCCTTGGATATCGTCATAACTTTGCGCTTTTCTATTTATTGCTCGACAGTAATTTGTTCACCCATCGTATTATTTGCTATCTTGAGAGAAGCCTCTAGTGAAACCTATGGCCCCCGGGTCTATTTTCCATCATATTACTTTCCGATCTACTATTATGCAATCTTTTATTTTCAGATCTATAAACCAAAAAACCCAAAAATATTTACTTTATCTTTTGTTTAGTTTTACCTATCTCTATCAGATCTCACTTTTGCAAGTAACCATGAAGGGATTGACAACCCCTTTATCGCGTTGGGTGCAAGTTGTTTGATTGTTTGTGCAGGTGCTACACTTGTAGAAAAACGACCTAATGATCATCTCATTAGTCCCGGTTCAATTAGTGCCATGAACCTCTTGTGCCGGTTCCAACGACTAAGCGGGCGGCACTCATTAGTGCCGATTCGTGTTGAACCTCTTGTACCGGTTCGTGCCATGAACCGGGACTAAAGAGGTGGTGGCAGGCTGGTGTCAGGCTGGGGCCCCACCAACCCCTTTAGTCCCGGTTCGTGGCACGAACCAGGACTAGAGATGCACCTTTAGTCCCGGTTTGTATAACCAACCGGGACTAAAGATGCCTCTATATAAACCCTTCATTGAGTCCGAGCCCATTTCTCTCTGTTTTCCCCTTTCATTCCTTCCTCTCCTCTGTTCTTCCCCATTACTCGAGCTCATCCTTCATTTTTGCCAAAATTTGTCAAGATTTGAAGGCCGCCCATCCATCCAAGTGATCACAAAGGTTAGCAACTTTGTCCTTTCATCTCTCATTGCTAGATTAGCTCTTGCAATGCTCTCTAAGTATAGTGATTTGTGGGTTTTAGTTTGGGAATAATTATATGTGGTAGTTTATATGATTTACATGCAATTTGAGCTCAAATTAATTCTTCGTTTGCATATGTAGGTGTGGTTTACTTAGTGCCTTCCCGTCCCCGTCCTAACGACCACCGTCGATCACCCGCACCGTCCCGTCGTTGGCACCACCCTAGTGAGCCTCTTGTTCTTATCTTTTTTATATAAAAAAAATAATGTTTATGTGATTTAGATATATAGTTACTTGTATAATTTTCTTACCCATACGTTGTTTGTTATACATAGTGGCATGGTTTTAATATCCGGTCCCGTCGGCCCTCGTCCGGTTTATGATTCAGATGTGGTATATTCTCTCTTATAACTATTTGTTGCATTTCGTGTTTATGTCAAATTATGCCCATCAAGTTGACTTGGATATTTTTATCTAGGAGGTATGTGAACTGGAAATTACAACCGACCCTCTTGTCGAGAGGTTAAATTTAGTTGAAAAAGAAAACGAGTATTTGAAAGAAAAATTGAAGAAGAGAAGATGAAAATGGAGTTGTATGTTGCCGATGTCGTCGATGATCACAAGATTAAGATGGGGAAAATGCGCTTGAAGATTAGAAAGATTAGAAAATATGCCATTGATAGTGAGGCTTGGTATCATTATGTTGTTGGATCAATTGTTACCTTAGTTGCGATCTTGATCGCATTTGTTGTTGCATTTAAATGCTTTAGCTAGAGAGTTTGTATGTTGTTTTATGACAATAAGTGTGTATGAACTTTATGTATGAACTTGTATTAATTTGGTCTTTTCGGTGCTGTGTAATGAAGATGAGCCGGCAATGGATCTACGATGACCGATGCTCTCCCCAGTTCATTAATGTCGTGCGTACTTTTCTGCTTGCGGCTGAGGCAAACAAGCAGGCGGATGGTTTTATGTCCTGTCCATGTGCTGGCTGTAAGAGTGATCAGAATTACTCTAAGTCAAGAACCATTCACGTCCACTTGTTTGAGTCCGGTTTCATGCCCCACTATAATGTTTGGACCAAGCACGGAGAAAGAGGGGTTATGATGGAAGACAATGAAGAAGAAGAGGACGACGACAACTATCCTGGCCATGGGTTCCCTGAATAAGATGGTACAACAATGGGGGAAGAAGCTGAGCCGGCAATGCGGGAAGAAGCTGAAGAAGAGGCATCAGATGAGCCCGCTGATGATCTTGGTCGGGCCATTACCGATGCAAAGAGAAACTGCGCAAGTGCAAAGGAGAGGCTGAAGTTGCAGCGCATGTTAGAGGATCACAAGAAATCGTTGTACCCAAATTGTGAAGCTGACAAGAAAAAGCTGGGCACCACACTGGAATTGCTGCAATGGAAGGCAGAGAATGGTGTATCTGACAAGGGATTTGGAAAGATGCTGATAATGTTAAAGAAGATGCTTCCAAAGGGCAACGAATTGCCCGACAGTACGTATGAAGCAAAGAAGGTTGTCTGCCCTCTAGGATTAGAGGTGTAGAAGATACATGCATGCCCTAATGACTGCATCCTCTACCGTGGTGAGTACGTGGATTTGAATGCATGCCCGGTATGCGGTGCATTGCGCTATAAGATCAGCCGCGATGACCCTAGTGATGTCGAGGGCGAGCGCCCCAGGAAGAAGATTCCTGCCAAGGTGATGTGGTATGCTCCTATAATACCACGGTTGAAACGTTTGTTCCAAAACAAAGAGCATGCCAAGTTGATGCGATGGCACAAAGAAGACCATAAGAAAGACAAGAAGTTGAGAGTACCCGCTGACGGGTCGCAGTGGAGAAAAATTGAGAGGAAGTGGAGGGACTTTGCAGATGACGCAAGGAACGTATGGTTTGGTCTAAGCGTAGATGGCATTAATCCTTTTGGGGAGAGAGCAGCAATCATAGCACCTGGCCTGTGACTCTATGTATGTATAACCTTCCTCCTTTGTTGTGCATGAAGCGGAAGTACATTATGATGCCAGTGCTCATCCAAGGCCCTAAGCTACCCGGCAATGACATTGATGTGTACCTAAGGCCATTAGTTGAAGAACTCTTACAGCTGTGGAATGAAAAAGGTGTACGTGCGTGGGATGAGGACAATCAGGAAGAATTTGACCTACATGCGTTGCCGTTTGTGACCATCAATGATTGGCCTGCTCTCAGTAACCTTTTAGGACAGACAAACAAGGGATACCGCGCATGCACGCACTGTTTGGATGATACCGGCAATATATATTTGCATAATTGTAAGAAGAATGTGTACCTGGGACATCATCGATTTCTTCCGAGTAGGCATCCCGTAAGAAAGAAAGGCAAGCATTTCAAAGGTGAGGCAGATCACCGGACGAAGCCTCGCCACCGTACTAGTGATGATGTACATGATATGGTCAAGGATTTTAAGGTAATCTTTGGAAAGGGTCCTGGTGGACAATCTGTTCCGAATGACGCTGATGGACGCGCACCCATGTGGAAGAAGAAATCTATATTTTGGGACCTACCCTATTGGAAAGACCTAGAGGTCTGCTTTGCAATCAACGTGATGCACGTGACGAAGAATCTTTCCGTGACCCTACTTGGCTTCTTGGGCGTGTATGGGAAGACAAAAGATACACCGGAGGCATGGGAGGACCTGCAACGTATGCACAGAAAAGACGGCATACATCAGGGTCATGCCAGCTACGCTCTTACCAAAGAAGAGAAGGAAATCTTCTTTGAATGCCTGCTCAGTATGAAGGTCTCGTCTGGCTTCTCGTCGAATATAAAGGGAATAATAAATATGGCAAAGAAAAATTTCCAGAACCTAAAGTCTCATGACTTCCACGTGATTATGACGCAACTGCTTCTGGTTGCATTGAGGGGGCTTCTACCGGAAAACGTTCGATTAGCCATTGTGAAGCTATGTGCATTGCTCAATGCAATCTCTCAGAAGGTAATCGATCCAGAAATCATACCAAGGTTAGAGAATGATTTGGTGCAATGTCTTGTCAGTTTTGAGTTGGTGTTCCCACCATCCTTCTTCAATATCATGACGCACGTCCTAGTTTACTTATGCGAAGAGATTGCCGTTCTGGGTCCTGTATTTCTACACAATATGTTCCCCATTGAGAGGTTCATGGGAGTCTTAAAGAAATATGTTCATAACCATGCTAGGCCAGAAGGAAGCATCTCCAAGGGCCATGAAAATGAGGAGGTCATTGAGTTTTTTGTTGACTTTATTCCTGACCTTAAGCCGATTGGTGTTCCTGAATCACGGCGTAAGGGCAGACTGGGTGGAAATGGCACGCTAGGACCGAAAGCAATAATATGTATGGACGAGCATTCTCTCACTCAAGCACACTACACAGTTCTACAAAATTCCGCCTTGGTGGCTCCATATATCAAGGAACACAAGAATATTCTACGCTCCAAACACCCGGAGCAGTTTGACGACTGGATTACACGTGAACAAACGGGGACTTTCGCCGGTTGGTTGCAGACACGTGCCATGCATGACGACGCTGTTGAAGATGGCCTGTACTTGTTGTCCCAGTTACCATCTTCAAATATAATGACTTTCAAAGGGTAAGAGATAAATGGGAATACATTTTACATGATCGCCCAAGATAAAAAGAGCACCAACCAAAACAGTGGTGTCCGCTTTGATGCAGCAACCAAGAGGGGAAAGGACGCATATTATGGTTACATAGAGGAGATGTGGGAACTTGACTATGGACGTGGTTTGAAGGTCCCTTAGTTTCGGTGCAAATGGGTCGATCTAACACGAGGCAGGGTAACGGAAGACCCGCAGTACGGAATGACAACAGTGGATCTCAACAATCTTGCGTACGCAGACGAACCATTCGTCCTACCAATGATGTGGCACAGGTTTTCTATGTGAAGGACATGTCTACCAAGCCGAGAAAAAGAAAAGATAAGGAAGCGAATACATCATAGGATGAGCCAAAGCGCCACATAGTTCATTCAGAGAAAAGAAACATCGTGGGAGTGGATGACAAGACAGACATGTCAGAAGATTATGAAAAGTTTCATGAAATTGCTCCCTTCAAAGTGAATATTGATTGTCCATGGTTATGGCGCAAAGGGACACACACGAAGAAATTTTTTTACACCCAAAGATCCCTCTCTGGGATGTGACCGGCTTCACTGTCATCACTTTCTTCTCTAGTGAGTTTCCGGACTTATATATATATCTAGAAAGTCCCACTTTGGACAAACCATAGGGAATCTTTGTAATAGTTAGGGTGCTTATGTGTTTTGGCATTTCAAATGTGTACTTTTGTGCTTCGGATAAACGTCATCAATTTTCAACCCTTTCTGACTTCATTTGCTATTTTCATGCATTTACTGATTTTTTTGAGCTAAATGACCCTGAAATTGAAAATCACAACAAATGAACTCTGAAAAGGTTGAAATTTGGCATGGTATCATCATTTCACCCACATAGCATGGGCAAAAAATTTGAGAGGGTTATGGCAAAAATTGGTTGCACTTCGTGTACAAAATGGACAATCTCTTTCGAAGTATCAGTGTTTCGGATGAAAACTCATCTGTTACAAAGGCATTTCATTTTTTTTTACTTATTTCAACTCCAGACTTTTTGTGCGTTCAGTATGCACCATTCAAAGCCACGTCATCATTTTTCAAACCTTTCTAACTTCATTTGCTACTTTTCATGCATTTACTGATTTTTTTGAGCTAAATGACCCTGAAATTGAAAAGCACTACAAATGAACTCTAAAAAGGTTGAAAGTTGGCATGGTATCATCATTTCACCCACATAGCATGTCCAAAAAATTTGAGAGGGTTACGACAAAAACAAGATGCACTTTGTGTACAAAATGGACAATCTCTTTCGAAGTATCAGGGTTTTGAGTTAAAACTCATCTGTTACAAAGGCATTTCATTTTTTTAAACTTATTTCAACTCCAGACTTTTTGTGCGTTTAGTATGCACCATTCAAATCCACGTCATCAATTTTCAACCCTTTCTGACTTCATTTGCTATTTTTCATGCATTTACTGATTTTTTTGAGCTAAATGACCCTGAAATTGAAAAGCACTACAAATGAACTCTGAAAAGGTTGAAAGTTGGCATGGTGTCATCATTTCACCCACATAGCATGTGCAAAAAAGTTGAGATGGTTACGGCAAAAACTAGATGCACGTCGTGTACAAAATGGACAATCTCTTTCAAAGTATCACAGTTTCGGCCGAAAAATCATCTGTTACAAAGGCATTTCATTTTTGAAACTTATTTCAACTCCAAACTTTTTGTGCGTTCAGTATGCACCATTCAAAGCCACGTTATCAATTTTTAACCCTTTCTGACTTCATTTGCTATTTTTCATGCATTTACCGATTTTTTTGAGCTAAATGACCATGAAATTGAAAAGCACTACAAATGAACCCTGAAAAGGTTGAAAGTTGGCATGGTATCATCATTTCACCCACATAGCATATGCAAAAAAGTTGAGAGGGTTACGACAAAAACAGGACGCACTTCGTGTACAAAATGGACAATCTCTTTCGAAGTATCAGGGTTTTGGGCTACAACTCATCTGTTACAAAGGCATTTCATTTTTTAAAACTTATTTCAACTCCAAAATTTTTGTGCATTCAGTATGCACCATTCAAAGCCACGTCATCAATTTTCAACCCTTTCTGACTTCATTTGCTATTTTTCATCCATTCAATAATTTTTTTGAGCTAAATGACCTTGAAATGGAAAAGCACTACAAATGAACTCTGAAAAGGTTGAAAGTTAGCATGGTATCATCATTTCACCCACATAGCATGTGCAAAAAAGTTGAGCGGGTTACGGCAAAAATTGGATGCACTTCGTGTACAAAACAGACAATCTCTTTCGAAGTATCACGGTTTCGGATGAAAACTCATCTGTTACCAAGGCATTTCATTTTTTAAATAAACCAAGTATTACCAAATTGAATATAATGATAAAACACACTAATATTAAACAGAAGAAAAAAGAATCACTGAAAAATCTATTTTTAAAGTAAAGTTATTCACAAACTAGTGATTCACACAAATTTCAAATAATTCAAATTTAAAATATTCGAAGTTGAAAACTACTGGCACTAATAGAAAGTTTATAATTTTTTTTACCTAAAGCAAAAAGATTCACAAAGAAACTCTAAATAAAGCAAAAAACAACTCATAAATAAAATAAAATAAATAAAGCAGAAAACAAAAAAAATGAAAAATAAATAAATTAAAAAAAGCCCGCCTACTGGGCCACAACGGCCTACATACAACTAGAAACCCAACCTATAGTTGGGCCATGATGCAAGCCCGCAAGGCCCACTAGGCGCACAGGGCAGCGCTACAGAGGTAGGCCTAGAAGGCCTGCATTAGAGAGGAGCACAATGCAGTCCCCGCGCCGGGGATTATAAACAGGTCGAGGCGCTCCTCAACTAGCGAGGTGGGACTAAACATCCACCGCGCCGCTTGCCTGGCAGCAACCTTTAGTCGCGGTTTGCGGCTTCAACCGCGACTAAAGGGCGGTCTTTAGTCGCGGTTGGAGCCACCTGTGACACCCCCGGCCCAATCGTGCACTAATCATACACGCAAATGCACACGATCAAGCCTAAGGACTCACGGGAAGATATCACAACACAACTCTAAAACATAAATAAAGTCATACAAGCTTTATATTACAAGCCAGGGGCCTCGAGGGCTCGAATACATAAGCTCGCATACAAGCATCAGCGGAAGCATCAGATATCTGAGTACAGATATAAAATAAAACAAAGATAGGCCCTTAAAAGGAGGGACAAAATAAAACACTACGATCGAAAGGCGTAGGCCTCCTGCCTGGGACCCTCCTAACCTACTCCTGGTCGATGGCAAGCTCGTAGTGATATCCACCCTCGGGGTAGTGGTAGCGATCGTCGGCGTGGGCAGCTGTATCTGGGGCTCCGTCATCTAGTTGCATCAAAAAGGATATGGGGAAAAAGAAAGCAAAGCAACCGTGAGTACTCATCTGAAGTACTCAGCAAGCAAGGATCTACACTACATATGCAATCATTATCAAAGGAAGGCTGTATATGTGGACTGGGCTGCAGAAATGCCAGAATAGAGAGAAGGCCTAGTCCTATCGAAGACTAGCATCTTCAGAGGTCTTGCAGCATTAGAAGAGTGTAGATTAGTACCGTATAAAGTAGTAGTATCATTAAGTCTCATCCTCACCCAGAGATCCTTTCTCGACTCCCTGCGAGAAAGCAATCCCAGAGCCATAGAGTCATCAACCTCGTCCTGAGATCCCTTCTCGACTCCCTGCGAGAAGCAATCCCAGAGCCATATAGTCATCAACCTCGTCCTGAGATCCCTTCTCGACTCCCTGCGAGAAGCAATCCCAGAGCCATAGTATCCAATTCTAGTTGTATCGATCGGGATACAACTCCGAGTGTCCATTACCGAGGATCCTGCTATGCATAGATTAGTTCTTCCCTGCAGGGGTGCACCAACTTACCCACCACGCTCGATTAACTCCGGCCGGACACACTTTTCGTGGGTCATGCCCGGCCTCGGCCAAATGACACACCGCAGCCCTACCTAGAGCTCAGCAGAGAGGTCCCCGCCGGTCTACATCCTAAGCACTCAGAGGTCTTGGGCCATCGCCCTGTGCACTCTGGGTCGTTGCGCACACGGTGAAGCCAGGCACCAACACTACAGGATGGCGCCGGTCCGTCCGTGCCGCCATGCTGAACTAGACGTCTGACAGAAATTTTGGCTTATGCCACGATGTAGAGTGCCCATATTTATTCCCGCGTGATGGTTAGTGCTATCGGGCCAGAGGCCCACTCGAATCAAATATCCAAACCATTAGTACCTTGGGGTTGCGGTAACGAGCAGAGACTCATGATCGATGTGACCCCGTCGCCCCGTCTCGAGGACTTGCGGCAAGGGCTAAGAATGCCCGGCCACGGCTCGTATTCATCACTCGTGCACCATCCAGGTCAACCCGTCTTCACATCACACGCGGGTACCCCTCAGGGTCGACCCGCCTTTCCAAGTAACAATATTACAGTCCAAGTATCCGTGTGTCCATAACATCAAGGGAATCCAAGGTATCACCCTCGTTGGATTCCTACACGATGTATCCGTCAAGGTGAATTCGGAGGAATCACCCTCGCTGGGTTCACACTTGAGGTGTTTGTGCGACGGCGTCGTTATCGGAAGTGGGGAAGGAGGAATCACCCTCGATGACCACGACCGAATAGCTACTCTACAGAGTTAACATCAGAAGTGCTACAAGAGGTTTCACCCTCGGCACTCGATAGTAACGCTACAGTGTCGTTACAACTAAGGGGGTGATGTTCGGTGCCGGAGCCTGGTCATCAATCCCGAAGATCGGGTCTTCTAATAATCCAGCGGGGCAGTCGGGACTAGTGGTGTCACTGATAGGTCTCTACCCTGCCTATACTAAGCAGTTTAGGATATGCAGATAATTATCAACAGCAGGTTACAATAAACAGGCTATGCATCAGAATAGGTAAAGCAGTAGCGGCAGCAATTCTAATGCAAGCACAAGAGAGAAGAGAATAGGCGATATAGGCATGTTCAAAGGGGGGGGGGGTGCTTGCCTGGTTGCTCTGGCAAGAAGGGGGGGTCATCGGAAGGCTGCTCGTCCGGAGCGTAGTCGTACTTGGCTGCAACGTCATCGGTCTCGGTGTCTATCGAGAGAGAAGGAGGGGGGAAGAGGGGAAGAAACAGTAAATACTAAGCAAACAAGTGCTATACTATGTATGACATGACAATATGCAGTGCCGGGTGTGTCCTAACGTATGGTTGCACATTACCGAAGAAGGGGGAATCCATCCGGGAATGTTTTCCCGGTTCCGGACCTGTGTCGGACAGATGACCGGAGGGGGACGGTTGCATGTTCTCTATGCTAGGGATGCGTGACGGATGAACGGACTGCGTATTTTGATTCATCTCGTTTTTATGGTCATTTTTCATATATAAATTATTTTCATCGGAGTTACGGTTTAAAAGATATGATTTTCTAAAGTTTTTATTAATTTCTGGAATTTATTTAGTTATTTAAAACAACATTATCCAGAACAGTATGGGGGTGGCGTCAGCATGACGTAGAGGTGACGTCAGCGGTCAACTAGGGCTGACCCGGTCAAACCTGACGTGTGGGGCCCACATGTCATAGACACAGGGCTAATCCAGGGTTTAAATTTAACTAAAACCAATTAATATGGGTGTGGCCCCACCTGTCAGTGAGTAATTAGTGATTAATTAACTAATTAACATTTTAAATAATAGTTTATTTATTTTTAAAATTGATTTAAACCGCGCGGGACCCACATGTCAGTGGCCCACGCTGCCACATCGATGGTTGACCCAGTCAACTAGGCCCGCGGGGCCCAGTGTTCAGCGACACAGGGGCAGGGCCCACAGCTGCCACATCAGCGGTGTCGCCTGAACAGCGCCGGCGAGCGCCGGACGCGGCCGAGAACTCCGGCGAGCTCGGAATCGAGCTGTGGTGCACGGTTTTGAGCGCGGACGGTCGCATTTGAAAGCAGGGGATGGGCCGCATCTACTGGGGGTGGTGGCGTCGCCGGAGATGCACCAGAGCGATGGCGGCGAACATGTCGGCGGCGGCCATTTCGGGCATGCGACGGGTTCGGCTTGCGGTGCACTAGCGAGCGAACAAAACAGGTGGGTGTGGTCTACGCGATGCGGCGATGCTAACGGGCACGAGCCCGAGACCATTTGGTCGCCGGAGCCACGCCAGCGACGTGCTCCGCGGCGGCGAGCTCGGGCGAGTTGGGGGCGACGGCCGAAGGTGCTCACAGCGAACCGTAGGGAAAAGGTAGTGGGCTCGGGGTAGCTCGAGGTCGCCGGAATCGATGGCGATGTCGCGGCGGCCGAAGGTTGAAGAAGGACGCAAGGGAAGACGCTGCGTTGGCGTTTGGCTTTGGCTCGTCGGCGCAATCGAAGTAGCGGAGCGCGGCGGAGCTCGGGGACACGGAGAGGCGGCGAGGAGGGTGCGGTGGCTGTGGCTAGGCCGGAGCCATGGCGGCGGTGGCGCTCGGTGAGGGGGGAGCAAAGGAAGGGGAGGGAGAGAAGTGACCAGGGGAGGCTAGGGGAGCGCGGGGAGCTGCTCTTATCCACGGCAAGCGCGAGAGCGCGCTGTCGTGCAGCGAGGGAGGGGGCCGGGCTCGGGGGCGCGCGCGCACGCAGAGCGCTCGACAACGAGGCGCGCGGGGGGGGGGGGGGGGTGAGAAGGAGGGGGAAAGGGACGGCGCCAGGCCGGCTGGGCCGGCTGGCTGACTTAGGCCCAGCTGCCCTGGCCCTTTTTCCCTTTTCTATTTTCTTTTCTGTTTTTCTTCTATTTTCTGTTTTGTTTTGCCTTTTGTCTTTTGTTTTTATTTCAAACCACTTTTGTAAATATGAGACTAGCCCAAATAAATATGGTGCATTATAAGCCACTGCAATATAATGGTTTTGAGTCCAAAGGTTTTCATTTGGGATTTTATTTAATTAAAAAGGTATTAAATAGTGCTATTTTATGGTTGTTTGAGTCAGTTAATTAATTTAGTGAATGTTGGTTATGATTTTAGAATTGTCTCTGGAATATTTGCCATTTAATGAACATTTTAGTTTCTGGGTTTGGACAACTTTTATTTTCACTTTTAATTTGAATTTCCATTTGAATTTGAATTTGAAAAGAGATAGGATCCAAATGATGTTTAAGCACTGTTGATCATGATGACATGGCATTTTTAAAAAGGGGAATTACTGTGGCTAACCACTGGGGGTGTTAGAAATCTCCTCCACTAACAAGAATTCTCGTCCCGAGAATTAAGAGGTAGAAGGAAAAAGTTCGGGGTATTCCGCACGAAGATTATCCTCGCGTTCCCAAGTGGCTTCATCTTGAGTATGGTTTGACCACTGCACTTTGAGGAACTTGGTAACCTTCTGACGGGTCCGACGTTCTGCTTCATCGAGAATGCGGATCGGATGCTCCTTATAAGAAAGATCATCTTGCAATTCGAGCATCTTGTGATCCACTGCGCGGTGCGGAGATTCCTTGAAGCATTTACGAAGTTGCGACAGATCGAAGACATCGTGGATATGGGAGAATTGCGGCAGCAACTCCAATTTATACGCCACCTGACCACGTCTTGCAACAATGCGGAAGGGACCAATGTAGCGTGGAGCTAACTTGCCCTTGATTCCAAAACGGTGAGTGCCCTTCATAGGAGTGACACGAAGATAAGCTTGACCACCAGGTTGATAAGTCAAACCCCATCGTTTTGCGATCATTGTTGCTCTTCTGGCGGTCCTGAGCCGCCTTGAGGTTTTCACGGATGATACGGACTTGCTCTTCGGCGTGTTGAATAATATCCGGACCCATGAGCAGTCGTTCCCCAGTTTTTGACCAATTCAGAGCGGCTCGACACTTACATCCATAGAGTACTTCGAAGGGGGCCATTTTCAAGCTGGCTTGATAGCTGTTGTTATAAGAGAACTCGGCATACGGAAGAGATTCTTCCCACTTCTTGCCGAAAGAAATAACACAAGCCCGAAGCATGTCTTCAAGTACTTGATTTACTCGCTCGACTTGGCCTTGGGATTGGGGGTGATAAGCTGAACTCTAGGTAATATGAGTTCCCATAGCTTCTTGGAAACTTTCCCAGAACTTGGAAGTGAAAAGGCCGCCACGGTCCAAACTGATCTCCTTCGGAATAACATGGAGTGATACAATTCTGGAGATATATAATTCTGCTAACTGACTAGCAGTGATCGTCTCCTTGACAGGCAGAAAGTGTGCAACTTTAGAAAGTTGGTCGACGACGACAAGAATAGCATCGTGACCCTTCTATGACATGGGAAGGCCAGTAATGAAATCCATCTGAACCTTATCCCATTTCCATAGAGGAATAGGAAGTGGTTGCAGAATCCCAGCAGGCTTCTGATGTTCTGCTTTAACGCGACGACACACATCACATTCAGCAACATATCGAGCAATATCCTGCTTCATTCTAGACCACCAGTACCTTTGACGGAGATCACGATACATCTTGGTGCTACCCGGATGAATAGACAACGGGGTATCATGTGCCTCCTTCATGACCTTGTCAGTCATGAGTTCGAAGCGAGGTACTACAATGCGGTTTCTGAAATACAAGGTTCCATCTTCAGACAGCGAGAAATCCCTGTACTTTTCAAGGTGAAGATTTTTCTTCATCAGATCAATTTCAGCATCTTTAGCTTGCGCATTCTTAACAGCCTTCTCAAGATCTGGTTGTATCACAAGGTTATTAAGAGAACCCTGTGGGACAATACACAGATTCAACTTGCACAGTTCTTCAAAGAGACGAGGTTAAGCTCGCCTAACCATGAGGTTGTCGCAATAGGACTTGCGGCTTAAGGCATCAGCCATCACGTTAGCCTTGCTAGGGGTATAGGAAATACCCAAATCATAGTCCGCAATGGCCTCCATCCATCTTTGCTGACGGAAGTTTAGAGATGGCTGGGTGAACAAGTACTTCAGACTTTTATGATCCGTGTAGATCTCGCAACGATTACCGAGAAGGTAATGTCGCCACAACTGCAATGCATAGATCACAGCAGCTAGCTCTAGATCATGTACCGGATAATTCTCTTCATGTGGGCGCAACTGACGAGAGCCATAAGCAATCACTTTACGCTCTTGCATTAGGACACAGCCTAATCCTTCAAGGGATGCGTCACAATAAATCATGATGTCTTTGCGAGAATCTGGATGAGCAAGTACTTGGGCAGATGTTAGCTTGTCTTTGAGTGTTTGAAAACTTTCTTGACATTTGTCTGTCCATTCAAACTTAACACCTTTGTGAAGCAGATCAGTCAAAGGCTTAGCAATCTTTGAAAAATTCTCGACAAAATGACGGCAATAACTTGCAAGGCCGAGAAAACTACTGACTTGCTTGACGTTCTTCGCAGGAGTCCAGTCAAGAATAGCCTGAACCCGCTCCGGGTTAACAGCAATTCCATCCTTGGAAATCACATGTCCAAGGTAGGTTACTTCAGAAAGCCAAAATTCACATTTGGAGTATTTGGCATACAACTGGTGTTCTCGGAGCCTTTCCAGTACAAGACGGAGGTGTTCGGCATGTTCTTCTTTATTCTTAGAATAGACCAGAATATCATCTAGATATACCACGACGAACTTGTCGAGGTAATCCATGAAGATGTAATTCATCAGACGGGAGAATGTGGCTGGAGCATTTGTTAAGCCAAATGACATGATAGTGTACTCATAAGAACCATAGCGAGTAACGAATGCTGTCTTGGGAATATCCTCTTCGCGGACTCGGATCTGATGATAACCCAACCTCAAGTCGAGTTTAGAAAACACCGATGATCCAGCAAGTTGATCATACAAATCATTGATCCG
Source organism: Thinopyrum elongatum (assembly GCA_011799875.1). Taxonomy (NCBI): domain Eukaryota; kingdom Viridiplantae; phylum Streptophyta; class Magnoliopsida; order Poales; family Poaceae; genus Thinopyrum; species Thinopyrum elongatum. Next base: position 650,681,713 of record CM022298.1, read on the forward strand.
AGGAAGTGGATATTTATTCTGAATTGTGGCTTGGTTAATGGGCCGATAATCCTGAATCAATCGGTTAGTTCCATCCTTCTTCTTAACGAAGAGTGAAGGTGCTCCCCAAGCAGAGGAACTGGGGTGGATGAAACCTTTCTTAAGTGACTTGTCGATTTCTTCCTTTAGCTTGAGAAGGTGGTGCAGAGGCATTTTATAAGGACGCTTCGCAATAGGGGTAGTGCCAGGTTTCAAGTCGATGACAAACTCGACAGCTCTAGCAGGGGGTATTCCGGGAAGTTCTTCTCGAAAGACATCTTGAAAATCACAAACAACTGGAACGTTCTCGATGCCTTCAAGGGGTGAGGCATTCAATGCATTCAGAACAGAAATCTGAGCTTTGGCGTCCTGAACTGTTCGAGCTGAGTATCTGACTGTCTGGCCGGAAGGGTGTGTGATGCGGACTGATTTAGTGGCACAGTCAATCAAAGCTTTATGAGGTTTCAACCAGTCCATACCCAGAATAATGTTTATGTTGGAGGTCTTGAGAGCAATGAGAGAAACGGGGAACATCAACCCTCCAATCGCAATGTGGTTACCGTGGCTTACCATGGTAGTTTGCCAATTAGCCCCAGGTGACTGGATTACTAATGGGGTGGACATCTCCTCGAAAGGTATATCATGGCTTCGCGCAAAACTTTCGGACATGAAGGAGTGCGATGCTCTAGAATCAAAGAGGACTGAAGCTGGGATTGAATTCACTAGAAGGGTGCCCATCACAATTTTGGGGTCCTGTCGAGCTTCTTCAATGTTGACTTGGTTGACATGAACAAGTTGACTAGCAGGTAGTCTGGCATTACGATTCCTGGAATGATGGGTCCGATGGCCCTTCCTACGACCAACGGGATGACGTGATGCATTCTGAGGCTGACCCTAATGACAGTTGAAAGCACGGTGCCCTGGCTGTCCACATTTGCAGCATAAACCATCATTATGGAGAGGAGCTACGACATTGGACTGTCCAGCCTGGATCGTTAGCTGTCTTGGCAGCGGAGGCAGACGAGGTGCAACATAAGACGGCCTTGGTGTTGGAGCAGGTCGGTGATGAACATTATGTGGGATCCAGACTCGACATTTCTAAGCAGGTTGACCCAAAGATGAACCAACATCACGAGTGCGCTTGAGCGACTCCTGGCATTTAGTCAAAGCTGTTTCAACTTGGAAAGATTTGCTGACAAGCGTTGCGAAGTCCTCACAATCAAGGGTAACAAGTGCGAGGTTTAAATCAGTACGCAGTCCTTCACGGAATTTCTCCTGCTTGCGAGTGTCAGTGTCGACGTCATCCGTAGCATAGTAGGATAATTCAAGGAATTTCCTCTAATATTCATCCACAGTCATTGTGCCCTGTGAGAGTTTGCGGAACTCCTGCTTCTTCTGGTCGATCAGACCTGGAGGGATGTACCTTGCATGAAAGGCTGACTGAAATTCCTGCCAAGTGGTTACAGTCTCTGCAGGCAACATACCCTTGTGGCTTTCCCACCATTGAGCAGCTGGACCCTTTAAGTGGAATGTCGCAAAGGTGACGTAACTGTCAGGGGCAACATTAGCTGACTCCATCTCAAACAGGATGTCTTGAAGCCAATCCTCAGCATCCATAGGATTGGTAGAGTTGCGGAAAACAGACAGGTTGAGGCGCACAAATTCTGGCAGTGTTACTGCGGTAGGCTGTTGATGAGCATTATGGTTTGGGAACTGAGCCAATATCCCGGTCATAACCTGACGGTTCAATTCAAACTGCTGCATCATTTCGGCAATATAGGGTGGAGGTGGAGGATCGTCCGCCATCCTGTCAATTTAACAGGGGCAGTTTAGCAAGTAAAACTGCATGTGAATGGAGTTATTCATGATGTAACATGAGTGACGAACAAGAAGGCATTAGGTGCATATTAGTAGTCATTAAAGACATACAGAACGATGCACGGAATTGGACACAAACGGCGGTAGGAGTTCAGAAATGCACGCGGCTAGACAAACTAGGCGGCGCGCACGCACGCGGTAAGGAAGCCCACACCGAGACATAGCAAAGGCTACATCCACGTCGGAGAAAACTACTGGGGCGAGGAATCTACAAGTGACAACACAGGGTGCCCTCGATAAGAGGATCCTGCAAGCAGAACCTGGCCCGCAATCTTGAAGGAAGGGGGGGGATTTCAGAACACCGGGTGGATGTGATCAGGAGAACCTAATGTTGGAGTTAGTAAAATTTTAACCCGAGTAGAAGAGAGATAAGAGTCCCAGAGTAAAGGTCGAGGAGTAAAAGATCCTAATACCACCCATTTGGCGACGTGGGCCCGTAAGCCACACAGCCAAGTTAGTAAATTAGTTTTTGTACCACTAGACTCAACTTCGGCCACAGAGTTGGAAAAGGGGTTCCTACAGTCAGTCGGCTCTGATACCAACTTGTGACGCCCCTGGCTCAATCATGCACTAATCATACACGCAAATGCACACGATCAAGCCTAAGGACTCACGGGAATATATCACAACACAACTCTAAAACATAAATAAAGTCATACAAGCTTTATATTACAAGCCAGGGGCCTCGAGGGCTCGAATACATAAGCTCGCATACAAGCGTCAGTGGAAGCATCAGATATCTGAGTACAGATATAAAAGAAAACAAAGATAGGCCCTTAAAAGGCGGGACAAAAGAAAACACTACGATTGAAAGGCGCAGGCCTCCTCCTGGGACCCTCCTAACCTACTCCTGCTCGACGGCAAGCTCGTAGTGATATCCACCCTCGGGGTAGTGGTAGTGATCGTCGGCGTGGGCAGCTGTATCTGGGGCTCCATCATCTGGTTGCATCAAAAAGGATAAGGGGAAAAAGAAAGCAAAGCAACCGTGAGTACTCATCCGAAGTACTCAGCAAGCAAGGATCTACACTACATATGTAGTCATTATCAAAGGAAGGCTGTATATGTGGACTGGGCCGCAGAAATGCCAGAATAGAGAGAAGGCCTAGTCCTATCGAAGACTAGCATCTTCAGAGGTCTTGCAACATTAGAAGAGTGTAGATTAGTACCGTATAAAGTAGTAGTATCATTAAGTCTCATCCTCACCCAGAGATCCTTTCTCGACTCCCTGCGAGAAAGCAATATCAGAGCCATACAGTCATCAACCTCGTCCTGAGATCCCTTCTCGACTCCCTGCGAGAAGCAATCCCAGAGCCATACAGTCATCAACCTCGTCCTGAGATCCCTTCTCAACTCCCTGCGAGAAGCAATCCCAGAGCCATAGTATCCAATTCTAGTTGTATCGATCGGGATACAACTCCGAGTGTCGGTTACCGAGGATCCTGCTATGCATAGAATAGTTCTTCCCTGCAGGGGTGCACCAACTTACCCACCACGCTCGATTAACTCCGGCCGGACACACTTTTCCTGGGTCATGCCCGGCCTCGGCCAAACGACACACCACAGCCCTACCTAGAGCTCAGTAGAGAGGTCCCCGCCGGAGAGCTCAGCAGTGATGGACTCGGATCTGATGATAACCCAACCTCAAGTCGAGTTTAGAAAACACCGATGATCCAGCAAGTTGATCATACAAATCATTGATCCGAGGAAGCGGATATTTATTCTGAATTGTGGCTTGGTTAGTGGGCCGATAATCCTGAACCAATCTGTTAGTTCCATCCTTCTTCTTAACGAAGAGTGAAGGTGCTCCCCAAGCAGAGGAACTGGGGCGGATGAAACCTTTCTTAAGTGACTTGTCGATTTCTTCCTTTAGCTTGAGAAGGTGGTGCGGAGGCATTTTATAAGGACACTTCGAAATAGGGGTAGTGCCAGGTTTCAAGTCTATGACAAACTCGACAGCTCTAGCAGGGGGTATTCCTGGAAGTTCTTCTGGAAAGACATCTTGAAAATCACGAACAACTGGAACGTTCTCGACGCCTTCAATGGGTGAGGCATTCAATGCATTCAGAACATAAATCTGAGCTTTGGTGTTCTGAACTATTCGAGCTGAGTATCTGATAGTCTGGCCGGAAGGGTGTGTGATGCGGACTGATTCAGTGGCACAGTCAATCAAAGCTTTATGAGGTTTCAACCATTCCATACCCAGAATAATGTCTATGTTGGAGGTCTTGAGAGCAATGAGAGAAACGGGGAACATCAACCCTCCAATCGCAATGTGGTTATAGTGGCTTACCATGGTAGTTTGCCAATTAGCCCCAGGTGACTGGATTACTAATGGGGTGGACATCTCCTCGAAAGGTATATCATGGCTTCGCGCAAAACTTTCGGACATGAAGGAGTGCGATGCTCCAGAATCAAAGAGGACTGAAGCTGGGATTGAATTCAGTAGAAGGGTGCCCATCACAATTTTGGGGTCCTGTCGAGCTTCTTCAATGTTGACTTGGTTAACATGAACAAGTTGACTAGCAGGTAGTCTGGCATTACGATTCCTGGAATGATGGGTCCGATGGCCCTTCCTATGACCAACAGTATGACGTGATGCATTCTGAGGTTGACCCTGATGACAGTTGAAAGCACGGTGCCCTGGCTGTCCACATTTGCGGCATAAACCATCATTATGGAGAGGAGCTACGGCATTGGAATGTCCACCCTGGATCGTTAGCTGTCTTGGCGGCGGAGGCAGACGAGGTGCAACATAAGACGGCCTTGGTGTTGGAGCAGGTCGGTGATCAACATTATGTGGGATCCAGACTCGACATTTCTGAGCAGGTTGACCCGAAGATGAACCAACATCACGAGTGCTCTTAAGCGACTCCTGGCATTTAGTCAGAGTTGTTTCAACTTGGAAAGATTTGCTGACAAGTGTTGCGAAGTCCTCACAATCAAGGGTAACAATTGTGAGGTTTATATCAGTACGCAGTCCTTCATGAAATTACTCCTGCTTGCGAGTGTCAGTGTCGACGTCATTCGTAGCATAGCGGGATAATTCAAGGAATTTCCTCTAATATTCATCCACAGTCATTGTGCCCTGTGAGAGTTTGCGGAACTCCTGCTTCTTCTGGTCGATCAGACCTGGAGGGATGTACCTTGCATGAAAGGCTGACTGAAATTCCTGCCAAGTGGTTACAGTCTCTGCAAGCAACATACCCTTGTGGCTTTCCCACCATTGAGCAGCTCGACCCTTTAAGTGGAATGTCGCAAAGGTGACGTAACTGTCAGGGGCAACATTAGCTGACTCCATCTCAAACAGGATGTCACGAAGCCAATCATCAGCATCCATAGGATTGGTAGAGTTGCGGAAAACAGACGGGTTGAGGCGCACAAATTCTAGCAGTGTTACTGGGGTAGGCTGTTGATGAGCATTCTGGTTTGGGAACTGAGCCAATATCCCGGTTATAACCTGACGGTTCAATTCAAACTGCTGCATCATTTCGGCAATATAGGGTGGAGGTGGAGGATCGTCCGCCATCCTGTCAATTCAACAGGGGCAGTTTAGCAAGTAAAACTGCATGTGAATGGAGTTATTCATGATGTAACACGAGTGACAAACAAGAAGGCATTAGGTGCATATTAGTAGTCATTAAAGACATACAGAACGATGCACGGAATTGGACACAAACGGCGGTAGGAGTTCAGAAATGCACACGGCTAGACAAACTAGGCGGCGCGCAGGCACGCGGTAAGGAAGCACACAACGAGACATAGCAAAGGCTACATCCATGTCGGAGAAAACTGCTGGGGCAAGGAATCTGCAAGTGACAACACAGGGTGCCCTCGATAAGAGGATCCTGCAAGCAGAACCTGGCCCGCAATCTTGAAGTAAGGGGGGGGGGGGATTTCAGAACACCGGGTGGATGTGATCAGGAGAACCTAATGTTGGAGTTAGTAAAATTTTAACCCGAGTAGAAGAGAGATAAGAGTCCCAGAGTAAAGGTCGAGGAGTAAAAGATCCTAATACCACCCATTTGGCGACATTGGCCCGTAAGCCACACAGCCAAGTTAGTAAATTAGTTTTTGTACCTCTAGACTCAACTTCGACCAAGGAGTTGGAAAAGGGGTTCCTACAGTCAGTCGGCTCTGATACCAACTTGTGACGCCCCTGGCTCAATCATGCACTAATCATACACGGAAATGCACACGATCAAGCCTAAGGACTCACGGGAAGATATCACAACACAACTCTAAAACATAAATAAAGTCATACATGCTTTATATTACAAGCCAGGGGCCTCGAGGGCTCGAATACATAAGCTCACATACAAGCGTCAGCGGAAGCATCAGATATCTGAGTACAGATATAAAAGAAAACAAAGATAGGCCCTTAAAAGGCGGGACAAAAGAAAACACTACGATCGAAAGGCGCAGGCCTCCTCCTGGGACCCTCCTAACCTACTCCTGGTCGACGGCAAGCTCGTAGTGATATCCACCCTCGGGGAAGTGGTAGCGATCGTCGGCGTGGTCAGCTGTATCTGGGGCTCCGTCATCTGGTTGCATCAAAAAGGATATGGGGAAAAAGAAAGCAAAGCAACCGTGAGTACTCATCCGAAGTACTCAGCAAGCAAGGATCTACATTACATATGCAGTCATTATCAAAGGAAGGCTGTATATGTGGACTGGGCTGTAGAAATGCCAGAATAGAGAGAAGGCCTAGTCCTATCGAAGACTAGCATCTTCAGAGGTTTTGCAGCATTAGAAGAGTGTAGATTAGTACCGTATAAAGTAGTAGTATCATTAAGTCTCATCCTCACCCAGAGATCCTTTCTCGACTCCCTGCGAGAAAGCAATCTCAGAGCCATACAGTCATCAACCTCGTCCTGAGATCCCTTCTCGACTCCCTGCGAGAAGCAATCCCAGAGCCATACAGTCATCAACCTCGTCCTGAGATCCCTTCTCGACTCCCTGCGAGAAGCAATCCCATAGCCATAGTATCCAATTCTAGTTGTATCGATCGGGATACAACTCTGAGTGTCGGTTACCGAGGATCCTGCTATGCATAGATTAGTTCTTCCCTGCAGGGGTGCACCAACTTACCCACCACGCTCGATTAACTCCGGCCGGACACACTTTTCCTGGGTCATGCCCGGCCTCGGCCAAACGACACACCGCAGCCCTACCTAGAGCTCAACAGAGAGGTCCCCGCCGGAGAGCTCAGCAGTGACGGACTCGGATCTGATGATAACCCAACCTCAAGTCGAGTTTAGAAAACACCGATGATCCAGCAAGTTGATCATACAAATCATTGATCCGAGGAAGCGGATATTTATTCTGAATTTTGGCTTGGTTAATGGCCTGATAATCCTGAACCAATCGGTTAGTTCCATCCTTCTTCTTAACGAAGAGTGAAGGTGCTCCCCAAGCAGAGGAATTGGGGCGGATGAAACCTTTCTTAAGTGACTTGTCGATTTCTTCCTTTAGCTTGAGAAGGTGGTGCGGAGGCATTTTATAAGGACGCTTCGCAATAGGGGTAGTGCCAGGTTTCATGTCGATGACAAACTCGACAGCTCTAGCAGGGGGTATTCCTGGAAGTTCTTCTGGAAAGACATCTTGAAAATCACAAACTACTGGAATGTTCTCGATGCCTTCAAGGGGTGAGGCATTCAATGCATTCAGAACATAAATCTGAGCTTTGGCTTCCTGAACTGTTCGAGCTGAATATCTGACTGTCTGGCCGGAAGGGTGTGTGATGCGGACTGATTCAGTGGCATAGTCAATCAAAGCTTTATGAGGTTTCAACCAGTCCATACCCAGAATAATGTCTATGTTGGAGGTCTTGAGAGCAATGAAAGAAACGGGGAACATCAACCCTCCAATCGCAATGTGGTTACCGTGGCTTACCATGGTAGTTAGCCAATTAGCCCCAGGTGACTGGATTACTAATGGGGCGGACATCTCCTCGAAAGGTATATCATGGCTTCGCGCAAAACTTTTGGACATGAAGGAGTGCGATGCTCCAGAATCAAAGAGGACTGAAGCTGGGATTGAATTCAGTAGAAGGGTGCCCATCACAATTTTGGGGTCCTGTCGAGCTTCTTCAATGTTGACTTGGTTGACATGAACAAGTTGACTAGCAGGTAGTCTGGCATTACGATTCCTGGAATGATGGGTCCGATGGCCCTTCCTATGACCAACGGGATGACGTGATGCATTCTGAGGCTGACCCTGATGACAGTTGAAAGCATGGTGCCCTGACTGTCCACATTTGCGGCATAAACCATCATTATGGAGAGGAGCTATGGCATTGGACTGTCCACCTTGGATCGTTAGCTGTCTTGGCGGCGGAGGCAGACGAGGTGCAACATAAGACGGCCTTGGTGTTGGAGCAGGTCGGTGATCAACATTATGTGGGATCCAGACTCGACATTTCTGAGCAGGTTGACCCGAAGACGAACCAACATCACGAGTGCACTTGAGCGACTCCTGGCATTTAGTCAGAGCTGTTTCAACTTGGAAAGATTTGTTGACAAGCGTTGCGAAGTACTCACAATCAAGGGTAACAAGTGCGAGGTTTATATCAGTACGCAGTCCTTCACGGAATTTATCCTGCTTGCGAGTGTCAGTGTCGACGTCATCCGTAGCATAGCGGGATAATTCAAGGAATTTCCTCTAATATTCATCCACAGTCATTGTGCCCTGTGAGAGTTTGCGGAACTCCTGCTTCTTCTGGTCGATCAGACCTGGAGGGATGTACCTTGCATGAAAGGCTGACTGAAATTCCTGCCAAGTGGTTACAGTCTCTGCAGGCAACTTACCCTTGTGGCTTTCCCACCATTGAGCAGCTGGACCCTTTAAGTGGAATGTCACAAAGATGACGTAACTGTTAGGGGCAACATTAGCTGACTCCATCTCAAACAGGATGTCACGAAGCCAATCATCAGCATCCATAGGATTGGTAGAGTTGTGGAAAACAGACGGGTTGAGGCGCACAAATTCTGGCAGTGTTACTGGGGTAGGCTGTTGATGAGCATTCTGGTTTGGGAACTGAGCCAATATCCCGGTCATAACCTGACGGTTCAATTCAAACTGCTGCATCATTTCGGCAATATAGGGTGGAGGTGGAGGATCGTCCGCCATCCTGTCAATTCAACAGGGGCAGTTTAGCAAGTAAAACTGCATGTGAATGGAGTTATTCATGATGTAACACGAGTGACGAACAAGAAGGCATTAGGTGCATATTAGTAGTCATTAAAGACATACAGAACGATGCACGGAATTGGACACAAACGGCGGTAGGAGTTTAGACATGCACGCGGCTAGACAAACTAGGCGGCGCGCAGGCACGCGGTAAGGAAGCACACAACGAGACATAGCAAAGGCTACATCCATGTCGGAGAAAACTGCTGGGGCGAGGAATCTGCAAGTGACAACACAGGGTGCCCTCGATAAGAGGATCCTGCAAGCAGAACCTGGCCCGCAATCTTGAAGGAAGGGGGGGGGATTTCAGAACACCGGGTGGATGTGATCAGGAGAACCTAATGTTGGAGTTAGTAAAATTTTAACCCGAGTAGAAGAGAGATAAGAGTCCCAGAGTAAAGGTCGAGGAGTAAAAGATCCTAATACCACCCATTTGGCGACGTGGGCCCGTAAGCCACACAGCCAAGTTAGTAAATAGGTTTTTGTACCACTAGACTCAACTTCGGCCAAGGAGTTGGAAAAGGGGTTCCTATAGTCAGTCGGCTCTGATACCAACTTGTGACGCCCTCGGCTCAATCGTGCACTAATCATACACGCAAATGCACACGATCAAGCCTAAGGACTCATGGGAAGATATCACAACACAACTCTAAAACATAAATAAAGTCATACAAGCTTTATATTACAAGCCAGGGGCCTCGAGGGCTCGAATACATAAGCTCGCATACAAGCATCAGCGGAAGCATCAGATATCTAAGTACAGATATAAAAGAAAACAAAGATAGGCCCTTAAAAGGCGGGACAAAAGAAAACACTACGATCGAAAGGCGCATGCCTCCTCCTGGGACCCTCCTAACCTACTCCTTGTCGACGGCAAGCTCATAGTGATATCAACCCTCGGGGTAGTGGTAGCGATCGTCGGCGTGGGCAGCTGTATCTGGGGCTCCGTCATCTGGTTGCATCAAAAAGGATATGGGGAAAAAGAAAGCAAAGCAATCGTGAGTACTCATCCGAAGTACTCAGGAAGCAACGATCTACACTACATATGCAGTCATTATCAAAGGAAGGCTGTATATGTGGACTGGGCTGCAGAAATGCCAGAATAGAGAGAAGGCCTAGTCCTATCGAAGACTAGCATCTTCAGAGGTCTTGCAGCATTAGAAGAGTGTAGATTTGTACCGTATAAAGTAGTAGTATCATTAAGTCTCATCCTCACCCATAGATACTTTCTCGACTCCCTGCGAGAAAGCAATCTCAGAGCCATACAGTCATCAACCTCGTCCTGAGATCCCTTCTCGACTCCCTGCGAGAAGCAATCCCAGAGCCATATAGTCATCAACCTCGTCCTGAGATCCCTTCTCGACTCCCTGCGAGAAGCAATCCCAGAGCCATAGTATCCAATTCTAGTTGTATCGATCGGGATACAACTCCGAGTGTCGGTTACCGAGGATCCTGCTATGCATAGATTAGTTCTTCCCTGCAGGGGTGCACCAACTTACCCACCACGCTCGATTAACTCCGACCGGACACACTTTTCCTGGGTCATGCCCGGCCTCGGCCAAACGACACACCGCAGCCCTACCTAGAGCTCCGCAAAGAGGTCCCCGCCGGTCTACATCCTAAGCACTCAGAGGTCTTGGGGCATCGCCCTGTGCAATCCGGGTCGTTGCGCATACGGTGAAGCCATGCACCAACACTAAAGGATGGCGCCGGTCCGTCCGTGCGCCATGCTGAACTGGACGTCTGACAGAACTTTCGGCTAATGCCACGATGCAGAGTACCCATATTTATTCCCGTGTGATGGTTAGTGCTATTGGGCCAGAGGCCCACTCGAATCAAATATCCAAACCGTTAGTACCTTGGGGTTGCAGTAACGAGCAAAGACTCATGATCGATGTGACCCCGTCGCCCCATCTCGAGGACTTGCGGCAAGGGCTAAGAATGACCGACCACGCCTCGTATTCATCACTCGGGCACCATCCAGGTCATCCCGCCTTCACATCACACGCGGGTACCCCTCAGGGTCGACCCGCCTTTCCATGTAACAATATTATAGTCCAAGTATCCGTGTGTCCATAACATCAAGGGAATCCGAGGTATCACCCTTGTTGGATTCCTACATGATGTATCCGTCAAGGTGAACTTGGAGGAATCACCATCGCTGGGTCACACTTGAGGTGTTTATGCGACGGCGTCGTTATCGGAAGTGGGGATGGAGGAATCACCCTCGATGACCACGACCGAATAGCTACTCTACAGAGTTAACAACAGAAGTGCTACAAGAGGTTTCACCCTCGGCACTCGATAGTAACGCTGCAGTGTCGTTACAACTAAGAGGGATGATGTGCGGTGCCGGGGCCTGGTCTTCAATCCCGAAGATCGGGTCTTCTGATAATCTAGCGGGGCAGTCGGGACTAGTGGGGTCACTGATAGGTCTCTACCCAGCCTATACTAAGCAGTTTAGGATATGCAGATAATTATCAACAGCAGGTTATAATAAACAGGCTATGCATCAGAATAGGTAAAGCAGTAGCGGCAGCAATTCTAATGCAAGCACAAGAGAGAAGAGAATAGGCGATATAGGCATGCTCAAAGGGGGGTGCTTGCCTGGTTGCTCTGGCAAGAAGGGGGGTCGTCGGAAGGCTGCTCGTCCGGAGCGTAGTCGTACTTGGCTGCAACGACGTCGGTCTCGGCGTCTATCGAGAGAGAAGGATGGGGGAAGAAATAGTAAATACTAAGCAAACAAGGGCTATATTATGTATGACATGACAATATGCAGTGTCAGGTGTGTCCTAACGTATGGTTGCACGTTACCGTAGAAGGGGGAATCCATCCTGGAATGTTTTCCCCGTTCCGGACCTATGTCGGACAGATGACCAGAGGGGGACGGTTCCATGTTCGCTATGATAGGGATGCGTTACGGACGAACTGACTGCGTATTCGGATTCATCTTGTTTTTCTGGTCATTTTTCATATATAAATTATTTTCATCGGAGTTACGGTTTAAAAGATATGATTTTCTAAAGTTTTTATTAATTTCTGGATTTTATTTAATTATTTAAAACAACATTATCCAGAACAGTACGGGGGTGATGTCATCATGATGTAGAGGTGACGTCAGCGGTCAACTAGGGCTGACCCGGTCAAACCTGACGTGTGGGGCCCACATGTCATAGACACAGGGCTAATCTAGGGTTTAAATTTAACTAAAACTAATTAATAGGGGTGTAGCCCCACCTGTCAGTGAGTAATTAGTGATTAATTAACTAATTAATTAATTAACATTTTAATTAATAGTTTATTTATTTTTAAAATTGATTTAAACCGCGCGGGACCCACATGTGAGTGGCCCACGCTGCCACGTCGATGGTTGACACAGTCAACTGGGCCCGCGGGGCCCAGTGTTCAGCGACACAGGGGTGGGGCCCATGGCTGCCACGTCAGCGACATCGCCGGAACAGCACCGGCGAGCGCCGGACACGGCCGAGAGCTCTGGCGAGCTCGGAATCGAGCTGTGGTGCACGGTTTTGAGTGCGGCCGGTCGCGTTTGAAAGCAGGCAATGGGCCGCATTTAGTGGGGGTGGTGGCGTCGCCGGAGATGCACCGGAGCGACAGCGGTGAGCATGTCGGCGGCGGCCGTTTCGGGCATGCGACGGGTTCGGCGTTGCGGTGCGCTAGCGAGCGAACAAAACAGCTGGGGGTGGTCTACGCGACGCAGCGATGCTAACGGGCACGAGCCCGAGACCATTTGGTCGCCGGAGCCACACCGGCGACGTGCTCCGCGGCGGCGAGCTCGGGCGAGTTGGGGGCGACGGCGACGACTACGGAGAGTGCGCGGGGAGAGGGGGGAGGTGGACGAGGTGCTCATAGTGAACCGTAGAGAAAAGGCAGTGGGCTCGGGGTAGCTCGAGGTCGCCGGAATCGATGGCGACGTCGTGGCGGCCGAAGGTTGAAGAAGGACGAGGGGGAAGACGCTGCGGTGGCGTTCGGCTTCGGCTCGTCGGCGTAATTGAAGTAGCGGAGCGCGGCGGAGCTCGGGGACACGGAGAGGCGGCGAGGACGGTGCGGTGGCTGCGGCTAGGCCGGAGCCATGGCGGCGGTGGCGCTCGGTGAGGGGGGAGCAGAGGAAGGGGAGGGAGAGAAGTGACCAGGGGAGGCCAGGGGAGCGCGGGAAGCTGCTCTTATCCACGGCAAGCGCGAGAGCGCGCTGTCGTGCAGCGAGGGAGGGGGGCCGGGCTCGGGGGCGCGCGCGCATGCAGAGTGCTCGACAGCGGGGCGCAGGGGGCGGGGGGTGGGGGGTGAGCAGTGCGGGGAAAGGGACGGCGCCAGGCAGGCTGGGCCAGCTGGCTGACTTAGGCCCAGCTGCCCTGGGCCTTTTTCCCTTTTCTGTTTTCTATTTTGTTTTGCCTTTTGCCTTTTGTTTTTATTTAAAACCACTTTTGTAAAATATGAGACTAGCCCAAATAAATATGGTGCATTATAAGCCACTGCAATATAATGGTTTTGAGTTCAAAGGTTTTCATTTGGGATTTTATTTAATTAAAAAGGTATTAAATAGTGATGTTTTACTGCTGTTTGAGTCAGTTAATTAATTTAGTGAATGTTGGTTATGATTTTAGAATTGTCTCTGGAATATTTGCCATTTAATGAACATTTTAGTTTTTGGGTTTGGACAACTTTTATTTTCACTTCTAGTTTGAATTTCCATTTGAATTTGAATTTGAAAAGAGATAGGATCCAAATGATGTTTAAGCACTGTTGATCATGATGACATGGCATTATTAAAAAGGGGAATTACTGTGGCTAACCACTGGGGGTGTTACACCACCAACCGGGACTAAAGGCCTGGCTTCCTGCCGCTTAGCCTGGCCAAAATTGACCTTTAGTCCCGGTTGGTGGCTCCAACCGGGACTAAAGGCCTCCGCATATATACACACCACTTGAAATTTTTTCAGTTTCCCTCTGCTTCTTCGTCTCTTCGACCACTATGAACAGAGGAGATCGCCGCCGCCCCCGACGCACCGCCTGCCCCGACGCCGTCGCCGCCCATGCCGTCGCCGCCCACACCGTCACCGCCCCCGAAGCTGCGGCCCCCCGTCGCTGCCCCCGTCGCGCACCGCCCCTCGTCGCTGCCCCCATCACAGTCATCGTCGCCGACGACTCGCCTCGCCTCGCCGGCCGTCGCCCCATTATGAGCGCCTGCCGCCATGGCCGCCCTCCCATTGATCGAGCCCGCACACACACACACACACATGCATGAGCACACACACGCACACACACACACATTTTCTTATTTTCTGTGTTTTATTTTTTTATACTTTTAGTTATAGAAATGTTAGATGAATTTTAGATATATAAATGTTAATTAGATGAATTTTGACATTTTTTCACTAGATGATTAGATGTATATTGAAAAAGTTTGAATGTTGCATATTTCGTGATGCAACATTTGATCCAATGTCACTAGATGCAGGAATTTTGACATATGTCAAAGTTTGATCATATGTCGAAGTTTGAATTTTGACATATGCAACATTTGATCATATGTCAAAGTTTGATCATATGTCAAAGTTTGATCTAGTGAAATATGATCAAATATGCAACATTTGATCATATGTCAAAGTTTGAATTTTGACATAGATGCAAGAATGACATAGATGTACATTTGAGAGGAAGTTTGAATTTTGACATCCAATGTAACTAGAATTTTGACATTTGGTCCAATGTATAGCAATTAGTATTTGCAAAAGTTGCATATTTTAATGTTGTATTTGCAAAAGTTTGTTATGTATTTGCAATTAATTAGTATATGTATGTATAGTATAATAGATTCTCTTAGTCCTTTAATAAGGGATTTATCAAGAATGCCCCCATTATGGATGTGCACAAGTTGATCCATTTTTTTTATGATCTCATCTATATATATATTCTTCTATATGTCACGTTGTCTGTCAAAGTATTGAAGAAATACATGGCTTCATCATTAGCCGGAAGTAACAGGCGCATGATGGTACGAAGCTATCCAAAGTTGTTTTGGAACGGAGTTCCTGATAGAATAATTCGCTTTTTGGTACGAATTTCAGCAAAGGCCTTCCAAATAGCGATATTCGGAAGGCTCTTGCTGAACTTCGTACCAAAAAGCTAATTATCCTATCTGGGACTCCGTTCCAAAACAATTTGGAGAGCTTCATACCATCATGCGCCTGTTACTTCCGGCTAATGATGAAGCCATGGTTTTCTTGAATCCTTTGACACTAGACAACGTGACATATAGAAGGGTAGATGTGATCAGGAAAAATATGGACCATTTTCTGCACATCCAGAATGGCACCATTTTGTTAAATCCCTTAAAGGTTAAGAGAATCCATCATGATTCTGAATCCAGTTCCTAGCCAGGGACTAAAGGTTTTCCTCGTATATTAAGAAATCACAATCCAAACATTTAAAAAATGTTACATTTGCATAGAATTTGTTCTCGACGTCAACGATGCCCGACTCACATCCTCGTCGTCGACCCGTTCGCGACGACGTCCTGCTTCAGAGGCGCCATGTCCGGGACTGGGCTCCGCCGAGCTGGCACTGGGAGGTGCTACCTTCAGGGGCGCGCATCTTGGTGAGGAACCCGGGTCCCATCATTGACCCGGAGCTTCTTTGGTGGCGGGCGCGTGGGCCACATTCGGTGCGGAGGCTGGCGTCCCCCGCAGAGGTGGTACGTCACCATGTCGGGGAGGAGGACGAGCATGTCCGTCGCTACATGGTTGCGTTGGACGTCAGGTTCTCCAATACCTGGCAGGTTCTTCAGGAATCTCACCCGAGCAATGATCCTGTGATGGTTCCTTCTCTTTGGGTGTCCACCGCAAGTGAACTAGATTATTCGATAGTATTCGATCTGTATAAGCTAGTGATGTATTCGAGATTATAATTATTCGATAATATTCGAGACAATGTATTCGAGATTATATTTGATGATGCATATCAATTATTTGGATTATTCGAGATGCATATTATCTACTATGATTCAGTTTTTCCTTATTGATTGCATGCATGCATTCTAATTTGAATACTAAATTGTTTTATCTTTCTTCTGGATTAGTTAAATAAAAGCTATGGACAATACTGGCAGAGAAGGAGAAGAGGCCCTGTTCGACATCAGACACTACCCGTGCCTAGATGGGAATGAACAAGATGACGGCTCGCAATATCTGAACCCTACCGATGAGGGTATGATATTTGATGAAGACGAACGAATAGATGAAGTCCAAACCTTCGATGATGAAGGAAATGTTGTTCTTGAAATAACAAAGACTGGTGAGGTATATTTATATAAGCAGGCATCTGGTGATCATCACATGTTTTAATTGATTTGTATATATATTAACGAATCGATCTTTCTTCTTTTAGCCCTCCGGATCAAGCAAATCTTCTACAAGCAGCAGGACAGTTCGAGGCCCGGCCAAAAAGTTGAAGGATGGCGTAAAGTACAACATCGATGCCATCAAACCTAATGGCGAACCGCGCGAACCTAAGAAGAATGCGAACAAGTTCATTTGTCAATGCGGAGTTATTGTCAGGGACCAAATCCCGATCTCCATTCAAGAATGGAAAAAGCCAGCAAAGGAACTTCCAAATGTTACTTTTGTCGACCAAAGAGCAAAAGATCGGCTTTGGGAATCTCTTATGTCACATTTCACCCTACCAGATCATTTCACAGATGCAGATGTGGAGAAAGTCAAGAACGCTGCTCGTAGGAAGATGGCGATAGCATTCAACAACCACAAGAAAAGTATATGGGCCGCGTACATCAATGTAGGAAAGAAGACTCCAGAATTCAAGGGAACACTGGAGAAGGCAAGAGCTCACTGGGACGCTTTCATGAAATTCAAGGAATCGGAAGTAGCTCAGGAACGGTCGATAATAAACAAGATTAATGCCGCGAAAAAGGAGTGGCACCATAAGCTGGGGCCAGGTTGCTACGAGGTAGCCCGACCTAAGTGGGATCTCGCTGATCAAGAGATGATGGATGCAGGGGTCACTCCAGTTACATTGAGCTGCTGCCCAGGTCCAGGACTTGGTTCTATGCGCATGGGGGGACGTTGGACCCAAAGACAGGCGAGGTTTTGGAGCGGGCAAGTCTTAAAGGAGCCGATGTGCGTTTACTTGTTGCAATAGAAGAAGCTCGAACGGGGGTGTTCAAGCCCAACACAGAGAATGACGAGTTTACGCGCGCCATGAAGAATCCTGAACACCCAGGAAGAACACGAGGCAAAGGCGTTGTTCCGTGGTTTGAGGGGTTTGCGGACTGGAACGCTGACTACAGAAGCCGTGCGAGAAAGAAGCAGCAAGAGGAGCAGAAGAGGAAGCTGGAGGAGGAGGAGAGGAAGCAGGAAGCAGGAAGCAGACCGCCTTCGCATAGTAGAATCAAAGCACGCGGAGTTGGCACTCGCTTTCCAGCGGCAGCAGCAGGAGATCGAATCACTTAGCCAGGAAAGGGGTCTCAGCAGCGGCAGCAACTAGCGGATCCAGCATTGGATAGCACCGTCCCATCCATGCCGAGAAGCAGCGTGGGTTCCACCTCGGGCGATGATGCACTGCTGGATAGATACCCTGTGCATGATATCATAGATACGACAACTTGTGAGCTACACTTTAAAATGAAGAACATATCCATGAAGGTGGCGGATGGCGTTGCTTATACAAATCCCCCTGAAGCAACCTTCCACTGCAATCCAATTCCAGCTGGCTATGCTCGTGTCGTGGTTGATGAAGTGGTGGCACAATATTCGGGGCTAGAGCTTGACATTCCTGGAGGTGACGACGAGCGCACACTGGGAGAGGCCGTACATCGTATCATTCTATGGAGAAAGGATTGCATCGTCTTTCCAAGGCCACCGACACCGCGTCAGCCGGCTCCTCCTCCAAGTCCGCTGCCGCCTCAGCAGACTCTCGCTCCTCCAAGTCCGCCACCGCGTCAGCAGACTCCTCCTCCTCCAAGCCCGCCATCGCGTCAGCCGACTCCTCCTCCTCCAAGTCCGGCACCGCGTCAGCCGACTCCTCCTCCTTCAAGTCCAGCACCGCGTCAGCCGACTCCTCCTCCAAGTCAGGCACCGCGTCAGCCGTCTCCGCCGCCTCAGCGGGCTCTGCCACCTAAGCAACAGCGGAAGAGAGGCGCCGTAGCTACGGTGGCTAGCGGTACAATAGGAGGCAAGAAATACAGATTTGGTCCAAGCCTCAAGCCTATTCCAAGGTTGCCTTACCACCTGACTGACGAGGAAAACGAGATCAAAGTGCAAGCCCAAGTGAAGGCCCATTTTGGACCGAAACCGCCCCCGCCGCCAGAGGAGAAAGTACCTGAGCATGTCATTAACCACGTTATTCGTATCGCTCAACCACCAGCTCCCAAGCATATTGACTTAGACTATGAGCACCAAATCAAGAAGTCATATCAAGCACAAAAAAAGGAGTCGAGCTCGAGCTCGAGCCAAGCAGCTGCCAAAAAAAGCAGGAAAACTGTTCCCCAGCTGGGAGAATAGGCGGTGCAATTGATCCCCCCACTCATTGTACCAACACATGTTAGTACCGGTGCCGATCAGCTGGTAATAACCGATGATCATAGAAGGCAGGCTGAAGAGGCCGGTGTCACTGTAGAACAACTCCTAGGCATCGAGCCCATGGAAACGTTTAAAGAGGAGGAACTAAAACGGAAATATGCCCGCGGCGAACCTATGGTCAAGCCTGAGGAGATCAACCATCTATTAACAAGAATGTATGAATTGCATCAATGGTACATGAGAGAGGCCAAGACTACCGATAAAGAGTCCCTCATGGTGCAAGTCAAAGAAGAGCATTACTTCCATGAAAAAGCTCTGTGGGTTGAGTTTCAAGAACTGATTCAGTTATTCAATCAAGACGCACTCGACAAATCTATCGTCAGTTGCTATTGTCTGTAAGTGATTTCTTTCTGTAAGTTAAGTCTCTAGCTAGCTGTAGTGTTCATTCATTAACTGTAATTATCCTCACTATATTCTTTTCTATGGTATTATGCAGAATGAAGATCTATGAAATGAAAAAAGCTGGACGCTATGGCATTGGGTTCATTGACCCAAATACCATTAATGAAGAGACATGGTCACGTGAATATGATCGACCATACACAGAGAAAACCTTGCTAGATTTCTTGGTGTGACTAAATACCCAACCAGAAATATTACTTCCTTACAACTTCGGGTGAGTGACACTATCTTGTACTACAAATTCTGTTTTTGCTTACTAGATGTTAATAAGTGTAGTTGATGTGTTATGCACATGCCCGCTTAATTATACAAATGTGTGCGCATGCAGTTTCCACTAGATCTTGTTAATCATTGAAGTTGACAAGGGAAAAGTTCAAGTACTGGACTCACTACTTAAAGATGCTAATGAATACTCAATCATGAGGGGGATGGTCGACAGGTAATTTCAATCATCATCGCACTATGTCGGCCTCTTTAGTTCGTTTCCTGATATCAACTAATTAATAACTCCTTTATTCATTTTCTTTGCCGGCGGGCAGGGCTTGGGAAAAGTTCATCAAAAAGGTTAAAGGCCAATGGAAACAACAGCTGACATGGGTGCAACCCAAGATAATTAATTAAGTAGTACTAGCTAGCTAACATCTCTTTAATTCTAGTTTCAATACCATTATCATGCTTGATTAATTATTATCTGAATGAATTCTATTCTCATAAAGGCCCTGAAGCGGGCGCCGGGGACTAATTTATGTGCATACTACATTTGCGAGAACATTCACATGATGGCGTCCGAAAGGAGCAAAGATGATAGAAACCGATGGGTATGTTTGCCAGAACACTATTCACAATTTTTACATCATTATCCAATATATACACACACAACTAATACATGCATATTGATCTCCTTCTTTAAAGATGAGGGACATGCGGGATAATAACCTACCAGAGAATCGCGTACGAGCGATTCAAGAGGAAATAGCGGGATTTTTGCTCGACCAGGTCATAGATCCCAAAGGAGAATACCATTACACCGTACCTAGCTAGATCGACCTAATGCCTCCATGTAATGATCTACAAATTGTAGGAGAAATTTTATATACCAAATTGTATATATATATATATATATATATATATATATGTATGTGAATGGTCATGCGAGAAATTCGATGATATATATATGATCGGTTCTACGAGAAATTCTATTTACATATATGCATAACGTGTACAATATGTAGTAGCGTAAAATATGTTTGAAATGAAAAAGAATTAAATGCAAAACACAAAACTAAAACAAAAAATAAATCATAAACCCATAAACTCCTAAACCTTTTATTCCCGGTTGGTGTTACCAACCGGGACTAAAGGTCTCCCAGCCCCCGGCGCGGGCTCATGCCACGTGGTGGGCCTTTGGTCCCGGTTCATGTTGAACTGGGACTAAAGGGGGGGGGGCTTTAGTCCCCACCCTTTAGTGCCGGTTGCAGAACCGGGACTAAAGGTCCTTACGAACCAGGACAATAGCCCGATTCTGCACTAGTGCTAGGTGACTTGTGCATTGTCTCTTACTGGATTGATAAGTAGCACCCTCCTCCATGCGTAATGCGCACACTACTCTAGGACAACCCCTTGTGATGGCTGCCCGTCCATCCTTCACTATCTTCATTAGGACTTATCGATGGTCATTGTAGTCTGGATGAAATACTTTAACCTTCATTGCGTGTCCACAAATCATGTACTTTGCAAGGTAATCTTGAGTAAACTGCTTCGGGAACCACTGCGAACGAAAAAGATTCAGACATTGTCGTCTAACAACTCGTTATGGGCAGTAAAAAGAGAAGGCTGCAGAGTTTGTAGTTACCATCCTACAGCTCACTGTTGTGTGTGATAGAGTGTAAACTAATAATTTGCTTGCCACCGTTCGCATCTTTTTGATAATAATCCTTATCAGTTTCCTCACTTGATGCTTGTTCATGAATATCTCATTGCCCCATACGCAAAAAGGGTCGATGCGTGGATCCTTTCCAAGGGCATATGTACCTACAAGCAACAAGTCAATATTAGAAGCTAACAAGTGTCCAGGCCTGGATCTATATGCACTACATTATGGAACGACGGGGGGAGTACAAGCCGAGGGATGAAACTAACCTCGGCAGAAAATGGTGGCCACTCCCATTGTTGTCCTGCATAATTAGTGGAAAGGCATGATAAGTACAGCAACCTTAACATCAAACAAATATAGCAAAGGTAAACAACATCATCTCCAAATGATAGCTTGAATGTGTTGGTTTCAGCATGCTATTAAAGCAGATATAAAATGGAAGGGAATGTTATCTACAACAGGCTTAACAGCCATCAAATATTGCAATTCAAACTGGTATTGTTGAAAATGAATAGAAAGTAGGTCATGCTTAAACATCACACTGGATAAATGTGTAAAAGTGAAATAAAGGGCATGTGTTAACTACACCAGGTATAACTAGAACCAAATATAGCCGTTCAAACTGGTATTGATACAATCAAGCGGCACAGTTCCGACTTGCACATAATGAACATCACATTGGGAATGACTGAATTAAACAAGGCATAAATGATCAGTATAACAACCAAATATAGCCATTGAAAACTAGACAGAGTCTCACTGCAACCAACCTAACAAGCAAATACAGATAAACAGGGCATATGCTTGAAAACTGGACAAATGCTCACTACAACCAACCTAACAAGCAAATACAGATAAACAAGGCATCTGCTTGAAAAATGAACAAATGCTCACTGCAACCAACATAACAACCAAATACAGATAAACAAGACATCTTCTTGATAACTGGACAAATGCTCACTGCAACCAACCTAACAACCAAATACAGATAAACAAGGCATCTGCTTGATAACTGGACAAATGCTCACTGCAAACAACCTAACAACCAAATACAGATAAACAAGGCATCTGCTCAATAACTGGACAAATGCTCACTGCAACCAACCTAACAACCAAATACAGATAAACAAGGCATCTACTCACTATAAACAACCAAATATAGCCATTCGTGAAACTGAAGTGGACAATTCATACTTAAACATCACATAGCCCTATTGAACATTACATTTTTGCATAATTGAAATAAATAAACACGGCATAGTTAAAACACCGCATGGCAAAAGCTACAACAACAAAGGGTACGGGTTGGCAAGCTAGAAAAGGTAAGATTTGCTGATAGGATGTTGCCTCACATGTCATGGACGGGATCCTTCCAGTTGGAAGAGCACAAACCCATGGTGCGCTCTCTGATGTCACAGATGGGCTATTTCACCTTGGAAGAACCATTGTGGGTGCCCTTCTCGTGGTCGTGGTCGATGAGATCTGACTTGGCAATTGTGGATCCCAAGCCGCCGCCATAGAACGTGTCCTTCAGAAATGACAAAATGGGCTTGATCGTGTACAAGGATCGCAGATCCTTGACCGCGTGGCGAAGGAGATCAGCGGCAGGGCCGTCGAAGAGATCGACGGCGGTTGAACCAGAGGGGTTGGGGATGGACCACTTAACCTGTGACATGGCCCGCGTGAAGCCGTCGCTGTCGACGAGCTTGATGTCGTAGCCAGCTTTCCTAAGATACAGTAATATGCTAGCCCGCTGACGTGAAGCCTTCGGCATGTCAACGCAATCAACGTCTTTGCCGGCTTCCGCGGTGAGGTGTTGCTCCGGGATCGACAGGTCGGGGCGAACTGCAGCCACCTCGCCAACGTTCGGCAGAGAGGCCATGATAAACCTCTTCTTGGCCGAACGCTCATCGGGCTCCTCGGGATATGCGGTCGCGCTTAGGCTGTGGAGCAGGGTATGTGGATCTGGCGGGGAGGGACACCGCAGGCCTCATCTAAAAACTCAGGGGAGTGGGGCGACGGTGTGGGAATCACTAGGTAACCTGAACTTTATTATCTAAGCTAGGAGGAACGGGCAGATCGGCAGGGGTTGGCGGCGGCAGCAAGCTAGGGTTCGAGGGAGCGGGTGGGGGGACTGTGGAGGGGCGGCAGGGTGGTGTTTGAGGATATGACGCGGCTACTAATTTTTTTAGTAATGGTAGGTAGAGATGGTGGTGGACGAGGGAGGACGATGGTTCATATGCCTCGGCTACTGCAATTTTACTATAAGGTCGGTGCTGGAGAAATGGGGGCGAGCTTGAAGTACAGCGGCTACTAAAATTTGGGTAAAGGAATTGATGCGGGGCGGGAGTACCCAAGATCGCACATGGTCCAATAAGAATATGCGTGTGTGATAATAAGGAAAAGCGGCGAAACCGCCAATTTTTGCAACGCTCAAGGCGGGTAGTTTGTTTTTAGATTTCTAGCTAGCTGGTCTATCGCACACGGTTCGTCCTAATTTTCAGACGCAGACGTGGAATTCAATCTAAATAAACTACCCGCCTTTAGCTTGCGCAGGTGGTGATTTTACAGCGCACTAGCATCGCACACAGTTAAGCCAGTACCTCCACCTTCGCTCGCGCTTGCGCAGCCGTGGGGATTAACAGTGCACTTGCATCGCACATGGTTAAGCCAGTACACCCGTGTCCGTTGAGCGTCATCCGAGTCTTTGCAGGAAAAAAAGTTAGAGAGGGTTAGAAGACAGCCACACCAGCATGTGGCCCAAATATATATGAGTGAAAATGGTGGTCTGTGATGTTCAAAATTCCAATGCACAACTTTGACCACGCGGGCCCACGGTTGGGCGCGTCGTCGAAGATCGATGAGAGGGGCCAGAAGTCAAGAACCACCTGGAAGTGGCCAAATATATGTAGGAATATAGGGTGTGATGTTTAAAACTTTAAATACAAAATGCAAAACTTTGGTGGTACCTGCCGTGCAAAACCGAAAGCACCATTGGATATATCTATAAATATACCTCGAGGAGCCCACATATATGTGCGGCGTCTATAAACCGCACAAGGGAGACATGCATGCTCGATAGAACACCCGGCGCCCTATACCTACATGCGGCCTGAAAAAATTGTATGGGTCTGGTGTGTGATTTGTTCAAATCCTGAAAGCACAAGTTTGATGGGGCACCAACTACATCAGTAACATTACAAACTGAACATCATACCCCTGCAGACAGGTTAAAGACGTATGATGTCGGGAACACAACTTCGAGGCGGGTGGGGGGGGGGGTAGGGGCCGGGTGCCGTCCAACGCATGTGCTGAAACTTGATTTTCTCTAACATAGCTCACGGAGCAAAGAGTAAACCTTCTTGTGCGTTGGGACAGAGGGATAATTTGTGTTTACCTACAGATGTCAATCATTCTTTGATTTTTTAGAACAAAAAATAACCAATAAAAACATAGTCTACAAGTTAGCAAAACAAGGATCCCAAGGTTTATATAATCGTCATGACAGGTCACTATAGAGACATTTATCTCTATAATGACCGTATCATAGCGTTTAAATGAAGATTGAGATATGCAACTTCCCACCTGGTCACCCACCCTTAGACTACTCCAGCCCGAGCACGCTTAACTTCTGCGTTCTATTCGACTAGGCTAGCGGATGGGAAGCCACCCCTTGCTGATGAGAATTGCCTCCTTGTCTTTAAGGCATTTCACGCTGGTCACCCTATGGGACCTACTCCCTACTATCACACACGTTCGTGCTTTTAGAAACTATGTGCAATAATTACATGGTCGGTGTGTCACCGCCTAGCCTTCTATGAGCACTGACACTGGCAGCGTGAAAACGATGGGAGAAGAGGCGGGAAACCGATGGGAGGAGTGGCTGGAAACGGTAGCGTGTTTGGATATATAACAACATTAATATGGAAAACTTTTTCTTACATGAATATGGAAAACTTAGTAGAGAAGGAAGCGTGAGCTAGCTAGCAGGACGCATGCGCACAGTGCTTACCCATATAAATAAAATCACAACCGGAACTGCATGTGTTGTCGAAAGGGATGAGGATTGCCGTTCGATCTGGGAGCATCCAACGTTGCATGTGTACGATCCGTGGCGTTTGGGTTCTAGCCAATCAGAACACATGACTCAGATCGCACGCGCAGTAGGGGGGCATTGGCCACGGTTTGGTAGGCACACGACTTTCGTGAGAGAAACATGTGCTATTTGAAAACATTTCGTGAGAATCTCGGTTTTTAAATCCCCGTAAAATCCAAAACTCACCTGAAAATCGTGAAACTTGGCATGGTGTCACGACATGGCACATATATGTCGAGGAATTTTTTTTGTCCATTTTGGGGCAAGTTTTATTACAAGCCTCTTACAAACCCGAGCTTCTCTCAAGAAGCCTCGTGGTTCCGATAGGGAAACGTGTCCCCCTTGTGGGCGAAATGATAATCACTGCCTCTTTTTCCCTTGAATTATCTTCTACAGGCAACCTGGAATGATAGGATATCCGTGCTGAAATTGAAAATTACTCAGGGTTTGTTTGGCCTTTTTACATTAATTGAGTTTCCTAGGCATTTAATGTCCATAATTCAAATGTGAACTACAAATACATGCCTCAGTTCACCAAAATGGCTAGAAAAATCATACATGTGTCCTTGGGTGTGTGTTTAGGTCACATGCAAGGAATCGGAATGAATTACAACCGTACCGGCGTCCTGGCTCATCCTCAAACATTTGGAATCTCGGTTTTTAAATCCTCGTAAATCCAAAACTCACTAGAAAGTCATGAAAGTTGGCATGGTGTCACGTCATGGCACATATATGTCGTGGTAAAAACATTGTCCAATTTGGGCCAAGCTTTATTACAAACATCTTACAAACCGGAGCCTGTCGCAAGAACCCTCGTGGTTTCGATAGGGAAACATGTCCCCTTGTGGGTGAAACGATAATCGCTCCCTCTTCTAGCCTTGTATTTTCTTCTACACGCAACATGGAACAACGGGAGATTCACGCTGAACTTTGAAATTATTCAGGGTTTGTTTGACCTCTTTTATTCATTAATTGAGTTTTTTAGGCATTTAATGTCTATAATTCAAATCCGAACTACAAATACATGCTCAAGTGCACCAAAATGGCTAGAAAAATCATACAGGTGTCCTTGGGGTGCATGTTTAGGTCCCATGGAAGGAATGGGAATGAATTCGACCATCTCAGCGTCCTGGCTCGGCCTCAAACATTGCGAATCTCGGTTTTTAAATCTCCGTAAATCCAAAACTCACCAGAAAATCATGAAACTTGGCATGGTGTCACTACATGGCACATATATGTCATGGTTAAAAAATTGTCCAATTTGGGCCAAGCTATACTACAAGCCTCTTACAAATCGAAGGTTCTCGTAACCCTCGGTTCCGTGAGGGAAACATGCCCCTCCTGTGGGTGAAACGTTAATCGCTGCCTCTTCTCGCCTTGAATTTTGTTTTCTATAGGCAACATAGAATAACAGGAGTATCATGCTGAAATTTGAAACTGTTTAGGGTTCGTTTGGCCATTTTATATATTAATTGAGTTTTCTAGGCATTTAATGTAGTCCATAATTCAAATTTGAACTACAAGCACATGCTCAAGTGTAGCAAAATGGGTGGAAAATTGTACATGTGTCATTGGGTGCATGTTTAGGTCACATTGAAGGAATGGGAAAGAATTACAAACATCTCGTCATCCTGAAACATTGAGAATCTCGGTTTTTAAATCCCAGTAAATCGAAAACTCACCCAAAAAACATGAAACTTGGCATGGTTTCATGACATGGCACATATATGCCGTGGTAAAAAAATCGTCCAGTTTGAGACAAGGCGCACACATTAATAGCCAACGAAGTCCTTTTGAAACAAATAGCTGACACGTTATTATCTCAAATGGTTGTATTATATGAACCGTGTGTTCCCGTAACCATTTAAGTGCGGCCACGCGTCCCTCTTTTCTTATGGGATAGTACTACCTCCATCCTCATTCATTGTTCATCTTTTTATTTTGTGCCAAAATTTAACCATACTCGGTGGCGTGCGTGCAGTTGTTTGATTAGACAGGACAAGCGATTTGAGTTAAAAATCCACCAAGAGAAAACCCTAGAGCCGAAGAATTAGATAGTGGTTCAACATCACTGGAATCTAAGTTTAGTATGCTCCACCTATTACTCTTGAGAGCTGCAAACTCTCTAGACGGTTAGGTGTTGTCAGTGCAACAAACCCTGGGTCTGTTGCCCAGACTGTGCATAGGCACGGGGACGAGATTGAAGCACCAACCCAAGTTAGAATGCAAGGGACTAAGAGGTTCAAAGGACTAACATGTAGATCAGAGGGACCAAGATCAAGCCAAAGAAGCAAGGCACCATCAGGAAAAGGTCCTCCTTTGCCGGGCAGGCGAGCTCGGCAAGGGGCGAGGCCACCCCCGGAAGACGACGTCCAAGACGTCCCGGCAGGGCCTGCCAGGGCACACGGAGGCAAAACCACCTCACCAACTACTCCAGCACGACCCACGTCGTCAATCAGTGCGGTGTCGAACCACGGAGTGACTAAGTGGCAGCCATTCACCACATGGCAGCCTCTCCCAACAGGAAACACCTGCAGATGACACCCGTCCTGTGACGTGTCAAGCGAGTAGGCGTGGAGCTGGCGAGATAGTCCGGCAAGCCTTGCCTGGCAACCAATGATGTGACGTTGAGCGGAGCATTTAATGCGCCTTGTCAGCCCGCAGAGTTAGGTATGATAGCACTGTTTGCTATCTTATCAGTGCATAATGACTGTTTTGCCATTGTGGTGACCCCTTAAACTATAAAAGGAGGCCCATGGCAACCGTAGAGAGGGTTAGAAGGTTGGATAACTCAGACACCCATACGCGCGTAGCCACTGCCGCCCTGAGGCAACCCTTGCCGGGCAAGTGTACTACGCTCCACCACCACCTTTCCACCATCAATCCACCAAAGCAGGAGTAGGGTTTTACGCCTCACGGGGGCCCGAACCTGGGTAAAAATGTCTGTGTGATCTCTGTCGTGCTGCCACACGCTCGTCTGCTCTTTGTGCAACGCGACCCCCCCTGCCGAACCAGCAAGGGGCCTCCTGGTCCCATAGGTGGCCATGGTTTCCCGCGACATCTTTGGTGTTCCAGGTAGGGGGACCGCTTGCGCGAACCAGAAGGTGTGTGTAGCGCGTCACCTTCATCACCATCAGCATCATCGACGATGCCATCGACCATGGCGCCCAAGAAGAAACCCGGTTCTTCGGCTCGTCCTTCCACCTCGAAGGCTCCGCCGCCCGCGGCCTCTAATGCTGCGGGAGGTGCGGAGACACGCGAGGACGCGGACGCTGCTGGGGATGTGGTCAGAGCAGGCGGTGCCGTCACCACTTCCCCCATGGCCGACGCAGGAGCAGGAGACATCGGAGGAGAGCAGCATCAGCAACATCCCGACGGCCATGCTCCACAAGGTCCGAGTGAAGGGGTTACTCCATCTACGCCCCTTCCGCCCGTCGACGGGCACAGCCGCAGCAATGGCGCTCGGGCCGGGGCGAATCGCCGCCCTCCGACCGCTCCCACCACGGGTGCGGTCGCAGTGCGTGCACCTCCCTCGGGACGGGTCGACCAAGCCGCTGCGCCCGACGGAGCCACTGGCCCTTGAGCGCCTTCGCCGCACCACCCTGCCATTCAGGTGGTCGCCCCGCAGCAGCGGGGGCACAGTGGTGCCACCGCTGGCACCGTCAGGAGCCAAGCGACGGTGCGGTCGACTTCATCATCACCCATGCCAAGTACAGCCACGGAGGCCATGGCGCGGGCTCAGCTGCTGCTGTGGTTTCTGCCAGCGGCCGAGCAAATGGACGAATGGCGTGCCACCATCCAAAGTCTGCTCGGTTTCGCCGAAGCTGGGGGCTCACGGCGAGCTGGCCCGCCACGGCCGCCCCAAGTGACAGCAACTGCTCATGCTGCTAACCATACAGAAGGGGCCATCCCCATGGTGCAGTCCCCGCCATGGCAGCCAGCGCGAGCGCAACAGAATCAAGACCCCGATGACGTCTCGATGGCCTCTTCTGACCCTCGAGCGCGTCCAGTCCAACGACGAGCCCCGGAGGATAGGCGGAGAGGAGACATGCGCGCCGTTGTCGAGCAATGCCGCGATGACCTCCGTCGGACCGATGGGTGCGACGGCCCCAGCATCGACGAGCACGTGCTCGGTATTGGCGGGTGCCTACCTTTCGAGGTTGGCTGCCCTGCCTTTACCCTTGAGCTGCGGCAAGTCCGTTGGCCATCTGTTCGCACCTTCAAGCCAGAGATACCTGAGAAGTACGATGGGAGGCTGAACCCGACAGAGTTCCTGAGCATCTACACCATCGCTATTCAGGTTGCCGGGGGAAGAGATGAGAAGGTGTTCGCCAACTACTTTCCTTTGGCCCTCAAGTCCAATGTGAGGTCTTCGCTGATGCACCTGCCGGAGAACTCCATTTCATCATGGGCAGACCTGTGCCATGAGTTCATCGGTGCCTTCACCGGTGGCCACCAAGAGCCTGGCTGACCCAGCGACTTGCAGCTTCTCCAACAAAAGGAAGGAGAGACCCTCCGTAAGTATTTACAGAGATTCAGCAAAGTCCATAGAAATATCCCAAATATCCATCCGGCAGCCATGATAGCCGCCTTCCAGTCCAATGTGCGCAACCGCCGGATTCGTTCCAAGATGAACGTACGGTTGCCCAAGACTGTGAAGGAGCTCTACACGTTGGTGGATAAGTGTGCTCGGATGGAGGAGGGAAGAAAGTTGCCCGGAGAGGAAGATTGCACCAATATTGATTTAGAGGATGAGGATGAATCAACTAGTCAGAAGATGAGCAAGAAGCGCAGTAAGAAGCGAAGGGATAAGGCAGTAATGACTGTTGAAGGATCGGGTATGCCTAGTACCGGCAGGAAGGCCAAAGCTGAGGCCCCCGGCAAGGAAGCTGCCGTGTGCACTGACTACCGGGAAGGCACTGCTACCGAGAAAGCCGGGAAAGGTGATGGGCCGTATTGCAAGATTCATCGGACCAAGGGCCACGACCTTCAAGAGTGTTATTAGGTTGAGCAGCTTGTCAAAAGACAGAAAGCAGAGTATGAGAAGCGTGACAAGGAAAAGGGTCAGAATGTTGCTGGCGGCAAGGG
This sequence comes from Thinopyrum elongatum, assembly GCA_011799875.1. Lineage (NCBI taxonomy): Eukaryota > Viridiplantae > Streptophyta > Magnoliopsida > Poales > Poaceae > Thinopyrum > Thinopyrum elongatum. Next base: position 650,711,864 of record CM022298.1, read on the forward strand.
CCGAGGTGGTGAACTAAATCACCCCGGCAAACCCTTTCGGAACCAAGGAAAACCCACCAGAGGTCGAGAGAAGGAAGCCTTTGGTGATGAGAGTGGTGAAGGGGATGAAGAGGAAACGAGTGAGCAAGAGTTTCAGAAGGCCACCAACACCCTGTGCATTGACGGGGGTGCATCTCTGCACACCTCTCACCGCCAACTCAAGCGGTGGGCGCGAGAAGTCAATGCCGTGAAGCCAGCGCCCGAGGCCCAGAAGCCGCTCAAGTGGTCCCGTACGCCCATCATCTTTGACGAGGAGGATCATCCTAGCCATACCACTGCGGTAGTGTGTTTGCCATTGTTGGTCTCCCCAACAATCCGCAACATCAAGGTCACGAAGATGTTGGTGGACGGCGGGGCCGGGTTGAATCTGATTTCCGCAGCAGTTATCAGCAAGCTTCAGATAGTAGAGGATGAGCTGGAGGTTACTGGCATGTTTCAAGGAGTTAATCCCGGCAGGAGCCATCCTAAGGGAATGTCACAGCCCTAGCTTTAGCCTTGCCTGTCATTGCATAAGCATCCAAGCATCATGCCTAAATTTATTTGAAATTTGAATTGGGGATGTTCAAACCCTAGCACCAAATGAATCCAACTAGCTTCAAATAAAAACATTTTCAATGAACCCAAAATGCCCTTCAGAAAAGTTCATCATTTTTTATTTGGTCTAGAACCTCTGCCAAAAATGGTGCACATTTTTCTAGGACACTCTGGATTATTGAATTAATCCATAAAGTATTTGCATTTGGACATTTAAATACTACAAATAGCTTTACATGTCCAAATAATTCTGAAAGTGTTTGAGGGTTGTTGGAAATAATTTCACAAGTGCCCACAATTATTTTCAGCATTTTACCAAATGGTTTAGTATTTTTACTAAATCAAAACAAAACAGAATAAATAGAAAATAGAAAGAATTAGAAGAGAGAGAGAGAGAGAGGACTCACCTGGGCCACTTACCTGGCCTGGCACTGTGCCGGCCCAGCCCAGCTGGCCGCTACCAGTCGTCGTCTCCACCACGCCAGTCGGACGCCGAGCGCGTGCCCGACGCGCGCGCACGCACAGCGCGCCACGCGAGCTGCCTGCCTGCGTCCCCGGGACAGCGCGATGCCGCGGATCTTCTCCTCGGTGCTGTCTCGATCAAGCCGCCCCTCTCATTCCCTCCCCTGCTCTCTCCTTCCCCCCTAATGCCATGGCCGACGCGTGCTCGAGCTCGCCGTCGCCATAGCCGCGGCCACCGTGCTCCCCTCGCCTCCCCGCCGTGCCTGCGAGCTCCGCCTCGACGTCCTCGACCTCCTTGCTGCACCACCCATCGCCGGACGCGCTCCTCCGCCTCACCGAGCTCGGCCCCGATCGCCCGTCGCCGGAGATCCCCCTCACCGTCCCGACTGCTTTAACCCGTGCCCGAGCTTGCCGTTCGCCTCGTCGCAACCGCCGTGAGCTCTTGCTCCTTCTCCTCCTCCCCGTTCGCTATGCCGCACACCGTAGCTGCCGCACCGCATCCACCCGCATTCGCCGCCGCCTGTGCTCGCCGTCGACGTGTCCCCGGCCACCCAACGGCCCGGCCGTCGTGCCTAGGATGCTTACCGTGCCGCGTAGAGCCTATAAGTGCTAACCCCGCGCCGCCTTGCCGCCATAGTGCCGACCCCGAGCTCACCCGAGCTCCGGCAGCTGCCAAGGTCATCACCAGCGACGATTCCGGCCACCCCAGGCCCAACCACCACCACCACTCGACGCGGACGAGTGTTCGCATCACGTAGATGCCCTCCGCCGGCCATTTGGTTACCGGAGGAGGAAACCCGCGCCGCTCCGCCGCGTCTGGCCTCGCCGGCGTCACGTCGCCGGTGAGTTTGACCCTTTTGACCAGGGGTTTGACCTCCCCTGAGTCACTGACATGTGGGGCCCGCCCTGCTAATTAACCTAGGTTAGTGCTAATTAAACTAGGTTAGTTTAGTTAGTCACTAACACGTGGGACCCACTGGTTAGTTTGACCTGGAGCACACTGTTGACTCGCTGCTGTCATGCTGACACCGTGCTGACACAGTAATTCCTTTTCTGGAATTAGTTTAATTCTAATTAATCAAAAATTCCAGAAAAAGGTTTAAACTTCAATAAATCATAGAAAATAATCTATAGCTCAGAATGAAAAGATTTATATATGAAAATTGATTAGAAAAATCCAATCTATCCATTGGTACTGGTTTCATGCATGACAAAGCAACTTAACCTTGCTGTATAGATCAAAACATGATAATGCACATTATGAATTCATAACTTGAGTTTGAATTTGAACCCTTGGTTCAAATAAGCTCAAACGCTTCTGGTTTTAGTTGCATTAGCTCAAATCACGGCATGTTGCCATGTCATTATCATGCATCATATTGTTGCATTGCATTGATTGTGTTCCTTCTTTGTTTGCCGGTGTTGTTCCCTCTCAGTGGACGTTGTTCCGACATTGTGATCGTTGACACCGATGAAGAGCTATTACTATCTTCAGAAGTGCCAGGCAAGCAAAACCCCTTTGAGCATTCCGATGCAATCCCACTCTCTCGCTCCTGCTCTCTTTTATTGCATTAGGACAACAACGATTCAACTATTACATGTTGCGGTAGTTGAACCCCTTTCCTCTGCATGACCTGTCTTTGCCACAGTAAATAGTTGAAACCCACTAGCATGAGTGGGAGTTGTTTGAGCCATGATGTGCCTACTCATTCATGTTTTGCTTGTTATGCCTGCTATGCTTAGAGTTGTGTCAGGTCTGATTCATCTGGGATGGATTGGAATGGTGTGAACATGTCCTACTGTTGAGAGCTAAGTGTGTGAACATGATTTGGTAAAGGTAGCAATGAGAGGCCATGTAAGAGTACATGGTGGGTTGTCTCATTGAAACCGTCCTCAGGAACTGAGTTCTGTGTTTGTGATCCAAGAACAGTTACTACCATGCATTGGGCCCGAAACCAATGGACCCTCTCGGCTTATTAATCGCCTTGTCCTCTGTCCAGGAGTTGCAAGTAGTTTCTGGTGTTTGTAGTATACTGGAGGCCGTGCGTAGCACTGACCCTAGGGGTGGGCTGTGATGCGGCAGGTACGTGGCCCGGTGTACCGAAACGCCCATTTGGTGGCTCGGGAACCCTGCACACATCATTCGGGGCCGTAGTGGAAACCTCGGCCGTACTCCCTGCGGATGGAACCTGAATAGGCAATATACCTGGACTAGAGACTTGTGTGGTTAGTCAGGTCATGGCCGACACCCTCGCTGGGCTTCTGCTTGAAGGTTGCCGAGTACATGTCGTGTAAACGGCGATAAGTGGTGAGAGCGTGTGTGAAGAAGTACACCCCTTCAGGGTTATAAATGATCTATTCGAATAGCCGCGTCCGTGGTAATGGACTACTGGGTTGCTTATGCAGTTCATAGACAATTGAAAGTGGATACTCTAAAATGCGCAAGATAAGCGTGAGTGCTATGGATGGGCTTCTCGTAGGGAGACGGGAGCGGATCCATAGTGGTGTATTGATATGGTGAATATGTGGACTCGTGTGTGCCACCTCAAAAGAGTTACCAACAGTCGTAGTACAGGATAGCCACTTAGTCAAAGCTGACTTGCTGCAGTTAAACTCCACCACCCCCTTTGTTGATACTGATGCATATGTAGCTAGTTCTGATGTAAGTCTTGCTGGGTATATTTGTACTCACGTTTGCTTAATTTATGTTTTTTCAGAGGAGACTTCAGTCTCACTAGTAGTTCCGCGTGGACTTCGACATTTAGCTTGTTACCTCAGCTACGATCTTGTACCCTTGGGAGGGTCTTGTAGATAGTCAGTCTTCTCAGCCTTTTTCATTTGTACTTGTCTGTACTCAGACATGTTATGCTTCCGTTGCCTGTATGCTCTGTATGTTGGGTCATGTGACCCCTGTTTGTAATAAACGCTATGAGGCTCTTCTGGGCCTTTATCTATATGAGTTGTTGAGTTATGTTGTGATGCCATGTTGTATCTATACATATGGTGCATGTTATGCGTACGTGTAACGTGTATTGGTATGTGTGGGATCCGACAATCTAGTTGTTTATTCTTGGTAGTCTCTCTTATGGGGAAATGTCTCCTAGTGCTTCCATTGAGCCATGGTAGCTTGCTACTGCTCCGGAACACATGGGATGATCGGCATGTGTCCTTCTTTGCTCCTGTGTCTGTCCCTTCGGGGAAATGTCACGCGGTGTTTTACTGGAGTCCTTGTAGCTTTCTATGACTCGGTTGCACATGCTGTTGACCGACACGTGCATTGCTGGGTCATGTATGCCTGTCCCTGTAAGTTAGTGCCGCCTTAGGTTTACGACTAGTCATGTCGGCCCGGGTTCTCTGTCATATGGATGCTAGCGACACTATCATATACGTGAGCCAAAAGGTGCAAACGGTCCCGGGCCAGGTAAGGTGGCACCCGTGGGGATACCGTGCGTGAGGCCGCAAAGTGATATGATGTGTTACATGCTAGATCGGTGTGACTTAGGATCGGGGTCCTGACAGCTTTGGTATCAGAGCCTGATTGCCTGTAGGATTACCAAGCCAAACTGGTCGAAGTCGAGTCTAGAAATTCTTTAGTTATATAAGGGAATTGATTGTGGAAGGGAACATAAGGCTCTTTTTACTCCTTTACCTTATACCCTTTTGATCTGAGTAACCCTCTTCTTTCCTGCAGGGTTTAAGAACTAGGCTTCTCATTTGTTCTATCAGGATCACGTGTTACTAATCCGTAGACTTATAGGATTCATGGATTCGAGCCTCAGTTTAGTTCCTACTACTTCCGTGTGTTCATAGCTGGCCTCAGAACCTTGATATTGCGATGTTAAGTGGTTATGCCACCATTTTGCAGGATGTCTCAAATCTTTTTGAGCATTTACAGCCGTTATGCTGTCCAAGTTATCCAAGGTCTCTAAACAATCTGATGCATTTGCAAAATCCTTTCCCTCTGTTTTCGATGTCCTTTTGGGCCAGATTAACCACACCAATTGCTGAGTTGAGGTACTCCATTGCCTCGACATACGTGTTGAAGCTATGATGAAGACACTAGGGTATCTTAGAGAACCACCTAGTAATCTAGCCATGTTTTGTGTTCCCAGTGTGATGATTCTGGCCATCATTCTTGAAAGCATCCCGTGATGTTATTAGTTAGTAGGTATTCCATTCCTGGGTTCTTGAGCCCAAGATTCACTCCGCCTACCTCATGTTGATAGTGTTTGCTTGTTCCTTTAGGATATTAGTAACCTTTGTGATAGTCCTCAAGGTCCGTGGTATATCATTCTTCCAATACCATGAACCATCATGGCAAAAGTTCTCCTGAACCAAAAGATCACAATGAGAGTGCTCTTGATGAGTTCTCCATTCTATATTGTGACTCCGCCAGATCTACCTTTCTGCATAGGTTATCCGGAAGTAATATGTTGAGCTTTGTTTGACAAGATGTACCGGGATGCGGTCGCAGCAGAGGCAACAGCAGTAGCAGCTCCCGCTAAGGAAAGCAAAGGAAAGAAGAGGGATTGCAGGGACTCCAGCAAAGAGTCCATGAAGCGTGACCCCACCGAGTGCACGGCACCCGTTGACGACGTGCCGGAGTGTTCCAATGGCAAGAGATCCAAGGTCGCTGCAGCCCAAGTGAAGAAGGTCCCAGCAGGGCTGGCTGGCATTGATGGTACTTTCACTATCAGCGGCACCCTCGCTGACAAATAAGAAAGTGCGCTCGTTGCCTTCCTGCGGGCGAATATCGATGTGTTTGCCTGGCAACCATCTGATATCCCCGGTGTTCCCAGGGAGGTAATCGAGCACCACCTTGTTGTCTGCCCACATGCCCGACCTGTCAAGCAGAAAGTCCGGAAGCAGGCCTTGGAGAGGCAGTAGTTCATTGCAGAAGAGATCAAGAGACTAGAGGCAGGTGGATTGGTCAGAGGAGTACTACATCCCACGTGGTTGGCAAACCTAGTGGTAGTCCGGAAGGCTAACGGGAAGTGGAGGCTTTGCATAGATTTCACAGATCTCAACAAGGCTTGCCCGAAGGACCTATTTCCCTTACCGCGTATCGATCAGATTGTGGATTCCACTTCAGGTTGTGATTTGCTCTCCTTTCTGGATGCGTATTCTGGGTATCACCAGATCTTCATGTCCAAGGAAGATGAAGAGAAGACGTTGTTCATCACTCCATGTGGTACATACTGTTTTGTCTGCATGCCATTCGGATTAAAGAGTGTCGGGTCCACTTTTGCAAGGGCAGTCCAGATTGGTTTTGAGTCACAGTTGCACAGAAACATAGAAGCCTATATGGATGATATTGTGGTCAATACCAAGGATAGGGCCACCCTTATTCAAGATTTGGAGGAGACGTTTGCTAATATGCGCAAAATCAATTTGAAGCTCAACCTGGAGAAGTGTGTATTTGGTGTTCCCTCCGGCAAGTTGCTTGGGTTCTTTGTATCCCATCGCGGGATCGAAGCCAATCCCGACAAGATCAAGGCTATCGAGCAGATCCAAGCACCAAGGATAGTTAAGGATGTGAGGCACCTGACAGGATGCGTTGCCGCGCTAAGCAGATTCATCTCCAAGTCTGCCGAGCGCGCCTTGCCGTTCTTCAAAATTTTGAAGAAGGCAGGACCCATGAAGTGGACCCCGGAAGCAGATGCAGCTTTGCAAGAGTTGAAGGCCTACTTGTCCTCCATGCCTACCTTGGTCGCTCCCAAACCCCAGGAGCCGTTGCTGCTGTACCTAGCGGCAACCAACCAAGTAGTCAGTGTAGCTTTGGTAGCGCAGCGAGAAGTGGATGAGGCAGAGAGTGAGCAGAGACCGGCAGAGTCAGAGAAGAATCAGGACAGCAATGAGCACGGCAACGAGAGCAACCCCAAGGACGCGGCAAGTAAGAAAGTGGTGCAGCGCCCAGTGTACTTCATCATCTCCTTATTACAGGGGGCTAGATCGAGGTACTCTGGCGTGCAAAAGTTGATTTTTGGTCTCATCATGGCCTCAAGGAAACTGCGCCACTACTTCCAAGCCCATGAGATCACGGTTGTCACTCGTTTCCCATTGCAACGGATACTCCGAAACCCTAAGGCTACCGGCAGAATAGTGGAGTGGGCTTTGGAGTTATCCAGTTTTGGTTTGAAGTTTGAAAGCCCATCAACTATTCAGAGCAGGGCATTGGCAGAGTTTATTGCAGAATGGACGCCAACCCCTGATGAGGAAGTGAAGGAGATAGCTATCCCCGGCAAGGAATCGCCCCAAGAATGGATTATGTATTTTGATGGTGCTTTTTCCCTACAAGGTGCAGGAGCTGGCGTGCTTCTTGTTGCCCCCTCCGGGGAGCACTTGAGGTACGTCGTCCAAATGCATTTTGCCTGGGAAGAAGCAACCAACAATACAGCAGAATATGAAGGGCTCCTTGCCAGGCTCAGGATTGCAGCTGAATTGGGAATTAAGAAGCTGATCATTCGAGGAGATTCACAGCTTGTGGTGAGACAAGTTAACAAGGATTACCAAAGTCCATTGATGGAGGCATACGTCGAGGAAGTGAGGAGATTGGAGGAGCACTTTGGCGGATTGCAAACAGAGCACGTACCCCGTGCGGAAAACAGCATAGCTGGTCATCTGTCAAAGTGTGCTGTGCAGAAGCTCCCAGTGGAACCAGAGACTTTTGTTCTCCATCTCACTCAGCCCTCCGTATCCCCAGCAACAATGGCCCGGAAAAGGAGAAAGTTGGACTCCGGTAAGCCTCTCCCGTTAGAGCCGTCCGCTCCTGGTAGAGACCCTGCAGGAAACAACTCCTCGCAGTCTGCCGGACCACACCCTCTAGCCGGGCCCATGGACCCCGCGAACGAGGCATGTGGTCCCGCAGCAGAGGAGGTGCTGCTAGTCCTCGTTGCCGAGCACCAGGCTCCAACTTGGGCAAGGCACATTGTCCACTTCCTCCAAATCGGAGAGCTTCCCGGCAACCAAGACGAAGCTGAAAAAGTAGCCCGGAGGGCCAGTATGTATCAGTTTGTCGATGACACTCTGTACAGAAGGAGGCCCAATGGTGTGAAATTAAAGTGTGTCTGCCAGGAAGAAGGAAAGGAACTGCTGGCTGAGATACACAAAGGCATGTGCAGCTCCCACATTGGATCAAGGGGACTAGTTGGGAAAGCATTCCGGCAAGGATTCTATTGGCCCACAGCCCTCCAAGATGCGGTCGAGCTAGTCACCAAATGTGAATCCTGCCAGTTCCATTCCAAGAAAACCCACCTGCCTGCCCAAGCTCTTCAAACAATCCCTCTATCATGGCCATTTTGGGTCTGGGGGCTCGATATCCTCGGCCCCTTCCCCCGAGCAATCGGGGGCTTTGAATTCTTGTTCGTCGCTATCGACAAGTTTACAAAGTGGCCGGAAGTGACTGCCGTGAGAAAGGTGACTGCTCAGTCAGCTATCAAGTTCTTGAAAGAACTGGTGTGTCGTTTTGGAGTTCTGGCAAGGATCATTACCGACAATGGCACCTAGTTCACGAGCCACGCCTTCATGCAATATGTTCATGCCCTCGGATGCAAGATCTCATTTGCCTCTATGGCACACCCCCGGAGCAATGGGCAAGCTGAGAGGGCGAATGTTGAAGTGCTGCGTGGACTCAAGACGAGAACCTTTGATATGCTGCAGAAGCATGGCAGGCGGTGGATCGAGGAGCTGCCAGTAGTTCTCTGGTCCCTCAGAATGACACCAAACCGAGCTACCGGGTAGACTCCCTTCTCCCTGGTCTATGGGGCAGAAGCAGTTATCCCCACGGAACTCATTTACGGGTCGCCTCGAGTGCTTGCCTACGATGAAGTAGCGCAAGATCAGCACCGGTGTGACGACGCTGTGCTACTCGAGGAGAACCATCTCCAGGCTGCTACACGTGCTGCACGCTATCAGCAAGCCCTGCGTCGCTATCATAGCCGCAGGGTTCACGCCCGGTGTTTTGAGGAAGGTGACCTTGTCCTTAGGCGCGTTCAGTCCACCAAGGGTACAAACAAGTTGTCACCGAAGTGGGACGGCCCTTACTGGGTAGTACGAGTCACCAGACCTGGCGCAGTCCGTTTGGAGACCGGAGATGGCATTCAGTTGCAAAACTCATGGAATATTGAGCATCTCCGCAAGTTCTACCCGTAAGGCGTGGCTGTCGGGCCCTGCCCGGCAGCCACCCTTTTGTACAGGCCTTGCCTCAGCTGCATGTAACCCCTTGTACAAAGCCAGGGCGATGACCCTGTGCAAGAGAAAATAAAGAAGCACTGTGGGGGGCTGCCGACCAAGATTGCATGCATGCATGAGCATTCCAAGATCACTGCATAAGCATTTCATGAGCATTTGCATCCTGCGTTCATTCTCATTCGCATGAAGCTGCATGTTCCTGCCGTGAACTTGGCTTTGAAAAGGAGTTGAGAAGATTGCCCAGCACTGCGATCCCCGGCAAGCCAAACAGATAAGTTCTACCTCCTGTCCATTAGTGTTCTGTAAGTTATAACTTGTGCATAAGAAAACCTTGCCACTCTTTTGAGGCTTAGGTGCTCCCATCCCTGACTCGAACGTTGCTTCGGACAGGATGGTCATAGTGGCCTTTGGTAAAAAAGAGTTGGCGGGGGGCTGGCCCCTTTGCCTGTTGCCCAGTAGACACAGCTCTCCGGCAGACAGAAAAGGTGCCGGCAGGATAGCCTGCCGGGGAAAACTCGTTTATTTACACTAAAGAGGCATCTCGCCTCTGCATGGAAATACACATGCACGGGTTCCCGGCAAGGTTCATTTTTTTCATTAATATGTTGATACAATTACAAGCATTACAGAACACAAACATGGACTCGAGAGATTACGTTATTTGAATTAAAATTTGGCAAGTGCCTGCAGATTTAAGATTGAAAAAAGATAAGTGCCATGTAATGCCTTTGCCCCTGTCCATCTCCTAAAGGAAGAGGTCGAAGAGGCCGGAGACGGGCGCAGCTGGGATTCGGCGCCTCCCCAGGATCAGGATGGCACCGCTCCCCAGCAAGGAGGAAGACACCGGAGGGCAGGAGTGGATGGTGACACTGCCGAAGGACCAGATGGGGGACACGGAGTCACCGGCAAACACGACTCGTCAGAGCGGTCGTCCCCGCTCTTGACGCGTCGTGGGTTGCCGCTGCCGTCCGCATCACTACCACCCGAAGACCTCGGCACGGCCGTCGCGTCGGGCACCATGCTCTCTAGGTCTTCCCACAGAGAGCATGGTCGTCCCCAGGAGCCCTGGCATTGGAAGTCACTGCACGTCCCGGGGACGTATGTGAAAGCAAGGAGCCCTCCCGCACGACAAAAGGACGGCGCCCGGGAGAAGTCAGATTCGCCTCTACTTGCGGCGAATCTCTTCCGTGACTCCTCCTTAGCGTCACGAAGGGAAGAAGAATGGGGATCGATCGACTACCACGCGCCATGCCCGCCTCGAGCCTCGACATGGTGTCGTTCGCATCCCCTCCCACTGAAATCAAGGCCACGGGCGGCCCGGCGGCGAGCACGCCGGAGTTGCCACCCCCGGCATCGTTGCCGCGCCGCCCGAGTCCCTCTTTCAGACCCAGGAAAGTCTTCAAGATGGAGCCCAGGGCATGGCCCCAGGCTCCTTTTCCGAACATAACCAGCAGAGGCAGACAGCGGAGGGGAAGAAGAATGCGAGGGTTGATGACTCCGCCCTCCTCCACCCCTCCTTTTATAGGCGGATCGGGGAGGGGAGCCGCTCCCTCAACGGGCGGCCACCGTCCTCCTCCACCAACTCAAAACGACCGGGCCCTCGCGCTGACGCTCTCCCCCGCCACACGCCTCCGTTAACTACCCCGCACGATGCATGCAGCATACGTGGCTAAGGATAAGGGCGTGGCGGGAAGAGTGAATTGGCAGTTTCTCCCCCGTGCGTTAAAGTCATTCACGGGCCATCACTAGAGCGGCCCCACCACCATTGGCCTTACACGACGCGCAGAGAAACCGGAAACTGGCCCGGAATCAAGGCTAATGAAGAAGCAAAGAAGACCTCAAGAGACCAACCTCTTCAGTGACCCCGCCTGTGCACTTATTAGGCCCTACCCCGACGACGCTCGACAGCGCGTTCGGGGCAGGCCCGGGGGCTTCTATCGGTGCAACAAACCCTGGGTCTGTTGCCCAGACTGTGCATAGGCACGGGGATGAGCTTGAAGCACCAACCCAAGTCAGAATGCAAGGGACTAAGAGGTTCAAAGGACTAGCATGCAGATCAGAGGGACCAAGATCAAGCCAAAGAAGCAACGCACCATCAGGAGAAGGGCCTCCTTTGCCGGGCAGGTGAGCTCGGCAAGGGGCGAGGCCACCCCCGGAAGATGACATCCAAGACGTCCCGGCAAGGCCTGCCGGGGCACACGGAGGCAAAACCACCTCACCAACTACTCCACCACGACCCATGTCGTCAATCAGTGCGGTGTCGAACCACGGAGTGACTAAGTGGCAGCCATTCACCACATGGCAGCCTCTCCCTATAGGAAACACCTGCAGATGACACCCGTCCTATGACGTGTCAAGCGAGCAGGCGTGGAGCTGGCGAGATATCCCGGCAAGCCTTGCCGGGCAACCAACGATGTGACGTTGAGCGGTGCATTTAATGCGCCATGTCAGCCCGCAGAGTTAGGTATGATAGCACTGTTTGCTATCTTATCAGTGCATAATGACTGTTTTGCCATTGTGGTGACCCCTTAATCTATAAAAGGAGGCCCATGGCAACCGTAGAGAGGGTTGGAAGGTTGGATAACTCAGACCCCCATACGCGCGTAGCCACTGCCGCCCTGAGGTAACCCTTGCCGGGCAAGTGTACTACGCTCCACCATCACCTTTCCACCATCAATCCACCAAAGCGGGAGTAGGGTTTTACACCTCACGGCGGCCCGAACCTGGGTAAAAATGCCTGTGTGATCTCTGCCGTGCTGCCACACGCTCGTCTGCTCTTTGTGCAATGCGACGCCCCCCTGCCGAACCAGCAAGGGGCCTCTTGGTCCCATAGGTGGCCGTGGTTTCCCGCGACAGGTGTCAATTTCTTCAGAGACCCAAAGTGATTGTGGTTCTCGAAGAAGAAGTCTGTAAAGGTTTGGTGATTGCCTTCAAGTATCTACCATGAGTGATCGACATCGGTTGACGAATTGATTATCGAGGAGAATAGGGTGAAGAGAGTTTATCTTCCGTGTTAAGTCACAGCCCCTCCAACCAGATGTAGTCATTATGCAGAAGGACAAACTGGTCGAACAAATACCTTGTCACCATCGAGCATCTTCTGTTACCTCTGTTACTCATGTTTACTTTCGATTCTTTTCATTCAAGTAATTTACTTCGATGCATGCTTTAGTTTCCCTTCAGTACTTCGCTGTAGTTCTTCTTAGCTTGTTTATCTATCATTCCGCTGCTGGGTTCTGAGAGATTTAAGTTTTCCGAAGAAAATTTAAAACTCCCATTCACCCCCCCTCTGGTAGACATACTTCGTTCCTACAACTGGTATCAGAGCGAGGTACTCCTTGACTCTCCTCATTTTAGTCTAACAACTTCGGAGTTTAAGTATGTCTTCAATGAACTACAAGTCGCATCTCAAGATTCCCATATTTGATGGGACGGACTATCCCTTCTGGAAGGAGAAGATGAAGATCCGTCTTCGAGCTATTGATGATGATATGTGGAATGTGGTGCATATCGGGTTCACTGTTCTTATTCCTCAAGCTCCTACCGACGAAGAGAAGAAGCTCATTCAACTTGATGCTCAAGCCAAAGATGAAATTGGTGGCCATCTCTCTCGAGCACAATTCCTTCTGTAACGCCTGTGTGAGACAGCAAAGGAGCTTTGGGATGTCCTCGAGAAGATCAATGAAGGCGTTTCAACCCAGAAAGAAGCTCGAATTGATACTCTTCGGGCGAAGTTCAATCGTTTCAAGCGTATTGGAAATGAGAGCTGTCAGCAAACCTTCGACCGCCTCAGTGACATTGCTAATGAACTTCAAGGACTCGGCACTAAGGATATCATGGACCATGAAGTTGTGAAGAAATTGCTTTGATCTCTTGACACTTCATTTGACACGCTTGTTCTAATGATTCATGAGTGTCCTGATTTCAAAAGCCTTAACTCTGCTGATGTTATGGAAAGACTGAACACTCATGAAGAGCAAGAAGAAGAGAAGAGAGATCTGTATGGCTCCACTCAACGCAAAAATCATGCACTCAAAGCTGTGGCTGATTCCTCCTCAGAAGAAAATGCCGAAGAAGATTCAGATGATCCAGAACGACTCAACAAAGATCTCGCACTGATCACGAAACAATTTCAACATTTCCACAAGAAGAGCCAGTCCCAGAAAAGAAGTTCAAGCAACTCTAGGGGTTCAAAATCTTCAAAACCCGCTGGAGAATACACCTGTTTCAAGTGCAAAAAGCCAGGTCACTTCATTTTAGACTACCCTCTCTGGGAAGCTGAAATCCGTGCAAGTGGGAGATATGATTCGGGCAACTATCGAGGCAAAAGCAAAGGCAAGAACTACAACTCAGATGATGAGAAGAAAACAAAGAAATTCTTCAAGAAGAAGGACAACTCCACGTCAAAATCTTCATCAAGATCTTTGTCAAGAAATCCTTCCAAGTCTTCCTCCAACCGCAAAAATACCTCTCGCAAGGCCAAGGCATACATCGGCAAGGAAATGGATTCTAAGGAAGAAGAATCATCAGGCCCCGAAGAAGAAGAAGATTCTGACTCTGGTATGGCTGGCATAGCATTTGCCCCATCTCCTTCGACAAACCTCTTCCAAAATCTGTCAAGCGATGGTGAGTCTCATGCCTACTTCTTCATGGCCAAGGCTTCGAAAGAAAAGGTATCCTCGAAACATCATAAGGTTCACCCCAATGATCAATATTCTTCTGATGAGGATGACCATGCTAAGTTGATCAAAATTGCTAATATCCAACAAAATTCTCTGGAGAAAATCAAGAAAACCCTCAGGAAATCTGAAGGGTTGTTGGTTGAGGAGATGGAGAAAAACTATTCGCTCACCGAAGAGTATTCCACTCTCAAGTCACGAATGGATGAACTCTCAACTCGTCATGATTTTCTCTCAGCAGACCATGAAAGATTGACCTATGTTTATCTGAAAAGGAAATAGGAACTCGAGGCGCTGAGAGAGGCTCATGAGGATTTGATGAGAGAAAATTCTCTTCTCACCCAACAACTTAAAGAGAAACCTGAGGTGTTTGAGCCACCATGTTTAAAATGCCTTGAACGAACCAACGCTTAATCAAATGTTGAATCATCTGTGAATGCTAACCCCTCAATCGAGGAAAATGGTTCTGTTTCTGATGAGAATGCCAGGTTAAAGGATCTTCTTCAGACTGGGATGTTCAAACCTCTCAGGGGCATCAAACCCTCTGTGATGTTTTGAAGAAGTCTATCCTTCACAAAAATCCCAGAAAGGAAGGTATTGATTTCGAAAGGAAACTGAATGAAGATGGTTCTTACTGGGAACCACATCAATATCCTCAAACAGTGTGGGTTCCTGCAAAGAGCAAGACGCTCGATCCAGCATTACTTTCGGGATATAACTCTCCTATCCCTGAATGTCCTGATGATGATTCTCTGAGCAACTATAAGTTGTTCAAAATTTAGCATGGTGAGGTTATTGCTCGCTTTGTTGGACCAAACAGCAGAAATGGTCCCCCAAAGAAGGCTATTTGGGTACCAAAGAAAACTATTGATGCTTTGACTATTTCTCCTCATCTAACCGTGCAGGCAGAAAAAGTTCGACAAAATGAGTACATGCATACTGCATTCAGTCATTTCACTCCTTTCTCTGGAAGAAATTTCAACGCTTATTCTTTCAGTTATGCTCGTACCTCATCGAACAATTATGCTTATCGAAAGAAATCATATCCTTCTTGCTCTACTATTTCGAAGCCACATGCCAAGATGTGGGTGGTTAAGAAAGCCTAATTCTTCTGCAGGGCTATGTCTCTGGGTGTACACAATGGGTAATGGATAGTGGATGCACTAATCATATGACCGGAGAGAAGTCGTTGTTTGTTGACCCCAACTTAACTGCTTCTCCTCTGAAGTATATCACTTTTGGCGACAACTACAAAGGAAAGGTAATTGGGCTAGGTAAAATTGCTATATCGAAGGACAAATCCATTGATGAAGTTTTACTTGTTTAGTCTCTTGGATACAATGTTATGTCGGTTGGCAAGCTATGTGACCTAGGCATGCTAGTGCTATTTTCTATAACCAAATGCATTGTCTTCATGGCCACTGACAATTCCTTCATCTTTGAGGGATATAGAAAAGATGATCTGTATATTGTGGATTTTTCTAAGGGTCCCTCAGTTCAAACTTGTTTGCTTGCAAAAGCAACCGAAGGTTGGCTATTGCACCATAGACTTGGTCATGCAGGTATGAGAAATTTGCAGACCCTTGTTAAGAAGAATCATCTCCGTGGAATTCCTGATGTAAAATTCGACCAGGATCGTCTCTGTGCGGCTGGTGAGGCTGGTAAATTGGCTAAGAAGCATCACTCCTCCAAGACAGTCATGACCACTACAAGACCACTGGAAATTCTTCATATGGGTTTATTCGGTCCTCAAAATTATGCAAGCTTCGGTGGCAGTCATTATGGTCAGGTTATTGTTGATGATTTCTCTCGATGCACTTGGGTATTCTTTCTCGAAGACAAAACCTACACTTATGACATCTTCAAAAGCTTCGCCAAGAAGGCCCAGAATGAATATGATGTGCGAATTAAGCATGTCAGAAGTGATAATGGAACCGAGTTCAAAAATACTCGGATTGATGAATTTCTCGATGATCATGGCTATTACTCATGAGTTCTCTGCTGCATACACTCCTCAACAAAATGGAGTTGTTGAACGAAAAAACAGCACTCTCATTGAAATGGCAAGAACTGTGCTCAGTGAGTATAAAATCCTATTCGTTTCTGGGCTGATGCTATTAACACTGCTTGTCATATTATCAATTGTTTTTATCTTCACAAGTTCCTTAAGAAAACTTGATATGAACTTATCACTGGCAAGAAACCGAATGTTTCTTATCTACGTGTTTTTGGTGCACCTTGTTACATTCTTGACATGAATCATTCCTCCAAGTTTGCACCTAAGGCACATGAAGGCTTTCTTCTTGGTTATGGCTCAAACTCGCATACGTATCGAGTCTATAACTCTCACACATGAAAGTTATGGAAACGGTAAATGTGCGATTTGATGAATCTAACGGCTCTCAAAAGGAGCACCTGCCAAATGTGATAGATGAATCGCTGATATCAGATGCTATTCGGCAAATGGCAATTGGGAGCGTCAAGCTTGTTGAGGGAAATGCACCTGAATCATCTGATGATGATGCTCCTATGACCCGAAGAAAAACTCGTCAAGCCACTGCCGAAGGAAATGGGAATCAAGATCGAAATGCCGATCAAAATGGCAACCCTGAAGAAAATGATGACACAAATACTGATGCTGATGATAATGACCATCATGAAGAAAATGCTCATCCTTGTGTGGCAAATCGAGTTGATCCCTCACTAATTGTCGATGAACTTGAGAATCTAGGTTATCGACCCACAACTCGTTTGCGCACTCATTTGGCTAACTACTGTGGCAGTTTCTCCTTTGTTTCATTGGTAGAACCTACCAAATATGAAGAAGCCATGAATGATCCGGATTGGATGAATGCCATGCAAGAGGAATTGGTGCAATTCGAATTAAATGATGTATGGGAACTAGTTGACAAACCAAATCCCAAGAAGCACAATATCATTGGCACAAAATGGATTTTTCGCAATAAGCAAGATGAAAATGGCATTGTGGTGAGAAACAAAGCACGACTTGTTGCTCAAGGGTACACACAGGTAGAAGGTATTGATTTTGGTGAAACATATGCTCCTGTTGCATGCCTTGAGGCAATTCGCATTCTTCTTGCTTATGCAAACTACAATGATATCCTGCTATATCAGATGGATGTGAAAAGTGTTTTGCTCAATGGTGAAATTGATGAGGAAGTGTATGTTAGACAGCCACCTGGCTTTGAACACCCTGAGTTTCCTAACAAAGTTTTTAGGTTGAAGAAAGCTTTATATGGGCTAAAACAAGCCCCTCGAGCTTGGTATGACACCCTGAAGAAGTTTTTGCTCAACAAGGGGTTCAAATCAGGATCCACAGATCCCACACTTTTCACTCGTGCAGTTGATAATGATTTATTCGTTTGTCAAATATATTTGGATGATATTATCTTCGGCTGTACTAACAATGCTTGTAGCTTGGAATTCAGGAAAATGATGTCCGATAAATATCAAATGTCCATGATGGGTGAAGTCAAATTCTTTCTCGGACTGCAAATTCGTCAACAATCAAATGGTATCTCCATTTCTCAGGAAAAATACCTGAAGGAGTGCCTGAAGAAGTTCAAAATGCAAGATTCCAAAATGAAGGGCTATAAAACTCCAATGCCCACGAATGGTAAGCTAGATGCAGATGTGTATGGTAAGGACTATGATCAGAAAGCTTATCGTTCGATGATTGGATCTCTTCTTTACCTTTGTGCATCCAGACCTGACATCATGTTGAGTGTTTGCATGTGTGCCCACTATCAAGTTGCACCAAAAGAATCACATCACCAAGCGGTCAAGCGCATTCTAAGATATTTGGCTCACACCCCCACCTTAGGTTTATGGTATCCTAAGGGAGCACAGTTTGATCTTGTTGGATACTCAGACTCAGATTGGGCTGGTGACTTGGTTGATCGGAAATCTACTTCGGGGACATGTCATTTCCTCAGTAGATCATTGATCTGCTGGTCTTCAAGGAAGCAAAATTGCGTTTCATTGTCTACGGTTGAGGCCGAATATATTGTTGTTGGCGCTTGTTGCACTCAATTATTGTGGATGAAGCAGACACTGAAGGATTATGGCATCAATGTCAAGCATATTCCTCTATATTGTGATAATGAGAGTGCAATCAAAATTGCACATAATCCTGTGCAGCATTCTCACACGAACCATATTGCCATCAGACACCATTTCATTTGCGATCATGTGGCTCGAGAGGATATTGTCATCAATCACGTCAAGACCGAAGACAATCTCGCTGATATTTTCACCAAGCCTCTCGACGAGAAAAGATTCTGTGCATGATGGTGTGAGCTAAATATCCTAGACTTCGCAAACGTGCACTAAGCTGGACTCGGCACCCGTGCTAACACTTTCACATCTTTGAAGGAATGGGTGCATAACACTCGAAGAGTTTGAAACTTTCGACAAAGTGAAAGTTTCTTTCTGAGAGTGAATACATTAATGAAGAACTAGACTAACCGGGTGCCACGATAATTGTGCGATGCTCGGGGTCATACAGTTCTTATACGGTGGGTTTGGCCACCTCAATTTTCTTTCATTGAATTTCTCTTCGATTCGATGGATTTGATTTCTGTCCAAATGCATTTCTCTCATAGCTATTTGCTCGTGTGCTTGTTTTCTCTGCTGAGTGAAATGCCTAGGACCCTGTTTTCCCTTCTAATCTATCTTTTCCAGTATATACTGTTCCATTACAAGTGCTCAAATTTACTTGGAACGAAACTTATCTGGTATCCTTGACCACAATTAAGATTCGGTCCGAACTTTTATCTACTTTGCAAAAGCTGTCCAAAATTTGGGATTTCCCGCCCAAGTCAGGACCACGATCTTTGACGGTTGCCACGTGCAACACATCAACTGCCAGTTCATCCTATCTATTAAATCACAATCGTCTCAGCCTAGAGACCGTTCGATCAAAAACCTCAGTGTGCGGTTAATTTCATTCGCAAATATATAAACCGCACCGCTCCCCTCTTCCTCCTTTACCTTCTTTCTCCTCGCCCACTCTCCACCGAAACCCTTGCCGCTCTGCTCCTCCTTGAGCTCAACGCCGACGACCCCTTCGCCGCTTAGCTGCCGGAAAGAGGTCATCGGAGTCATTCCACGCCTCCGCGGGACATCTTCTTCCCCGTGCCGCCGCGGGACATCTTCTTCCCCATGCCGCCGTAGTTGCTGCACGTCACCAAGCTAGGGTACATGCAGATCATGCTCGGAGCTCCATTCTTCATGTTTTGAGTTCGTCCGTGGTTAATTTCCTCCGATTTTACCACATATCTTGGATCTAGGTTTTTACCAATCTAGTGCGGATGTGGTTTGTAGTTTTTCCTCGCATCCAAATCAATCAGTTCTAGAATTTGTGTTATGCTTCATTCGAATGAAATGCCTATCTCGTTTTCTAGTATTCTTATCAGAACTACTAGCTCGATCTATATGTTTCATTCTTTCGAAACATCTCTCAAAACCTGCATCTAATTCTTCCTCAAAATGTTTTTGTTCAAGAAAACATTCGCTGTGAGCATTTGTAACCCTATCCCATTTTTTCCTTCGTACCTACTCTTTTCACAGGTAAATGCAGTTAGTTGCAGATTCTGCTAAGCCACACAGTATGGCCGATGACGAAGATGCTTTCATGGGCACAGCAGACGAATCTAAAGCTCCAAACACAAAGGGACCAACAGTAGGCCCGTCAACCAGCAAGAGGAAAAGATCCAAACCAAATGCAGATGAACAAGAGGCAAATGCTTTGAAGAAAAGGAGAGGTGGCAGGCAACCACTCAAAAACACAGATGAGCTTGTTTCTCACGATGAATACAACACTGTTCCAGGAGAAGATTTCGCTAAGAGAAAAGGACGTGTGCAAAAGATTCGGCGTCGCTGGGTAAGGAAGTGGTTTCACTACGGGATGGTTCATCCTTGGTACGCCAAGAACTTTGCTTTCAATCCCCCATGGGGTGACTGTGGCGAGATTGGTCTCATTCGGGCAGGTGAACCTTAGCTAAGGCCTCCACCACCTCCTGACGCTCATGAGTCATACACCAAGACTCCAGACTCTTATCCTGAAGAAAAGGCCAAGAGACTAAAGAATACTGAAAAATGAGCCAAGAAGGCCGCAAAAGATCAGGCCAAGGAAGAAGAAAATCGTCGTCTTATCAAGTCAGACGTTGAGAAGAAAAAGGCTGAAGGAAAAATAGAACGGCGCACGAAGAATAAGCATGATCCAAAATCTGCTACTCTGAAGAAAAAGAGTGATCCAAGAAAAAGGCCTACGAAGCCAGCTGAACCTGAGACTGATTCCTCTGATCAAGATGATTCTCCGCTCACTCGAGAAGAAATTGATGCAACTCTCTCAGAACGAGTGAATGTCACCACATCCACTGTTCTACCTGATCTTCGAGCAATTGCAGTTCCTGTTGCACCTCCGAAGAAGAACCCGTTAAAGAGGAAGACCCCAGCAACCACTGTCACCGGTTGACAAAGTCAGCTCTGAACCTCATCCTAATGCAATCAACTTGCAAGATTTGGTAGTTGAAGAACCTGTTGGCTCAGCAAAGCCAAGAGAACAGCTACCGAAACAAAATGGGAAGCAAAACAAAGGCTCTACTGCGAAGCAAAAGGTTCCAAGTTCTGATGCTGTGAAAGCAAATGCTGCAAAATTTGCTCCAGAATTGACTCAACTGTGGCGCCACACCTGATTATCACTGTAGCCAGACGGTCGCCATGCATACCAGCCCAGGAAATCACTCTGGCATCCGCGCTTACAACAAGTATCATGAACACATGCATTTCTATTAATGGATATATAAGTCTTACATGATATCTTACAAGAGGTGATGGCAGCAGAAAAGCTCTATCTAAGGCAGCATGGTCCTGGTGCGGCTCCAATCCATAGGGATCTGACTGGGTTACGCTCCTAGCCCGCGAGCGCTCCGGCTCCTCGTCGACGGACGACGGATCTTTATGTGAACCTGGCCACATTGAAGGCCGCTGAGTACTTTTGAATGTACTCGCAAGCAAACCAAACTAACATATACACCAAGCAATGCAATCCATGGCATTCAAGCATGCATTTGTTATTAGAGCATCATTAATCATCATGGCATAGCATACCTATCTAGCAATATTAATCATCAAGTCATAACAGGTTTATCCAACAAGATAGCTACTAAAGTAAAATTGAGGAAAGTAAAGCATATCAAGTAAGTGATCCATACTCCGAACATATCAGGATCCAATCCAACTCTTTCGATCATCTGACCATCTCTTTCATAGCCATTCCATGGCTATCATATCATAATCCTGACATCATCCGATGTCTATGCATCTCCACTTCAAGTCTATTAACTTACTCTACTCCGGGTTGTCTTACAATCCTCAGAACCTCATGATCCACAGAGTACTTTAGGGCATAGGACGAGTTCTTCCATCATTATTATTACTGTTATGGTTGACCACCTAGTGAGGTCTGGACGGACTGTCCAATACCGTGGACGCGACTATTCGAATAGATTTTTTCACTCTGCAGAGGTTGCGCACTTTACCCACACCATGGAGCACCTGACCTCATGATCCCATTCGGGTGGACCAGAGTTGCTCCAACGAAACCTGCCTGACCCGTGACTCCTCCACCGTAACACCGACAATCATACCCTCCCAGGGGCATGTCCTGGGTGGCTCCTGTGTCACCTCGTGACACCTGGCACCGTCGTGACCAAACTAAACTGTCCCAAACAAGGACACCGGCAAATATCTCAACTGGGCTCACAAGGTTATCGTCGCCTACCGGGCCAGGGCAGCGCGCACGCATAACCTTCCCTAGTTGGTGGTACCGATAAAAGAGCACGCGATCAGACCAAGTCAAGGCCGTCCCATACCGGCAAATGTGGTTGCACGGATAAGTCCGGACAGGTGACTCGGGATCAACCGACTAGGTTTAGTTTTAGCAAGTACGTAGCAAGCATAGTTGTTTATCACAATAACTAGAGATGGCAGTAGCTATGCATGATGAACACATAACAACCTATCTCCCAACTGTCATATAGGATTCACGAGTGTGATAATACAATGAGCATTGACAAGTAATGTAAACAGTAAGTGCAACCTAGCAGAAGTTCAATCATCTCTATCACAAGCATAATTATTAATTAAACACGCAAGAATAACACAGAGCAATGCTTTAGGGCATATATCAGATGGTCGGCTTGCCTGGGGTGAAGGAATACTCCGGAAAGAAGTGCAATCACTTTGCGGAAGAATTCGCCGGAAAAGATTCTCCCTCGGAGGGGCTGATAGAGGGCAAGGGCAAAATGGTCATTTTCAGAATTTTTAAACATTATGAAAATGATTCCATCGGAACGGACTCGAGGAGACGAAGACGTGGGCGTTGTATTCACCTGAATCGGAGTTACGGTTGAAGGGAAACGGCCGTTCATTCGTTAGGCAGGAAACGAATAAAAACTTATTCATTTCTGCTCTTAACGAATGAACGATCGCTGTATAACTGTTTCGGCGGCTGGGTAGAAACAGAAGGAACATTCCTTGAAATATGCTTTCATGCAGAGGAAACGTAATTCCGCCCGAGGAAGAACTGGAGTACGCTTTCACAACTGAAAAGCGTATTTTTGCTGAAGGCGCTTCCACTTAAACCGGTCAAAGGGTTAACCCAGTCAGCGCTTTGTGGATGACATGTGGGGCCTGCCGCCTATTCTCTCTCTCCCCGCTGATCTTCTTCTTTCCTCCGACTAGAGCAGAGGCAGGGCAGCCGGCCATCGGCGTAGCCGTCGCCTCGCCGCACCAGAGGGCCGGGCGGCGGGCTCCCTGGAACCGGTGCAGCTCGCCGCGCTCGAAGATGCCCGATGGCCGGTAGCGCCACCACCACTGGCAGGGCCACGGCGACCAAAGAACTCCGGTGAGGCCATGCGGGCAGGGCTCCCTGGATGAGCAGTGGACGACGGCGGCTTGCGGGTACCAAGGGAAGGTTGAGGGCGGGGTTGGAGAGGAGGGGAAGGACCAGGGCTCAGGAATGGGTCGAGGGGATCGACAGCGGCACTTCAGCCCTTGGTGAGGTAGAGAGGGGCTCCGGAGCTCGATTGGCTCGAATAGAGGGTGCCAGGGAGTGGAGAAGGGGTTGCTGCGGTGCGGGGGAGGCTCTGGGAGTGACTATTTATAGCCGGGATGGGTGAGGCGATATGGATGGCCGTCGTGGCATTCCTATCATAGCACTAAAGCTTGGACGTGAGTTGGCGGTCGAGGGACGGTGCCGACCTGACAATGAGGACAGCTCAACACGGTGCAAGGAAGGAGACGAAGGGGAAGGAGACGATGGCGAGACACGGGCACGACAGTACTCCATTCGTCGTTGTCCCTGTCGGCACACGGCGCCACGAGGTCGGATGTGACACCGGTGAGGTTAGCTGGCGTCGAGGAGCTTCGCGGAGGAGCAGGGGAGCGAGCTGGCAAGCTGCTGGCAGCTGGGTTGGAAGCATACGGCGAGGAGAGTCCAGAAACAGCGGCAGAGCTCACTGCTTGCCGACCAAACCGGCGGTCACCACCAGCACCACGTGTCTAGGGCATTGTAGCGACCTCAAATCATGTCAACTAGATAGATTAGAGGTCAGTGAGTTGACCTATCGAAGATTGGAAGGAAATGGGGACAAGAGATGACAGATGTGATCTCACAATGGTTCTGACATGAAGGTGTTTGTTCTGTTCTTGGGAAAATTGGCTTGGTGAAAATATCTGAATTTTTGTGTGTGTTGATGATCTACCAAGGTAAAGGCCCTGGTAAATTTTCAGGTCATTTGGATAAGAATTGAGGACACTTGCTGTAGAATGGACCCCACTGGTCAGAAATGCAAACTTTGATGTGGCACTCACATACTAGCTTGCATTGAGCTAAATTTTGGGGGAGTTGAGTGATTTGGATATATGAAGATACTGGAAAAGTTTCATACCATTTGGGTACCCCGAAATGGTACTTGCTTCACAGAGGTTCCAAATGGACAGAAATTAGGAAAAATGTTGTGGGAGAATAGATGGATGGATTGAGCTGATTTTTGGTATCCATGGGTTATTTGTCAATGTTAACCACCATGAAAAATTTCAGCTCAAAAGTATCAAGGGTTCAAGCACTTCCTTTGCAAACTGAAAATCTGGACAGAATTTGCAAATGGATGCTGTGCTCAAACCTTGAACTATGGGACTTGGGTTTTGATGGAAATGGTGAAGATATGGATATAAGAAGCTCCACAATTTATTTGGGATTTTTCCTGGCTACCAAAATGGTAGCTCCTTTAGAAACTGCCCAAAATGTAATATTGACTTTTAAATAGGAAAATGCAATTTCCCCTATTTAATTATGGCCAAT
This sequence comes from Thinopyrum elongatum, assembly GCA_011799875.1. Lineage (NCBI taxonomy): Eukaryota > Viridiplantae > Streptophyta > Magnoliopsida > Poales > Poaceae > Thinopyrum > Thinopyrum elongatum. The sequence continues at coordinate 650,736,158 of CM022298.1, forward strand.
ATTTTTATGGGAGCTCAATATGATCACAAAGAATATCTCCACAAGTTTTCATGAACTTTGGAGATGGATAGATATTTTCCTGGATTTAATTCCTTTAACTGGCAGAAAATGGAATTAATTATAAATGAAAAATATTACAAATTACTTGGCAATATTTTTACATATCCAGGGTTTAGAAAGATAGGATTATCACTTGGGAAAAGTTTGGGAGGCAGAAGATCAAAGGGAATTAGGGTTCCTTTGTAACTGCGAGAGTTAGGGTTTCCCTTCCGGCAACTCGGAAGGTAGGGTTTCGGTGGCAAAACCCTGAGAATATATCTTGGGTGGCAAGGTTGGAGTGGAGAGAATCTCTAGTTGGATAGGGAAGGCAAGGTTAAATGACCATCTTCACATACCCAAGAGCTAGAGAAAATCCGATAACACCGAGAAAAAAGACGGGAGTCAAATCCCGCGAAGGAAAAAAAAACAGGAGCGAAAACCAGGGTGTTACAAACCTACCCCCCTTAAGAAAATCTCGTGCTCGAGATTTCCGGGCTTACCTCCCGGTGAAGGGGGACTTACCTATGTGCGACTTGGATCCATCAGCGATCTTGTCTTCGTTGGTTCATTGGCCTTTGAACTGCCTCTTCTGATGGACCATGTGTTGTCTCTCCACACAGTTTCCTTGAATCCTTCTCTTTCCTATCAGGTGTACCTTTTGTCCGGATAGTGGTGTTGCTGGGTGGGGTAGCGGGTAATACTGACAAACAGCTCGGTTTCCATGGCCTGGAAGTAACTGCTGCGGGTTTTATTGCGATGCTTCGTACCCTGACTGTCACGGGCAAGACATCCTTTCCTGGTACCAGACTCACTTGCTCGTATGGCCTCGGGTGAGTGGGAGTGGGTTTCTTTTTGCCGTGTCAGAATGCTCAGTCTGGCTGTGTGTTCCATACTGATGTTTCTTTCTGCCTTAGGCATTCTGACTTTGTCCTAGGTGATCCACAATTCAAGGAACAACATGACCGAGCTATTGCTGCTGTATCCTCAACTGCAATGTTGGGCATGATCTCAAAGTAATCATAGATAGTAATCTCTTATTCCAATGATGTCATGATGTCTACGAGCTGTTGGTGCTAACATGCTTTGAGCCATTCTATCTGAATGTCTTGTTTCAAACTCTATCGCTCGTGGAGATGGCTCTGTCATATACAGCCTCTGTAGTCCTTGCTATGACCACTGAACTAAACGTAGTATGGCTATCATCCGGTGTATCTTTCGGAGTATAGCCTCTTTATCTTGGTTGATGGCCCATCTTTAGGATGAGTATGGCATGCTGGCTGCATTGTTGTGGCCGTATATGCAAGAGTCTGACAAGTATTCGTAGTGCCACTCTTTCCATGACGCTGTATTTTGCTGACCGGCACGGAGGTTGTTTGTTCACCACTTCTTTATTCTTGAGGATTCCTTTGATGGACTTGTTGTGACCTGCCAACACGGCTCCTTGATTGTTTTCCCGGCTTGTCAGGCTTGTTCTCACAACTTACTCTTGCATATCTCGTAGGGGTTACTGTATTCTTATCCTCTTTGAATTATGGGGCCAATGCTTCTCTGAACACAGTCATTCCCGTGTACGAGTGGCTCGCATGAACTGATCCACTGGACTGCATGCTCACAACATATGCAGGTGTAGGATAAATCCTTTCATAACCACTGAGTTCTGAGGCGGATATGTGTGTCTGGACGAGTTTGGGTTTCTGACAAGCTTGTTGTAGGCATAATGGTGTGTTGAAGAAGACTAAATTCTTTATGCTCGAAGCTTCTGCCAGGGTAGCGTGCTGCAGAAGGCTGGGTATCGTACTCTAGAAGCTTTTCTTCATGTGGCTTGCTGCAGAAGGTCAGGTGCCTTATGCCGGAAGTTCTCCGTGGTAGCATGTTGTAGGAGATGAGAGTGCCATACCCCAGAAGATTTTCTCACCAAGTGGCGTACCGAGGAAGATTGACAGTCTGGTGTCGTAAGCTCTTCTCCCGATAGCTTGTGGAGGAAGGCGGGGTTCCTTATACCAGAAGCCTTTCGATGTGTACGCAGTCGGATCTATGGCCGAGTCTGGCTTCCTTCTGAAGTATCCAGAATTTTATCCATAGCGGAGCCAAACTTGATATAGGCCATACCTTGTCTGAAGATATTATGTTTGTCATGCACACCGCTTGTCTTCTGTTGGTCTAATCATTGCTGCCGTAACGGTTGCAGAACTGATGCAGGCTTCGTGTTGTTAATTAGTTCGGAATACCCCTTGCATTCAAACCAAGTGTTGCCGATAATAAGCAGTTGACGGATAATTCCATTCGGTTCAGCTGAACTTCCAAGCGTATTAAGTTCTCATTGATTCTGGGTAACCACGAACTTATCCATATTCCTTGCAAACCTTGTTCACAGTGCCCAGAAAATTTTGTATATACCCCAGTGAACTTCAAGATTGCTTTGAAATTTGTACCAACGTACCGGAGTTTTGTTGCTGCTCTTGGCACATTCACATTCTTGAAACATGTCTTCGGTAGGTAATACATGGTTCTTGGATCCATTGAGAAAAGACTCGGTTCACCTCACTGACTGAAATAATCCTTGTATCATGGATGGAATGATTTGTCCTTGCTGGTGTCCATTCCTGATAGCTCATCTGACTGCTTCTTAGATGTGATTTGCTCTGAGGTAAACTCTCTTAGGTGTATTCTGTCCTTGTCTCTCACACACAGATTCTGCTTCTGACCCATTCTTCATTCTTGACAGATCCAGTGATGGTGTTCTGAATATCAGGCAGTTGGCTTGACTTGACTCTTACTGAATTTGGATTATTGGGTATTATCCAAGTTGTATGCTGGTCTTCTTGACGGCACTTGCGGATGGATCAAGTCGAAGCGGAGAAACAGAATCGACAAAAGAAACAAGAACCGCAAAAAAACCAAAAAGTAAATAAAGCTCAAATTTTGCAGACCTTACACACGTGGCCGAGGATCCACTGGTATAACTAGTATAGCACACTCAATGAACCTCTAAGGATTTAGAAGCAAAACCACACAATGCTCCTGGTAGCACCGGTGTCAGCTCCTACTACTTCCTTAGGGAACATCACACTGTCGACACGCGACCATAGCCAAAATGGCTTAGTCAACGATCCTAAGGTTATCGGGGAGAAGATGGAATTTATAGGCGTTTCCCGAAGGAAACTAGATTTAAGAAGAGAAATGCCATGGCTAGCAAGCAGGGTTGGGAATATCTGGTTTACCTAGAGGTTCAGGGCTCACGGGTCGTTGCCTGGTGTGGATATTTCACACGAGAGGCAAGGCCCATGAGAGTTGGGGTCTGATGAAGCCAAAGACCTATGGGGTTGCCTTATGATCAATAGTAGCCGTGCCTGCTTGGCAAAAGATGGCTGAAATCCATCTAGGCTTTCTACTAATCAACAGGCAATGAAGTCTGGCTAGGGTAACCTATAGTCAGCCTGGCTGCTCAGATACCATCCGTTGTGGCGCCCCGCCTGATTATCACTGTAGCCAGACGGTCGCCACGCATACTAGCCCAGGAAATCACTCTGGCATGCGTGCTTACAACAAGTATCATGAACACAGGCATTTCTATTAATGGATATATAAGTCTTACATGATATCTTACAAGAGGTGCAGGCAGCGGAAAAGCTCTATCTAAGGCAGCATGGTCCTGGTGCGGCTCCAATCCACAGGGATCTGACTGGGTTACGCTCCTAGCACACGAGCGCTCCGGCTCCTCGTCGACGGACAACGGATCCTTATGTGAACCTGGCCACATTGAAGGCCGCTGAGTACTTTTGAATGTACTCGCAAGCAAACCAAACTAACATATACACCAAGCAATGCAATCCATGGCATTCAAGCATGCATTTGTTATTAGAGCATCATTAATCATCATGGCATAGCATACCTATCTAGCAATATTAATCATCAAGTCATAACAGGTTTATCCAACAAGATAACTACTAAAGTAAAATTTAGGAAAGTAAAGCATATCAAGTAAGTGATCCATACTCCGAACATATCAGGATCCAATCCAACTCTTTCGGTCATCTGACCATCTCTTTCATAGCCATTCCATGGCTATCATATCATATTCCTGACATCATCCGATGTCTATGCATCTCCACTGCAAGTCTGATAACTTACTCTACTTCGGGTTGTCTTACAATCCTCAGAACATCATGATCCACTAAGTACTTCAGGGCATAGGATGAGTTCTTCCATCATTATTATTACTATTACGGTTGACCACCTAGTGAGGTCTGGACAGACTGTCCAATACCGTGGACGCGGCTATTCGAATAGATTTTTACACTCTACAGAGGTTGCGCACTTTACCCACACCATGGAGCACCTGACCTCGTGATCCCATTCGGGTGGACCAGAGTTGCTCCAATGAAACCTGCCTGACCCGTGACTCCTCCACCGTAACACCGACAATCATACCCTCCAAGGGTCATGTCTTGGGTGGCCCCTGTGTCACCTCGTGACACCTGCCACCGTCATGACCAAACTAAACTGTCCCAAACGAGGACGCCGGAAAATATCTCAACTGGGCTCACAACGTTATCGTCGCCTACCGGGCCAGGGCAGCGCGCACGCATAACCTTCCCTAGTTGATGGTACCGATAAAAGAGCACGCGATCAGACCAAGTCAAGGTCGTCCCATACCGGCAAATGTGGTTGCACGGATATGTCCGGACAGGTGACTCAGGATCAACCGACTAGGTTTAGTTTTAGCAAGTACTTGGCAAGCATAGTTGTTTATCACAATAACTAGAGATGGCAGTAGCTATGCATGATGAACACATAACAACCTGTCTCCCAACTGTCATATAGGATTCACGCGTGTGATAATACAATGAGCATTGACAAGTAATGTAAATAGTAAGTGCAACCTAGCAGAAGTTCAATCATCTCTATCACAGGCATAATTATTAATTAAACACGCAAGAATAACACAGAGCAATGCTTTAGGGCATATATCAGATGGTCGGCTTGCCTGGGGTGAAGGAATACTCCGAAAAGAAGTGCGATCACTTCGCGGAAGAATTCGCCGGAAAAGATTCTCCCTCGGAGGGGCTGATAGAGGGCAAGGGCAGAATTGTCATTTTCAGAATGTTTAAACATTATGAAAATGCTTCCATCGGAACGGGCTCGAGGAGACGAAGACGTGGGCATTGTATTCACCTGAATCGGAGTTACGGTTGAAGAGAAACGGCCGTTCATTCGTTAGGCAGGAAACGAATAAAAACTTATTCATTTCTGCTCTTAACCAGTGAATGTTCGCTGTATAATTGTTTCGGCGGCTGGGTAGAAACAGAAGGCACATTCCTTTAAATACCCTTTCATGCAGAGGAAACGTAATTCCGCCCGACGAAGAACTGGAGTACGCTTTCGCAACTGAAAAGCGTATTTCTGCTGAAGGCGCTTCCACTTAAACCGGTCAAAGGGCTAACCCGGTCAGCGCTGTGTGGATGACGTGTGGAGCACGCCGCCTATTCTCTCTCTCCCCCGCTGGTCTTCTTCTTCCCTCCGACTGGATCAGAGGCAGGGCAGCCGGCCGCCGGCGTAGCCGTCGCCTCGCCGCACCAGAGGGCCGGGCGGCGGGCTCCCTGGAACCGGCGCACCTCGCCGCGCTCGAAGATGGTCGCGGGGTCATGCCCGGTGGCCGGTAGCGCCACCGCCACTGGCAGGGCCGCGGCGACCGAAGAACTCTGGCGAGGCCATGCGGGCAGGGCTCCCTGGATGAGCAGAGGACGATGGCGGCTTGCGGGTACCAAGGGAAGGCTGAGGGCGGGGTTGGAGAGGAGGGGAAGGACCAGGGCGCCGGAATGGGTCGAGGGGATCGACGGCGGCACTTCAGCCCTTGGCGAGGTAGAGAGGGGCTCCAGAGCTCGATTGGCTCGAACAAAGGTTGCGAGGGAGTGGAGAAGGGGTTGCTGCGGTGCGAGGGAGGCTCTGGGAGTGGCTATTTATAGCCGGGACGGGTGAGGCGATATGGATGACCGTCGTGGAATTCCTATCATCGCACTGAAGCTTGGAGGTGAGTTGGCGGTCGAGGGACGGTGCTGACCTGACACTGAGGACAGCTCAACGCGGTGCAAGGAAGGAGACGAAGGGGATGGAGACAGTGGCGAGACACGGGCACGACAGTACTCCGTTCGTCATCGTCCGTGTCGGCACACGGCGCCACGAGCTCGGATGCGACGCCGGTGAGGTTAGCCGGCGTCGAGGAGCTTCGCGGAGGAGCAGGGGAGCGAGCTGGCGAGCTACTGCCAGCTGGGTTGGAAGCATATGACGAGGAGAGTCCAGAAACAGCGGCAGAGCTCACTGCTTGCCGACCAAACCGGCGGTCACCACCAGCACCACGTGTCCAGGGCATTGTAGCGACCTCAAATCATGTCAACTAGATAGATTAGAGGTCAGTGAGTTGACCTATTGAAGATTGGAAGGAAATGGGGACAAAAGATGACAGATGTGATGTCACAATGGTTCTGACATGAAGGTGTTTGTTCTGTTCTTGGGAAAATTGGCTTGGTGAAAATATCTGAATTTTGGTGTGTGTTGATGATCTACCAAGGTAAAGGCCGTGGTAAATTTTCAGGTCATTTGGATAAGAATTGTGGACACTTGCTGTAGAATGGACCCCACTGGTCAGAAATGCAAACTTTGATGTGGCACTCACATACTAGCTTGCATTGAGCTAAAATTTGGGGGAGGTGAGTGATTTGGATATATGAAGATACTGGAAAAGTTTCATACCATTTGGGTACACCAAAATGGTACTTGCTTCATAGAGGTTCCAAATGGACGGAAACTTAGGAAAAATGCTGTGGGAGAATAGATGGATGTATTGAGCTGATTTTTGGTATCCATGGGTTATTTGTCAATGTTAACCACCATAAAAAATTTCAGCTCAAAAGGATCAATAGTTCAAGCACTTCCTTTGCAAACTGAAAATCTGGACAGAATTTGCAAATGGATGCTGTGCTCAAACCTTGAACTATGGGACTTGGGTTTTGATGGAAATGGTGAAGATATGGATATAAGAAGCTCCACAATTTATTTGGGATTTTTCCTGGCTACCAAAATGGTAGTTCCTTTAGAAACTGCCCAAAATGCAATATTGTTTTTTAAATAGGAAAATGCAATTTCCCCTATTTAATTATGGCCAATATTTTTATGGGAGCTCAATATGATCACAAAGAATATCTCCACAAGTTTTCATGAACTTTGGAGATGGATAGATATTTTCCTGGATTTAATTCCTTTAACTGGCAGAAAAAGGAATTAATTATAAATGAAAAATATTGCAAATTACTTGGCAATATTTTTACATATCCATGGTTTACAAAGATAGGATGATCACTTGGGAAAAGGTTGGGAGGCAGAAGATCAAAGGGAATTAGGGTTCCTTTGTAACTGCGAGAGTTAGGGTTTCCCTTCCGGCAACTTGGAAGGTAGGGTTTCGGTGGCAAAAACCTGAGAATATATCTTGGGTGGCAAGGTTGGACTGGAGAGAATCTCTGGTTGGATAGGGAAGGCAAGGTTAAATGACCATCTTCACATACCCAAGAGCTAGAGAAAATCCGATAACACCGAGAAAAAAGATGGGAGTCAAATCCCGTGAAGGAAAAAAACAGGAGCGAAAACCAGGGTGTTATATCAACCATTGGCTTCTATGCCCCCATCCCAGCAAATCTTGGCTCAGACTGCTCCCTCTGCTCAAGTGGCTGCACAGACTCAAGACATCTTTGCTGCACCACACTCTTATGATCATCAGTTCATCATGGAGCAGCTAGATAGATTTGTCGAAAATTTGTTCGATGGAGAAGTGGCATCTTTGCCAATTCCCCCGGAAGTTATTACTCAGGCCTCTGATCTGGTGCAGGATTTAAGATATGAATTGGTTGAGATCAATGACCTTTGTGCCCAACTAAAGGAGCTTAACAACCGGATGATGACTGCCAACTCAAAGTTTGTCATACAGCAACTTAAAGAATCATATGACGATATCAACAAGGAACTGAAGGTCCTTCGACACAGAAGGTTGGGATTTCATTCGGATCTAGATCAAATAGTTCGCAAGATTTGCCTTGATCACCAAGCCAAAGCGACTGGCTATAATGATTTGGTCAAAGGACACATTGATCCGTCAAAGCAGAAGAAAAAGAAGAAGATAGCAAAGAAGAATGCTCCTCCTCCAGATGCTACTACTCAGCGAGAAATTTCTCATGTACAAGCAAGTCCTTCGGTTGCTCATGAACCAGTTGCAAATGATCCATCTTCACCAAGGCCAACTGAAGTAGCGCATGTGGTTTCTCCAACTCATGAAGCAAATCCTTCTCAGCACCAACTGTCCAAAGAAGGTAAAATTCCTCAGTCTCAATGACAAGATTCTCCTGTCATTGACGAACCTAAAGATTCGGTTCCAAACGCTGCTCATCCAACCTATGAAGCAATTCCACAACAGCCCCAATTGACTGATAAAGCTTCGGTGCCTGACTCTATTCCTGCACAAGTGACAAATCCCTTTCCCTCGAGGATTTCACTCGGCACTGCACAAAGAACATCTAATGTTGCTCCTTCAGCTCATCACTCAGATTCTGTCATCTATGACGATGAAGTAATTTCTGTTGAAGATGAACTCAAGTACCCTTATCCTCGTGAGTGACTACCATTGTTTTCCATCGGCATTGGAATAAAAGGGCCTCTGTTTAACAGAAATACTCATCCAGTTTTCTTTCAAGAAAGTCCATACAACAAGCCTAGAACATCTGAATCTCCCCATTTTCGGACTCAGGAACATGCCATATACTACTCTCGTATCCTTTATGACAGTCTAAAGATTTTCCCTCATGACTTCCCAGACTTTTCTGCTATGAAGAGCATTTGTTGCTTCAATCAAATTCTGCAAGACATCGAAGACTTTGGTCTCACGCATGTCCTAGGCTATCAGCACCCATGGAACAGGGAAATTATCCTTCCGTTTTATGCAACATTATATATCTCTGGAAATGAGTCCGATAGCACAAAATGGATTATGGAGTGGATGACAGAAGGAAAGCGAATCAAATGCACTGCTATGGATTTCGTATCTCACTTCCATTTCCCTCGGTTTGAACATGGCAAAACTGAGATTCGGGTTCATAACATTGATGCAATCTCTGATGAAGATTTCCATTGCACAATGGATGAAGACAAAATTTGTGACTACAATGGTCCTCCTCTGCCTGAGCACCTGACATTCGACAATCAAACATTGTATCACATTCTCACATACAACATATGTCAACTGGCTGGGATGAATACTCATAATGCAATCTCTGATGTTCTTCGGAACACCATCCATACCATTTCACAAGGGTATATCTTCGATGTCGAAGACATGTTCTTGCGCATACTTAAGCATTCAGCTCAGTGCCCAAAAACCATCAAGTTGTATGCACCCTGGATTCATAAGGAGATTGACTACGCAATGAAGATTGAATATCTTGCCAAAGTCAGCCACAAAAGCTTTATTCCTCCCGTGCGTGATACACTGAAAGTAATGGAAGATTTCACTTCGGGAAAAGCTCCAGTTACAAGTCCTGATTATCACTCTACCTTCAATGGACCCAAGCTACCTCAACGAGAACGAATGCCGAAAACTCAACCTCTTTCACATCTTGAAGTGAGCATGCGCACACAACAGTTGCTATTGAATCATATGGCCGAAGATCGTCAAGAAAAGAACATCTGGCTGCCGAACTTAATGCTATTCATAACCGAACAAAAGTTGTGCATTTGATTACAGCAGAAAACAAGAAGCGCTTATGGAAATTGCTTCGGAAATTCTTCTCCAAGAAGCAACTCAGCAATTCTCACCTCCAAGAACTATATCGGTATATTAACCAAGGGTTTACTACTGAAGATTATCAAGATCGCTCCACTCCACCTTTGCCAGCTCGTGAACCTACTCCGAATTTACTTCGAGTTCAGCTGCACAAATTACTCGACGAATCAGAAGCAACATCGCCTACGGAAAAACCTGCTGAAGCAATTCCACTATCTTGCAAGACCCTCAAAGCTGATCCAAATGTGCCCTCTTCCTCCAAGACCCAAGTCGGTCTAGAAGGATCAGTTGCTGCTGTCGCTGAAGATGAAGATGTTCCAGACACTTCTGAATCAGACACTTCTTCGGGCAGCTCTTCAGGCAATGCCTCAGAGTGAATCATATTCACCATTTTCTGGCACTCGTGTTTCTCGTTACCTTTTTGACACTAGTTGACAAAAAGGGGGAGAATAACATTGAGAGTTTGATAGATTTGCTCTTTTGGATTTGGTGTTTGTGTTTTCTCGATCTGTCTTTTTGAAACGTTTATGCCAATTCTTGTGCTCTGATATAATACTTCTGTTATGGCCTATAATATTAATAACCCCGCCTGCTGCACTATTCTCTGTTGAAGCTTATTGTTTTGCAGGTGAAATTACTAACAGAAAGCTATGAATGATTGCACTCTATTCTCGTTGGATTATCTATCATCAGTGCGAATCATTACCTCGTATGATTGAAAACCCTCCACACACTCGAATGAATTGCAAGGAAATTCATTTTATATCAATTGACCCTGCATACATCCAGGGGGAGTATATTTCATCATCAAGTCAAGTAATGCAAGTTCACTATTGATTGTTCTACATTTTAATGATCTATCTTCACTTCCATGATTATCTGTTTTGTCAACAACCGTCCAAAAAGGGCGAGATTGTTGGTGCAATGACAGGCCCCTTCTGTTTTGGAGTTTGTTGACATAAACAGTATGGGACTTATGTGTTTGCTAGTGCACATAGAGTAATAGGTCCCCGATGTATCAAATAGTTTGATGCAAATGATGAAGATAATCTCACTATGGCGCAGTCAAGGTTATCACCGAAGATAAAGCTATCAAGAGTGACCCCTAAAAATTGCTGAAGTCGAAGCAATTGGTTCGGTGCTTGTCCAAGGCATATGACTGCATTCGAGGAAGAATGAAGACAAAGTGAAGACGTAGCATTTATTTCGTTGTTCTTCTTCTTTCATTGAGTCATAGGAACACCGTACTATTAAGAGGGGTATAGCGTTTCAAAAATTTGATTCTCTAATGCTAAACCCAAATCCTATGAAAGCTGTGAGAGAAATCTCTTTATGCTCCGAGCGAAAACTTGCCAGCAAGAGACTGTGATCTTCTTCGCTCCGAGAGATTTGCCTTGGACCGAGGTGTTAGCATTACTTGTTCCTCAAGTAATGTTACCGTTGCTCCATAATCCGACCGTTGTGAATGTGTTGGTTGGCCATTGGCTGGACCTCGTGTCCAAAATGGTCATTTCCCATCTAGGAAGGCTGCGGCTATAAATAGCCACCCCGCGTCGGCTTTGTCCGGTGGCTGCTCCGTTTGATTCTGAGAAGATTGTTTGAGCAACCCCCTCTCGGAGCGATTTGAGTTTAAAATCCACCGAGAGAAAACCCTAGAGCCAAATAATTAGATAGTGGTTCAGCATCACTAGAATCTAAGTTTAGTATGCTCCACCTATTACTCTTGAGAGTGGCAAACTCTCTAGACGGTTAGGTGTCAATTTCTTTAGAGACCAAGAGTGATTGTGGTTCTCTAAGAAGTCTGTAAAGGTTTGGAGATCGCCTTCAAGTATCTACCATGAGTGATCGGCATTGGTTGACGAATCGATTGTCGAGGAGAATAGGGTGAAGATAGTTTATCTTCCGTGTTAAGTCACATCCCCTCCAACTAGACGTAATCCTTGTGCAGAAGAACAAACTGGTCGAACAAATACCTTGTCGCCGTCGAGCATCTTTGGTTACCTCTGTTACTCATGTTTACTTTTGATGCTATTCATTCAAGTAATTTACTTCAATGCATGCTTTAGTTTCCCTTCGGTACTTCATTGTAGTTCTTCTTAGCTTGTTTATCTATCATTCCACTGCTGGGTTCTGAGAGATTTAAGTTTTCTAAAGAAAATTTAAAACTCCCATTCACGCCCCCTCTTGTAGACATACTTCGTTCCTATAGGAAGCAAGCTCTTTGACCTCCGTCCACCAGCCGCCCTCCTCGCTCACAACTTCTCCATTAATGGCGGCCGAGCCGCTGTTTAACACGCAGTTAATTAAAGCACCTAGACGGAGGGTGTTTGCTTGTGATCCATGGCCCCTCTCAATGTTAGCATTTGCTTTGTTCGTGTTTTCAACTCGTATTCCGGATAATTTAAAATGCCACATAGGGCAACGGATAATACGGCGACAAATAAAATGGCAACGGATAATACGATGACAAATTTACAATGGCGCGGATAATAATTGTCTTACATATTACGGATAACTTAAAGTGCCACATGCGGCAAAGCCCGGAAGACAGGGGGTAAGAGAAGAAGGAAATCACAGGCAGCGATCTGGGTCGCTACTGTCTCCACTCCTCGATGGATCGCCGGGCGATGACATCCTCCAGCTCCTTCTTGAATTCCTCACGACTTTGCTTGACTGTAGCCACGGATTCCTCCACCTCCTGCTCGTGCTCCATCCGGAGCTTCCTCAAGTCACCCATCAGTTCCTCGATGACCGCTTTCAGCGCTATCCCCGAGGCACTGCTCTGCTCATGCAGCATCTTCCAGCCGGCGGCCTCCTCCTCCTTCTCAGCGAGTGCCTTGAGGAGCTTCGCATTGTCACCCATGAGTTGCTCGACGAGGACGGTCGCCTTCTCAACCGAGGCATCGCTGATCTCGAGCACCTTCATCAAGCCGTCGACCAGCTCATGCTGCTTAATGAGGCCAGCGAGAATGTCGTCATCACTGGCCAAGGACTTCAGCAACGCCAGCTCATCGCGATCGCTAACATGGCGAGTGTGCTTGTGAGAGCCCTCGCATGCCGGTGATAGCTCGTTCGAGGGCTCCGCGGTGCGCCGGGACATCTCTGCTGTGGCTGCCGCGTATCGACGGGACCTCTCTAGTGCTTCCGCGGCCTTGGTCTTTGCTCCCTGGTTATATGTCCACCCGAAACTCCTCCTACCGGTCATGGCAGAATGACTTGATAGGAAAGACCAGTTTTGTGGGTGGTGAGGAGAGGAACTGTGAAGTAATTTTCTAGTGGGTAGTTTTTATAGCCCGGTGCTAGGTGTGAACACATCTTGGCTTGATCGGTGTGAACAAACTTGCAATTACTTATTGCGTTGTAATCTGCAATGTGACAAGAAACAAGGTCAAAATTTATTGATGGCTCATCGCAAACTATTCTTTTGGATCAACCGTATACCACGCATCGGAACCCGAAACGGTCCTCGGATGGCATACGTGGACCCGCGTTCTTGAATGTACGTGTACGTGTCTGTCCACTATCACACATGGTCAAGATATCACCATCGTGTCCAATGGATGCGCCATCGCGCCTCCCATAGGGTGCCAGAAGGTTGACCATGTACGTGGTTGCTTGCCGTTGAGGCGGCCACAGCGCGCTCTGCTCGCGTCCATCCACGCGTTTTGCTCGCCATTGAGGCGGTCGCGGCGTGCTCCGCTCTGGTGTCCCTGCGCGCGCTCTGCTCGCATTGAGGCAAATTTACAATGGCAACGGTTAATAATTGTCTTACATATTCAGGATAATTTAAAATGACACATGCGGCAATGCCCAAAACACTCACGACCTACATATGCATACAATTATAATAAAATATAGGCTAAAAGGCTGAGCCGACGGCCTTCCGACGACGGTCTTCTCGGACTCCATGATTAGCATAGCACCCTTGCGACTGTTCATTCCAAGTGTCCCGACCCGCCTCCGCCTATGGAGCTACTGGCGCTGGGAGGATCTTGGGGCTGCTGGGCCTCTTCTAGAAGAGCTTGACAGCGAGCAATCGTGCGCATGACATCTCTGCGGAACCGCTCCATTTCCATGTCTCTAGCCTGGTAGCAAATTCCGTCCATCACCTGCATCCTCAAGATACCAAGTTGGCGATGTTCTACTTCATCGGGGACGTCAAATCCACCAAGGATGCGCTCGAGCCTGGCCACCACATCGTCGGGATCGAGGTTGACACAGCCGCCGTCGGCAATGATGAAGCCGCAGGCTGGCTGTGTCTTGACTGAATCGCAGAGGTCCTCTGCCCATTCCTTGCGGGGCATCAGGCTCTCGATGAGCACTGGTGACTGCGGCTCTTCGGGTGGGTCGTCGATCATGCCACCGAGCAGCTCTGGATCTTTTGCATGGTGGATGGCAAACTGCTCATCCCACTTCCTCTGCAATATGTCGATTGTGCGCCCAAGGACTGTCACGCCGATATCGCTGCCGATGGGCCATGGTGCCTGCACCAGCCAATGAAGCTCTTGCTCCCCGACCTGCTCCGACTCGTTCTCCTCGCCGAAGATATAACGCGGGTAGGGGTCAACGTCGAAGCTTTGGTCGTTGCCTGGCATGCTTGGAATAACTAATGGTAGATGTGTGAGGACTAGATCTGCGCACAGTGTCACGACGGTGCGTTGCCTCCTGGGTTATATGCAGCAAGCCATTAGCTGGTGGCAGGAAACCGATGAGGGAAGTGGTGGGGATTTTACAATTCACCCATGTAGAGCGCGGGAAGCATTCGCTGGAGCGCGGGAAGACTAAGCGGAGCACACAACCCGAATACCGTATGCGGTGCCACGTGTTATCTATCACACACGTGTTAACATAAGGAAACGTATGTGTAACTTACTAATCATCGCACACAAGTACTCGAAGACGCATCGTGTGCGATACTCCTAGCCACCGCAAGCAACTAGTTTGCATTTTTCAAAGTTTTTTGTACACACAGAATCGCACACGAATTAACTGTAGTAACCGTCTGTGTTATAATTTCTCATCGTAAACAGTTCATCCGAGTGGGCTGTTTGCCGCGTATCACACACATCTTGTTTACACGAATCATTTGTGTTCTTTTGGCTGATCGCAAACAGTTCATCTATGTGAACTGTATGCTGCATATCACACACATATTGTTAAGTTGAACCGTTTCTGTTCTGTTCCCTAATCGAAAATAGTTCATCCGAATCAACCGTATGCCGTATATCACACACACCTTGATCTGGCTAACCGTTTCTGCTGCATTCCCTAATAGCAAATAGTTCATCTGAGCGATCTATATGCCGTATATCTAGGGACGTAAACGGATCGGATCGGATCGGATAATGCTTTTACCGTATCCTTTACCACATTTTTTTATCGGATACGGAGCGGAGCGGATAATGATCGGATGTGGATTATACCAGACTATGGATTCGGAGCGGAAGCAGAGCGGACTCAGATAAAAAACAGTCTAAAAATTTGGGCAATATATGCAAAAAGACATTATTTTATTTCTACTATGCAAACAATATGATAAATTTTTATCCAACTGCATAGCAGTAGAGAGTAGACAAGCGTTTAAAGTCATAATATCTGTCAGTTTAAATATTTCAAACAAATATTAGCTAAGTAAGCTAGTACAATAATACATGTTCTCAAGCCTATCAACTACGTTTGTATGTGCATGTAAGCAATCACTAATCCCTCAAGTCTATCTTGACTTCCTTTCTACTTCCCTTTCTATGTGCTACGCATGTGCATACAGACTACCATCCTGACTCTGCTCTACTACCACGACCATGATCAGCTAGTATCGACGGAGAAGGTGATGTGTACTGTTGCGATGACCACGGCTCTGATTTTGTCGTGCAGTCGCACTATGGTGCTACTAGGGTTATGGACTAATGGTTATATTTTACTTATATGTGGTCTAATTGGGTATTTGAGCTGGTCTATTGGGATAAATATACCGGATAATCCGATTTAATAACCTCGGATAATCCGCAAAAAATATCAGATAATCCACATCTGTCGGATATTACCAATACCATATCCACTACCATATCAACCGGATATCCGATAGACGAAGATCCGTATCCGCATCCATATCCGCCGGATTCGTGCAAGTGCATACCATATCCTTAAAGACGGATGCGGATGCGGATTCGGAATGGAAATTATCCATACCATTTACATCCCTACGTATATCACACACACCTTGATATGGCTGCCCGTTTCTGTTGTTCTGTCTCATCGCAAATAGTTCGTCTGTATCAACCGTATGCCCTGAATCGCACACGCAACTAAAATCTGAAGCATGTTTGATGCCTCCGCCATCACAAACGTTTTGCATCTTTTTTGACGGTTTTTTTACATTACCGTTTACGATTAATGCATCGCACACAGTTTCGTCAAAGGGTCTCTGATCGTAATGTCGCGTTAGCAGCATCCTGCAGTAGTGCTTGTTTGAAGAATATCTCATCTATTTCATTTCTTTCATTCATATGCATATCATTTTCATGGTCTAGAAAATATTGTTCGAATGGATCGGTAGGAGGTATGGCAATATAAGCAAGACTAATAATTTCAACTTTACTAGCAATTCTTCATCATGTGGTTGTTTACTAAACTTGGATAAATTGAACTCATGCGATACATCACATAATTTAAATCTAACATTTTCTTTAACACAATCAATTTCAGCATTAACTGTATTCAGGAAAGGTCTACCAAATATAATGGGACAAAATATCTTGTTGTGATCCAAGTACTAAAAAATCAGTAGGGTATTTAATCTTACCACACAAGACTTCAACATCTCTAACAATCCCAAGCAGTGAAATAGTATCTCTATTTGCAAGCATAATAGTGACATCTATATCTTCAATCTCAATGGGTGCAATGTCATTCATAACTTCTTGATAAAGAGAAAACGGAATAGCACTTACACTAGCACCCATATCCGTAAACCATGATAACAATGATCTCCAATTTTAACAGAAAAATAGGCATGCCAACCACAGGTTTGTTCTTGTCTAACATATCTTGTTTGTTTCTAACATGTTTAACAATTCTAGCAGCCTCAGAACCGAAATAAATAGCATGCCCATCGATATCATCAACCAAGAGATCTTTAACCATTGCAATATTAGGTTCCATCTTACATTGTTCAAAGGGTCTAAGTATCCTAATATTACTCTTATGAACCACGGTTATAGCTTTAGCATGTTCCTTAATCCTAATAGTGAAAGGGGGTTTATCAATATAAGCAGTAGTCACAACTGTATCAACATTTTAAAATAATTGTTTCATCTTTAGCTATAATAGGTTCCTCACAATTTTCTTCAATAGGTGGATGAAATTTAAACCACTTCTCCTTAGGGAATTCAACATGAGCAACAAATGATTCACAAAAGGTAGCCACTATCTTAGAGTCAAGTCCATATTTAGTACTACACTTATGAAAAGCATCTATTTCCATAAAAGATTTAACACAATCAAACTCAAGATTTACACCTGACTCTTTACCTTTGTTGATTTCCCAATCTTCAAAGTTGTGTTTAATTCTTTCCAGAAGACCCCATTTGAATTCAATAGTTCCCTTTATAAAGGAACCAGTGGAAGAAGTATCGAGCATGGATTGATCATTATGAGAAAGCCGAGCATAAAAGTTTTGTATAATAATTTCTCTTCAGAGCTCATTATTGGGGCATGTGTGCATCATATATTTATGCCTGCCCCAAGCTTGAGCGATACTTTCTCATTCACAAGGCCAAACATTATATATATAATTCCGATCACGATGAACCAAATGCATAGGATAAAACTTCTGGTGAAATTCCAGCTTCAGCCGGGTCCAATCCCATGTTCCTGTATCATCCAATAGCCTATACCATGTCAATGATTCCCCCCCCCCCCAAAGATAAAGGGAATACCCTCTTCTTAACTCCATCCTCAGATAAACCTGCAAGCTTAAACAATGCACAAATTTCATCTATATATATCAAGTGCATATCAGGATGTATTGTTCCATCTCTTGCATAAGGATTAGCTAGCGGTTTCTCTAACATACCCAAGGGAATCTCATAATAAACATTTTCAGTAGGTTCAGTAGGTTGAGGGGCAACTCTTATTGCTTCCCGTCGAGGTGAAGATACCCCAAACAAACCCCTCAAAGGATTATTTTCCATAGTGACAAGTGACAGTAAATTTCAGCATGTAATATAAATGTTTCCTTACCAAAGGCGCTTCACTCCCCGGTAACGGCACCAGAAAAGAGTCTTTGTGACCCACAAGTATAGGGGATCAATCGTTGTCATTTCGATAAGTAAGAGTGTCGAACCCAATGGGTAGCGGAAGGAAATGATAAGCAGTTTTCAGCAAGCTATTCTCTGCAGGTACTGAAAGAGCGATAACAAATAGTTTTGTAGCAAGGTAATTCATAACAAGTAACAAGTAGCAATAGTAACAAAGGTGTAGCAAGGTAGCCCAATCTTTTTATAGCACTGGACAAGCCGGAAAGTTCTCTTATAATAAGAAAAGCGTTGTCGAGGACACATGGGAATTCTCATCTAGTCACGTTCATCATATTTAGTTGATTCGCTTTCGGTACCTCGATAATTTGATATGTGGGTGGACCGGTGCTAGGGTGCTTTTCTTACTTGAAAAACAAGCCTCTTATGATTACACCCTCTTGCAAGCATCTGCAACTATGAAAAAAGAATTAAGATAAATCTAACCATAGCATGAAACATATGGATCCAAATCAACCCCTTACGGAATAACGCATAAACTAGCGTTTAAGCTTCTGTCACTCTCGTGAACTATAATCTACTTATTACTCCCCAATGCCTTCCCTTAGGCCCAAGTATGGTGAAATTTCATGTAGGCGATGTTCACATGACACCACTAAAGGAAGAACAACATACATATCATCAAAATATCGAACGAATACCAACTTCACATGATTACTTATAACAAGACTTCTCACATGTCCTCAAGAACAAAAGTAACTACTCACAAATGATATTCATGTTCAAGATCAGAGGTGTATTGAATATGCTTAAGGATCTGAACATATAATCTTCCACCAAATAAACCAAATAGCATCAACTACAAGGTGGAATCAATACTACTAGAAACCCACAGGTACCAATCTGATGTTTTGGGACAAAGATTGAATACAAGAGATGAACTAGAGTTTGAGATGAGATGGTGCTGTTGAATATGTTGATGAAGATTAGCCCTCCCATGATGAAGGATCATTGGTGATGTCGATGGCTTCGATTCCCCCCCCCCCCGGAGGGAAGTTGCCCCGGTGGAATCGCTCCGCCGGAGAACAAAAGTGCTCCTGCCCAAGTTCCACCTCGAGACGGCGGCGCTTCGTTCCAAAAGTCCTCTTCTTTTTTTCTTGGGCAAATAGCCTCTTATAGCAGAAGATGGGCACCGGGGCCCAGCTGGGGGGCCGACGAGCTCATAGGGCGCGCCCCTTGAGCTCGAGCTCTTCGATGGCCCCCTTCTGGTAATTCTTCTTCCAATATTTTTTATATATTCCAAAATAATTCTCCGTAAATTTTCAGGTCATTTGGAGCTGTGGAGAGTATCTATCTCTATTTTAGCTTTTCAGGTCCAGAATTCCAGCTGCCGGTAATCTCCCTCTTCATGTGAAACTTGCAAAATAAGATAGAAAAGGCATTAGAATAGCATTATTGAGTGAAATAATGACCCAAAACATAATAAATAGCAGTAGGAAAACATGATGCAAAATGGGTGTATCATGTCCTCACCTCGTGACAGAAGAGGTAGCGAGACACGTATGTGTATTATTGCTATTAAGGGTAAACCAATGAGGTTGGATCATATTGCTTGGTTTTATTCTGTCTACATTATGTCTTCATACTTCATGCATTACTCCATTTGTTATTAACTTCATACGTAGAGAGGCAAGCATAGAAGTGCTCTCGAAGTGGAGTTATAGTAGTAGAAGCAGAATCATTTTGGTCTACTTGTCACGGATGTAATACCTATATACATTATCATTACCATGAATAACATCATAACTATGCGCTTCTCTATCAATTGCCCAACCATAATTTGTCTACCTACCGTATGCTATCTTTATGAGAGAGAGAAGCCTGTAGTGAAAACTATGGCCCACAGGTCTACTTTTATCATATTACAAAAACCAAAAATACATTGATGTAATTAATTTACTTTAATTTTAATTTGCAATTTATCTATCTACCACTACCAGATTTGATCCTTGCAAGTAACGAGTTCAAGGGGATTGATAGCACTCTTGCCCGCGTTGGGTGCAAGTATTTGGTCTTGTGTGTGCATGTGCTGTTTGGCTAGGATTTGCGTGGTAGTCCTATTGGTTCGATAACCTTGGTTATCACTGAGGGAAGTACTTATCCGCTACTATATTGCTTCACCCTTCCTCTTTGGGGAAAATCCCAACGTAGCTCACAAGTAGCAGGGGTCATCGACGATTCATGTGGTGCCTCTTCGAGCCAACACATGGCCAAAAGAAACACATGTGCAATGCTCAAGCTTGCACTCGAAGCCTACGGCGGCGGCTCTGTGACAAGATGTGAGAGATAAGGACAAAATGACACGTACACATATGTTTAATAAAAAACATTTGTGATTTAATTACCTAGCAAACGATTGTTCCTTACATAGCGTCGCGAACGATTGTTCGCCCATGATGAGATGCGAAACGTGACGTAGTTTCACATCACACCGCCGGCTCGCAACCACCGGTCAGCTTGTAGATGGCCGTGTGTTCAACTGCTCTATGCGTGTGGTTGCTCGCAATTGAGGATGCCGTGGTGCGCTCTGCTCGCGTCCGCGGCGCGCTTTGCTCACGTCCCTCCATGCGCGCTACCAGCGTTTGGGGTCGGTGCATGATCACGTACGTTCGGGGTGCCATAGGCATGCGGTGCATCGGGCGCAGCACAATGATGTAGTTATGTGTGCCACGATGCAGTTACCCGTTGCAAAAATTGCCATGCGGACATGCCAAGAATCCAATCCGTCCAGCCCCCATTTATTCCCGCAGACATTTACCTTAATCTCTCGCTCCCCATGACACAATAGGCACTCCCATGACAACACATACATAGAGGATATCCAGCGGCCCCAATGGCGCTCCCAACGGCTGACAACGACGACGGGTGGCAGTTAACCATGGGTCACATAGTGGACACCCACGTGAGGGTGAAGACCTCTCAGTGGTGTACACGAATGAGCCGGTCTCGGTGGAGAGCTCCATCCACACTATGGAGCAGTTGCTTGCTGAGGACAAGTACCAAGTGGTCGGCTTCGACCTCGAGTTCACCGACGGTCATGCCGGGTACGATCAAAAGGTTATCATCGCCCAATTGTGCATGCGCCATCACGTCCTCGTCTACCACTGCTCCCTGGCCACAAGGCCTTGTGAGCGTTTCGCCAGGTTTATCAACAACCTCGACTATAGGTTCGCTATGGTGGAAACCGAGAATGATCTAAAGGTGCTCGAGACTTCGGGCTTGGCCTGCCAGAAGCTTGTCGACATCCAAGGCCAGTACAGAGTCTGGGGCAGCACGAAGAATAAGGACTCCCTGGTTGACCTCGCCTTGGCCATCATCAAGCCCTACTACAGGAACATGAAGGATGAGAGCAAGAAGAACAAGACTGTCTGGCACAGTGCCTAGGTGTAGAGACTGGGTGAAGAACATGTCAACTACGTGGCCAAGGACGTGTACACAAGCTACGAGATGTATGATGTCATTTGAACTACATCGGTATTTCCCCAAAGAGGAAGGGATGATGCAGCACAGCTACGGTAGGTATTTCCCTCAGTTATGAAACCAAGGTATCAATCCGGTAGGAGAACCAACAAATATGATAAAGAATAGACCCGGGGGCCATAGATTTCACTAGTGGCTTCTCTCAAGAAATAGCACACAGTGGGTAAACATATTACTGTTGGGCAATTGATAGAAGATCGAATAATTATGACGATATACAAGGCAATGATCAATATATAGGCATCACGTCCAAGATTAGTAGACCGACTCCTGCCTGCATCTACTACTATTACTCCACACATCGACCGCTATCCAGCATGCATCTAGTGTATTAAGTTCATGGAGAAACGGAGTAATGCAATAAGAACGATGACATGATGTAGACGAGATCTATTCATGTAAGAATAGCCCCCATCTTTTTATCCTTAATAGCAATGATACATGTGTGTCTTGCTGCACCTTCTGTCACTGGGAAAGAACACCGCACGATCAAACCCATCACAAAGCACCTCTTCCCATGGCAAGAAAAATGGATCTAGTTGGCCTAACTAAACCAAAGATTCGAAGAAGAAATACGAGGCTATAAATAATCATGCATATAAGAGATTCAAAGAAGACTCAAATAATATTCATGGATATAGATCTGATCATAAAATCAAAGTTCATTGGATCCCAACAAACACACCGCAAAAAAGAGTTAAATCAAATAGATCTACAAGAGACCATTGTATTGAGAATCAAAAGAGAGAGAGGAAGCCATCTAGCTACTGACTACGGACCCGTAGGTCTATGATGAACTAGTCATGCATCATCGGAGAGGCACCAATGAGGATGATGAACCCCTCCGTGATGGTGTCTAGATTGGATCTCGTGGTTCTGGAACTTGCGGCGGCTGGAATTGTGTTTCGTTGACTCCCCTAGGGTTTCTGGAATATTTGGGTATTTATAGGGCGAAAAGGCAGTGCGGGAGTCCACCGAGGTGGGTGATACGTCTCCAACGTATCTACAATTTTTGATTGTTCCATGCTATTATATTATCTGTTTTGGATGTTTTATGTGCATTAATATGCTATTTTATATTATTTTTGGGACTAACCTATTCACCCAGAGCCCAGTGCCAGTTTCTATTTTTTTCCTTGTTTTTGAGTTTCGCAGAAAAGGATTATCAAACGGAGTCACTACAAGAAATATGTCAACTTGTGACCTTCTGTCAGTGCCCTGGAAGAATTGGTCATAAATTTATGACCATTTGAGACCAATTGGTCAAAAGCTGTTCGGGGGGCTCCAAACCCTAAACCATAACGACCATTTTGGTCAGAAAGGTCGTAATTTCTTTACACGAAATGGTCGTAAAGAAAACAACACTGATCTGCTGCCTTATTTCTAGCTGATAACAAACAATATAGATGGTCATAGCCTTGTAAATTGTGGTGCATTGCTATGACTAGGTGCCACCTCATCAGTTTTGCCTATGTATCATGTCTATGTGTCAATTTTTGCCCTAGGTTGTGAAGCAGCCTATATTTCTGTCATTCCCAAAATTCCCAAAAAAATTGGGCATTCTTTACTATCCAAATCATTGCCTCATGACAATATTCAGCTCCATTTGCCTGCTAAATCTTCCTCGGCAAATTTCCAAAGTTTCTGTTCAGCTAGAACCGTTGTGAAGGAAGTACTAGCTAGGCATATCCTAATGAGTTGATTTTTGCCACATCTTCTATATTCCCAAATCATAGCTCTCCAGAAAATTTGAGCCCCATATAACAATCCATGTGAACTCACCATCCAATCTTTGTTTCTGGTAATATTTTCAGTTTGTGAAGCAACTATATTTTATGTTAATTTATAATTTCTGAAAATTTACCACAACATGACCCTGCCCATAGAACCTCCCTCCACCAAATTTTAGCTCATTTATTCGAGCCAATTTCCCTCAACATGTTTCCCAATTTTTTGTTCAGTGGAGAGCACTATGAAGGAAGTACCATTTTCATTTATCCAAATGGTATGAAAATTTTAAAGTGCCTTCATATGCCCAAATTATCATCCTCCTCCAAATTTCATATCAATCCATTCATTCATTTGAGTCCAGCTTAAACATTCATATTTCTGTCCAGTGTGTTACTTTGCAAAACAAGTGACACCTAGGCTCCTCCATTTGAGCTGAAAATTTTCCAAGACAGTGTCCTTAGTAGATGATCATCCTCAGCCAAAACTCAGGCCCATTAGCCATGTGCATTTTCCCCACCACTAATCAAACACTTGGCTGCTAATTCATGTTTGAGCTCAGTTCAGTCTCCTCGTGAGATTCTTCTATTGCCTTATTCTTCTTGACACCTACCGGGGGAGTACCCAACCAACTAGACATGCCTAGGCCGCCCAGAACACGTGGCAACACCACGGTCATGCGGTGACCACGCGGCGGGCATGCGAGTTTACGCGCTCTGGAGTTGGGGCCCTCGGCCACCATCCAAACCTCGATGTATCGCCACCAAACCATGTATTTATGATTAAATAGATACTTATGTACCTAGAAATGATTTTTGGAAAAAAATAAAGAGCAAACTATAAGGCAGGTGCAGTTCAAATTTGACCCGCTTCCTACTGAATCAGCGGAAATTTGTCTTTTTCACGAGAGGTGGATCAAAGCTTTTGACACCCAAACATTTGGTCAATTGTGCATTAAATATGTCCTAGTATTTTAGAAAATTGATTTGGTATAAATTTGCAACAAATATATGGTAGGTCCTTCACAAAAAAACTCATTTTGGGCACTCCAAAAATGAAAAATGAATTCTTCGTCCAAAGAAAATGAAAACTTCCTTCGGCAACATTGTTTGCCATTCCAATATGCACCTTTGTGCACAATATTAGATCATTTAAACAAACTATGCAATGAATGTGGCCATAAGATTGAGCATTTGGGTTGAAAGCCATGAATCTTCACACATGATAGCTCATTTCTGAGAACACTTTTTAAAAACTATTATCGTATTACAAGTTTATTATTTTTCCTGTTAGCTTGGTCACATATAATGACACAATGCGAAGCTTTTCCAAATTTTTGATTTTTGTTATTTTTTATGCCCGTTTCAAAATGCGGTCAAAACGGCGGGAATGACTATTCCTAGCTAGTGGTTGAATCTTGGAATTTTTTTGTTTTTCTCTAATAGATACTTATGTACCTAGAAATGATTTTTGGAAAAAATAAAGAGCAAACTATGAGGCATGTGCAATTCAAATTTGACCCGCTTCCTCCTGTATCGGCGGAAATTTGTCTTTTTCACGAGAGGTGGATCAAAGCTTTTGACACCCAAACATTTGGTCAATTGTGCATTAAATATGTCCTAGTATTTTAGAAAATTGATTCGGTACAATTTTGCAACAAATATTTGGTAGGTCCTTCACAAAAAAAGCTCATTTTGGGCACTCGAAAAATGGAAAATGATTTTTTCGTGCAAAGAAAATGAAAACTTCCTTACGCAACATTGTTTGTCATTCCAATATGCACCCTTGTGCACAATATGAGATCATTTGAACAAACTAAGCCATGAATGTGGGCATAAGATTGATCATCTGGCTTGAAACCCATGAATCTTCACACATGATAGCTCATTTCTGAGAGCACTTTTTAAAAACAATTGCCGTATTACAAGTTTATTATTTTTCCTGGTAACTTGGTCACATATAATGACACCATGCGAAGGTTTTCCAAATTTTTGATTTTTTTTTGAATTTTTTATGCCCGTTTCAAAATGCGGTCAAAACGGCATGAATGACCGTTCCTAGCTAGTGGTTGAATCTTGGAATTTTTTTGGTGTTTCTATGATTTAATAGATACTTATGTACCTAGAAATGATTTTTGGAAAAAATAAAGAGCAAACTATGAGGCAGGTGCAGTTCAAATTTGACCCGCTTCCTACTGAATCGGCGGAAATTTGTCTTTTTCATGAGAGGTGGATCAAAACTTTTGACACCCAACCATTTGGTCAATTATACATTAAATATGTTCTAGTATTTTAGAAAATTGATTTGGTACAATTTTGCAACAAATATTTGGTAGGTCCTTCACAAAAAAAGCTCATTTTGGGCACTCCAAAAATGGAAAATGATTTTTTCGTGCAAAGAAAATGAAAACTTCCTTAGGCAATATTGTTTGTCATTCCAATATGCACCCTTTGTGCACAATATGAGATCATTTGAACAAACTATGCCATGAATGTGGCCATAAGATTGATCATCCGGCTTGAAACCCATGAATCTTCACACATGAAAGCTCATTTATGACAGCACTTTTAAAAACAATTGTCGTATTACAAGTTTATTATTTTTCCTGATGACTTGGACACATATAACGAGACAATGTGAAGGTTTTCTAATTTTTTGATTTTTTTTGAATTTTTTATGCCCATTTCAAGATGCGGTCAAAACGGCGGGAATGACCGTTCCTAGCTAGTGGTTGAATCTTGGAAAAAATTTGGTGTTTCTCTGATTAAATAGATGCTTATGTACCTAGAAATGATTTTTGGACAAAATAAAGAGCAAACTATAAGGCAACTGCAGTTCAAATTTGACCCGCTTCCTGCTGAATCGGCGGAAATTTGTCTTTTTCACGAGAGGTGGGTCAAAGCTTTTGACACCCAACCACTTGGTCAATTGTGCATTAAATATGGCCTAATATTTTAGAAAAATGATTTGGTCCAATTTTGCAACAAATATATGGTAGGTCCTTCACACAAAATTCATTTTGGGCACTCAAAAAATGGAAAATGATTTTTTCATCAAAAGAAAATGAAAACTTCCTTAGGCAACATTGTTTGACATTCCAAATTGCACCATTTTGCACAACATTAGATCATTTGAACAAACTATGCCTTGAATGTGGCCATAAGATTGATCATTTGGCTTCAAAGCCATGAATCTTCATACATGATAGCTCATTTATGAGAACACTATTTTAAAATAATTGCCGTATTACAAGTTTATTATTTTTCCTGGTAACTTTGTCACATATGATGACACAATGCGAAGGTTTTTCATCTCGAGGAGGTGCTAGAACTAGCAAATGCTACAACTAAAGCACGTAGGGGTGATGCCGATGGTGAGGCGGTAGACCGCGGTTGTGCGCGACAGCGCAATAACGGGAGGGTCAACGATGTGTTCTATCTGATGGAGAACGAGCAAGATGGGGAAGAAAGTATAACGTGGGAGGTGAATCAAATGATTAGAGACAAAAAAATCGTAGGGTCGCAAGGCGATCGACCCAAATTTAGGCCGACTGACCGACACCTATCAGCGGCCTTTTGGAAAATGGCGTGATCCAATTTTGCAACACAGATTTGTAGGCATTTAAAAAATCCGGAGATTTGGGTCCAAATTTTGGATATTCGAGCGCGAGACAGCCGGCCAATGAGAAGCGAGGAACCACCTCCACGCGGATCACCAAGCTGGACATGATCTAAGCCATCCACCAGGCACCCATCCAATGGTGGATCTTCTGAAAAACCAAAACCCTAACCCACCTACCCACCCACCCTTTCTTTCTCCAGATCGGATCAAGGCCGCCCCGCCTACTCTCCCTCGTCTCCGCCATCCCCATCCAACACCGCCGCCCCCACCCACCGCCGACCTCATCTCCGCCACCCCCTCCCCTTGTCTTCATCCCCCATATCCACCTAACCCTCCCCCGATCTGGCGCGGCCATGGCATCCCCCCTCCTCCTTCTCTGCTAGGGTTAGGATTTCCGCCTAACCCTCCCCTGATCTGGCAGCCGTCGGTTGCTCCGGTCGCTTCGCTGCTCCTCCTCCACGCCCACCTCGTCCACGTCCTCCCGCCGACGGTGGCGATCTCCGCGCGGACCGCCCTGGCGCTGACGAAACGCACGGCGCGCCCCAGCTCGGACATGAGCCCCGGGCGGTGGGCGCAGCACACCCACACCCTGACGCGCTTAGCGTCCCAGTGCTCCTCCTCCACGCCCACCTCATCACTCTCCCCCGGCACAGCCACGTCCGCCACCACACCGCTGTCCGCGTCTTTCGGCAGCTCCCGCACGTGCCGCACCACCTCGCCGAGCTCACCTGGGAGGTTGACGGGAGGAGGCTGCGCAGCGTGGCGAGGTGGGTGTTGATGCGCTGCCGTTGCTTGCTCTCTGGCTCGCTGTGGCTCCACCACCGGTGCAACCTTCCCCTCCGTCGCTGCGCCGTCCTCCCCAGATCCCGACCATGGTGAGCCTCCTCCCTCATGCCTCTCCCCCTACCCCCTCCAGATTTCTCTCTTAATCTTTGTCTCTCTCTGCAGGTACCCTGGACGCGAGGGTGGAGCATTGACTAGAGTTAGGAGATGTGGTTGCGCTGCAGGAGAAGTGCGACGAGGATCGGCAGTAGGTCAGCAGACACCGCTCCTGCTATATATGCTAAGTTGCCGCCAGCGTTTGTGCGATGTTGCCGGCTTAGAGATCATCTCCAATAGCTGCTGCCTGTTGATGTGCTTGTTGTGGCGTCCTGAATCTGTTGTACGCTTAGCTGATTAAACATGCAGTTTTTTTTAGTATTTTGGTCTGAGGGCTTCAACGTTTCTTTTTTTGGCTCAAGTGCTTAACTGATGAGCTTATGTTGAAGTGTGCTAGTTTTGCACTATTGACATTGGCAGGAGATACTATGGATGCAAGATTCATTGCTTGTTCTTGCTCACTATGTGATCATAGTTTATACCAAGCAGAGAACATGTACGTGCAGAATAAGTTAGGCTATGTTTGATAGCAAGGTATTAAAAAAACCGTATCAAAAACTACAGTAAATACTGCTCTGTTTTAAAAAAGAAGAGGTCCGGAGCTCTTTTTTTTATACAGAGAAAAACCATGGTTTTGTAAATACTGTTTAGATCTTCCACTTCACATTGCTTCATGACTGTGTAGATCTGTTTGTATACGCCTCTACCATGGCGATTTATTTTGCTTTGTTTGCAATTTCCAACTATGCGTATCTATTGTAACTTGCAAGAATTATATTATTTTTGTTTTTGTCTTGTTTCCTTCTTGATTTGTTCATATATGCTTAGGAGCCAGAGCAAGCAATCATAGGAGTTTCTGAGCTTGATGGTGTGTGCTCAGTTCGGCGCTTGACACATGAAACTCCACACCAAGGTTTCTGTCCGAAACATTCGGTGACACCTGCATGCACGCACGCCCAGCCCCAGCAGAATTCAGATTTTGGTTGAATTTCAGCGAAACTCAAACCACCATTTCCGTCCTTTGTCTAACTGAAAGGAAAATAAATGTGTTGCATGAATGATTTTTATAATACAGTACTATCTTGGTGGCCATGTTTACATTACTCTGCAACTTGTAGTTATCCATGTCTTCGTTTCATGCTAAAAGATTAATATATACAGTAGAATACTAAATAAATCCTCTCAGATGTGATATTCTGTAGCTTGTTGATTAATATACAGATGAATCTTCCTTTGGAGTAGCTTGTTGATTTTCTGTAGCTTTGTTAATCTTGCAGTTCCCTTGCTACTGCTGCTAGCCTATAACACTGGATTCAGTGAAATTAAGTTGTACTACTAATTCTGAAATGAAGTTGTAAATTTGAAGCTACTGCTACTAGCATGTAACAACTTCTACTCCTAATTCTGTAACTAAGCTTCTAAATATTTAGAGTAAATGGAACCTCTCTTTAGATAACTGAAACCTTTTTCTGCCAATTTAACTGAAACCTTTTTCAGTTACTTTAAATAATACCCTTTTCTGTTAACTGATTAGCATAGCCCTTTTTCTGTTAATTTAAATTAACTAAAACATTTTCATTTACTTTAATTAAACATGCAGTGTAGAGGTACTCATTTGATTCATTTGAAAAGATGAGTAATTCTTTTTCATTAACAGAAGCTTCTCATCTCTTTTCTTCTATTTTCCTCTCTTCTCTTCTTCTTGTTGCTGCTGTTAAGTTAGGACTTGCTGATGATGATTGTTGTTAGAAATTATGATTGCTTAGTTTAGTGTAGGACTTGCTACTGCTGCTGCTGTCATATTCATACTGTATTTTCATGTCGTCCTTAGGATAAGTTGTTTATCAAAGAAATGGACTAATTTAAAGCATTCTCAGGAGTTGATGCTGTTGTTATTGACCTGCTTCTGTTGTTAACCTACTGTTGCTGTCAACCAGCTGTTGCTGCTGTTGTAGGAGAAGGAGCACGCCCAGGAGAAAAATTAGCAAGCCCAGGAGAAGAAGAACGAGCAGGAGAAGAAGGCCCTGGATCGCTGCTGCTGGAGCGCGGATGACCTGGGATCTGTGACCTGGGCATGCTGCTGGATCTACCACCTTTAAAAGCCTATTTTTTGATATTAGATGCTCATTGAGCTGTCTAAGAACAAGCAGATAATCATTTCACCATCTTCGGCTCGCCCCAGGGTATGTCATCTCTTTGGCCTCTTCCAGCGTTAGCACTGTCTTCTTTGTTCCTGACTAGACAAATTGATGCATGTGCCCTGTTCTAAAGTGGAAAATTACTGATAGCTTGTACTTGCCCATCTGTTCTGTTAACCTGCACTGTGCTGGTACTTATCATTTGCAAAATATATCTCAGTTTCCGCTGTTATGAGAATGTTATATGCATGGTTTCCTGTTAAATCTAAAGTTCTGCAGCAAATTCTCATCGTTATGAGAATTTTATATTCACAGATTCACTTGATTATGTTTCTTACTTTTCATAATTTATTATTTGTAGATGCTGGCATTCATTCTTCAAAAGTTGGGTGTATAGGGGCTCTAGGAAGAAGAATCCCGAAGAAAACCCACACCCAGCAATGCGTTTTAGCTCACTTGAGCTAGTTATGTACTATGTATGATTGTAATGTACTTTGCTTGGCTGTTGTATTTTATAGCTGAATACCAGATTTGTACTATGTATGATTGTAATGTACTTTGCTTGGCTGTTGTATGAAATATTATGCCTATCCTGGTAATTGGTTCTCATTTGACTAGTGAGGCCTACTTTAAAATGGAAAAGAAACAAAAGAAAACTGAAAGTGTGCTGGAAAAAGGCCGAGGCCCAAAAAAATGCGGATTGTAAAAGGCTGTGGCCCAAAAAATAAAAGGCTGTTGGGCTTGGCCCATGTAGCTGATCAAAATAAGTAGGAAAAAAATATAAAAGGCTGAATTGTTGGGCTTGGCCCATGTAAAACAGCCAATTGGACCGGGCTAATTCTAATCAACGACCTTTTCATTTGGTCGCAAATTTGCCATGTCAGCTTGCCATGTTGGATCCGACGTGGCCTGGGCAGACAACCAGCGACCAAAGCAATTGGTCATAGGATCAACGACCTTTTGTTTTGGTCGTTGCCTTCAACGACCTTATCATAAAGAAGGTCGTTAATTTCCATTAAAGATGATCAGTTTTTGACCATCTGGTTTTGGTCACAAAAAGGTCGCAAATGAAAAACAATGACCATTCAGCGACCAATAGTGATGGTCGCAAGTTGACATATTTTTTGTAGTGAGTCCAAACAGAATAAAACTTTACGATGATTTTTATTGAACTAGAAGACACACGTAGGACTTGGAGACCAAGGAAAAGGAGTCCCGAGGCGACGGCAAGGGTGCAGGGCGCGCCCCCTGCCTTGTGGGTCCCTTAGAGCTCCTCTAACCCTAATCTTCCGCTTATAAATTCCCAAATATTCCCAAACCATCAGAGGCATCCACGAAAATACTTTTCCGCCACCGCAAGCCTTTGCAACTGTGAGATCCCATCTTGGGGCCTTTTTCGGTGATCTGCCGGAGGGGGATTTGGTCACGGAGGGCATCTACATCAACCCTATTGCCCTTCTGATGAAGCGTGAGTAGTTTACCTCAGACCAACGGATCCATAGCTAGTAGCTAGATGGCTTCTTCTCTCTCTATGATCTTCAATACCATGTTCTCCTTGATGTTCTTGGAGTTCTATCCGATGTAATAATCTTTTGCAGTGTGTTTGTCGAGATCTGATGAATTGTGGATTTATGATCAGATTATCTATGAATATTATTTGAATCTTCTCTGAATTCTTATATGCATGATTTAATATCTTTGTATTTCTCTTCGAATTATCTGTTTGGTTTGGCCAACTAGATTGGTTCTTCTTGCAATGGGAGAGGTGCTTAGTTTTGGGTTCAATCTTGCGGTGTCCTCACCCAGTGACATAGTAGGGGTAGCGAGGCACGTATTGTATTGTTGCCATCAAGGATAAAAAGATGGGTTTTTCATCATATTGCTTGAGTTTATCCCTCTACATCATGTCATCTTACTTAATGCGTTACTCTGTTCTCTTGAACTTAATACTCTAGATGCAGGCAGGAGTCGGTCGATGTGTGAAGTAATAGTAGTAGATGCAGAATAATTTCAGTCTACTTGAAACGGACGTGATGCCTATATGCATAATCATTGCCTTGGATATCATCATAACTTTGCACTTTTCTATCAATTGCTCGACAGTAATTTGTTCACCCAACGTATTTTTTTCCTTCAAGAGAGAAGCCTCTAGTGAAACCTATGGCCCCAGGTCTATTTTCCCTTATATATTTTCAGATCTATAAACCAAAAATATCTTGCTGCAATTTATTTACTTTTCTTTTATTTTATGTTTTAGTAATCTTTTATGTCTATCTCTATCAGATCTCACCATTGCAATTGACCGTGAAGGGATTGACAACCCCTTTATCACGTTGGGTGCAAGTGTTTGATTGTTTGTATAGGTGCATAGATTGGAGGCTTGCTTGTGCCTCCTATTGGATTGATACCTTGGTTCTCTAACTAAGGGAAATACTTATCTCTA
Organism: Thinopyrum elongatum; assembly: GCA_011799875.1. Lineage (NCBI taxonomy): Eukaryota > Viridiplantae > Streptophyta > Magnoliopsida > Poales > Poaceae > Thinopyrum > Thinopyrum elongatum. Next base: position 650,768,624 of record CM022298.1, read on the forward strand.
CTTTGCTGCATCATCCTTTTCTCCTCAAGGGAAAAACCAACGCAAGCTCAAGAAGTAGCAGGAAGAATTTCTGGCGCCGTTGCCGGGGAGGTTCTACATCAAGCCTACCAAGTACCCATCATTAACTCTCATCTCTTGCATTGCATTATTCGCCATTTGCCTCTCGTTTTCCTCTCCCCCACTTCTAAAACGATTTTCAGAAAAATACAAAAAGATTTGCCTTTTTATTCGCCCTTCTTTCGTTTGTCTTTTCATTTGCTTTATGTTTGCTTGTGTGTTAGATTACTTGCTTTGATACGATGACTCAAGAGAATACCAAGTTGTGTGATTTTTCCAAGACTAATAATAATGATTTTATTAGTACTCCGATTGCTCCCGCCACTTGTGCGGAATCTTATGAAATTAATGCCGCTTTGCTGAACCTTGTTATGAAAGAACAATTTTTCGGCCTTCCTGGTGAAGATGCCGCATCCCATCTAAATACTTTCGTTGAGTTGTGTGATATGCAAACGAAGAAAGATGTGGATAATGATATTGTTAAATTGAAGCTATTTCCGTTCTCACTACGAGATCGTGCTAAAACTTGGTTTTCATCTTTGCCTAAAAATAGTATTGATTCATGGAATAAGTGTAAAGATGCTTTTATTTCCAAGTATTTTCCGTCCGCTAAGATCATCTCCCTTAGGAACGATATAATGAATTTTAAGCAATTTGATCATGAGCATGTTGCACAATCTTGGGATAAGATGAAATTGATGATAAGAAATTGTCCTACGCATGGTTTGAGTTTATGGATGATTATACAAAAAAAATTATGCGGGATTGAATTTTGCATCTAGAAATCTTTTGGATTCTGCCGCGGGTGGTACTTTTATGAAAATCACATTAGGAGAAGCCACTAAACTCCTAGATAATATTTTGTCAAATTACTCTCAATGGCATACCGAAAGATCTTCCACTAGTAAAAATGTGCATGCAATTAAAGAAATAAATACTTTGAGTGGAAAGATGGATGAATTAATGAAATTATTTTCTAGTAAGAGTTCTCCTATTGATCCCAATGATATGCCTTTTTCTTCTTTTATTGGAAATAATAATGAATCTATGGATGTGAATTTTGTTGGTAGGAACAATTTTGATAATAACGCATATAGAGGTAATTTCAACCCTAGGCTGTTTCCTAGTAATGCCTCTAATAATTATGGTAATTACTACAACAATTCTTATGAAAATTATAATAATATGCCATCTGATCTTGAGAACAATATTAAAGAATTTATTAGTTCCCAAAAAGTTTTCAATGCTATGGTTGAAGAAAAATTGCTCAAGATTGATGATTTGGCTAGGAACGTTGATAGAATCTCAGTTGAGATTGATTCTTTGAAAATTAGATCTATTCCACCCAAGCATGATATTAATGAGTCTCTAAAAGCTATGAGAATTTCTATTGATTAATGTAAAGAAAGAACCGCTAGGATGTGTGCTAAGCGAGATTGGCTTGTAAAAGCGTGTTCTTCAATTTCTCGTGAAAATAATGATGAAGATCTTAAAGTGATTGATGTGACTCCTATTAAATCTTTGTTTTCTAATAAAAATGTTGATAAAGATGGGATTTAATATGAGTCAACTTTAGCTAGAAGGTGTCCCAATGATCCAGAGTTTATAGATCTTAATGAAAAATTTGATGAGATTGTTAAAAGTGGGATTGGGGAGGTCAAAACTTTAAGTAGCAATGAACCCACTCTTTTGGATTTCAAGGACTTTAATTATGATAATTTTTCTTTGATAGATTGTGTTTCCTTGTTGCAATCCATGTTGAATTATACTCATGCTTATAATCAAAATAAAGCTTTTACTAAACATATCATTGATGCTATGATGAAATCTTTTGAAGAAAAAACTTGAGTTGGAAGTTTCTATCCCTAGAAAGCTTTATGATGAGTGGGAACCTACTATTAAGATTAAAATTAAAGATTATGAGTGCCATGCTTTGTGTGATTTGGGTGCTAGCGTTTGCACGATTCCGAAAACTTTATGTGATTTGCTAGGTTTCCGTGAATTTGATGATTATTCTTTAAATTTGCATCTAGCGGATTCCACTATTAAAAAACATATGGGAAGGATTAATGATGTTCTTATTGTTGCAAATAGGAATTATGTGCCCGTAGATTTCATTGTTCTTGATATAGATTGCAATCCTACATGTCCTATTATTCTTGGTAGACCTTTCCTTAGAACAATTGGTGCAATTATTGATATGAAAGAAGGAAACTTTAGATTTCAATTTCCATTAAGGAAGGGCATGGAACACTTTCCAAGAAAGAAAATTAAGTTACCATATGAATCCATTATGAGAGCTACTTATGGATTGCATACCAAAGATGACAATACCTAGATCTATTACATTATGCCTAGCTAGGGGCGTTAAACAATAGCGCTTGTTGGAGGCAACCCAATTTTTTTTTTTGATTATGTTCTTGAATAAAATACACATTATTACCTATTTAGTAATTGTGTTTTGGTGTTTTAATTAGTTTTTAAGCCAAGTAAGACCTTTGGGATGGCTTACGGTGATAGTTGATTTGATCTTGCTGAAAAACATAAACTTTTACGTCCAGTTAAAGAATTTTAATAATTCACAGCCAAAAGTTTTTACAAAAGATTGATATATAATTTTGCTATGTTGTCCTAATTTTTCAGAATTTTTGGAGTTATAGAAGTATTAGAACAATTCGGATCTTCACAGACTGTTCTGTTTTTGACATATTCTATTTTTCTTTGTGTTGTTTGCTTATTTTGATGAATCTATGGGTAGTATCAGGGGGTATGAACTATGGAGAAGTTGGAATACCGTAGATATTACACCAATGTAAATAAATAATGAGTTCACAACAGTACCAAAAGTGGTGATTTTATTTTCTTATACTAACGGATCTCATGAGTTTTCTGTTGAGTTTTGTGTTGTGAAGTTTTCAAGTTTTGGGTAAAGATTTGATGGACTATGGAATAAGGAGTGGCAAGAGCCTAAGCTTGGGGATGCCCAAGGCACCCCAAGGTAAAATTCAAGGACAACCAAGAGCCTAAGATCTCTTTCATCTTCAATCCATCGGCAAATTTACTTGAGGCTATATTTTTATTCACCGCATGATATGTGTTTTGCTTGGAGCGTCTTGTATGTATGAGTCTTTCCTTTTTAGTTTGCCACAATCATCCTTGCTGTACACACCTTTTGAGTGGGACACACATTAATCATGAATTTATTAGAATACTCTATGTGCTTCACTTATATCTTTTGAGCTAGGCAATATGCTCTAGTGCTTCACTTATACTTTTTTAGAGCACGGTGGTGGCTTTATTTTATAGAAATTGTTGAACTCTCTTGCTTCACTTGTATTATTTTGAGAGTATCTAAACGGCATGGTAATTTTCTTAGGTTATGAATTTAGTCCTAATATGATGGGCATCCAAGAGGGATATAATAAAAACTTTCATATTAAGTGCATTGAATACTATGAGAAGTATGATTCCTTATGATTGTTTTGAGATATAAAGATGGTGATATTAGAGTCATGCTAGTGAGTAATTGTCGATTGTTAGAAATACTTGTGTTAAAGTTTGTGATTCCCGTAGCATGCACGTATGGTGAACAGTTATGTGATGAAGTCGGAGCATGATTTATTTATTGATTGTCTTCCTTATGAGTGGTGGTCGGGGACGAGCGATGGTATTTACCTACCAATCTATCCCCCTAGGTGCATACGTGTAGTACTTTGTTTCGATAGCTAATACACTTTTGCAATAAGAATGTGAGTTCTTTATGACTAATGTTGAGTCCATGGATTATACGCACTCTCACCCCTTCACCTTTGCTAGCCTCTCTAGTACCGCCCAACTTTCGCCGGGGCATTACACACACCATATACCCTTCTCAAAACAGCCACCATACCTACCTATTATGGCATTTCCATAGCCATTCCGAGATATATTGCCATGCAACTTACACCATTCCGTTTATTATGACACTCTTCATCATTGTCATATTGCTTTTCATGATCATGTAGTTGACATCGTAGTTGTGGCAAAGCCACCATTCATATTTTTTGTACATGTCACTCTTGAGTCATTGCACATCCCGGTACACCACCGGAGGTATTCATATAGAGTCATATTTTGTTCTAGTATCGAGTTGTAAGTAAATAAAAGTGTGATGATCATCATTATTAGAGCATTGTCCCATGTGAGGAAAGGATGATGGAGACTATGATTCCCCCACAAGTCGGGATGAGATTCCGGACAAAAAATAAAATAAAAAAGAAAAAAAGGAAAAAAGAAGAAGAGAAAAAAGGCCAAAGAGCCCAAAATAAAAAAATGAGAGAAAAGAGAGAACGGGCAATGCTACTATCCTTTTTCCACACTTGTTCTTCAAAGTAGCACCATGATCTTCATGATAGAGAGTCTCCTATATTGTCACTTTCATATACTAGTGCGAATTTTTCATTATAGAACTTGGCTTGTATATTCCAATGATGGGCTTCCTCAAATTTCCCTAGGTCTTCGTGAGCAAGCGAGTTGGATGCACACCTACTTAGTTTCTTTTTGAGCTTTCATACACTTATAGCTCAAGTGCATCCGTTGCATGGCAATCCCTACTCACTCACATCGATATCTATTGATGGGCATCTCCATAGCCCGTTGATATGCCTAGTGTTGGGAAACGTTGCATGGAAAACAAAAAAAAATTACGCATACGCAAGATCTATCCATGGAGATGCATAGCAACGAGGGGGAGAGTGTGTCTATGTACCTTGTAGACCATAAGCGGAAGCGTTTAGTAACGCGGTTGATGTAGTCGAACTTCTTCGTGCTCCAACCGATCAAGTACCGAACGTACGACACCTCCGAGTTCTGCACACGTTCAGCTCGGTGACGTCCTCGCCTTCTTGATCTAGCAAGATGGGCGAAGTAGTGGATGAGTTCCGGCAGCACGACGGCATGGTGACGGTGATGGTGAAGTGATCTCCGCAGGGCTTCACCTAAGCACTACGAAAATATGATCGGGGGTGTAAACGGTGGAGGGGGCGCCGCACACGGCTAAGACAATTGTCTGGGATGTGCTAGGCGCCCCCCTCCCACATATATATAGGTGGAGGGGAGAGGGGAGAGGCCAAGGGTCACCCCAAGTAGGCCGAATACTACTTGGGATCTTTCCCCAAGTGGCGCCCCCCCTTCCATATTTGGAGTGCAGGAAAAGGCAGGGGAGGGTGGCGACCCCCCCCCCCTTTCCTTTCTCCCATGAGAGGGAAAGGCAGGAGGGGCTGGACCCCCCCCCCCTTTCCTTCCCTAGGGCTGGCCAGCCAAGGAAAGGGGCGCACGAGCCCCCTTGTGGGCTGGTCTGTCCCCTCCTTTGGCCCATAAGGCTCATAAGTTGCCGGAGGGTGCCCAGAACCCCTTCCGGTGACCCGATTCCTTCCCGGTACGTCCCAAAAAACTTTCGGTGTCCAAATACCATCGTCCTATATATCAATCTTTACCTCTCGATCATTTTGAGACTCCTCGTCATGTCCGTGATCTCATCTGGGACTCTGAACGACATTCGGTCACCAAAACATATAACTCATATAACACTATATCATCAACGAACGTTAAGTGTGCGGACCCTACGGGTTCGAGAACTATGTAGACATGACCGAGACACCTCTCCGGTCAATAACCAATAGCGGAACCTGGATGCTCATATTGGCTCCTACATATTCTACGAACATCTTTATCGGTCGAACCATTATGACAACATGCGTAATTCCCTTTGTCCATCGGTATGTTAGTTGCCCGAGATTCAATCGTCGGTATCTCTATACCTTGTTCAATCTCATTACCAGAAAGTCACTTTACTCGTTCCATAATACATCACCTTGTAACTAACTCCTTAGTCATTTGCTTGCAAGCTTATGATGTGTATTACCGAGAGGGCCCAGAGATACCTCTCCGAAACTCGGAGTGACAAATCCTAATCTTGATCTATGCCAACTCAACAAACACCTTCGGAGATACCTATAGAGCATCTTTATGATCACCCAGTTACGTTGTGATGTTTGATAGCACACAAGGTATTCCTCCGGTATCCGGGAGTTGCATAATCTCATAGTCGAAGCAATATGTATTTGACATGAAGAAAGCAATAGCAATAAACTGAACGATCATTATGCTAAGCTAACGGGCGGGTCTTGTCCATCACATCATTCTCCTAATGATGTGATCCTATTATCAAATGACAACACATGTCTATGGTTAGGAAACCTTAACCATCTTTGATCAACGAGCTAGTCCAGGATAGGCATACTAGGGACATGGTATTTGTTTATGTATTCACACATGTATTTAAGTTTCCGATCAATATAATTTTAGCATGAATAATAAACCTTTATCATGAATAAGGAAATATAAAATAACAACTTTATTATTGCCTCTAGGGCATATTTTCTTCAGTCTCCCACTTGCACTAGAGTCAATAATCTAGTTCACATCGCCATGTGATTAACACCAATTGTTCACATCGCCATGTGACCAATACCCAAAGGGTTTACTAGAGTAAATAATCTAGTTCACATCGCCATGTGATTAACACCCAAAGAGTACTAAGGTGTGATCATGTTTTGCTTGTGAGAGAAGTTTTGTCAACGGGTCTGCCACAATCAGATTCGTATGTATTTTGCAAATTTCTATGTCTGCAATGCTTTGCATGGAGCTACTCTAGCTAATTTGCTCCCACATTCAATATGTATCCAGTTTGAGACTTAGAGTCATCTGGATTAGTGTCAAAGCTTGCATCGACGTAACCCTTTATGACGGACTCTTTATCACCTCCATAACCGAGAAACATTTCCTTAGTCCTCTTAAGGCACCTAAGGATAATTTTGACCGCTGTCCAGTGATCCACTCCTGGATCACTATTGTACCCCCTTGCCAAACTCATGGCAAAGTACACAATAGGTATGGTACACAGCATGGCATACTTTATAGAACCTATGGCTGAGGTATAGGGAATGACTTTCATTCTCTCTCTATCTTCTGCCGTGGTCGGGCTTTGAGTCTTACTCAACTTCACACCTTACAATACAGGCAAGAACTCTTTCTTTGGCTTATCCATTTTGAACTCCTTCAAAATCTTGTCAAGGTATTTAATCATTGAAAGTCTTATCAAGCGTCTTGATCTATCTCTATAGATCTTGATGCCCAATATGTAAACAGCTTCAACTGAGGTCTTTCATTGAAAAATTCTTATTCAAGTATCCTTTCATGCTATCCAGAAATTCTATATCATTTCCAATCAACAATATGTCATCCACATATAATATCAGAAATGCTACAGAGCTCCCACTCACTTTCTTGTAAATACAGGCTTCACCGTAAGTCTGTATAAAACCATATGCTTTGATCACCTCATCAAAGCGTATATTCCAACTTTGAGATGCTTGCACCAGTCCATAGATGGATCGCTAGAGTTTGCACACTTTGTTAGCACCTTTAGGATCGACAAAACCTTCTGGTTGCATCATATATAACTCTTCTTTAAGAAATCCATTAAGGAATGCAGTTTTGACGTCCATTTGCCAGATTTCATAATCATAAAATGCGTGCAATTGCTAACATGATTCGGACGGACTTAAGCATCGCTACGGGTGAGAAAGTCTCATCGTAGTCAACCCCTTGAACTTGTCGAAAACCTTTTGCGACAAGTCGAGCTTTGTAGACAATAATATTACCATCAGTGTCAGTCTTCTTCTTGAAGATCCATTTATTCTCAATGGCTTGCTGATCATCGGGCAAGTCCACCAAAGTCCACACTTTGTTCTCATACATGGATCCTATCTCAGATTTCATGGCCTCAAGCCATCTGTCGGAATCTGGGCTCATCATAGCTTCTTCATAGTTTGTAGGTTCGCCATGGTCTAGTAACATGACTTCCATGATAGGATTATGTCGTGGGAAACCACGACCACTTATGGGGCCAAGGGCCCCTTTTGGTTCGGCAGGGGGACTGGGCGCATTGCACAAAGAGCGAAGGAGCGCAGCGTAGTACGGCAGAGATCACACGGGCAGTTTTTACCAAGGTTCGGCCGCCGCGAGGCGTAAAACCCTACTCCTGCTTTGGTGGATTGATGGTGGATGATGGTGGAAATGCAGCGGTCTTGCCCGGTAGGGTTGCCTCGGGGCGAGAGCAGCTATGCGCGTATGGGTGTACAGGGGTCCGAATCCTCTCTATGGTTGCCATGGGCCTCCTTTTATAGATTAAGGGGTCACCACAGTGGCAAATCAGTCATTGTGTACTGATTAGATAGCGAACAGTGCTATCGTATCTCCTCTGCAGACAAAGCAGTACGCATTAAATGCGCCGCTCAGTGTCACATCATGGCCTGCCCGGCACGCCTTGCCGGGCTGTTTGGCCACCTTCTCTCCTGTCTCCATGACACGTCGCAGGATGGGTGTCATCTGGAGGTGATTCCTGTAGGAAATGGCTGCCATGTAGCAAAAGGCAGCCACTTAGTCATCTCGAGGCTTGACACCGCAACGATCGGTGACTTGCGTCGCCATGAGGTGGGGCGGTGAAGCCTTGGCGGGGCGCTTTGCCTTCGTATGCCCCGGCAGGCCTACCGGGGTGGCCTTGAGGCTTGCTTCCGGGGGAACCTTGACCTCGCCAGGCTCTCCTGCCTGGCAAGGGAGGTTTTTCTTAGTGGTGTCTTGCTTCTTGGCTTGACTTGGTCTTCTCAACTTGCCCTTTGGTTCCTCGAAGAGCCTATCCCTTGTCTTGGATGTTGCAATCTGGATCTTGGGCCTGTGCATGGTCTGGGCAACAAACCCAGGGTTTGTTGCACCGACAGGAGCCCCCGGGCCTGGCCCGAACGAGCTGCCGGGTGTCGTAGGGGTAGGCCCTAACTTGTGCATAGGTGAGGGGGAAATAGCCGCTCGCCCTTTGAGATCTTCTTGGTTTCTTCATTAATCCAAGCTCAGATCAGTTTCCGGTTCTTCCGCTCGTCGCGTAACACCAACCGCAGTGGGGCCACTCTTGTAATGGCCCGTGAATGACTTTAACGCACGGGGGAGTAACTGCCAATTCACTCTTCCCACCACGCCCTTATCCCTGGCCACGTATGCTGCATGCATTGAGCGGGGTAGGTAACGGAGGCGCGTGGTGCGGGGGAGTGTTAAGGCAGGGGCCTGGTCTTCATGGATTGGTGGAGGAGGACGGTGGTTACCCATCGATGAATCAGCCCCCAGCCCCCAGCTTGCCTATAAAAAGGAGGGGCAGGGGGGAAGCGGGAGTGTTCATCCATGCTCTTCTTCTTTCTTCTCGCAATGCCGAGAGAAAGAGACCGGGGCCGAGCCTCGGACTCGAGCTTGAAGTTGGCGACGTCGGAAGCTTGTGAAAGGGCTCGGGGAGTGAGCCTGGTCCGGAGTAAAAAGGGGCGCGGCAGATATGCCACCTGCGGCGCGGTAGGCGCCGAGCCTTTCTCTCGCGGGGGCGTGTTTGTCCCCTCCTCCTGGGTGCTGAAGTTCTTGGCGGCTCCGGTGTCCGTCAGGGGTGCAGCACTCGGGTTCCATGGTAATCCCGGTACCGCCCCCCATGGTGAAGTCAGGGCAAATGCTGAAGACAGCGGTATCTTCTTGCCCGCCAAGGTGGGGAGCGACGCCCCTCACGCACCTCGGACGTTGCTGTCGTCCGCAGCTTCTCCGAGGGAGGCAACGGCTCACGGGGCCGGCGTCCCTATGGAGCGGCGGTGATGGAGAAAGATCGAGGGAAGACGGAGAAGGCGGGTCGCAGGGCATCAGGTCGAAGTACGATGGTACCGACGCCTTCGTCTCGTATTGCCAAACTGCTGCCTCGTCTTTCCACTCTTCCCCTCCCTCCCCGGCACCATCATCACCGGCCTCTTGGTTGCCGGGGAGAGGGCCGCTCTCTTGGTGCCTTCGCCTCCTCCAGTAGTCTTCCAGCTGGGCCTCGGTGGTTCTCCCCGCCGGTGCTTTTTGTTGGAACTCCTGGTTGGCCCTAGAGGTGGTGACCGAGGCACCGTCGAGCTGCTCCTTCCGCCTCCCTCCTTCTCAGCCTCGCCACTCTCGATCTTGTCAGGATGCGCCCGGCAGGTCCTGGCGGGGTCGAGTGGGTCGTCTTACTCAGGCACCCCTTTTGCCCTCCTTCTCTTCCACTGCAGTGCCTAGGAGGAGGTGGACAAGAAAGGGATTACGGGGCACTTATCTTTTTTCAATCTAAAATATGTAGGCACTTGCCAAACTTTAGTTTAAATTATGTAATCTCTTTTATCCATGTTTGTGTTCTGTAAGGTCTGTACTTGTTAATCAGCATATTAATGAAAAAGATAATCCTTGCCGGGCACTTGTGCATGGAACATGTCCATGCAGAGGAAGAATGCCTCTTTACGCTCAAGTAAACAAGTTTTTCCCCGGTAGGCTATCCTGCCGGTACCCTCAAGTTGTTGCCACGGGGCTGGGCCTGCCGGGCACAAATCGTGAAGAGGGACCAGCCCCCCGCCAACTTTCTCACCAAAGGACACTACAACCTCCCTGACCGAAGCAACGTTCGAGTCAAGGGACGGGAGCACCTAAGTCATGAAAGCAGCGAGGTTTTCCTTTGCACAAGCTTTACTTACAGAACTCGCATGGATAAGAGAGTGAACTTATCTGTTTGGGCTTGCCGGGGATCATGATGTAGGCTTGTCTTCTCTTCTCCTTTTTCGGGACTGAATCCACGGTAGGAGCCTGCAGTATGATGCAGATGAAAATGATGCCACATGCGATCTTATCTACATGAACATGCAATGCTCATGATATGCTTATGCATGCATGCAATCTGTCAGGGGCCCCCAGCGCTTCATTTATTTCTCTATTGCTCAGGGTCTGCGCCTGGCTTTGTACAAGGGGTTACATGCAACAGAGGCAAGGCCTGTACAAAAGGGTGGCTGCCGGGCAGGGCCCGACAGCCGCGCCTTACGGGTAGAACTTGTGGAGATGCTCAATGTTCCATGAGTTTTGCAACTGAATGCCATCTCCGGTCTCTAGACGGACTGCGCCAGGTCTGGTAACTCGTACTACCCGATAAGGGCCTTCCCACTTCGGCGTCAACTTGTTTGCACCCTTGGCAGACTGAACGCGCCTAAGGACAAGGTCGCCTTCCTCAAAACACCGGGCATGAACCCTACAGCTGTGATAGCGATGCAGGGCCTACTGATAGCGTGCGGTACGCGTAGCAGCCCGGAGATGGTTCTCCTCGAGTAGCACAGTGTCGTCACGCCGGTGCTGATCTTGCACTACTTCATCGTAGGCAAGCACTGGAGGTGACCCGTAAATGAGTTTCGTGGGGATAACTGCTTCTGCCCCATAGACTAGGGAGAAGGGTGTCTGCCCAGTAGCTCGATTTGGTGACGCTCTGAGGGACCAAAGAACCACCTGCAGCTCATCGATCCACCGCCTGCCGCACTTCTGTAGCCTATCGAAAGTTCTCATCTTGAGTCCTCGCAACACTTCAGCATTCGCCCTCTCAGCTTGCCCGTTGCTCCTTGGATGGGCCACAGAGGCGAACGAGATTTTTCTTCCGAGGGCATGAACGTATTGCATGAAGGTGCAACTCATAAACTGGGTGCCGTTGTCAGTGATGATCTGGGCAGGAACTCCGAAGCGGCACACCAATCCTTTCAAGAACTTGATAGTTGATTGAGCAGTCACCTTACTCACGGGCTCTACTTTCGGCCACTTTGTAAACTTGTCGATTGCAACGAACAAGAATTCAAAGCCCCCGGCAGCACGGGGGAAAGGGCCGAGGATATCGAGCCCCCAGACCAAAAACGGCCATGACAAAGGGATTGTCTGAAGAGCTTGGGCAGGCAGGTGGATGTTCTTGGAATGGAACTGGCAGGCTTCACACTTGGTGACAAGCTCGACCGCATCTTGGAGGGTTGTGGGCCAGTAGAATCCTTGCCAGAAAGCTTTCCCAACCAACGCCCTTGATCCAATGTGGGAGCCGCACATACCATTGTGTATCTCCGCCAGCAGTTTCTTTCCTCTTTCCCGGCAAATGCACTTCAATTTCACACCGTTGGGCCTCCTTCTGTATAGCGTGTCAACAACGAACTGATACATACTGGCCCTCCGGGCTACTCTTTCAGCTTCTTCTTGCTCTTCGAGAAGTTCTCCAGTTTGGAGGAAATGGACTATGTGTCGTGCCCAAGGCGGAGCCTGTGGCTGGCCAACGAGGACTAACAGCACCTCCCCATTCGTGAGAGTGCAATCCTCGACCACGGGGATCGGTGGCCTGGCGGGAGGATGTAGCTCAGCGACCGAAGGGGAGTTGTGCCCGACAAGCTTTCTGCTGGGATCCTCGAGGGGTTCTACTGGGAGAGGCTTGCCGTAGTCTAGTTTCCTCCTCTTTCCGGCCATTGTTGCCGGGGATACGGAGGGCTGAGTCAGATGGAGAACAAAAGTTCTTGGTTCCACAGGGAGCTTCTGCGCAGCGCACTTTGACAGATGATCAGCGATGCTGTTTTCCGCACGGGGTACGTGCTCTGTTTGCAATCAGTCAAAGCGCTCCTCCAACTTTCTCACTTCCTCAACGTATGCCTCCATCAATGGACTTTGGTAATCCGTGTTGAATTGTCTCACCACAAGTTGTGAATCTCTACGGATGATCAGCTTCTTGATCCCCAGTTCTGTTGCAATCCTGAGCCCGGCAGGGAGCCCTTCATACTCTGATGTATTATTGGTAGCTTCCTCCCGGGGAAAATGCATCTGGACGACGTACTTCAGGTGCTCCCCGGTGGGAGCAACGAGAAGCACGCCAGCCCCTACACCTTGTAGGGAGAAGGCACCATCGAAATACATGATCCATTCTTGGGGTGCTTCCTTGCTGGGGATAACTGTCTCCAATACCTCTTCATCAGGAGTTGGCATTCATTCTGCAATAAACTCTGCCAATGCTCTGCTCTGAATGGTTGATGTGCTATCAAACTTCAAACCAAATCTGGATAACTGCAAAGCCCACTCCACTATCCTGCCGGTAGCCTCAGGGTTTCGGAGTATCCGTTGCAAAGGGAAACGGGTGACAATTGTGATCTCATGGGCTTGGAAGTAGTGGTGCAATTTCCTTGAGGCCATGACAAGGCCAAAGATCAATTTTTGCATGCCAGAGTACCTGTATCTAGCCCCCTGCAACAGGGAGCTGACGAAGTATACTGGGCGCTGCACCACTTTCTTCTTTGTCGTGACCAGAGAACTGCTTCCGCTGTTCTGCTCTTCTCTACCTTGATCTGCATCTGACCCTGCCGGGGTGTGTTTGCTTTCCTCCCCGGAAGGGACACCAGCTGCGTCTGCTGCCTCATCCACTTCCCTCTGCGCCACCAGTGCTGCGCTAACCACCTGATTAGTTGCCACCAAATATAGTAGCAACGACTCTTGAGGTTTTGGAGCAACCAAAGTGGGCACAAAGGAAAGTTAGGTCTTGAAATCTTGTAGTGCGGCGTCTGCCTCGGGGGTCCACTCCATGGGCCCTGCCTTTTTCAAAACCTTGAAGAACGGCAAGGCATGCTCGGAAGACATTGGAAATGAACCTGCTAAGCGCGGAAACACATCCAGTCAAACACCTCACGTCCTTGACTATCTTGGGTGCTTGAATCTGCTTGATAGCCTTGATCTTGTCAGGGTTGGCCTCTATCCCTCGGTGGGACACAAAGAAGCCAAGTAGCTTGCCAAAAAGAACGCCAAACACACACTTCTCCGAATTTAGCTTCAAGTTGATCTTGCGTAGATTAGCAAACGTCTCTTCCAAATCCTGGATGAGGGTTGATCTGTCCTTGGTCTTTACCACAATATCGTCCATGTAGGCCTCAATGTTCTTGTGCAACTGTGACTCAAAACCAATTTGGACTGCTCTCGCGAAAGTAGACCCGACGCTCTTCAACCCGAAAGGCATCCGCATGAAGCAATATGTGCCACATGGGGTGATGAACACGGTCTTCTCTTCATCTTCCTTGGACATGATGATCTGATGATATCCAGGGTAGGCATCCAGGAAGGAAAGCAGGTCACACCCGGAGGTGGAATCCACAATCTGATCGATGCGCGGCAAGGGGAACAGGTCCTTCGGGCATGCCTTGTTCAGATCCATAAAATCTATGCATAGTCTCCACTTCCCATTGGCCCTGCGTACCACCACAGGATTTGCTAACCATGTTGGATGTAACACTCCTCTAACCAGACCAGCTACCTCAAGTTTCTTGATCTCCTCGGCAATAAACTGCTGCTGCTCCAAAGCTTGCTTCCGGACCTTCTGCTTGATGGGTCGGGCATGTGGGTAGACAGCAAGGTGGTGCTCGATTACCTTCCTGGGAACACCGGGGATGTCAGATGGTTGCCAGGCAAACACATCGACATTTGCCTGCAGGAAGGCAATGAGCGCACTTTCCTATTTGTCATCGAGGGTGGCGCTGATGGTGAAAGTACCACCAGTGCCATCCAGCCCTGCCAGGACCTATTTCACAGCGGGTGCAGAGGCCTTGGATCTCTTGCTATCGGAACCCTCCGGCGAGTCATCAACAGGCGCAACATACCCCAGAGAGGTGCGCTTCCCGGATTCCTTGCCGGCGTCCCTGTTAGCCTTCTTCTTTCCATTACTTTCCTTGGCGGGGATTGCAGCTTCAGTGGCCTCTGCCGCGACTGCATCGCGATACATCTTGTCCACGCAAATAATTGCGTCCTTCTCGTCTGATGGAATGGAAATGATGCCCACCGGCCCTGGCATCTTCAAGGTGTTGTAGGCATAGTGGGATGCCGCCATGAACTTGGCCAAAGCTGGGCGACCAAGGATTCCATTGTATGGCAGGGGGAGGTCAACCACATCAAACATGATCTTCTCAGTCCGGTAGTTCAACTCTCCCCCAAATGTCACTGGTAATGTGATTTTCCCCTTAGGACGACTCCTGCCGGGGTTGATCCCTTGAAACGTACCAGTAACTTTGAGCTCTTCCTCTGCTATCTGGAGTTTGCTGATGACCTTTGAAGAAATCAGATTCAATCTGGCCCCGCCGTCAACCAGCATCTTTGTGACTTTGAAGTTGCGGATTGTTGGTGATACCAACAACGGCAAGCACCCTACCGCGGTGGTGCGGTTAGGGTGGTCCTCTTTGTCAAAGATGATGGGCGTGCGGGACCACTTGAGCGGCCTTCGAGAGTCTACCGCTGGCTCCACGGCATTGACTTCACGCGCCCACCGTTTAAGTTGGCAGTGAGAGGAGTGCAAAGATGCAGCCCCGTCAATGCACAGGCATCACTGGCCTTCTGGAATTCCTGCTCGCTGGTCTCCTCTTCATCTCCTCCATCACTCTCATCGTTGCAATCCTCCTTCTCACGGCTTCTGGCGGGTTTCCCTTGGTTCTAAGGAGACTTGCCGGGGCGGCTTGCTTCGCCACCCCGGCCCTTTCCGCCAGGGCCATTCTGATCTTTCTCTTTATCTTGCTTCTCATATTCAGCCCTCTAGTTCTTGACAAGCTGCTCAACCTGATGACACTCCTGGAGATCGTGGCCCTTGGTCCGATGGATCTTGCAATATGGTCGATCACCTTTCCCAACCTTCTCGGCAGCCGCGGCTTCCCAGCAATCAGTGCACACGGCAACCTCCTTGCCGGGTATCTCAGCCTTGGCTTTCTTGCCGGTACTAGGCAGGCCCGATCCCTCAACGGTCATCACTGCCTTATCCTTGCGCCTTTTGTTGCACTTCTTGTTCTTCTTCTTTTGACTGGTGGCCTCGTCATCATCCTCTGAATCGATGTCGAAGCCATCCTCTTCTCTGGGGAGCTTCCTCCCCTCCTCTATTCGAGCACACTTATCCACCAGAGTGTAAAGCTCCTTCACAGTCTTGGGCAATCGAACGTTCATCTTGGAACGTATCCGACGATTGCGCATGTTGGACTGGAACGTAGCTATCACAGCTGTCGGGTGGATGTCTGGAATATTTCTGTGGACTCTGCTAAATCTCTGCATGTATTTCCGCAGGCTCTCGCCTTCCTTCTACGGGAGGAGCTGCAAGTCGCTGGGCCGCCCTGGTTCTTGATGGCCGCCCGTGAAGGCGCCAACGAACTCATGGCACAGGTCAGCCCAGGTAAAAATGGAGTTGTCCGGCAGGTGCATCAGCCAAGCCCTCACATTTGGCTTGAGTGCCAAAGGGAAGTAGTTGGCGAATACCTTCTCATCTCTTCCCCCGGCAGCTTGATAAGTGATGGTGTAGATGCTCTAGAACTCTATTGGGTTCAGTCTTCCCTCATACTTCTCTGGTATCTCTGGCTTGAACGTGCGAGTGGACGGCCAACGGACTTGCCGTAGCTCACAGGTGAAGGCAGGGCACCCAGCCTCGAAAGGCAGGTACCCGCCGTCAGCGAGTGCGGGCTCATCGATGTTGGGGCCATCGCGCCTGTCGGACTGGCGGTGGGCGTCGCGGTGTCGCTCGGTGTTGACACGCGTGCCTTCCCTACGCCTGTCCTCCAGGACTCACCGTGGGCCTTGACGCGCTCAAGGGTCGGACGAAGCCATCGAGACATCGTCAGGTTCTTGGTCGCACGGCTCCCGCGCCGTCTGCCGTGGAGGGGACTGCACTATAGGAGCGGCCCCATCCGCACGGCCAGCAACGTGGGCCGTTGCTGCTGCCTGGGGAGGCCGTGGTGGGCCAGCCCGCTGCGATCCTCCCGCCTCAGTGAAGCCAATCAGACTCTGAATGGTGGCTCTCCACTCATCCATCTTATCAGCTGCCGGCGGAAATTTCAACAGTAGCTGAGCTCGCGCCATGGCCTCCGAAGCGGTGCTTGGCATGGATGTCGATGAAGACCGTAACGTCGCCCGGCTCCTGACGGTGCCGGTACCGGTCGCACCGTGCGCTCATCATCGTGAGCCAGCCGCCTGGATGGCGTGTGGATGGGGTGGAGGCGCTTGAGGGCCAGCGGCTCCGTTTGGCGTAGCGGCTGGGTCGGCTCATTCCGGGGGTGGCGCATGTTCTATGGCCGCTCCCGTGGCGGGAGCGGTCGGGGAGTTGCGATTCTCCCCCAGAGCGAGTACCCCCGCTGCAGCTGTGCCCTTCGGCCAGACGAGGAGGTGCAGATGGAATGATCTCTCCTCCCGTACCTTGTGGGACGTGGCCGCTGGAGTGTAGTTGGTGCTGTCCTTCTCCGGTGCCTCCTGCTCCTGCTTCGGCCGCAGGGGATGTGGTAACGACGCTGCCCGCGCCGACCACGTCCCCCGTAGCGTCCGCACTTCCAGGCGTCCCCGTAGCCCCCACGGCGTCGGCGGGCGCGTGTGGTTGGGCCTTCGAGGTGGATGGATGAGCTGCGGCGCCGGGCTTCTTCTTCGGCGCCATGGATGATGGAGCTGTTGACGAAGAAGATGGCAGTGAAGATGACGCGCTTCGTACATGTCTCGGGTTCGTGCAAGCGCAGACCCCTACCTGGCATGCCAAAGATGGCGTGGGAAACCACGGCCAACTATGGGGCCAAGGGCCCCTTTTGGTTCGGTAGGGGGACTGGGCGCATTGCACAAAGAGCGGAGGAGCGCAGCGCAGCGCGACAGAGATTACACGGGCAGTTTTTACCCAGGTTCGGGGCGCCGCGAGGTGTAAAACCCTACTCCTGCTTTCGTGGATTGTTGGTGGATGGTGGTGGAAACACAACGCTCTTGCCCGGCAGGGTTGCCATGGGCCTCCTTTTATAAATTAAGGGGTCACCACAGTGGCAAATCAGTCATTGTGTACTGATTAGATAGAGAACCGTGCTATCATATCTCCTCTGTAGACAGAGCAGTATGCATTAAATGCGCCGCTCAGTGTCACATCATGGCCTGCCCGACACGCCTTGCCGGGTTGTTTGGCCACCTTCTCTCCTGTCTGCATGACACATCGCAGGACGGGTGTCATCTCGAGGTGATTCCTGTAGGAAATGGCTGCCATGTGGCAAAAGGCAGCCACTTAGTCATCTCGGGGCTTGACACCGCACCGATCGGTGACTTGCATCGCCGTGAGGTGGGGCAGTGAAGCCTTGGCGGGGCGTTTTGCCTTCGTATGCCTCGACAGGCCTGCCAGGGTGGCCTTGAGGCTTTCTTCCGGGGCAACCTTGACCTTGCCAGGCTCTCCTGCCCGGCAAGGGAGGTTTTTCCTTAGCGGCATCTTGCTTCTTGGCTTGACTTGGTCTTCTCAACTTGCCCTTTGGTTCCTCGAAGAGCCTATCTCTTTACCTTGGCCTTGTCTTGGATGTTGCAATCTGGATCTTGGGCTTGTGCATGTTCTGGGCAACAGACCCAGGGTTTTTTGCACCGACAGATTACCGTACCACTCTGGTGCGGATCGTGTTCTGGTCGACCTACGAGGTTCAGTAGTAACTTGATCTGAAGTTTCATGATCATCATCATTTGCTTCCTCTCTAGTTGGTGTAGGCATCACGGGAACGATTTTCTGTGATGTGCTACTTTCCAAGTCGAGAGAAGGTACAATTACCTCATCAAGTTCTACTTTCCTCCCACTCACTTCTTTCGAGAGAAACTCCTTATCTAGAAAGGACCCATTCTTAGCAACAAATATCTTGCCTTCGGATCTGTGGTAGAAGGTGTACCCAATAGTTTCTTTAGGGTATCCTATGAAGATGCACTTCTCTGATTTAGGTTCGAGCTTATCAGGCTGGAGCCTTTTGACATAATCGTCGCATCCCCAAACTTTAAGAAACGATAGCTTTGGTTTCTTGCCAAACCATAGTTCATACGGTGTCGTCTCAACAGATTTAGACGGTGCCCTATTTAACATGAATGTGGTTGTTTCTAATGCATAACCCCAAAATGATAAAGGCAAATGGGTAAGAGACATCATAGAATTCCCCATATCTAATAAAGTATGGTTATGACGTTCGGACACACCATTACGCTGTGGTGTTCCAGGTGACGTGAGTTGTGAAACTATTCCACTTTGTTTTAAATGAAGGCCAAACTCGTAAATCAAATATTCGCCTCCGCGATCAGATAGTAGAAACTTTATTTTCTTGTTACGATGATTCTCCAATTCACTCTGAAATTCTTTGAACTTTTCAAACATTTCAGACTTGTGTTTCATCAAGTAGATATACCCATACCTACTCAAATCATCTGTGAAGGTGAGAAAATAACGATACCCACTGCGTGCTTCAACACTCATCGGACCGCATACATCGATATGTATTATTTCCAATAAGTCATTAGCTCGCTCCATTGTTCTGGAGAACGGAGTTTTTAGTCATCTTGCCCATGAGGCATGGTTCGCAAGTATCAAATGATTCATAATCAAGTGATTCCAAAAGTCCATTCGCATGGAGTTTCTTCATGCACTTTACACCAATATGACCTAAACGGCAGTGCCACAAGTATGTTGCACTATCATTATCAACTTTGCATCTTTTGGCATCAATATTATGAATATGTGTATCACTACGATCGAGATTCAATAAACCATTCACATTGGGTGTATGACCATAGAAGGTTTTATTCATGTAAACAGAACAACAATTATTCTCCGACTTAAATGAATATCCGTATTGCAATAAACATGATCTAATCATATTCATGCTCAACGCAAACACCAAATACCTTTTATTTAGGTTCAACACTAATCCCAAAGGTAGAGGGAGTGTGCGATGGTGATCGTATTAACCTTGGAATCAATTCCAACACACATCGTCACCTCGCCCATAACTAGTCTCAGTTTATTCTGCAACTCCTGTTTTGAGTTACTAATCTTAGCAACTGAACCAGTATCAAATACCCATGGGCTACTACGAACACTAGTAAGGTACACATAAATAACATGTATGTCAAATATACTTTTGTTCACTTTGCCATCCTTCTTATCCTCCAAGCATTTGGGGTAGTTCTGCTTCCAGTGACCATTTCCTTTGCAGTAGAAGCACTCAGTTTCTGGCTCGGGTCCAGCTTTGGGCTTCTTCATGGGAGCGGCAACTTGCTTGCCATTCTTCTTGAAGTTCCCTTTCTTTCCCTTGCCCTTTTTTTTGAAACTAGTGGTCTTATTAACCATCAACACTTGATGCTCTTTCTTGATTTCTACCTTCGTCAATTTCAGCATCGCGAAGAGCTCGGGAATCGTTTTCGTCATCCCTTGCATATTATAGTTCATCACGAAGTTCTAGTAGCTTGGTGATAGTGACTAGAGAACTCTGTCAATCACTATCTTATCTGGAAGATTAACTCCCACTTGATTCAACCGATTGTAGTACCCAGACATTCTGAGCACATGCTCACTGGCTGAGCCATTCTCCTCCATCTTTTAGGCAAAGTACTTGTCAGAGGTCTCATACCTCCCGACACGGGCGTGAGTCTGAAATACCAATTTCAGCTCTTGGAACATCTCATATGTTCCATGGCGTTCAAAACGTCTTTGGAGCCCCGATTCTAAGCCGTAAAGCATGGCACACTAAAATATCAAGTAGTCATCATACTGAGCTTGCCAAACGTTCATAACATCTGCATTTGCTCCTGCAATAGGTCTGTCACCTAGCGGTGCATCAAGGACACATAATTCTTTTGTGCAGCAATGAGGATAATCCTCAGATCACGGACCCAGTCCGCATCATTGCTACTATCATCTTTCAACTTAGTTTTTCTCTAGGAACATATCAAAAAAATAGGGGAGCTACATCGCGAGCTATTAATCTACAACATAGATTTGCAAATACTATCAGGACTAAGTTCATGATAAATTAAGTTCAATTAATCAAATTACTAATGAACTCCCACTTAAATCAACATCCCTTAAGTTGTTTAAGTGATACATGATCCATATCAACTAACTCATGTCCGATCATCACGTGAGATGAGATAGTTTTCAATGGTGAACATCTCTATGTTGATCATATCTACTATATGACTCATGTTCGACCTTTCGGTCTCCAATGTTCCGAGACCATGTCTGTACATGCTAGGCTCATCAAGTTTAACCCAAGTATTCTGTATGTGTAAAACTGTCTTACACCCGTTGTATGTGAACGTAGAGTCTATCACACCCGATCATCACATGGTGTCTCAAAACGATGAACTTTCGCAATGGTGCATATTCGGGGAGAACACTTATATCTTGAAATTTAGTGAAGGGATCATCTTATAATGTTACCGTCGTTCTAAGAAAAATAAGATGCATAAAAGATAAACATCACATGCAATCAAAATATGTGACATGATATGGCCATCATCATCTCATGCTTTTGATATCCATCTCCAAAGCATCGTCATGATCTCCATCGTCACCGGCTCAACACCTTGATCTCCATCGTTGCGTCGTGGTCGTCTCGCCAACTATTGCTTCTACAACTATTGCTAATGCATAGCGATAAAGTAAATCAATTACATGGCGTTTTCATTTCATACAATAAAGAGACAACCATAAGGCTCCTGCTGGTTGCCGATAACTTACAAAATATCATCATCTCGTACAATATCGTATATCACATCATGTCTTGACCATATCACATCACAACATACCCTGCAAAAACAAGTTAGACGTCCTCTACTTTATTGTTGTAAATTTTACGTGGCTGCTACAGGCTTCTAGCAAGAACTGTTCTTACCTACGGCAAAAACCACAATGGTGAATTATCAAGTTTGCTATTTTAACCTTCTTCAAGGACCGGCCGCAGTCAAATTTGATTCAACCAAATTAGG
The DNA here is from genome assembly GCA_011799875.1 of Thinopyrum elongatum. NCBI lineage: Eukaryota > Viridiplantae > Streptophyta > Magnoliopsida > Poales > Poaceae > Thinopyrum > Thinopyrum elongatum. Next base: position 650,790,353 of record CM022298.1, read on the forward strand.
AGAAACAGACACCCGCCAGCCACCTTTGTGCAAAACTAGTTGCATGTCAGTCGGTGGAACCTATCTCATGTGCGTGGACATGTAAGGTTGGTCTGGGCCGCTTCATCCCACAATGCCGCTGAATCAAAATAAGACGTTGGTGGTAAGCAGTATAAACATCACCGCCCACAAATTCTTTGTGTTCTACTCGTGCATATCATCTACGCATAGACCTGGCTCTGATACCACTGTTGGGAAACATTCATGGAAAACAAAAAAAATTACGCACATGCAAGATCTATCCATGGAGATGCATAGCAACAAGGGGAAGAGTGTGTCTACGTACCCTTGTAGACCGTAAGCAGAAGCATTTAGTAACGCGGTTGATGTAGTCGAACTTCTTCGCACTCCAACTGATCAAGTACCGAACGTACGGCACCTCCGAGTTCTGCACATGTTCAACTCGGTGATATTCTCGCCTTCTTGATCCAGCAAGACGGGCGAAGTAGTGGATGAGTTTCGGCAGCACGACGGCATGGCGACGGTGATGGTGAAGTGATCTCCGCAGGGCTTCGCCTAAGCACTACGAAAATATGACCGGGGGTGTAAACAGTGGAAGGGGGCGCCGCACACGGCTAAGACAATTGTCTGGGATGTGCTAGGTGCCCCCCTCCCACATATATATAGGCGGAGGGGAGAGGGGAGAGGCCAAGGGGCACCCCAAGTAGGCCGACTCCTACTTGGGGTCTTTCCCCAAGTGGCGCCCCCCGTTCCATATTTGGAGTGCATGAAAAGGTAGGGGAGGGTGGCGACCCCCCTTTCCTTTCTCTCAAGGGAGGGAAAGGCAGGAGGGGCTAGCCCTCCCCCTTTTCCTTCCCTAGGGCTGGCCAGCCAAGGGAAGGGGCGCACCAACCCCCTTGTGGGCTGGTCTGTCCCCTCCTTTGGCCCATAAGGCCCACAACTCGCCGGGGGTGCCCGGAACCCCTTTCGGTGACCTGATTCCTTCCCGGTACGCCCCGAAACACTTCCGGTGTCCAAATACCATCATCCTATATATCAATATTTACATCTTGACCATTTCGAGACTCCTCGTCATGTCCGTACTCTCATCCGGGACTCCGAACAACATTCGGTCAGCAAAACATATAACTCATATAACACTATATCGTCAACTATGGGTTCGAGAACTATGTAGACATGACCGAGATGCCTCTCCGGTCAATAACCAATAGCGGAACCTGGATGCTCATATTGGCTCCTACATATTCTACGAAGATCTTTATCGGTCGAACCGTTATGACAACATACGTAATTCCCTTTGTCCATCGGTATGTTACTTGCCCGAGATTCGATCGTCGGTATCTCTATACCTAGTTCAATCTCGTTACCGGAGAGTCTCTTTACTCGTTCCATAATACATCACCTTGTAACTAACTCCTTAGTCATTTGCTTGCAAGCTTATGATGTGTATTACCGAGAGGGCCCAGAGATACCTCTCCAAAACTCGGAGTGACAAATCCTAAACATGATCTATGCCAACTCAACAAACACCTTCGGAGATACCTGTAGAGCATCTTTATGATCACCCAGTTACGTTGTAACGTTTGATGGCATACAAGGTATTCCTCCGTTATCTGGGAGATGCATAATCTCATAGTCGAAGGAATATGTATTTGACATGAAGAAAGCAATAGCAATAAACTGAACGATCATTATGCTAAGCTAACGGGTGGGTCTTATCCATCACATCATTCTCCTAATGATGTGATCCCGTTATCAAATGACAACACATGTCTATGGTTAGGAAACCTTAACCATCTTTGATCAACGAGCTAGTCTAGTAGAATCATACTAGGGACGTGGTATTTGTTTATGTATTCAGACATGTATTTAAGTTTCCGATAAATACAATTCTAGCATGAATAATAAACCTTTATCATGAATAAGGAAATATAAAATAACAACTTTATTATTGCCTCTAGGGCATATTTCCTTCACCTAGTTGATGTGAGACTATCTCCTTCTTTTTGTCTTCTCCACAACCACCATATTCTATTCCACCTATAGTGCTATATCCATGGCTCACGCTCATGTATTGCGTGAAAGTTGAAAAGGTTTGAGAACATCAAAAGTATGAAACAATTGCTTGGCTTGCCATTGGGGTTTTGCATGTTTAATACTTTGTGTGATGAAGATGGAGCATAGCTAGACTATATGATTTTGTTGGGATAACTTTCTTTGGCCATGTTATTTTGAGAAGACATGATTGCTTTGTTAGTATGCTTGAAGTATTATTGTTTTTATGTCAATATTAAACTTTTGTTATGAATCTTATGGATCTGAATATTCATGCCACAATAAACAAAATTACATGGATAAATATGTTAGGTAGCATTCCACATCAAAAATTCTGTTTTTATCATTTACCTACTCGAGGACGAGCAGGAATTAAGCTTGGGAATGCTTGATACGTCTCCAACGTATCTATAATTTTTCATTATTCCATGCTATTATATTATCTGTTTTGGATATTTTATATGCATTAATATGCTATTTTATATTATTTTTGGGACTAACCTATTAACCCAGAGCTCAGTGCCAGTTTCTGTTTTTCCTTGTTTTTGAGTTCCGCAGAAAAGGAATATCAAATGCAGTCCAAACGGAATAAAACTTTACGATGGTTTTTCTTCGACTAGAAGACACACGTAGGACTTGGAGACTAAGGAAAAAGAATCCTGAGGCGACGGCAACGGTGCGGGGCACGCCCCAGTGGGCGGGGGCGCGCCCCCCTGCCTTGTGGGTCCCTCAAAGCTCCTCTAACCCTAATCTTCGGCCTATAAATTCCCAAATATTCCCAAACCATCAGAGGCATCCACGAAAATACTTTTCCGCCGCCGCAAGCCTCTGCTCCCATGAGATCCCATCTTGGGGCCTTTTCCGGTGATTTTCCGGAGGGGGATTCGATCACGGAGGGCATCTACATCAACCCAATTGCCCTTCCGATGAAGCGTGAGTAGTTTACCTCAGACCTACGGGTCCATAGCTAGCAGCTAGATGGCTGTCGGGGATATCGTGCGACATATGCCAGGGGGTGGCTTATCGTGGATGGGGACAAAAGTACGTCGCCGGGCTCTAGAAGCGGGAGTGAGCGAGACCGCGTACGCTTGCGAATCTTACCCAGGTTTGGGGCTCTCCTAGGAGATAACACCCCTAGTCCTGCTCTACGGGGTCTCCGCGTGATCACTACCTCAACAGGTAGCTACAAGCTTGCTCCTTGAGCTGTTTGGCTAGAGGAGGAAGAAGGGCAAGGCTAGCTCTACTCCACTCTCTCTGCGCGCGTGTGTGTGGTGCTGTGGGTGCTCGACGAGGCGTCTGCCAAAGTGCCAACCCCTTGCATGGGGTGACCTGGGGGGTTTATATAAACCTACCCCCCAGGGGTACAACGGTAATCTGGCCAGATGCGGGGCCCGGCAGTCAGCGTCACTGGTCGCCGGCTTCTCCGCCGACCGCCGGGGCCCGCCGCCTGGTGGGTCCGCCGACTGCCGTGATCTCAGCCGACAGGTGGGTCCCGCCGTCTACGGGTCGCGTTGACTGCTTTATGCTGTAGCATTCCCCCTGATGACAAAGGCCTCGTCAGGGGGAGCGTGGATACAGTCCCGCCGCCTAGCGGGGGCTCACTGTAGCCATACCCCGTCGTATCTGGTTAATGGCGCACAGACTTCAAGGGAGGAGGAGGGCCGCCTGCTAGGAGCCGGCCTCCCACTGAGCTGACTGGTCTGGGCTCGCCGCCTTCTGGCTTGTCACGGACAGGTAGGGCCCGCCGCCTGCGGGCCGTACTGGCCGCCCGTCGCGGGAGCATGGCTTCCTCTGCCATGGGTGATGTCATGAGCGGCATGGCAACAGTCCTGCGTTGGGCGCAGGATGCCTGCTTGGTACAATGTACTGTGGCCACGTTCTGCCCTGGATTCGGGAGTGGCAGGCCTGTACTATAGCCATGCCCTGTCTCATCATGTTTATGTTGGCGCTGACTTCGAGGGCACGAGGGGCCGCCTGCTAGGACTCGGCTTCCCAGGAGGCCGCCTGCTAGGAGTCGGCCCACTTCATGGCTGTCTTGTGGACTCCGCCGCCTCCTGGCAGCCGGTTGCTTGGACCAGCCGGCCTCAAGAAGGCGGCCCTTTGTCCTTGATGCTTGAGGGGCGTAGCCTGCCCCGATGTCTTGAAATACCAAAGGGTGCTGATGGGGCTACCCGTGGTCATTTACTCCAACAGTAGTCACCGAAGCTGATGAGGCGCTGCGGCTGACGGGGCGAGAAGCCTCAGCGGCTTCATATTCCGGGTCGCCTGGTATTCTGCTTCGTCCGTCTTCCGAGGTGCCGACTGGTAGGTGTCGGCCATGACCAGGCAGGCCGCCTGGCGATTTTGAAACGTCGTGGTGGGGACTAGGTGGCATGCTAGCCAGACGTCAGGCTTGCCGCCCGCGCATGTCGACCACGTGGCGTCATCAGGTCAAGCCGGCCTGCCAGCCCACGCGCGTGACGGGACAGCGCCGCAGGCCGGGGCCCGCCACTATAGTGCCTCGGCACGTGCGTGGATCCGCTATGGCCGAGGTGGACGGTTGGGCTTCTGCGGTAGTTAATACGCGCCTTTACTGGCGCCGCAATCATGGGAACGTGGGGGAGTGGGCGTAGTTAATCCCACGATCCCCCACGCCCCCGCCCCCTCAGCTTCGCCGCCTGGGGCTATAAGTAGGGGGAGGAGGGGGCGGCAGATGCACGCGCGCCCTTCTCTCCCTTCGCCCTTCTTCATCTTATCCACTGCCGCCGCGCCCTTTCCTCCCGTCGAAGTGCTAGCGCAGCCCACCGTCGTCGAGCGTCCTCTCGCTGCGGCTTCCTTGCTCCACCGCAGCCTCGCCCGCTCGCCACCGCGCCGCGCCTGCGACGACCTCCTTCGTCTATGGCGCGCTCACGAGCCGGCGACTGGGATGGCTCCAACGTCCATGACGATCACCTCTCCTTCCTTCGTCAAACACGGCGGCTGCCCCGGGAGGCGAACGTGCAGGTGCGCGTTCCCCCCGAAGCAGAAATTTCATCGGCGCCGGAGGACGATGAACACGTCGTCTTCCGGTCCCATTTCCTTCGCGGCTTCGGCCTTCCGGCGAGCGGCTTCCTCCGCTCCTTCCTCGACTTCTACCGAGTCCAGCCGCACCACCTCATGCCAAACATGGTGGTGCTGCTGCCGCCTTCGTCACCATGTGCGAAAGGTACCTCGGCACTCTCCCCACCCTCGAACTCTGGGGGGAGTGCATCTACCTCAAACTTGGCACCGCTGCCAAGGGCCAGGCGGCTCAATGCGGACCCTGCATGGCGGTGCGGTGCCCGGGCATCGGGAACCATTTCCCGCCCATCTCCCTACTGCAGTCGGCCAAGCTGTGGCAGAAATCCTATTTCTACATCAAGAACATCCACCCGACAAGCGACTACGTCAACTTGCTGGCCTACGCAGCCGGCCCGCCAGTCGAGCCGCGCGCCAACTGGCAGTACAAGCCGAGTTCCCTATCGGCCGCCTCCTCCGCCGCCCTTGCCCGACTTCAGGCGATGACGGAGTCGGAGGGCCTGAAGGGCTCGGACTTGCTGGCTGCCTTCGTGACGCTCCGAGTGCTCCCCCTCCAAGCTCGGCCTCACATCATCAGCTGCATGAGCGGACACCGGGACCCATGCCGGATGTGCACACGGGACCTGCCGGACATGGAGGTGGTCCGGCTGGTCAACTATATCTCCAACTGCAAGCTGTCGGAGGCGGACTGGCGATTCGGCATGCGGCCGTACAACCGCGCACATCCGCCGCCTGCGGTGAGTCTTGTAATTCTTTTCTCTTTGCTGGTCCGAGTTCTTGTTTTGCCGCCTGACCAGTCCGCCATGGTGCAGGTCCTCCCGGCCCAGTCGGCCGCCGGCGCTCTGGATCTAGGTCAGCAGTATATGCCAGACCGAATGAGGAGCGACATGGAAGACCCTGACTTGGGGGCAGCCGCCATGGAGGAGGACGACGCCACAGGTGGCGGCGGTGGAGCAGGCGGCTCCGGGGGAGGAGGCGGCCTTGAGGACTGGCCGGATGACGATGAGGAGGAGAATGAGCCGCGCCGTCCGCATGGCACCGATAGGACGGGCGCGAGCTCCTCAGCCGCGCCGACCGCACCAGGCGGCCCATAAAAGCGCCGAGCCGGCTCGTTGCTGTTCGGCAGCCGGCCGAAGAAGTCCAAGGACGCGGCCGCCGTGACCAGGCGGCAAGAGGCTGCCGCAAGAGCGGCCCAGTTCCAGAAGGCCCCAAAGCAGCCCCCGATGGTGTCCGCGTAAGTGCTTGGTTGTGTTTTCCTTTCTTCTTCCTTGCAAACTTTTTCTGAGTTTTCTCTTGTCTTGCTTGAATCAGGGCCCCACTCACTCTTGATCGGTCTGCCGCTGCTTCCGTGATCGGGGAGGCGGAAGGCTCCGCCAATACCCGCCGCGTGGATCCGCTCGCCGACCACCGGGCGGTGACGGAGAGGAACGCGCGGGAGGCGCGCTAGGAGCGGGAGGAGGGGGAAAGGCAGGAGGCGGAGGCAGCCGAGGTAGCGCGGGCGGACGTGGACGCGGTGGCCAAGGCTCAAGCGGACGCTGCGGCCAAGGTCCGGGCGGACGCCGCCGCCAAGGCTCAGGCGGACGCGGCCGCTAGGGCGCAAGCGGAAGAAACCGCATGCGACCGGACCCCGCAACTTGTCATTCCGTTGCGTGCGGCGCCGCCAGCGTCAGAGATCCCGGTGCCGACTGGAGGAGCCGGCGATGACCAGCCGGTCGTGGAGAGGAGAGGAGGCGACGCCATCGTCTCGGAGGCGGAGGTGCCCCCGCAAGCGCCGACTGCCAGGGCCCGAGGCAATCGGCCTGACGTGCAACCGGCGCCGCCGGCCAGTGGCGAGTTGGTGGTGGGGGCGACTCCCGTGGTCTGGCCTTCGGTGCGCCGGCGTGCGGCGAAGGCGGCCTTGGCACTGCGGGCGCAGGAGATCGGGGCCGCGAGCTCGTCGGCCCCAGACTTAGAGGCCACCAGTGCCGCACCACCAGAATGGATGCCTGGGGGCGGGACGGGCGTGCTGAACAAGGCCGCGCAGGACGTTCAGGCCCAAGGCGCCGCCCTCCAGCAGTGTACGAAGGCGTTCTTGGTGACGCGGACGGCCGTTCGGGTATGCTTCTTTGCTTTGTTTTTTGATTATTGCAGTCTTCCGTGGGGGCGCGCTAGCGCACCCACTGGGTGTAGCCCCCGAGTTCCGGGCCGGCTGCTGAGCAGGTGGCTCGGAACTTTAAGGTAGGTTCCGAGTGCTAACTTGTTTTCTCTTCTTTTGTCTTCGTTGCAGGACTACCACAACATCCGCGCAGCTGCCTTCAACTCCCACGTCTAGGAGTTGGCTAAGCGGACCGCCGACCTCACCGAAAGCCGGCGTAAGCATTCTGTCTACTTCCTCGCGGGGGCGTGTCAGCGCACCCGCTGGGTGTAGCCCCCGAGATTCGGGCCGACTGCTGAGCAGTCGGGCCGGATCTTCTGGCAACCACTTTTCTTTTTTGGTCATCTTTGTTGATTGTCCTCTCTTTCTCATTTTTGCAGGAGCCAACGCCACACTGCAGCAGCATCTGGGCGAAGTCCGGACCGAGCTGCGCGCCAAGGAGGAGGAGCGCCGTAAGGCGGCCCTGGAGCGCGACCGTCTGGCCAAGAAGTTGGCGGACCAGGCGGACCAGCACAAGGCGGAGCTCCAGAAGCTCAAGGAGGCGGAAGGTGTCCTTCAAGCCGAGTTTGAGATCGAACACTCAAAGTGGGACGAGAAGGAGGCGATCCTCGCCGCTGGCTACGGCGAGATTGAGGACATGATCGACGGTAAACTTCTTTCTTTGGAATAGCTACCGACTGCATCGGGAGTCGGCTTCTGATCTTTGTTTTTCTTTTGCGTAGACTTCTTTCCTAGCCACGCCGTCGCCGTCAGCCAGGCCATTGAGGCGCAGCGCGACCAGCGTAGGAGGGAAGGAGTGGAGATCCCGCCCGACGCGCCTCGGAACATGAACGAGCAGCTCCTGGCCATCAGGACGCGTTTGCAGCCGATTCACCGTCTGCTCCACCGCCTTCAGCGTGCCGGGTCTCAGCTGGTTTCCGCCCTCTGGCCAGGCGGCCAAGCTCCACGCACCCCCAGTCGGACCGCCGACTGGTTGGAGGCGGCAATCGGCCGCTTCGAGGCTTTGAGGGGCTCCTCCGCTCGGGCAGGCGCCCGAAGAGCCTTGGAGTTCATCAAGGCGTGGTATCCTGGGCTGAACCTAGCCCAGTTGGCCATGTTCCGGCAGGAGGCCATGGAAGAGTTGGTGGCAGCGGGGCCTGCGCTCACCCATCGTGCGGTGGCGATCGCCGAGTACACCGACACCAGCGTCTTCTTCCCCGAGCTGGACGAGGAGGGTGCCGAGGTGCTGATGAACTGGTTCGGGCTGAACCCGGATGACAGCGAGGACTCGGCGGAAGAAATCGCCTCAAGTGACGAAGGCGAGGACGAGGAAGATGAGGATGGTGAAGGCAATGCACCGGAGGGCGGAGCGGATGCCCAGCCTCAGCTTGATCGGGCCTCGAGCAACGAGCCGCGTGCGAGTGCACCGACTGCTGCTGAAGGCGACCAAGCCGAGGCTGGCCAGACGGCCACTCCACCAGCTGGCGCCGCCGACTCCACCAACCTGCCAGACTCGCCTGTTGCTCCTTTGGCCTAGGCTGCCAACTTATCTTATCTTTTCCTGCTTTGGTAATCTTTAGAACAAACTTTGTTAAATTCGCGCAATTCCACCCGCTGGGGGTGTATTCAAACTTTGTTGAATGCTAGCCGAGGGCCTCTTGCTATGTGATTTAATCCTCGCACAAGATGTGCTTCGCCGAGCTCTGACTTGTCTTGCTTTCTATTCTTTTGGCTTTTTCCTTTGACGCTTTCCCTTGGCTGCCGCCTTGCCGGCCAGACAGCCATTCTTCGGTCTGCTGGCCGGGTCAAGTACTTGGCCATTTTGGGAAGATAATTACTTTGGCCGCTTAGAACGTAGCAATTTAAGTGAGAAGCCGGCCGGCCGGCTGCTCAGCAACTGGACGGCTAGGTGAGGAGCCAACTTGGCCTATGTGGGTGCTTTCGTCCTTAGCCATTTTTCATGTGAGCACCATTTCCTGCCTTTGACTCTTGCCTGCCAGATAGTTGCTCTACGAGCTGCGGCTTATGGCAAGGGTGGGCTTAGATGCCGGCACACTACTAGTCTGACTGCAGGTAGAGCCAACATAGTACAAGGCGGCAAGCCCCCGGGCCGACTGGTCGGACCCGGTGCCGGGCGGAGGAATGAAATAACATACTCACAGGCATGAAACTTATCATACAGATAAGAAAGGTAGCCCCCGAGTGCTCCTCGAGGGACCCGGTACCTTTGCCCTTAGTACAAAAGGTAGCGTGGTACATATTGTATTTAAGTGTAAAATCTTCGGAGGAGATTTGTGTTCCATGGGCGCTCTGTTTCCTTGCCGGAATCGTCCCTTTTGCGCGCCCTGGGCTTCTGCGCATCGATGAGGTAATAGGAGTCGTTGCCCAAGGCTTTGCTGATGATGAAGGGGCCTTCCCAAGGGGCCGAGAGCTTGTGTTGGCCGGCTGTTCGCTGGATCAGCCAGAGCACAAGGTCTCCCTCTTTGAAGGATCGTGGCTTGACCTTCCGACTGTAGTAGCGGCGCAGGCTCTGCTGGTAGATGGCGGACCGGCTGAGTGCTAACAGCCGGCCTTCTTCCAGCAGATCGATGCCGTCTTCTCGTGCTTCCTTCGCCTCCGCCTCCATGTACATGGTGACGTGAGGCGAGTCGAACTCGATGTCAGTTGGGATGACGGCCTCGGCCCCATACACGAGGAAGAAGGGAGTGAAACTGGTTGATCTGTTTGGAGTGGTGCGGAGGCTCCAAAGGACGGCCGGCAACTCGTCGATCCAGCAGCCGGCCGAGCGCTCCAGTGGCTCGACCAGTCGGGGTTTGATGCCAGATAAGATGAGGCCGTTTGCTCGTTCTACTTGGCCGTTTGACTGCAGATGGGCAACGGACGCTAACTCCAGTCGGATGCCCTACGTCGCGCAGAAACAGGCCAAGGCGCCTTTGGCAAAGTTAGTGCCATTGTCGGTGATGATGCTGTGTGGTACACCGTACCGGACGGTGATATCTGCAATGAAGGTCACAACAGTCGGACCATTTAGTTTCTTGATTGGTTTTGCTTCAATCCACTTGGTGAATTTGTCCATGGCGACAAGCAGATGGGTCATGCCATCGCGTGCTGTCTTGAATGGGCCCACCATGTCCAACCCCCAGATGGCAAAGGGCCAGGTAAGGGGGATGGTCTTGAGTGCAGAAGCCGGCAGATGTTGCTTGGAGCTGAATTTTTGGCACCCCTTGCATTTCTTGACCAGATCCTTGGCGTCCTCCAAAGCAGTCGGCCAGAAGAAACCATGGTGGAAAGCTTTGGCGACAAGGGATCTGGAGGCCGCGTGGTGGCCGCACTCGCCTTGGTGTATGTCTCTGAGGATTGCCTTGCCTTTCTCTGGTTCGACGCAGCATTGGAAAACGTCGGTCACGCTGCGCCTGACAAGCTCTCTGTTTACTATCGTGTAAGCTCCTGCCCGGCGTTGCACCTGCCGGGCCGAGATCTCATCAACTGGTAGCTCTCCACTTACCAGAAAGTTGAGGATGGGCTACGCCCATGATGGTGCTTCGACTTCATCCACTGTCATTACGGCCACTGAAACTAGGGCAGTTGGGTTGGGAGGTGGCGGGGTGGAGTCGGCCGCGTCTTGCTACGTTGTTGAAGTCCCCGGGACGGCCGCTGCAGTCCCCGGGCCGGGTTGTAGAGTCCCTGGGCCGGGTGCAACTGCCGCAGTCCCCGAGCCGCTTGGTGAAGTCCTCGGGCCGGCTGCCGCAGCCCCCGGGCCGGGTGCGACTGCTGCAGTCCCCGTGCCGCCTGCCGAACTCCCCGGGCCAGCTGCTGCAGCCCCCGGGCCGGGTGCGACTGCTGTAGTCCCCGTGCCGCTTGCCGAAGTCCCCGGGCCGGCTGCTGCAGCCCCTGAGTCGGATCCGACTGCTTCGGGAGCAGCCGGCACGAAGATGGATTCTGATTTCAGGGAAGGCTTGATAGACGGCTTGCGGAGGCACTGAAGGGACACGCCAGCTGGTATGGCTTGCCTGGTGGAGCCGATCCGTGCCAGGGCGTCTGCTTGCTTGTTGTCGGCCTGTGGCACGTGAAGGAACTCGCACCCATCAAAATATCCGTTGATCTGCTGGACGAGGAAGCGGTAGCTCGCCATATTTGCATCCTTAGCGTCCCAGTCGCCAGACGACTGTTGGACCACCAAGTCCGAATCGCCGTAGCATAGAATCCAGTGGATGCCAATCTCCTTGGCCAGCCGGAGTCCGTGTACTAGCGCCTCGTACTCGGCCACGTTGTTGGAGGCGGCAAAGTGGATTTGTAGCGTGTATCTGAGCTTGTCGCCTTTGGGAGAGGCGAGGACGACGCCGGCTCCCAAACCAGTGCGCATCTTCGAGCCATCAAAGTGCATCCACCAATGAGTGGAGTCTGGAGCTGGCGGCAGGTACCGGGTCTCGGCCCATTCGACGAGGAAGTCGACAAGTGCTTGGGACTTGATGGCGGCGCGAGGCTGGTAGAAGATGGTGTAGGGGGCCAGCTCGATGGCCCACTTGGCCACTCGGCCCGATGCGTCTCTGCTGCCTATGATCTCCGCAAGCGGGGCGGTGCAGACGACCGTGATGGGATGCTCTTAAAAGTATGGCTTGAGCTTCTTGGCGGCAAAATGCACGCCATAGCACAACTTTTGGTAGTGGGGGTAGTTCTGCTTGGAAGCTGACAGCACCTCACTCAAGTAGTAGACGAGCCTCTGGACCGGCCGTGCCTTGCCATCCTCTCGGCACTCTACCAACATAACTGTACTGACCACCCGGCTGGTGGCGGTGTTGTAGAGAAGCATGGGCTCCTTGGCAGCCGGAGCGGCCAGGACGGGCGGCGTGGTCAACATCTTCTTGAGTTGGAGGAAAGCCTCGTCCGCCTTGTCGTTCCACTCGAAATGAGTGGTTTTCTTCATCAAATGGTACAGTGGAAGAGCCTTCTGGCCTAGCCGACTGATGAAGCGGCTGATGGATGCCAAGCAGCCGGTGAACTTCTGAATGTCTTGCAGTCGGGTGGGACTCTCCATCCTCTCGATGGCCTTGATCTTGACAGGGTTGCACTCTATGCCGCTCTCTGAGACAAGGAAGCCGAGGAGCTGGCCGACTGGTACTCCAAAGGCACACTTTTCTGGGTTGAGCTTGATTTGAAAACGGCGCAGGTTATCAAAGGTTTCCTTGAGATCTTCCAGGAGGGTACCGCGCTTCTCCGTCTTCACCACAATATCGTCCACATAAACATGGGCATTTTTGCCGAGTTGCTTGAGGAGGCACTTCTGCATGCAACGCTGAAACGTGGCGCCGGCGTTTCTCAAGCCGAACGTCATGGTCAGGTAGCAGAAGGCTTCGAATGGTGTGATGAAGGAGGTCTTCAGGCGGTCGGCCGGGCTTAACTTGATCTGGTGGTACCCCGAGTAGGCATCCAAAAAACTCAACAACTCGCATCCGGTTGTGGAGTCTATCACTTGGTCAATCCGAGGCAAGGCGAATGGATCTTTTGGGCAAGCTTTGTTGAGGCTGGTGTAGTCAATACACATGCGCCATTTGTTGTTCTTCTTTAGTACAAGGACTGGGTTGGAAAGCCACTCTGGGAAGAATACTTCCATAATGAAGCCGGCTGCTAGAAGCCGGGCTATCTCTTCACCAACAATTCCTCTCTTCTCCTCCGACAGGCGGCGGAGGGGTTGCCTGACTGGTTTTGCATCTGCTCTGACATGTAGCTTGTGCTCGGAGAAATCCGTCGGAACACCCGGCATGTCCTTTGGAGACCACGCAAAGATGTCCTGATTCTCATGGAGGAAATCGACGAGCTCGCTTTCCTATTGGTGTCGAGGCGGGCTCCTATGACAGCGAACCTCTCCGGGTGCTCCGGGTCCAAGGGTATCTTCTTGGTTTCTTTGGCCGGTTGGAAAGAGCCCTGAGCTTCTGACCCCTTGGGATCTGGCGACAGGTCCGGCTGCTCGTCGGCCATGGCCACAACCCAGTCAAGGAGCCGTTTCTCGGCAGCAATCACAAGGGACTCGGCCAGCCGACTGCTGGCAGTGGCACAGGCGGCAGACTTCTGGTAGTCGCCGGCTATGGTGATAATGCCCTTGGTGCCCGGCATCTTCATCTTGAGGTAGGCGTAGTGGGGGCCGCCATGAACTTGGCCTGAGCAGGCCGGCCAAGCAACGCGTGGTAGGGGCTTTCAAGGTCAACCACCTCGAACTAGATTGGCTCTCGGCGGAAGTGATTCTTGTCTCCGAAGAGGACATCTATCTTGATCTTGCCAATTGGTGAGCAGGATAGGCCAGGCACAATGCCATGGAAGACAGTCTGGCTGGGCTGGAGCTGTTTCTCTTTGATGCACAACTTCTCCATGCTGTCACGGTAGAGGATGTTGATGCTTCTACCGCCGTCTATCAGAATTCGGGAGAAACGAGCAGCTCGCCTCTCTGTTGCAAAGGTGGCATCCAGCACAAGGGCATAGGAACCCGGAGAAGGCATCACCTCCGGGTGGTCAGCTCGGCTCCAACTGATCGGCTTCTCTGACCAGTGCATGAACTCTGGGGCTTCAGAGGCGACGGTATTCACTTCTCGGCACTGTTGACGCCGGTTGTGCCTGTCGTCAGTCACGCTGGTGAAGACGACGTAAGCTCCATGCTCTTCAGGAAACTCATCCTGGATCGCGCTGACTGGTCGGACCGCCGGCTGCTGGGGAGGCGGAGGCGGCGGGCCAGCAGGCGGCGGAGGCAGTCCTTCGCCTCTGGCGATGCGGGTGAGCTAGTGGCACTTCCGGGTGGTGTGGTTGGATGGCTTCGCGCCGCTGTGGAACTTGCAGGGAGCGTCGAGGGTTTGCTCAAATGAGAAGGCGAGCAACCAGGCAGGCTTGCCGCCCTTCTGGCGTTTGGGGCCGGGCTGCTCCTCTGGCTGCTGATCTTCGACGGTCGCCACCTGCCGGCTGGTAGTAGCCAGCTGCGGGGCCTTGCGCTTATTGTCGTTTGACTGTTGGCACCGACTGGAATCACCAGCCGGTGTCTGAGGGGCCGCAGGGAGTATCTTTCCTTACGCATCCACTCAGAGTTCCAACTTCATGGAGGAGTCGGCAGTGGCGTACTTGTCCGCTATGATCAGCAGCTCGTCGAGCGTGGCCGGCTCGTCGCAGAGGAGCCGGTGCTTGAGTAGGGTGCCCTCTCGGCACCCGGTAGTGAAGTATTCAATGGCTTGCACCTCATGAACCCCTTCGCAGGAGTTGCGCAGCTCGGCCCACCGCGTTAAGTATTCGCGGGTGGACTCGATCGGGCCTTGGATGCACAGGGAGAGCTGGCGAGGCTTGGGCGGCCGCTTGTAGGTGCTGGTGAAGTTACGGATGAAAACCTCGGTGAAGTCTAGTCAGCTGTTGACGCTGTAGGGCTTGAGGCTGTTCAGCCATGTCCGGGCCGTGCCCTGGAGCATGAGCGGAACATACTTCACGGCCACACGCTTGTTGCCGTTCGCTATGTTGACGGCAGTGGAGTAGTCGACCAGCCAATCTTCCGGCTTCACAGAGCCGTTGTACTTAGGAGTGTCCCGAGGGAGCGAGAACCCTTTGGAGAAGGGATCGTCGCGAATGCGAGGGCCAAAACAAGGCGGGCCGATTGCATCTTCTTCTTCCAATGCCAGGGACCGAGCCAAGTGGTCGATCCGGTTGCGGGCGTCGTTCTCTCCGACTCCTTCGCGGGGGCCCAGCCGGCGCCCGAGAGTCGGATGCTCAACAGGAGACGGAGAGGCGCGCCTCTCCCTACGCGGGGGAGGGGGCTGACGACTGTCCCGCTGTTCTACTGCTCGTGGGCGGCCGTCTTGGTCGCGCTCGATGGAGATGCGGGTGCGGCTAGCAACCGGCTCTGGGTCTCCTCGGTTGCGGGCGCCGGCTGCCGACGTCCGGGAGGTCGCGCCGTGCTCTCGGCGAGGGGGAAGGTTCCCAGCCTGTAGGCCGGGTTCCACCATGCGGCGGCCAGCTTCTTGCTGCGCGGCGGCCGCGTCGATGAGCTGCTGGACGCGCTCCATTATGCAGCGATGCTCGTCACCCTCCAGGCGGTCCAGCTCGTCTGCCGCTGCCTGGGCGGCGCGCAAGTTCTCCATGGGCATGGCGTAGACCGGGCGGTCGGCCCCCAACATGCTGGCGATGGCGGCGCCGCACTGCCGGACCATGCCCACGCGGCTGGGTTCGCCAGCAGCCGGTGTGCCGCAGACGGCACGGTCGATCTCGCGGTGGTAAGCCTCGGTGAGGCGTCTCATGGCCGCCAACTTGTTGGCGCTGTCGAGAAGTGTGATATGGCATGCTTCCAGCGTTTCACCGCTCGCACCGGGCGCTACGGGAGCGGACAGTTCCCGCATTGCCGCCTACAACGGGTCCCAGCTGGCCTGGTCGGAGGTTCCGTCGTGGCTGATGACCAGCACCTCAGTGACGGTGCTGGTGCTGGCGCTGCTGTCTGCAGTGGGAAGTGGGTCGTCGAAGATCACCACGTCACCGGGGAAGGCATCAGGAAGCGCGACATCGGCGTCGATGACCATGTCGACGAGCAGGTCGGTGGAGCCAACGGACTCCGGGTCGGAGACCGGCTCGTCGGCGATGTGAAGCTTGCCGAGGAGATCGACGAGGCAGCTCTCGGAGCTAGCTGTGCCCGCGTCGAGTGCGGGCTCGTCGAAGAGGTGGATCCCGCCAATGAGATCAGCGAGGCTGCTTGTGGTGCAAACAACTTCCACGCCGTGCAGCGTGTCGGCGCAAACGTCGTCGGGCGTGCCGGGCTGGCTGCGCTCGCCAGGGAGGAAGAGGGTTCCCGTCCAGAACGTGTTTCCGGACGACGGTGCACCTAGCCCCACAGTGGGCACCAAATGTCGGGGATATCGTGCGACATATGCCAGGGGGTGGCTTATCGTGGATGGGGACAAAAGTACGTCGCCGGGCTCTAGAAGCGGGAGTGAGCGAGACCGCGTACGCTTGCGAATCTTACCCAGGTTCGGGGCTCTCCTAGGAGATAACACCCCTAGTCCTGCTCTGCGGGGTCTCCGCATGATCACTACCTCAACAGGTAGCTACAAACTTGCTCCTTGAGCTGTTTGGCTAGAGGAGGAAGAAGGGCAAGGCTAGCTCTACTCCACTCTCTCTGCATGTGTGTGTGTGGAGCTGTGGGTGCTCGACGAGGCGTCTGCCAAAGTGCCAACCCCTTGCATGGGGTGACCTGGGGGGTTTATATAAGCCTACCCCCCAGGGGTACAACGGTAATCTAGCCAGATGCGGGGCCCGGCAGTTAGCGTCACTGGTCGCCGGCTTCTCCGCCGACCGCCAGGGCCCGCCGCCTGTTGGGTCCACCGACTGCCGTGATCTCAGCCGACAAGTGGGTCCCGCCGTCTACGGGCCGCGTTGACTGCTTTATGCTGTAGCATTGCCCCTGATGACAAAGGCCTCGTCAGGGGGAGCGTGGATACAGTCCCGCCGCCTGGAGGGGGCTCACTGTAGCCATACCCCGTCGTATCTGGTTAATGGTGCACAGACTTCAAGGGAGGAGGAGGGCCGCCTGCTAGGAGCCGACCTCCCACTGAGCCGACTGGTCTGGGCTCGCCGCCTTCTGGCTTGTCACAGACAGGTAGGGCCCGCTGCCTGTGGGCCGTACTGGCTGCCCGTTGCGAGAGCATGGCTTCTTCTGCCATGGGTGATGTCATGAGCGGCATGGCAACAGTCCTGCGTTGGGCGCAGGATGCCTACTTGGTACGCTATACTGTGGCCACGTTCTGCCCTGGATTCGGGGGTGGCAGGCCTGTACTGTAGCCATGCCCTGTCTCATCATGTTTATGTTGGCACTGACTTCAAGGGCGCGAGGGGCCGCCTGCTAGGACTCGGCTTCCCAGGAGGCCGCCTGCTAGGAGTCGGCCCACTTCATGGCCATCTTGTGGACTCCGCCGCCTCCTGGCAGCCGGCTGCTTGGACCAGCCGGCCTCAAGAAGGCGGCCCTTTGTCCTTGATGTTTGAGGGGCGCAGCCTGCCCCGATGTCTTGAAATACCAAAGGGAGCTGATGGGGCTACCCGTGGTCATTTACTCCGACAATGGCTTCTTCTCTCTCTATGATCTTCAATACCATGTTCTCCTTGATGTTCTTGGAGTTCTATCCGATGTAATATTCTTTTGTGGTGTGTTTGTCGAGATCCGATGAATTGTGGCTTTATGATCAGATTATCTATGGATATTATTTGAATCTTCTCTGAATTCTTATATGCATGATTTGATATCTTTGTATTTCTCTTCGAATTATCGGTTTGGTTTGGCCAACTAGATTGGTTCTTCTTGCAATGGGAGAGGTGCTTAGCTTTGGGTTCAATCTTGCGGTGTCCTCACCTAGTGACATAGTAGGGGTAGCAAGGCACGTATTGTATTGTTGCCATCAAGAATAAAGAGATGGGGTTTTTCATCATATTGCTTGAGTTTATCCCTCTACATCATGTCATCTTACTTAATGCGTTACTCTGTTCTCTTGAACTTAATACTCTAGATGCAGGCAAGAGTCGGTCGATGTGTGGAGTAATAGTAGTAGATGCAGAATCATTTCGGTCTACTTGACACGGACGTGATGTCTATATGCATAATCATTGCCTTGGATATTTTCATAACTTTGCGCTTTTCTATCAATTGCTCGACAGTAATTTGTTCACCCACCGTATTATTTTCCTTCAAGAGAGAAGCCTCTAGTGAAACCTATGGCCCCCGGGTCTATTTTCCCTTATATATTTTCAGATCTATGAACCAAAAATACCAAAAATATCTTGCTGCAATTTATTTACTTTTATTTTATTTTACTTTTTAGTAATCTTTTATATCTATCTCTATCAGATCTCACCATTGCAATTGACCGTGAAGGGATTGACACCCCCTTTATCACGTTGGGTGCAAGTGTTTGATTGTTTGTGTAGGTGCATAGATTGGAGACTTGCTTGTGCCTCCTACTGGATTGATACCTTGGTTCTTTAACTGAGGGAAATACTTATCTCTACTTTACTACATCACCCTTCCCTCTTCAAGGGAAAAACCAACGCAAGCTCAAGAAGTAGCAGTGGGCACAACCCACCAGGGCACGCCCTGGGGGGTTGTGCTCCCATCGGGCCTCCCCTCTGATACTTCTTTGGCCCATCTTGTGTCTTCTGGTCCAAAAAAATCTCCAAAATGTTTCGCTGCGATTGGACTCCGTTTGGTACTGATATTCTGCGAAGTAAAAAACAAGCAAAAAACAGCAACTGGCACTGGGCACTATGTCAATAGGGTAGTCCCAAAAAATGATATAAAGTTGCTATAAAATGATTGTAAATCATCCAAGAATGATAATATAATAACATGGAACAAGCAAAAATTATAGATCCATTGGAGATGTATCAGCATCCCCAAGCTTAATTCCTACTCGTCCTCGAGTTGGTAAATGATAAAAACAGAATTTTTGATGTGGAATGTTGCGTAACATGTTCATCACATATTCTTTTCTTTTGTAGCATGGACATTTGGAATTTTATATGGTTCAAAGCAATAGCCTAGTTTTGACATGAAGATTTCAATACTCAAGCATATCAACAAGCAACCATGTCTTTCAAAATATCAACACTAAAGAAAGTTATCCCAAGACCATCATGGTCAATCATTGATCCATTCATGAAACACACTCGCATATTAGCTACATCCAATGCTCAAGTATGATCATAGTGCCCCTTAGTTGGTGCTTTATGAGAGAAGATGGAGACTTGCAGAGGGAAGTAGGGATTTGTAGAGGTGCCAGACCTCAAAGCTTAAATTGAGAGATAATTTTTTTGAGAGGCATACTTTTCCCGTCAACGAAAACGACCGAGTAATTCCCAACACTTTCCATGCTAGATATATCATAGGCGGTTCCCAAATATAAAATAAAGTTTATTCCTTTTTCCACCATTCTTTCACATTCCATGGCTAGCCATATCCACGGATGCCTTCCATACCAACACTTTCCAAGGAATTTTGACAACATAAAGTAAATTTCTTTTTCATTTCAGGAGTGGGCATCCCTATTACCACCGTACTCTTGTCCAATGACAAGTGAATAAACACTCATCTTGAGAATAACACATCTAGCATGAAAAATATTGGCCACCCCCTGCCGCTTCATGAGCGGTACGAGCACACAAAAAGGAAATTTATTTTGAAAATTAGAGATGGCACATACAAATTTGCTTAGAACGGCATGGGAATACCGCATATAGGTAGGTATGGTGGACTCATATGGCAAAACTGGTTTTAAAGATTTTGGATGCACAAGTAGTATTTCTACTTAGTACAAGTAGAGGCTAGCAAAAAGATTGAGAAGCAACCAACCAAGAAACAAAAAATCACATAAGCGAGAAATTTACTAACTCTCAAATAAATCTAAGTGAAGCATGAGAGCATTTCTTCAAAAATATTAAAGCACACCGTGCTCAAAAAAAGATATAAGTGAAGCACTAGAGCAATTCCATAGCTTAAAATATTTATGTGAAGCATAAAGAGCAATTCTATCAAATCATAGCATAATTTTGGCTCTCTCAAATAGGTGTGTCTAGCAAGGATACTTGTGACAAACTCAAAAGCAAAACAAGCGAAGACTCATATAATACAAGACGCTCCAAGCAAAACTCATGATATGTGACGAATAAAAATATAGCTCCAAGTAAAATACCGATGGTCGTTAGAAGAAAGAGGGGATGCCTTCCGGGGCATCCCCAAACTTAGTTGCTTGTTTCTCCTTGAATATTAACTTGGGGTGCCATGGGGCATCCCCAAGCTTAGGCTCTTCTCACTCCTTATTCCTTCATCCATTGTGATCTCACCCAAAACTTGAAAACCTCAATCACACAAAACTCAACAAATACCTTCGTGAGACCCGTTAGTATAACAAAGCAAATCACCACTCTAAGTACTGTTGCAAACCCATTCATATTTTATTATTACATTATATCTAATGTATTCTAACTTTGCTATGGCTTATACCCCCAATATAGTCCATAGACTCATCAAAATAAGCACACAACACGTAAAAAATTCAGAATTTTTCATCGCTTCTGTGAATTTTCAAAATTATGCTACTGGACGCAAAAGTTTCTGTTTTTCAACAAGGTCAAATCAACTATCACCAAACATGATCCCAAAGGCTTTGCTTGGCCCAAACACTAACTAAAACATAAAAACACAATCATAACAGTAGCATAATTGTGCAAACACTCAAAAACAAAAAGAAAAAGGCAAAAATAAATTTTATTCATTGGGTTGCCTCCCAACAAGCGCTATCGTTTTACGCCCCTAGGTAGGAAAAATTCATAGATTCAAGTGTTGTCATCTTTCTTCCTATTTTCCATAGATGTGTTCTTGTTAGGAGGTTTTGCAAAAATAACTTGAAACACATTATCCATAGAAATTTAGCATTATCAAGTTGCCCATCTAAGTATCCCCTTTGATTTCCAGCCACAATCCAAGAATATTGTTGATTAACATCATTGAAAACTTGTTGGATTATATCGAAGACGGGGATTTCCTTTTTAAGGTTCTCATAAAATTTTTGATTATTCCCAAGCAAATGTCTTAACATATAATCACTATTATAAAGGATCTCTTTTATCACCGGTATTTCGCAGCTCATACCATAAAAATCAAAAAATTCCCTAGCTTCCCGTACTATGTACTCAAATTCATTCATAAGAACATGGGTAGCTATCTTTTTATCTTATGGATTTTTTTATAACGGGAAGCTCATAAAACAATCTTTGCAAGGTAGGATGGGTACAGATAAATCTATTTTTAAATTTTAGAACTAGTGCTGAAATAGCTTCCGCATAAGATTTAGTTCTTTTAAGTATAGGAGCATCATCAATAGTCAAATTTCCAACACAATTGAAAAATTCTTGGATATGTTCTTTTCCCATAACATTCCCTTGCCCCAAGACAAAAGTTTTAGCATCCAGATTGCCAGATCATCCAATTTTAGGAGTTAGGACATCATCTGTTTCTGCCATACCAAAATCACTCATGGTGACAAGTTCAAGCAAATAAGAGATCTAATGAGGAAACGGCGAACGAAAAAGAGGGCGAATAAAACGACAAATTTTTGCGAAGTGGGCGAGATGAAAATGAGAGGCAAATGGCAAATAATGTAAATTGCAAGGAGATGAGAATTGTGATTAGGAACCTGATAGATGTTGATGATGTCTCCCCGGCAACGGCGCCAGAAATTCCTTTTGATGTCGCTTGAACTACGTCGGTATTTCCCCAAAGAGGAAGGGATGATGCAGCACAGGTACGATAGGTATTTTCCTCAGTTATGAAACCAAGGTATCAATCTAGTAGGAGAACCAAGCAACACTATGTAAACGGTACCTGCACACAAAGAACAAATAGTTGTAACCCGACGCTTATGAGGGGTTGTCAATCCCTCTACGGGTAACGGTGCCAGAAATTTTCAAGTTGACGGGACAAAAATTGTGTAGATTGGATAAATAGATCTCGATAAAACACGAAATAAAATAAGTAATAAAAAAGTGCAGCAAGGTATTTTTGGGTTTTTGGAATAATAGATCTGAAAACAAAAGCGAATAAAAATATATCTCAAAGCAAATATGATAAAGAATAGACCCGGGGGCCGTAGATTTCACTAGTGGCTTCTCTCAAGAAATAGCACACGGTGGGTAAACAAATTACTATTGGTCAATTGATAGAATATCGAATAATTATGACGATATCCAAGGCAATGATCAATATATAGGCATCACGTCCAAGATTAGTAGACCGACTCTTGCCTGCATCTACTACTATTACTCCACACATCGACCGCTATCCAGCATGCATCTAGTGTATTAAGTTCATGGAGAAATAGAGTAATGCAATAAGAACGATGACATGATGTAGACGAGATCTATTCATGTAGGAATAGCCCCCATCTTGTTATCCTTAATAGCAACGATACATGTGTGTCTTGTTGCCCCTTCTGTCACTGGGAAAGAACACTGCACGATCGAACCCATCACAAAGCACCTCTTCCCATGGCAAGAAAAATTGATCTAGTTGGACTAACTAAACCAAAGATTCGAAGAAGAAATACGAGGCAATAAATAATCATGCAAATAAGAGATTCAAAGAAGACTCAAATAATATTCATGGATATAGATCTGATCATAAACTCAAAGTTCATCGGATCCCAACAAACACACTGCAAAAAAGAGTTACATCAAATAGATCTCCAAGAGACCATTGTATCAAGAATGAAAAGAGAGAGAGGAACTGACTACGGACCCGTAGGTCTATGATGAACTACTCACGCATCATCGGAGAGGCACCAATGAGGATGATGAACCCCTCCGTGATGGTGTCTAGATTGGATCTCGTGGTTCTGGAACTTGCGGCGGCTGGAATTGTGTTTCGTCGACTACCCTATGGTTTCTGGAATATTTGGGTATTTATAGTGCGAAGAGGCGGTGCGGGAGGCCACCGAGGTGGGCACAACCCACCAGGGTGCGCCTGGGCTCCTGGGCGCACCTGAGGGGTTGTGCTCACCTCGGGCCTCCCCTCTGGTACTTCTTTTTCCCATCTTGTGTTTTCTGGTCCAAAAAAATCTCCAAAAAGTTTTGTTGCATTTGGACTCTGTTTGGTACTGATATTCTGCGAAGTAAAAAACAAGCAAAAAACAGCAACTGGCACTAGGCACTATGTCAATAGGTTAGTGCCAAAAATTGATATAAAGTTGCTACAAAATGATTGTAAAACATCCAAGAATGATAATATAACAACATGGAACAATCAAAAATTATAGATACGTTGGAGACATATCAATGTACAAGCGGATTATTGATATGAGGAAGTGCTCATAGTAGAGGCTGCGTCAGAGCTCGCATTGGTACTCCACCGCCGATTCCTTGATGGATAGACTCTTCTCTACCTCAATCTCGGCCACACGCAACTCCTCCTCCCGGTGCTCCTCAATCTCTGCCGCCTCCTACTTCTCCAGCTCCCGCTTGGCGATCTCATGAGGAAGAAGGTGCTCCATGCCCACCGCCATCTTTTCGGACGTGGGTTGCATGCTGGATTCTGAGGTGGCCTGGAATATCTTGGCATGTGCATCCTCGATCTTGGCATGGATGGCCTCGACCTGGGCCAAGGCGACATCGGCGGCACGGATGGCAGCTCGAGCTCTCTCGGCGTTTGTAGCCGCCATCGTAGCAGCTGCTACAGCCGTCTCGGTTGCTGCAGCTGCCCTCTCGGCTGCTGCAGACGCCCTCTCGGCGGACGCAGCTGCGCTCAATGCAGATGCGGCGACACTCTCGGCGTAGGCGGCCACACTCTTGACGCAGGCGGCGGCGCTTGGCGAGGACGCGACCACCGTACGGGCCCACATGAAGCGTTTCCATGATGTCATCTTTGCAAGAAGGGGTTGTGGGAATGGGGATCGGGATTCGTGGATTCGAGGGTTGCCAGCACTGGAGCAGACGAAGCCAGCGAAGCTTAAGGAGGAAGACTTAAATAGACCCACGAATTTTCATCGCAAACGGTTCCTACAAAAAAACTGTGTGTGATGTTGTTGATATTTTTTATTAGCTGTGAAAGACGAATTTGGAGTAAAGTGGCAACGGATGGTATTTTGAAAGTACAAGAAAATTTGTAGTACTAATACAATTGTCATGTCAAAATTTGGAAAATTTCAGGGGTCATCTGACCTTTCAAGACATTTAAGTGATTTTCTAGCCATTTAATGACCGTAATTCAAATTTGGACTACATGTACATGCAACAGCTGACCATAATGGTTTGAAAAGTCATATTTGTGTACTTGTGTGCGAGTTAATTCCATGTACAATAAATTGGAAGGAAATTTTGAACATATTGGTCTCACGGCTATGACACAAAGCATGGAGTGCCATGGCATTTAAATTCCAAAAATTAAAAAATGATGAGAAACACATGAAACCTTGCTTGATGTAATGGCTTGGCAACAAGATGGTGTGGTAAAGAAATTGACCTGTTTGTCGAAAGTTTGGACACACACCCCTCACAAACCGGAGCAACTCACTAGAAGGCTCGTGGTTCTAAGAGGGAACAATGCATGTTTGATGACGAACGGGTGATAGCTTGCTCTTATGGCCTTCAAAAAATTTCTACAGTTAACATGCACTAATACAACTGTCATGTGAAAATTTGGAAAATTCCAGGGGTCATTTGACCTTTTTAAGACATTTAAGTGATTTTCTAGCCATTTAATGACCGTAATTCAAATTTGAACTACAACTACATGCAACAGCTAAGCATAACGGTTTGAAAAATCATATTTGTGTACTTGTGTGTGAGTTAATTCCATGTGCAGTAAATTGGAAGGAATTTTCAAACATATTGGTGTCACGGCCTCGACACATGCATGCATGGAGTGCCATGGCATTTAAATTCCAAAAAAATAAAAAAAGAACAGAAACATATGAAGCCTTGCTTGATGTAATGTCATGCCACCAATATGATGTGGTAAAATTTTTGGCATGTTTGACAAAACTTTGGACACACACCCCTCACAAACCGGAGCAACTCACTAGAAGGCTCGTGGTTCCGAGAGGGAACAATGCATGTTTGATGACGAACGGGCGATAGCTTCCTCTTATGGCCTTCAAAATTTTCTACAGTTAACATGCACTAATACAACTGTCATGTGAAATTTTGGAAAATTCCAGGGGTTATTTGACCTTTTAAAGACATTTAAGTGATTTTCTAGCGACCATAATTCAAATTTGAACTACAACTACATGCAACAGCTAAGCATAATTGTTTGAAAAATCATATTTGTGTACTTGTGTGTGAGTTAATTCCATGTGCAGTAAATTGGAAGGAATTTTCAAACATATTGGTGTCACGACCTCGACACATGCATGCATGGAGTGCCATGTCATTTAAATTCCAAAAAATTAAAAAAAGATCAGAAACACATGAAGCCTTGCTTGATGTAATGTCATGCCACCAAGATGATGTGGTAAAAAATTTGGCATGTTTGACGAAACTTTGGACACACACCCCTCACAAACCGGAGCAACTCACTAGAACGCTCGTGGTTCCGAGAGGGAACAATGCATGTTTGATGACAAACGGGCGATGGCTTCCTCTTATGGCCTTCAAAAATTTCTACAATTAACGTGCACTAATAAAACTGTCATGTGAAAATTTGGAAAATTCCAGGGGTCATTTGACGTTTTAATGACATTTAAGTGATTTTCTAGCCATTTAATGACCGTAATTCAAATTTGAACTACATCTACATGCAACGGCTAACCATAATGGTTTGAAAAATCATATTTGTGTATTTGTGTGCAAGTTAATTCCATGTGCAGTAAATTGGAAGGAATTTTCAAACATATTGGTGTCATGGCCTGGACACATGCATGGAGTGCCATGGCATTTAAATTCCAAAAAATTAAAAAAAAGATCAAAACACATGAAGCCTTGCTTGATATAATGTCATGCCACCAAGATGACGTGGTAAAAAATTTGGCATGTTTGACAAAAGTTTGGATACAGACCTCGCATAAACCGAAGCAACTCAGAACGCTCGTGGTTCCGAGAGTTAACAATGCATGTTTGATGATAAACGGGCGATAGCTTCCTCTTATGTCCTTCAAAAAATTTCTATAGTTAACATGCACTAATACAACTGTCATGTGAAAATTTGGAAAATTCCAGGGGTTATTCGACCTTTCAAAGACATGTAAGTGATTTTCTAGCCATTTAATGACCATAATTCAAATTTGAACTACATCTACATGCAACGGCTAACCATAATGGTTTGAAAAATCATATTTGTGTACTTGTGTGCGAGTTAATTCCATGTGCCCTAAATTGGAAGGAATTTTCAAACATATTGGTGTCACGGCATGGACACATGCATGGAGTGACATGGCATTTAAATTTCAAAAACTTAAAAAATGATCAGAAACACATTAAACCTTGCTTGACATAATGTCATGCCACCAAGATGATGTGGTAAAAAAATTGGCTTGTTTGACTAAAGTTTGGACACACACCCCTCACAAACCGGAGCAACTCACTAGAAGGCTTGTGGTTCCGAGAGGGAACAATGCATGTTTGATGACGAATCAACGATAGCTTCCTCTTATGGCCTTCAAAATTTTTCTACAGATAACATGCACTAATACAACTGTCATGTCAAAATTTGGAAAATTTCAGGGTTATTTGACCTTTTTAAGACATTTAAGTGATTTTCTAGCCTTTTAAAGACCGTAATCCAAATTTGAGCGGGGTCATTCCATGTGTAGTAAATTGGAATGAATTTTCAAACATATTGGTGTCACGGCTTGGACACATACATGGAGTGCCATGGCATTTAAATTCCAAAAAATTAAAAAATGATCAGACGATTTAAATATCTGGTGTTCAAACAAGAAATTGTAAAGATCTGGCAAGACAACCAGGCCCCACATGATTGGCACTCTATTTCGCGCCTTGAGGTTTGGAAGGTGAGTGGCGCGGGTTATTAATCAGACACGGTTCTGTATTGGAAACCGTCAGCTATAAGTTCACACACAGCTTTTGTTGTGGGAATCGTGTTTAATTCAAACTACAGTACTCATAAATTCCAGCGACCGGCGTGTGTACTATTCCCGTCGATCTAGACTCTGGCCGCTAATAAATACTACCTTGCTCACGTCGTCCCGCTTGCATTCTCATCAACAACCTCCCCTCACTCGCCCTCTCTCTCTCAAATCTCTGCCATGGCGCCGCCGATCTGCCCACACGCCGACGAGCAGGCACCGCCCCCTGAGGACACTCAGTCGAAGAGCAGCGACGAGGAGGACCCCTACGCGCTGCCGGACGAGGTTGCGGCGGACCCCCCCAACTTTGCCGGTGTTTTGGGGCCAGTACAATCTTTGTTTGTGGAAGTCACTGCCGCTGACTGAGAAAGCCAGCCAAGTGGCACTCAAGAAGGAGATGGCGGAGGAGGAAGCCAGGTATGATCCGGCCTATGAAGCCCGTGATGCCGCCTGGAAAAAGGAGGCGGTGGAGCTTTGGGGGCGGGCGCGTCATCGTGCAGAGGAGGTGTACGAAGACGGGTACTTCGCGAGGAAGGTCAAAGGCGCTAGGCGCCTCATCGCTGCGTGGAGGTGGGCCGATAAGCTCCAGCGTGCCACCGACAAGGAGCTCCAATGGGCACCCAACGAAATGGCAAGATCATTCCCGCTCGTCCGGCAGCAAGAGGCAAATCGGTACGTCAAGCGCTGCGAAGCGGAGGCGGCGAAGTACTGCCTCCGTGCTGGGAAGACGCCGTGCACCAGGGAGCTGCTGGCGAGGGGCTGCCGGAATACTGCCCCTAGTTGGGATTATTAGTTTTAGTATTGTTCGTTTTCAGTTTTATGAATTGTACCTAGTAGATAAGTATCATCACGTATATGTGATGATATTATATATATTCTGTGATGAACTGATGAACAATTAATATATATTATGAATTCCATTTTCTATCTATTTTCGTATACTAATTTGTATCTAGCTGTTATCATCCACATATATACAGAATGTAAAGCATATATACACACATTGAAATAGAACATATAAGAACGGAAAACAGAGTACACACATTGAAACAGAGCAATAAACATAGCAATATTATGATTGTTGTGAATACATAGCGATCCACGTCTAAATGACTCAACAAAATAAAACGCGTCCATGAGACCATGACCAGTAGCTCTTGGCTCTGCCTGAACTCATGCAAGCGTTCATCCCAGCGGTCGGCACGCTCGCGGTACATCTGGAGCGCGATCTCGAGCTCCAAGTTGGCTATTTCATCGGAGATCCCCAGCTCGAGGATGCGATGGCCATGTTCCTCTACTGCGCCCAGGTGGACACCTGGGCCAAAGAGGCGGTCGAGCCTAGCGACCAGCGCATTGGCATCGAGCGGGCCGCGGACAAGGCGAACGGCGCGACCCATGCAAACGGCACGACGGGCATTCGGTGCAAGTACGGCGCGGCCGGCCTCTGGTGCAAGTACGGCGCAGATGGCCTCTGCCCACTCCTGGCAAGGAATGGGGGTACTGACGGGATGTGTACCCAGCTGCGACGCCCTGTCGATAGCAGGCAAGCGCCGATGGATCCGCTCTTGCTGTGCGGCGTGCCGCGCCTCTCGCTCTATGACGCTCCAACGGTCTCGCTGTGCAGCGAGCCGCAGCCTATCGGCGCGGACGCACCTAGCTTGCTCTGCGGCGCACCATCGATCATGTTGTGCCGCAAGCTGCAGGCACTCGGTGTTGAGATGCCTATCTTGATCCACGGCGCTGAAGCGCCATGCGCCAAGGGTCTGCTCAACCCTGGTGATGACGCGCATCATGTCATCGTCCATCATGTTGTCGGGGAGCGCCTTGGCCTCGACGGGCCATGGCGCCTTCTCGTTTTCCTCGTCGAGGAGGTTGATGGCAGAGGTGGCGCTTTGGTGGGTTGGCATGCTTGGAAAAGGTGGATGTGCTACAGGCTGCGCTTGTTGGCCTCAGTGCATCGCGCGCCGCCTAGGTTTATGCGCAATATCGCTTGGTGGCGGCGGGAAACCGGTGAGGAAATGGCGGGAAATGGTGGCCTATTCATAAAACACCATCAATTAATGGAAACTTACCACAGAAGGAACATCGAGCTAGCACGACACGTGCGGGCACATTGCTCGCCCAAGGCTATGATCCATATCCACGTGTGCCCAACAGAGCACACTATTCATAGTAAAGAATATTGTTCCGTTTATCCTAGTAGAGCAGTGGCGGCAAGCGTCACAAGAAGTAGATGATCGTTTATCCTAGTTAATTATGCATGTAATAGTTTACTTTGGTGTGTGGAAATTTCATGTGTGTACTAGCCACCTATGTAATTGGATGTTTGCCGTGTATCACACACATCTTGTTTACACGAAACATTTCTGTTCTCTTGGCTCAACACAAACAGTTTATCGTAATGAGCTGTATGCCCTCCATTGCACACACCTTGATCTGGCTGCCCGTTTCTATTGTTCCGCCTCATCACAAATAGTTTATCTGAGTGAACTGTATGCCGTATATCGCACACACCTTCATTTGGCTGCCCGTTTCTGTTGTTCTGCCTCATCGCAAACAGTTCATTGAACTGAACCGTATGCCCGGCATTGCACACGCAACTAAAATCTAAACCGTGTTTGATGTATCCGCCATCACAAATGTTTTGCATCTTTTTTGACGGTTTTTTACATCACCATTTGTGATTAATGCATCGCACACAGTTTCGTCGAAGGGTCTCTGATCGTAGTGTCGCGTTAACAACATCCTGAAGTAGTGTCATCTACTTTCTCTTTATCTGTCTTTGATGATTGTGTTGCATTCAAATTTGATTCTGCGTCAGATGTTACAGTTAACTTGAAGATAATTTTTCGCACCTTCTTTTTCACCGGAGATGGATTCACTATATCAACCCATCACAAGGTGCACCTTTTTCTTGGATAGTTTCAACACTAACTTTTTCACCGGAGACATCTGTTGGCTTGATCGTTGGAGTTGTATCATTGCTTTTCGACTCATTTTCATTTAATTGCTCGGACGACTTTCGTGGGACATCATCTCCGTCAACACATGATGCATCAGAAACTTTAACTTCAGAGACAGAGACAACTTTTTTATCTGCATCATTTCCTTTGGTCCTCGCAATGTTGGTTGTTATCGTAACTTCAGTAGAAGCATGTATTTCTTCATCTACAGTATATGCTTCAAGATATGAAGAAGAATGGACAGTTGACATATTGTTATGCACCTGATTGCCATCAGATTCTTCTGACATTTGAGGCACAGAATGTGATTTGGTGCATCAACAATTTCAGTTGCTTGCAATGTGGACGACGACAAATTCATGTTCATGTGATTGGCTTCAGAATCTTGCAAGGTCGCAATGTTCATTTTATCCATACCATCTTTAGATGGTGGCACATTGCTATCATCCATATGGTCGATCGATGCAGATTCTGAAGCAACATTCTCATCTTGAACAAGGTTTTCTAGCTACTGAGCAGCAACATCCTTGCAAGAACTATCCTTTGGGATGGCATCATCGGAAAGATTTTTTGGCGTAACATTTTCTTGGTTATGAGCTGTGATTTCAGCACCCAAAGGAGGACCCTGAATTGATGGTACACCTTCAACAACATCTTTTTCAAAAACAGAAGTTGCTTCAGGATCATACGATTCTAGGGTGATACCCTTTTGTAAGACATCATTTCCATTGCTAGATATCTTGTTAATATCTATCACTGAAATAGACTTTGATACTGCTGGATTGGGGAGGGCAGAAACTTGTGGCTACTTTGAAGCAGAACTTGTTGTTGTTACTTTGGCGCCTGTCTTTTCTTCTTTGGTTTACCTGGCTAAAAGTCATCAAGTTCAACACCTTCTTGGGTAGAAATAATAGTTGCCATTTCACTTGCATCGGCGACAATGTCAACTGCTTCATGCAAAGGGCTTTGATTGAAACTGTTTAAATGAGCTGGGTACATAGCTTCTTTTCGTGAAGATACAACTTCTACAGTATTTGAGGTTTCATCAACCATATCATTACCTTCATCACTTGTTTTCTCTGATTTTGACATTTGCTGGTGATTGCTCTCATCACAATTACAGATTTTTCATATTCATAATTCTTTTTGTCTGATTTGTCTTTAGAGAAAGACTGAGAAGATTTGCCCTTCTACTGCAAAAGAGCTTCTACTTCCTTCAATCTTTTGTAGTCAAGTTCTTGCAAAAAAATTAAGTTTAATATCATGGCTTTTCAGAATATTTTTCCCTCTCGATGGTATACTTTGCATCTATAGCTTTGATCTGACTAAGGACACAATTCTGTGAAATGAACAAGTTAGACAATTGTATGAGAAAATTGGGATGAAAATAAAATCTTATGGATAAAATTCCGGCTCACATGTTCAGATAAATTCTCTTTGAACTATCGTTTTGAAGGTTGAATGTTTTTTTGTGGAGTTGGTGCATACACATCTTTAGAATCGGTTTCTTTTTCTTCTGACTCGTTGTTTGATTCCACCATAGGGAATTGCGCTAGATTTTCATTATCCTGTATGAAATTATAAAACAAGATGCTTGTACAATCATTGTCAAAATTATGAATACATATAAAACATAATTTTATAAAGTGGTAATTAATAATATACTAGCAATGCTTCAAAAAAAATTCGTCATTCCGGTCCCTCTTACGATAGTTTGATTCCAAATCTTCCAGCATTTCATTAGTGACAAATTTTATCCTTGGGGTTCCCTATGGTACTACTATATCACTTTTCTTAACTAGATCAGCATACATAACCTATGGAAATATGCAGAAGAGCATTTAAATATAAAATTCAAAAGCAAATTTGACTAAGCATAAAGGCAAAACTGTGAAAAGAGCATTACGATGAGGATGTGAAAGCAACCTTGTAGGTTGATATTCTCTACTCTCTTAGTCTTAATCTCTTTGATATCTCGAATGAGGTATTGAGCGGCAAAACAACATCAATTCATCTTAGGGATCTGAGTCAAATCTGACAGTGCTCTCAGACATAGCTTCTGTTGATTAGGTTACTAGTTGTGGAGCCAAATATGAACATAAAAGAACTCCATAAATGAAAGCCAAATTTTGTCTTTATCATCGCTCTTTGTACGTAAGCAAAAGTTCTTCCTCTTCTGCTAGAGACAGACCTCTTCCAGCTTTCCCAGACCTAAATTTGTCCAACTTTATGAAGGCTTGTCACGAGGATTACCAACTGGAGGCATTTCCACATCTAGTTGACCAATAGGAAACTTTTAAAATTTCCTCTACGGCATCCAGGATAGAATTCTCCTGTTTTTCAGAATCAAGGACATTGTTTACAATTGGCATTTTTTATAAGCCACAACACAAGTCTCCTCGGAAGTTTGCATTCCACCATGTTTTAAGACTGATTTGATACCCATGTCTTTAACCCATTAAACTTGCATGCGATAATCTCTAGCTAGTTTAGTGATTCTTTGAGGGTTACATTTCCAGTTGAATTTCTGCAATTATAGTACAAGTTCAGAAAATAATTGATCCAACTAAATAAATTAGTATTATAGGCTTTAGACCCGTAGAAAATAAGGGAGTCACAAGTTACTTGTATTATCTCTTTCTTCATAGCCCTTTTTATCTTTTTAGGTGAAGTTTGCCAACGAGGGATACTGGCATGGGATCCTGATGATAATTCTCCATCATTGCTTTCTGCAGGAGAATCATCTTTCTCCAATGGCCTTTTAGACCGCAGTGATTTACGTATGTCATCTATATTATGAAAAGGACAAATGTATCAGATGCAGCTATACCTGAATGTTCCAACACATATTTCAAATTCATAAAATAGAAAATGGCCAAATATACCATAGAACTTTGCATTTGAACCATTTTTGCATAGCCCATTGGATATTATTTTCATAAGCACCACATATATAACATTTCACATGGATATCTGCACCAATATAGATCGGTGTGCCAAAACAAATTTCACATTACAAAAAACACACTTGAAAACAAATTTCACATTTGATCATCGGTCCAAAGGGATCTGGTCGGTGGGTATTGCCTCACGATGGGTTCCCGGTGGCAGGTCAACTGGAGGAGGAGATGGTGGCCTAGCTGCTGAAGTGGGTGAGGACGCCACCATCGTCGGCGGCGCCCGTGGGTGTCATTTTCCTTGTTGGAGGTGATGGTGGGGCATCCCTCGCTCCATTGTTTCCGAGGGAAACCTCAGATCTGGAGGACGCTACCACTGACGGCGGCGCCCGTGGGCGTCGTAGCCGTCATTGGAGGCGTTGAGGGGCCTACTGGATCGGATGATGGAGATGTCTTCATCATCACCCCCATGGGACATCATCTTTGGAGACATTCATCAGCTGGATGGACATGTGGTCGGCTTGGTGGTTGGGCATCAGCTGGATGGACATGTGGTTGGCTTGGTGGTTGGGCATCGGTAGGTGGTGGAGCGGTGCTTCATCCTACACATCGATGGTGGCGGATCTCGGTGGCATGGCGAAGTGGTGACTCGGTGTCCGATGGGTGGCGATGGACTCGTGTAGGAGGATGACGCCGTCTGGCGTCGTGGTGGCGTCAATGGCAGAGAGGCCTGGCAAGGTCGATGCATCAGTATCTGATCTGAGGATGGATCGATGGATGAAGGAGGTGAGGGCCCTTGCAGCGTGCGCATGTGGTGCCCACTGAAAGTGCGTCGGACTGGTTTGTAACCCAGTCCAAGTATTGTGGCTTGGATGGGGCATCCGGCATTAGATGTTAGGTGTTAGTGCGATGTCTGTTTAGTATTAGGCTCGGATATTCGGCACCGCTTCATCACGGGGATAGGAGTAGGGACAGGTGTTGCCAAGATGGTGGCTTCAGGCTTAATGATGTATTACCTTGTAAGGACTTTGTGAATAATTAATAAAATGGCTTCATGCATCGCCCAGATGCAGAGGCCGGGGGTACATCCTCCTTTTCAAAAAAAAGAATAAGAGCCAAAAAATCACCATTTCAACTATTCATGCACAATCCATGTGCGAATAACAGAATAAATAACACATATATAACAATACACATGGTAAACTATGGTAAATTTTGTAACAACAATTACATGATATTTTGATTTTTTTAACCCTGAATAACCATTTTTAGGTGTGAATGGAAACAGGAGCTAACTTATTTACGGTGAATGCAAGTATGAGATACCTGCAATTTGAATATTCAGTCATAAGGGCTCAATCTTTAAAAAGTTGTGACGACTGTAGAATCTGTGGAATATCTAGGGTTCATCACTAAATCGACCAATTTCTACATATTGCGACCTCGATTTTGAATAAAACTAGCGGATTCACCCGCGCATTTGTGTGGCTAGATTTATAATGTATTCCTTTGTAAACTAATATAAGAAGTTTTAGATCACTAAATGTCGTGGGTGGGCACGATCACCTATGGGGCCACGGGACCCTTTTGGTTCGGTAGGTGGGAGATCACGTTGCACAAAAAGCAGAAGCAGTGGGAGACGGCACGATGACGAGCAGCTCATTTTTTACCCAGGTTCGGGCCGCTTTGCAGCGTAAAACCCTACTCCTGCTTTGGTGGATTTGATAGAGGAACACGACGACATGCAGCGCTCAAAACCGGCAAGGTGGCCTCGGGAGAGCTGCTACGTGAGTACAAGTGTGAGATGGTCTGAATCCTGCTAGGTCCTTGGACCTCCTTTTATAGCTCAAGGGTAGCCAAAGTGGCAAAACAGTCATTATCTGTGATTAGCTAGCCACAGTGCTATCATACTTAACTCTGGCACTCAGGACAAAAATGACAAAAATGGTACCTTAGGTGGCGTGCGGGGATGCATCCCCGGCAAGCTTATATCACCGCTTAGCCAACTTCTGGACTTATCATCTTGCACGCCATCTGGAGGGTTGTCAAACGGGGGTGTGATCTGTCTTCCAGCAAACGCACATGTGCTTAGTGAGAGCCACTTAGCGCCTGGGGGGCCTTGACACCGCATTGATCAGTGACTAGGTCGAGGTGCAGTGGAGCGGTGGTGTCTGGCGAGGGGTTGGTATTTGGCCCCGGCAGAGGCCTGTTCGGGGCAATTCTGGACTTGTCCCGGGGCATTGGTCTCGACCAGGCCAGGCTCTCCTACCGGAAAGGGAGATCTTCCCAAGGTGATATCCTATTGTCTTGTCTTCTTAATGCTCTCCTTGATTTCACGACGAAGAGCGGTTCCTGTCTTGACCTTGCGTGGACTTGACTGGGGTGTATTGATGGGTCCAGCTATATTGAGGTAGCCATTCCACCGACAAGTCCTGGCATCGGTGGTGGAGGCTTTTGTCTGTGGCACAAGTCGGGGAAATTAACACCCCTTTGTGTACCCCTACAGAAAGCCCCCGGGCCTGAGCCAAGCGTGTCACTGGGCCTCGTTGGGTTAGGCCCCAAACAGTGCACGGACGCGCGCCGAAGAAGTGTTGTCCATGCAGCCTTGGTCATGATGACCAGTCAATCCCACTTCACACTCGCCATAATTACACTGTCGTTGGGGTTGTGGAACAGTAGCCGTTAGTGTGAAACACGCCTGTGCAAAAATGGTATCTTCCAAAAAAAGATAGCGCAGAGCCAGCCCCGCGCGTGTGTTCCCAATAAAAAGGCAACGTGAAGGACGCTGCTCATTCGCATTCGTTTCTTCTCCCTTCAATCTTCTTCCTCAAGCAAAAAAACCACTTCGCCGCCATCGCACCACCCAAAAGCTATGCTAGATCTTTCGTCTTCTGTGGTCCAAGAGATAGTGCGGAAGACGGGCGACCGCGTGAAGGGGAAGCAGGCGGCGCCCCCGGGATCCCGTGGCTGAGGAAAAGGAGGAGAAAGCAGAAAGAACTGGACAGGCGGCGACAGGCGGATGTGATTTTCTCCCGTCACAACCTGGACGACAATCTTAATCGCAAGGTATGCCTACTGTGGGGGAGGGAAGGAAATAGGAATGGGCAGGGCACTGAAGTTCTGCGGAGGGGAAATTCGTACCGCTTCTTCTGATGTGTTGTACTTCTTTTGCGGTTCTCTTTCCCCTTTCCGACTTCTTTTGCACCATGATCGATGGTGTATGGGTTTCATCTCCTGGACTTCAGCCCAAGCTATTTGGCGTGTATGGGAATCTTCGCCCAATGTGCGAGAATTTCGTTGGAGTGATCCCAAGTGGATTTGTTCAGGCACTTCTTCATCCCCACGAATAGAAGATAAATCCCACGCTCGGGGAAACATAAGCTGGATTCCGGGTAAGACGAAGAAGATGGGGTTATCTCCCCGGCTAGCAGCGCAGCAAGTGGGAGGAATGGAGGATGACTAGTGCTGGAACTAAGGACGAAGCAGGACCCTGCGTATTTCGTTCGAAAGGAGTGGATTCGTACGCGACGAGGAAGCGTGACTGCAGCCGTGGGCTCATGGACTAACTAGGCTCCGCAACCGTACGTGAACAGGAGTAAGCTCCCTCAAAGCGACAGGGCTGTCCATCGAGCATGTGGGGCCGACTTCCTCGGCTGCCACATCACGCCGCTGTGTAGAGGAGGGAACAGGTTTGCTGGGAATACCAGAACTCTACCGATAGGATGCGACTGTACCCAGGCCCCGCCAACAACTGACGGCATACGGCCACAGCTGGTATGATAATAGCTGTTTTGGCAATCTTGGGCATTTCATCTGAAGCAAAGGTTGTTCCCTTGCACCTTAACTCCGCCTTGAGCCAGCAGATTTGGCAATGGATGCCTGATTGCAATGCCTTCGGGGTCAAAGCTGATTAGGGAACTGCCCGCCCCTGGATGACAAGATGGACAGGTCTCTCATTTCGAAGAGAGAGTTCCAGGGAAGAGGACGACCTTGTCAAGCGCACCTCAGGACAGAGCGAGAATTCATTGCAACCAGGATTGCAGGAAGGGAGCTCAGGGCGCCAAGGAACGGGGCCGGAGAGGAGGAGGAGGAAGATGCTGAGGGCGAAGACTCTTTGATGAGGGGAGTGAGGGCATGCCACGGAGGAGGCGCCGGGCTGAACTTGCGGGCCGGGACTTCCCCAAGTCAGCGACAATAGGGTCAAAGAAGGGTTGAGGCTGAGGAGGCAAGGAAACTTGAGGGCGGGGAAGCAGGGCTCGAAATGGGCTCAAGTCTGAGCAGGTCGACGTTCCGAAGTGGGCCAACCGGAGAGCGAGTGGTCCTCCCCCCCCCCCCCCCCCCCCCCACGCGGGGTCATCCAAGGGTAAAAGACAACCACCAAGGGGTGAGAACTAGGATATGGCACGCCGCCAATCCACCGCCGTTTCAGGGCCTAGAAACCACAAAAGAGGACGGGCGGCATGGGGGGGGGGTAGATCCTAGCCACCGTCAAGCCCAAAGTCTCTGAAAAGCTCGATCCCGCCAGAGGTCTCTGTCCCACCGAAGAGCTTGCTGCCGGCAAGTTCTGTCTCCTGATTCTGAAAAGGGGCAGGAGAAACCCCGCCACCTGCAGAATACGAGCTGAGCTCCATGCTCGGGGACCCAGAGTAAGCAGAACGACCAAGCCTCTTGTTGAAGCATTCTGTACTTAGTCGTTAATTTAATCTTGCCTTGTTTGACTTGGCAGGGATGAGGAACCCCTTGCTCAGCGGGCCAAACGAGCCAAGCATGCGGTGGTGCCGGGCCATTCGGCAGGCACTGGTCTGGCGGGGGATAGGGCAGGGGATCCCGTGCATAGCCCCCAGTCCAGCCCCCTACGCGAAGGCATGGGACAAACTTTGCCTGCTCGCGGAGATGCGGAGGGGCGTCGATCATCCCCCGACAAAGGATTGGGAGAGGGGCAGCAAGGTGGAGCTCACCAAGAGGGGTCCACCTTCCAAGGGCCCCCGTTGGCCAAAGTTCAAGTAGAGGAATCACTGGCAAGGGCCTCCATCGAGGGGTCTTCTCGTGTCGAGGTCACAACCACCGAAGGGGTGGTCGTGGACCGCGCGCCGGCAACCGATGTTGCCGGGAAAGGAGATGTCCCCCTACAGCAGCCACCACCGGGTAATCCACTTGTCTTTGCTTCTACTCGCTTGAATTACTTATCTTCCGTACTTTGATTTAGGGGTGTCTGACTTCTCATCATCCCATCTGTTGACTTTGTTTGCAGTCTCATCAATTAAAGAACCCGAGCTCTTGGAGGAGGTGGCCAATATTGGAAAAAGTGCTGCCGAGGAAGTAGTCAGGATTGCTACCGCGGAAGGCCACGAGCAGATTGCCGAGGATATTCAGGAATTCCCAGAAGAAATAGAGAAAAAACCCAACAGTATATCTGGCCCAGATACAGTCATCGAGGAGAAGGCTTCTCTCCAATCTATGGGGCCTTTTCCGTTGAACTGTCCTCTGGCCGTGGCCCCGCGATCTTCCCCAAGTAAGCTGGCACTAATCCTCGCTCATCCTGGACCCACAACTCCCAGCTCATCTATCTCAGCGGGCGCTGACTTTGATGAAGAAATCAGACGCATACTGGCACCACTGTCCCAGAGAGTTCAAGAAGCTGCTGACTCTGCCGATGACGCCAAAGATTTGGCTTTCCTGGAATCCATGGCGGCAGGGCTCAAGGATGTGCAGAATAGGTACAGCCTCAAATGGTAGGCAGTCAAAGAGCAGCGCAACTCCGTCGACCTCATAGACCGGAAGCTGAGGGACAAAGGCAACAAACTGCGCGAGTGGTACAAGAAGCAGTCCATTCTTTGATGCGACAAGAGGAGGTGCTGACCATGGCCAAGGAGGACATCGCTGCCCGGGAGGTCCGATTGGTGGAGCGCGAAGCGCTTCTAAACACCAAGTAGAAGGATATATCTGGCCGGGAAGGGACTCTCGAAGCTACCCTCCGCGGCAAGGACGAGGAGCTGGAGGCCCTTGTTCAGCAGCGCACCAAGGGCTTGGAGGATAGCCACAAAGCCACTCTTAACATGCTCACCCTTGAATCCTCGGCCCAACTAAAGAAGGTTACCGACGAGCTAGCCGCCACATCCGCCGCCAAGACCAATCTCGAAAACCAATTGAGCAAGCTAACAGAGGACCTTGCCGGGAGTAGCAAGGAGATCGTGGCCCTCAAAGAGGAAGCGCGGAAAGCAGAGGCCACCCTGGAGGGCGTGCAATCGCAGCTTTCCTCCAAAAGCCAAGATCTTGACACTGCAAATGGCACCATCTCTAATATGAAAGCCAGGCTTGCCTCTCTAGAGAAGGAGCTTGAATCTGCCGGTTGCCATGAGAAGCTGCTGATGACGGATTTGACCAAAGCAAGAACTCTTCAAAAAGACGCAGAAGACAAGATGGAAAACCAAATTCAGCAGCGCGACCTCTGGATCAAGAGCATGGTTGATATTGCCGAGCGCCTCACTGCTCAGGTCGCAAACATGGACATGAAGAGCTGGGCCTTCTCCGTCGGCAAGCATGAAGTTCCAAGTGTCAAGATGACGCTCTTCTTTGAAGGCTTGATCGAAGGGTTGAAGATGTATGAAGACGATGAATCCCGGAAGCTTGCTCGCGAATCTCTCTTCCTGGTCTTGAGCAACATCGCCTTCTTCCACCCGAACCTTGGCCTCTCCAATGGCTTCAAGAAGCTGCCGCCAGGTGCCGATGTCTCTACCACTGCGGAGAAGGCCGACCCCCTTGCTGACAGAGTCCTCTCAGTCCCAAGAGTTCAGGGAGGTCGCTGGACCCAGCCTTAAGCCATCCTTGCACAGTTTTATTCTATTGCTGCCAAACAAAAAGACATGATTCGGCCTTGTGTTAGGCTTTGCTATCTTATGGTGTGTAATAGTACTCTTAAGTAGTTGCATGAACTGATGTTTGTTCTTCAAGTTTAAATTGCCCCTCGCTCTTGCATGATTATAAATCATGCGCATACTAAGAGCTTGCCGGGGCAGACACTAGCTGTGCCGCTGCAGAGACGGGTCCCTAGCGTTTTGCAAGCATGTGTGCCACTGACAAGTTTCCCTTTGACATTGTCGATGCGGCTTTCCTGGACTGTTAAGCGGACTCGAAATAGACGGGGACGCAAGCGACAATGGAAGAGTCTTTTCGCGTTTCGGATTCCTCATGCAAGGGCTAGTATTTAAAAAGAAGAAGTTGTGATGACCGTATGGAAAAAGTTTTTGAAACTAAGCAAAGTTTCACAACTTATCTGTCTTTTTTTGTGTCGTTGCGAAGGCGCGAATCCTCCCCTCCCATAGCAGTCCCGCACACAGAAAGCTGCGCTCTATCCGTACGTGGTACGGTTGTGAAGCACCGCCACGTGTGGAGGGGCTTGCCGGGGTTGGGTGAAAACCCACCTCGCCGTGGTCCCCTTTCTTGGCAAGGCTGTCCCACAGGTTGAGGTGGAGATCCGACGAATTGGCCTTGGTCCGGGGCTTAGCGGACCGTTCATTCTTGCAAGAAGAACGCCCCTACCGCCGGACTTGGCTCGTCATTGGTCGGATCATCCGCCCCTGCGCCACGGCTGCTGCCTCCTCCGTTTGAAGGGATGACGGCGAGGTATCAGCAATGTCGGTCGGGGTTTGGCCGTGCCACTCGCAGTGTCCGTCCTGTCCGTCGAGCGTCGCTGTGTCCTCCGTACTCGCAGCTTTGGATGGAGGAACCGCCGGAGCACAGCATGGTGTCGCCGCTCCACTTCTTATCTTGGAAACTGCGAGCAATGCCAGAGGATGGCGAAGATCTACGAAGATCGACGCGTCGGCCACCGCTTCTGGTTTGCATAGGCGATGATCCCCCTACCTGGCGCGCCAAAGATGTCGTGGGTGGACACGATCACCTATGGGACCACAGGCCCCTTGT